>OY998258.1:53570528-54225240 GCA_963922045.1 Persicaria maculosa | reverse complement strand
TAATTTTAATCTCTAGGGGCTTGTTTGGTTAAACAGCGTAAGTACAAACTTTTTAGGAATTATATTTTATGAGAATTGAGAAAAAATGTTGGGTGATTTTGGTAGATGACCTTTTTTGAATATTCAATTGGGCACTTAGGCCCTAAATCAATTTAGGCCCCGTTTGGTATGAGTGCTGGAATCGGAATGGTAATCGGAATCGGAATGGAATCAGAAAGTGGTAATCACTCATTACTGGAGCTCGTTGTTTGGTATGCTATCGGAATGAACCATTCCTGAAATAATAATAATAATAAAATTAAAAAAGTGATAAAAGTTATAATATTAATATATTATTGTTATTATTAAAAAAAAATAAAAAAATAATATAATATATATTAAATAATAAAATATTGATAATAATAATATAAATATAATATAATATAATAAAACTAATATATATAATAATAATAAAATTTTGATAAAAATTAAAGTATTGATATTAATAATTATATAAGTATAAATATAATAAAATACTGATAAAAATAAAAAAATATTATTATTATTAAAAATAAAAATATAATATATCAAATAATAAAATATTTATAAAAAATAATAATATTAATAGAAATATATTATTATTGTTAAAAATTAAAATATAATATAATATATATTAAATAATAAAGTAGACCCCTTCCCAATAGAGTGGGTTGGTCAATGGTCAATCGTTTGACCATTGACCGGTCAACGTTAACCAACCCATTTTGATGCCAATTTTTTTTTTTTTTTTAGTGATGTCATATTTTATCGTTTTGATGCCAAAATTTTACTATATTTTATTTTCACTTTGATGCCACTTTTCTAATGAAATGATTGGATGACACTTTTTTAATGTCACTTTTTTTACACATTGATGACATTTTTTGTTTACAGTAATGTCACGTTGATCATTGATTCCATTTTTTATTTCTGTTAACGACTGATGCGACTTTTTTTTATGTCAATTTTTTGATGATATTTTTTTTTACCGTGATGCCATATTTTTGATGATATTTTTTCAAAGTAGTATTTTGATGACATTTTTTTCTTTAATGTGATACAAATTTTTCAAAATGGTATTTTGATGTCATTTTTATAATGTAATTATTTGATGCCATTTTTTTTAATCAAATTGATTGATGCCACATGTTTTTAATTTAATCAATTGTATATCGATTTATTTTTATCGATTATACTTTCATTCACTGATGACACGTTTGTGATTACACTTCATTGATGCAATCACTTGTGGTGACATATTCATTAAATTTTTATTCATGGATGACATTTGTTATTACGCTTCATTAATCACAATTATTTATGGTGACAATTTTATATAATTGATGACATAAGAGCTTAAAACATGGAATCAAAATATTGTCACCTTATTGCACATATAAAAATACAAAGTCTTTGAAACTACGACATTAATATTGGTTGTATACGTAAAAACACCTATTATAACATGTCATCAACTAAAAAAAATGCATCAATGTAAGTAATATAATGCACAATCAATAAAATATAGGGCGAACCACTTCAGGGGTTACATATCATCTTCAGGATATGTGAATACTTCACAGGGGCAAAATATGCATCCCTGAAAGTTTTAGGCCGCATTCTGTAATTATATAAAATATAGGGCCAATCTGTAATTTTTAAAAATTTTGGGCCAGTTTCGTGATTTATTAGAAATTACAACACAACCCTTTCTTCCCCGTTGGAAAATTACAGAGATGGCGGCGGCGGGTCAAAAGAAAATTCCAGATCTAGTTGCAGGGAAGATGGAGAAAGCAGAAGAAATTGGTTGGGCACAAATCAAAAGCTTCTCTTAAATCCTTCCCGTCGATGATCCCTCTCCACCATCGATAGGGTTGGGGGGTGCGGTTCGGACAAAGAGGGGAGGATCTGGTGTATTAGGCTGAGGGAGGACCAGGCCACGACGCCGGCGACCAAGGGGAGGGGCTGGGTGGTGGTTGAGGATGGGCTCGGGCTGTTGAAGCCTGAAATCGAGGGGAGAGGTTGCGAGGGAGGTTCTGCGGGGGTGAGGATGCGAGGGTAGGGAGGGGGTTCGGTTGGGGTTGGGGTGGCGCCGGCGACAAGCTACAGCCGGAGGAGGTGACCGGCGACGGTGATTGGTGGACGCAAACGAGCGGCGGGAGGGAGGGAGAAGACATTGGACGACAAAATTGGAGTACTGCCGGGGAAGGAGAGTGGGTGAAGGAGAAAGGGTCTAGAACGCCCAGTAAAAATTTAATGAGGGTTTCGCCGGCTAAAAAAATAATTAAAGAGCCTAACTACCTAATCAAATATGCAAAAGGGTTCAAATCACCAAATTCCCTCTAAAATGTTTGGTTTTATTTTTATGTTTGGAAATTAAAATGGGAGGAGAAGAAATTTTATATAGAAAAAGGGTGGAAGAATAACTTATCTAATCCCTCCTAAGTTCTTTTTTTATTAGGTAGTAGACACGATCAAACCTAATAGCATCCTTTCAGATAAGGTCTAGCAGACTGGATCATTGAAAATCTCTCGTCCATGGCAAAACGGCTAAGGTGTGCAACCTTCTCAACCACTTTATTGCCATCTCGAGGTACATGAAAGAAAGATACGTTGTCAACTCCTTGAAGAAGCAGTTTAATATCTGGCATGAGAAGTTCGATCTCTCATGGGCAACGAGAGCTATCTCGCAAGTGTTTAATTATAATTAGAGATTCCCCTTCAATTTGAAGATTTGACATATGAAGCTGCTTGACTTTCTGCACCCCTAGCAATAAAGCAAGAGCTTTTGGCTTAATAGGATTCTGTTTTCCCACATTCGGGCACCCCATTATAATTGGGTGCCCAACCCGATTTCTCATGATGTAACCACATGAACTGTCTTGGTTATGTGTTGTTGACCCATCAAAATTTAATTTGACGGAGCCAACAGGTGGTTTCTTTCACTTTCTTATCAATTTGTTATGATTTTTATTCAGGGCTCGCATCAAGCTGTGGTTTTGATAGTTGGATTTCATGTCATCGTTGAATTTACAGGCTCGAGACCAATCGTCAGCAAATGAGCAAACTATTTTATTGAAATCCGAATTGGTTAGGATTGTTGCGTTTGAGAAGGTGATCTTGTTTATGATGAACCAAGTAGTCCACCACCTTTTCGCCAGGAGGCTTTTATTTTCTTTTGTTAGTCTGTTATAGATGAGCTTAATTATTAGCCTGATATTTCTAGATTGGTGGATTAGGGCTTGAACGTCATGATGATCAGTCCTTGTGAGTACTCCTTGAAGGGTACGTGCTTGACATTCCAAGAACAAGTGAGTTTCATCTTCGGTTGCATCATTACAAAACACACAGGTATTTGGAACCGGCGCTCCTCGAAGCGCCAATCTGGCCTTTGTAGGGAGGCCAAATTGACAAAGTTTTCACATGAAATTTTTAACCTTTGGTGGAGTATCTAGTTTCCGGATCTAGTTAGTTATCTCTTTCCCCACCATTCTATTTTGAAATATTAGATTATAGGCACTCGACGTGGTGAACCAACCATTCTTGTCTGGCCACTGGTAGAGTCTGCCATCGAAATAATTGGTTGGTACTGGAATTGAAATAATATCATCAACCATTGATTTTGGAAGATTAGCCTCTAGTTTCTTGACCCACCATTTCCCCCTATTATGTATTCACTAACTGTTTCATCCTGATTATCAATGTGAGGGCAATCACTACGAGACGACAATGGAACCGTATCCCAAAATTTGACTGTCTTACCATCACCTACTCATCAAATCAGTACTATTTTGAATTTGCTCACCAACGGGTATAACTTGGACCACTGTCAGGAGCCATCTCCCTTCCTTTTATAGTTAAGGATGTCTGTGCCCTTTATATATTTACGGTTAATCAGTTTTACCCACATATTGTAGGGTTCAACCAATATTTTTCATAGCAGTTTAATTGGAGCAGCCTCATTCATCTCGCATGCTTTGCGAATTCTCAATCCTCCCTTTTTCTTAGGTTTACAAATCTTGTCCCAACTTATAAGGGGTCGGTATTGAAGGTGCTCATTCCAGAAGAACGTTCTATTAATTTGATCAAGTTCTTTATGAATAGTCGTCAGAAGCATGAAGCTTTGCATTGTAAATAGGAGTTTAGCGGGCAAATTGGACCCGATAAGAATAGCACAACTTTTTTGTGAAAAAGCGTTTGCCCTCCATTTGTTTAACTAATCTTTTGATTTACATATGATATTCTCAAAAGTTTCTTTGCTAACCCGACCATTAATGACTGGACAACCAAGGTACTTTTCAAGTGTTCTTTCGTTGGACATGCCCAAGCATCTTTCAATTTCTGTTATTCTATTTCTGGTTATACCTATCATTGTTTGAAAAGCCGTTTTGTGGAAATTGACCTCCTGGCCCGAACCTTTACAATATTCATCAATAATTTGTTTAACGGTTTGACAAGCAGACACACTCCCTTTAGCGAAGATAACAATATCATCAGCATAGGAGAAGAATGGGATACATGGTCCACCATTTCCGAATCTAAAATCAACTTCTTTCCCTATAATTGATTCGTGTGACAGTTTTCTTGCTAGTACTTCAGCCCCGAGAATGAATAAGAATGGTGATAGCGGGTCACCCTGATGAATGTCCCGCGATGGTTTGAAGATATCTGTTGGGCCATTGTTAACGAGGACCGAAAAAGATACCGTAGATATGCACTTCATAATCCACGAGACAAAAGTTTGGTGGAAACCGAACTTGTTTAACACTAGTTGTATGAAATTCTAGTCTACTCTATTATATGCTTTTTCCATATCAAATTTCATTGTCACCCACCCTTTAGAACCTCTTCTATTCCTGAAGGAATGAAAAATTTCATGTGCAATAAGCACATTGTCTTGGATCGATCTATATGATACGAAGGCGCTCTGTAAGGGATGGATAAGTTTTCCTATGATTTTCTTCAGTCTTTCTGTCATAATTTTCGATACGATCTTATAGATTGTCGTGCAAAGACTAATTGGTCTATAATGTGAGGTTGTTGAACAATTTTGATAGGAAAAAGTCTGAGTTTTCTCATTGATTGAACTTGATTAAATAATACATGTAGGGGAGAAATTCTATCCTAATTAGAAAAGATATGATATATATATATATATATAGGTAAAGATATATCTAACAACAAAATATGGAAATATCCTAATTTATCTCAATACTCCCCCTCAAGTTGGAGCATGGTGAAGATGAATGCCCAACTTGGACAAGAGAAGATGAAACTGCTGCTCTCCTAATGCCTTGGTGAAGATGTCTGCTAGTTGATCAGACGAACGAATGTGAGATAGAACAATGTTGCCTGATTGAACCTGATCTCGTATAATATGACAGTCCACCTCAATATGTTTCGTGCGCTCATGGAAAACTGGGTTAGTGGCAATATGTATGGCCGATTGATTGTCACACCATAAGCGCATAGGAGCCCGATGAACAAAGCCAAGAGAGCGGAGAAGAGATTTGAGCCAGATCAGCTCACAAGTAGTAGTCGCCATTGATCTGTACTCGGCTTCAGCAGAAGAGCGAGAAACTGTAGTTTGTTTCTTGGTTTTCCAGGACACTGGGGACTCGTCGATCTTGACGTTGTAGCCGGTTAGGGATCGACGAGTTAACGGACACGTGGCATAGTCAGAGTCACAATAGGCAATCAAACAAAGATCATTGTGTCGAGATAGAAATAGGCCCTGATCTGGTCGGCCCTTGAGATAGCGAAGGACGCGCAAGGCAGCCGTCCAATGCCCTTGGCGAGGTTGCTGCATGAACTGAGCCAGAATATGGATGGAGTAGGACAGATCAGGACGAGTGATGGTCAAGTAGATGAGACGACCCACGACACGGCGATACTGTTCCGGCTTCTGAAGGAGTGGGCTGGTGTTGAGAGCAAGAGTGTGGTTCTGCTCCATCGGAAAAGCCGCCGGTTTGGAGCCTAGGAGACCCAGCTCACCCAAGATGTCTAGAGTATACTTGCGCTGAGACAGAACAAAGGTTTGTCGGGTAGCGAGGTCATATAGGCGCTACCCTTTCTGTGCAAAAGGATACCCAATGAACATACACTTGCGACTGCAAGGTGAGAATTTGTTTGAGGAACGAGGGATGACAGAAGCATAGCACAGACATCCAAAGACTCGGAGATGTGTATAGTCTGGGGGCTTATGAAATAGACATTCATAGGGTGTTTTGTCGTCGAGGACAGACGATGGGGTGCGGTTGATGAGAAAGCAGGCAGTGAGGGTGCATTCCCCCCAGAACTGCACAGGTAGGTTGGCTTGAAACATAAGGGCTCGAGCCACATTAAGAATATGATGGTGTTTACGCTCGACATGGCCGTTTTGTTGAGGGGTGGCGACACAGGAGGACTCAAATATGATGCCCAGATCGGAAAAATAGGGACGAAGGGCAAGAAATTCAGAGCCATTGTCGCTGCGAATGCGCTTGATTATTTTGTGGAACTGGGTAACTGTGAAGGTGCAAAATTTTTTCAACAAATGGGAAACTTCTGATTTATGAGCCATAAGATAGACCCAAGTGGCGCGAGAGAAGTCATAAACAATTGTGAGAAAATATGAGGCACCAAAAGAAGATGGAACACGGTAAGGACCCCACATATCACAATGAATTAAATCAAAAGATGCAGAAGCATTTGACAAACTAGTAGGAAATGAAAGACGAGTTTGTTTGGCTTTGTAGCAGACATCACAAGGTAAGCCTTTATTTGCTAGACTATGACTAGAAGTGTTTGGTAAAGAAGAAAGCAAAGAAAAAGACGGATGGCCGAGTCTTTGATGCCATAGGGAAGGGGATTCAGCCTTGATTAAGTGGCAAGCAGAGCTGCTGACGCCAAGAGACTTGAACGATGAAGCCCAACAGAGCCAATAGATCCTATTCCGAACCTCACCCGCTCCAATCAGCGTCTTCAAAGTGCGGTCCTGGATCACACAAAGCTTATCAGTGAGGGTGACAACGCATCGTAAATCGGCAGTTAAACAACCAAGAGAGATTAATTGACAAGTGAGGCCAGGAACGTATAAAGCAGTGATATCAAAAGAGCCACAAAGAGTGATTAATCCAGCCTGATTAGCGGAGACTGTGTTGCCATCTGGATACTTGATGTGCCATTCATCAACAGTATGAAGATTCCGGAGCAACCGGCGATCACCCGTCATATGAATTGAGGCGCCACTGTCAATAATCCAAGGGGAAGAGGCAATACCTGCTAGGGTGTCGGTTCCGGACTTAGTGTTGAATTTCTAAAACATGTCCAACATTCGGTCCCACTGCTCATTGGAGAGGGTGATCCCGGCTCGGTCAGATGCGGTGATGTTATGGGAACCGGAACCGGAAGTTGAAGGTGTGAGGACCGAGTTGACAGTGGCGGTAGTAGTCCGCCCACGACCTCGTCCAGCAGCCGTCGCAGGAGTAGCATCACTCGCAGGGGCGGAAGATTTCGGCTTTGGCGGTGGGGCGTCGGTGACCGGATCAGCGACGCCACGACCGTTGTTCCACCAGTCCGAGTATCCGACAATTTTGAAGCAAGAGAGGCTGTCGTGGCCGGTTTTGTTGCAGTGGACGCAAAACATCGACTTTTTGTCGACAGGAGCAGAGGAGGAGCGACGCTGAGCGGCAAAGGCGAGGGCATCACCGGTCGGCTGCTGGGTGGTGCGCATCGACAGCATCCGTTCCTCCTGAACTGCGAGCGAGTGAGTCTTGTTGAGACCGGGGAGGGTGTCCTGAGCGACGATCGTGGAACGAAGAGTCCCATAACCGAGATCATCGAGGCCCATAAGGAATTGATGGGTGCGCTCCTCTTCGCGTTCCTTGGCGTAGTTGCCACAGGTGCACGTCCGAGAAGTCAGGTGAGAGTCTAATTCATTCCAAAGCTTGGTCAGACGTCCAAAGTAGGCAGCGATGGACTGACCGTCTTGGCGACAACGAGCAATTTCAGAGCGTAGTTGAAGCATCCGAGGACCATTTCCAATGGAGAACCGCTGAGATAGATCATCCCAGAGTTCCTTGACGGTAGAGAAGTAGGTGACTGTAGAGTGTAAAGAGGGCTCAATGGATTGTGTGATCCATCCGACGAGCATAGCGTTAACAGGACGCCAATACTGATGATCGGAAGAGGTGGTAGCGGGTTCAGTGATTGAACCATCTATGAAACCATCTTTGCGCTTGGCAGAGAAGGCGTTCTTCATAGCGATGGTCCATTCTTGGTAGTTATCTCCTTTGAGAATCACCGGACAAATAGAGAGACCCGGGTGATCGGAAGGGTGAAGATAGTAGGGAGAAGCAGGCGTGAGAGCTGCTGGAGGGGTTGCCATTGATGCCGGCGGTAGGGTTGATGGCGGCGGCGGGGATAGGTTGTAGGGTGTAGCCGGCGGCGGCGGTAGGGTTTAGGTTAGAGGATCGATAGAAAGCCTGATACCATGAACAATTTTGATAGGAAAAAATCTGAGTTTTCTCATTGATTGAACTTGATTAAATAATACATGTGGGGGAGAAATTCTATCCTAATTAGAAAAGATATGATATAGATATAGGTAAAGATATATCTAACAACAAAATATGGAAATATCCTAATTTATCTCAATAGTGGTAGAAGGGTTTTCACATTTTGGTAACAGTGTGATGAATGTGTGGTTAATCTGCCTCAACATTTTTCTAGAGTGGAAAAACCTTTTTACTGCTCGTGTTACACTAGCCCCACCAATGTCCCAATAAGCTTTATGGAACTCAACTGTCATGCTCTCAGGACCTGGCGATTTGTTTGTTCCTAACGAAAAAACTGCAGCCTTGATCTCACTGTTAGACAAAATCCGAATAAACCCAAGATTTTCCTTAGCAGAGATAACTGGATTGATCAAATCTAAGAACGACAATTGCTTTCCTGGAGCGATCTGTTCATGTTGAAATCATTTTTCATAATTTTCTCGATCTCTTGTATGATATTTTCCTCCCCCAAAATTTGGGTACCTTCAGATGTGGTCATGGAGCGAATGATATTTCAATTTCTTCTGCCCGTAGCCATCTTGTGGAAGTAAGAAGTATTTTTGTACCTAGGAGTTTGAGATGTTTTGTTTTAGATCTTTGGTTCCAGTAGTTTCTTTGAAAAAGAAGCAATTCCTCCTTTTTTATTAAGCTAAGTTCTCTACGGGGTTGCACGTCGTTATTGACGTGCAATAATGCACGTCGTTTTTGACGTGAATTATTGCATGTCGGTTTTGACATACAACAGTGCACGTCAAAAACGACGTGTAAGCACGTTTTTTTTTAAATAAAAATTACGTGCACGCACGTAGGCACGCTCCCTGCCCTATCAAACATGCACGTTGCTTACGACGTGCATGCATGTCGTAATTAACGTGCATACACGTCGTAATTAACGTGAGGATTTGCGGTATATATATTCGGGGCGTATTTTTTTTACAAGGGCTCTCGGCAACCTAATAATAGTTGTACACTTGTTCATGTGTGTCACGTGGAAAATATTAATATTTGACTTTTTCAAGTTTGTACGTTTTTGTTTTTTAGAAAGATAAAAACTAAATGAAATATTAATTTTTTATTCAATCTTTTTTAATAATAATATTATACAGTACTTATCCCTAGCCTCACTCCTTCCAGCGAAGCGTTGTTGTAATAAGTATGAGATTATTTTAAAAAATTATTAAAAAAATAAATATTTTATATAGTTTTTATCACCTTAAAAAGTGTGCTTGAATAGTAAAAATGAATTTATAAAGGAACGGAGGTAGTGTATAAAATCTTATTTATTTTAATACTTTTTTTCATAATTTAATATTTATTAATAATAAGTATTAAATTGTGAAAAAAAACTAAAAGTCAAACATCGTATATTTTCAACCGAATGGAGTATATCTTAGAGAAAATTTGCGCCGAAAGCGCAAATTTTCGGTCAAATTAATTAATTGTCTCCCACCTCTTCCAAATTAGCTAAAAATCCACGACTTAAATCTGTGCCCCCCTCCCCTAAACCTCGCTCATCAGTTCTTTGTAGATGGACAAAACAATCAGCGCCTTCCTCTCTTGCTCTCTTCCTCACCGTTTCAACAACACAACACTGGATCTGTGCACCGTTTCATCAGTTCGACCTTCCTCCGACCTCTGGATCCGTAGTCCAGGCTAGGTTTATCCGCTTCGGTTTCGCCAGGTTCATCTCCGGCGACTTCCTCCAATTGCTGAGCAATCAAGAATCGGGATCTGCTTCGGTTTCGCCAGGTTTATCCTCCTTTGCAGTCGGATTTCTCGCCCCAATCGCCGTAAATCTCCGATTCTGCTTGAATTCGACCGGATCTGTTCTTGAATTCGACGATGTGGATCATCTATTGCAGATCTAAGATCTTCCGTGTGCAGACGGAGGTGAAGAAGTAGTCGCAGATCTAAGATCTCCTATTGCAGATGAAGAAGATGAAGTCGAAGGAGAGAGGACGTCTCCTATCAAGCGGCAGAGCAATCCAGATCTGGTTGCCGCCTCCAAGGCGATGAAGACGACGCCGATCCGAGGCGAAGAGTATGCCGCCTCCATCTTCCTCCTGGTTGCCGCCTCTCACCTCAGGGAGATCCGCCTGGAATCGAAGAGTATGAATCGAAGGAGAGGAGGATGAATCGAAGAGGAAGCTCGTCGGTGGACTTGCTAAAATCGTCGGTGGACTTGTGACTGAAATCTAAATCCTCCTGGTCGTCGGCGATGGACTTGCTGAAATCCTTCTGGTCGAAGAGGAATTAAAGAGGAAGCTCGAAGGATGAATCGAAGAGGAAGCTCGATGGACTTGCTGAAATCCTCCTTGCTGAAATCCGACCTCTCTCCGTTCTTCCACCTCCGGCCTCCTCGCCGGTTTCCACATTTCCTCCGCCCTCTACTTGTCGTTCTTTCGCATCGTCATTAATCTGCGGTCTCCAAGTTCTTCTTCTTCTTCACTCTCTTGTTCCTCTGTTGGATTCGATCATGCTGAAATTGATTGATGATTGAAGATTTGCTATGTAGATTTGTTTTCTTTTAATCCCTCAGATCTGTGCTTCTTTGGTTTGTGCTCCAAGATATTAAACAATATCAATTTATGTGATGCTCATACTTGCTGAAATTGCAAGTGCATGTTCAATTGCATTCGACTTCAATTGTGTTCGATGCGGCTTCAATTGTGTTGTACTGGTGTATCCTCTACTTCGATCTTGAATGGACTGTGCAATTACCATCTACCTCAATCACATAACAGTAACCAATTGCAGTTTCAATTTCAATTTCTAGTTTTTTGTATTTGTTTTTGTTATTTTATTGTTTATGGATTGAATTTGAGTTAAATGCTGCGTGATTTTAGGTCTGCTAGATGGTTGAATATCACCTTAATTAATTTGAGTAAATGTTGTGTTATTTTGGAGCTAATCACACACATTGGATATGGGTGTGTAGTATTGATGAAATGAATATGTATAAATAACTTTGGATATATACGCTGAAATGATGAAATTAATTCTTATTAGTAAAATTCATTATGCTAAAATGCTGAAATTAATTCTTATAAAATTGTATGAGCTACTATATCTTACAAACATATATTTGATTAGTGTACCGGTGTATTTGTCATGGATACAAATCTCTATTGTGTAATTTCAGCAAATTGTCTTGCTGAAACTTTTGGAGAGCTTATTAGCTTCTTGATTTTTGCTGAAATTAATTCTTATAAAATTGTATGAAGCCTTTCAACATTGCAGCATTTCAGTATTTCAGTAGCCTTTCAAAAAATAAAAGCAGCTTTGGTTTCAACAATACGGTTTCAGCAACTCCGGTGTCAAAGTGGTGATGATAAAAAAAAACAACTCTGGTTTCAGCAACACGGTTTTAGCGACTCCAATTTCAGCAAAATCCGGTGTCGAACTGATGACACGAAAAAAAAGAAAAAAGAAAAAAAATAAGCAACTCCGTTTTAGCAACGTGAAAAAAAAAGAGTTAAAAAGAACTGGAAAACAAAAAAAACAAAAACAAAACTGAAACAGGGATTGCTGAAACCGTATGAGCTGAAACAGGAGTTTCAGCAATTCCGTTTCAGCAACGCGAAAAAAAAAATTGAAAAAAAAACTGAAAAAAAAAAACTGAAACCGGAGGGGCACAGGGGGTGATGGACATTTTGCTAATTTGGAGCACTTGGAAGACATTTTTCTAATAAAGTCCAAAAATTTGGACATCCTATATCTTATTGATGCAACAGAGGCAGCGTTTCAGGTGAAAAAAAGAGAAAATTTGTGCCACATGCACTTTTTTCGGCCTAATTAGCAGAGTGTTCAAGGTTTGGGACAAATTGTGAAATGGTCGATCTCCCCAATTTGATTAACCCTATCTCATATATAAACCTCCTCCCAAATATCCCTCTCGGTCTCTCTCCATGGCTGATCCAGATCTCCGTCACCCACACCGCCGGTGCTGGCTGTTGAAATCCAGATTCGATGGTGTCTCGATCTCCGTCACACACATGTGTTTTTTTGGTGATGTTATTTACACCCAAATTTTTTACTATTTACACCCAATATCCCAATTTTCCTTTTTTTAAAAATAAACCCTACCCCTCTTGAGTTACAGACGTGTGACTCAAGAGGGGCAGGGTTTGTATATAGAAAAAACAGTTGCGTCTCTTGAGTCACACACCTATGACTCAAGAGACGTAGAGTTTATTTTAAAACAAAAACTTTGATTTTGGGTGTAGATAGTAAAATTCTGGGTGTAAATAACAATGGCTTTTTTTTTGGTGCCCAAATCATTTTTTATTTTTATTTGTTATTTGTTATTTGTATTTTTTTATTTTTTAGTTTGGTGTGAAGGCCTCCATTATAAGTAGCATTCAGCCAAAAGAGTACTAACGATGAGAGAGAAAGAGGAGAGAGAAACTCTCAAACTAGGAAACCCTAGATCCACAATACATCGCCGCCGCCGACCACAAAACGGAGACCCAAACACCCCGATCAACTACCGCCGACACCGCCTTCAAAATGAAGATCCTCACAAGCCATTTGCAGAAGAAGAAGGTTCGACACAAAATCGATCTGCTGCTCCTAAGAACCCTAGCCCTCGACCCCGACGACGCTCTCAACCCAAAAGTCAGATATCCAAGCAACGAAGAAAGATCGCTAAGGCCGGGAGTGCGAGATGGTCATGTTTGTTCATCTCCGCTTGTGACGTCCAAATAATTCAGAAAAAAGAGGCGAAAACCCCCATGGAAGAAAGGGGAAACAAATTTCAGAAAGTTTGGAGAAAGAGAAAAAAGAGAGCAAGTAGGGCTAGATTGAGGAGCAAATGGAAAGTTTTGGCTAATCAAGCCCTCGCAAGATCCCGAACGGTTCGATTCAAGCCTCTGACTCGCCTATGGAGGATGCGGTGTTGGTGGTGGCGATTGAGGGTGTGGCCGGTCTCTGCTGTCACCGCGGTCGATAGGGTGGCCGGGTCGTCGGCTTTCAAGCCATGGATTAGCCTAGTCGGTGACTCCCTTCTCGATTCCAAGAGTGTTTGTGCTTACAGTGATCCCAGGTACCCTCTCTCTATCTATTCTCTCAGTTGTGGTGCCCAGCCCTGGACTCCTGTTTGTGTGCTGCTTGTCCGTGACCGAATGACTAAGATCAATCCCTTTATCTTTCTACCTTCTGAAATATTTGAATCTGTGATTATTTCTGGGAATCCTAAGTTTTCTAAGTTATTTCACTCTTCAAAGGTTGATATGGAAGGAGCTGATTTGAGACCCTGTGATGATCTGAATAATCCAGTGAATAAAAAGCAGATTTATGACAATGAGTTGATATCAGTTTTATTACCCTTGTTGATTCTTGTTTGGATGTACTATTCGAGCAAGGAATCCCTTTGTGTGTTTAGGAAAAAGTCTAGAATCCAGTGGATAAGAAATCAAAAATGTGGATCCCTCTGTATGCCTTATTTGCCTTTATGAAAGTGTTGCTGCAGTGGGCTTTATTTGCCTTTTGGTGTATCTGCTTTGATACAGAAATTTACCTTATTGATGCTAAGATATGTGGAACTTGTGAACTCCGATCCTTTGCTAATCACATGTTGAACCCTGATTGCTGCTTCTTGCTCTTCGCCAATTGTAACCTGAATTACTGCAGCGCTTGCGGGCTTCTGTCAGTTGAGAAGGATCCGAAAAATTTCTATGACCCCAGGGACTTACATCCCAAACTGAACAACAATGGAACTCGGAAAAATGAATCTGAACAAAAAGGGAGAGAGACACATGTAGAATGGCGACGAACAGACCTAACGAAGAAAACAGGTCCTGACCAAACAAGACATATTGGAAAAAAGTCGACTAAAGTCGCTACTAATCGGAACCCCTTAACCCACTATTTGAACCCCAAGAAACTGAGAATCAAGCAGCCCCTTGTGTTTTGTACTCTCTTGATTATTTACCATATTGATTATATGAATGAACAAACTCCCTTGTCTTTGTGTTTGACAGAAAATTTGCTAATTGTGAATGTCCATCTCTTTATATATATAATTTATGAAAATGGGAGAAAAGAAATCTTCAAGCTCTTCGACTGTGTTTATGAATCCGGTCTCACCCAATGGAACCATAGACCCTCTCCCTTTGATCTAAACTCTGGAATATGTCAGATGACACTTTATGGGGAGGTTGCCATTCCTTTGGTTGAGTTTGATGGCTATCTTCATTTGCTTGAGAATATCATGAAAAAAATTCGGATGGTGATCCTCATATTTTGGAGGATTCACAAGACCAAACAAGCAGTAGACACCATACAAATGAAAGTTGAACCCAATCTAATAGACAAGATGCACAAGAACCGATGCCTATCGGGGATTGAAGGAAGTCTAGACCCTATCAAGAAGCTCTTGAAAAAAATTGAAGAATCAATTGAGATCCGTTGGCAGTTTGACAACCACATTTGTTGCACCCAATATCAAAAGTATGGGGAACTCCTTAACAAACTCAAACCCATGGAACACAGAAAATACAAATTGACAAGGAACGTCCTAGAATTTCCACCATGAAAATTTGCACGTGGAATTGTTGCGGTATTGGAAAACGAAACCTCTGGACAGAAATAGAAATCTTTTGTAAAATTGAAAATATTCAAATCATGGTGCTCATGGAAACCAAAACAGAACATCAACCCCCAGAAGGTGCTTGGAAAAGGGCTGGTTTTGACTCTCTTTGCTGGTCTCCTGCTCGCGGGAGATCGGGAGGTATATGTGTTGTATGGAAGGACTACCAGATGTCCGGAGGAAAAATTGAAATTCTGAAAAAGGAAGATCATTTTATTTCCATTCTTATTAAAGATAACAATCTTGGAGAAAATATTGCCTGCATTTTCGCTTATGCGCCTGCTCAAGAAAACGAAAAAAATGAATTATGGCCTCGATTGATGGCCTACATTCAAGGCCTTGATATCCCTGTGCTTGTCATGGGTGACCTGAATGAAATTCAATGCCCTTCCGATAAATCGGGGGGCGCTTTGCCGAACCCTAATAGATTTAACAGACTCCATCTTTTCAAGGACCAGTGTAGTTTATTGGATATTCCTTCGCTTGGGAATGAATTGACATGGAGAAAAAACAAAACTGACATAAACAACATTTATGAAAATCTAGATAGAACCTTAGTTCAGAACCAAATTCTTCAATGGTACCCAAATATTGCAACCAGAAATTATGCTTTCTCATCCTCTGACCACTGTCCAATCTCGATAGAGCTTAACACAATGACGAAAAAGAAGGCTAGACCATTCAAATTCGAGAAAATGTGGATACAAAGGAAAGACTATCGAAACATCGTTACTCAAGCATGGAGGTTGCGATGCCCTGGATCCCATATGTTCCAAGTTACAAAAAAGACCCAATTGCTCAAACGATTAACAAAAGAATGGAATAAAACGACATTTGGAAACATATTTAGACAATTGAAGGATATAGAAGAAAAACTCACTGCACTCCAAAAGAACAGTAGCCAATCTCAACAAAACAACAACAACTCAAGACAGCTACGACTGATAAACAAGAAGAATAAAATTTTACAATACCATAATGTGTATTGGCGACAAAGAGCGAAAACTAAACATCTAAAATTGTCTGACACAAATTCGGCTTACCACCATAAAGTTGCAACAGGACGAAGGAACAGGAAAATTATTAGAGAAATCACAACCCATGAGGGTACAACAATTATTGGAGAAGAAAATATCAGGAAAGAGATCCGGAGAGACTTTGAAAAAAGATTTCAAGAAGAAAGAATCAACTCTAGACTTTTAGAAGAGTATTTAGAATTAATAAATATAGAAATCTCACATGAGGAAAACGAGTATCTTACCAAACCAATAACGAACCAGGAAGTGAAAAAGGCTTTCTTCTCGATCGGTAAAGACAAATCTCCTGGCCCAGATGGTATGACAGCTGAATTCTACCAACAATATTGGGACATTGTGGGCCCTTCGGTCACTAAAGCTATTAAGGGATTCTTCCATTCTGGAAGAATGCTCAAGCAGATAAATGAAACATTTATCACTCTGATCCCAAAATGTGATAACCCAAGGACAACCAATAACTATAGACCAATTAGCCTTTGTTCGACTATATATAAGGCAATAGCCAAAATTCTGGCGGACAGATTGAAAATGGTGTTAGGAAAAATTATCCATCCTCTGCAAGGAGCTTTCATATCCGATAGAGCCATTCAGGATAATTTACTCATTGCACACGAAATCTTCCATTCGTTTCGTGGGAAAAAAGGTCAAAACGGATGGGTTGCAATCAAGCTCGACATGGAAAAAGCATATGACATGATGAATTGGGATTTTTTGATCTCTGTTATGACGAAATTCGGCTTCTGCAAAAAGTTATGTGATTGGATTAAAGAATGTATCCAAACTGTGTCATTCTCTATTCTGGTGAATGATGAACCAACTGAAACTTTCCGCCCCCACAGGGGGCTCAGGCAAGGTGACCCCATCTCTCCATACCTATTCAACATAGGTGCTGAGATTCTCGCAAGAAAACTACAAAGACAAAGTGACCAATCACCAAACACCATTGGATTCAAGACCTCTAGGAACGGTGCTTCTATACCTTTCTTGTCTTTTGCGGATGATATAATGATCTTCGCTAGAGCGACAACGGAAACGTGCCAGATTGTGAAAACTATACTTGATGAGTACTATGAGATTTCTGGACAAAAAGTAAACTTCCAAAAATCTTCTTTCCAAGTTACAAAAGGAATCACAAATGATCAAAAACTACGCATCCAGACATGCCTCCAGATAACAAATCAGACAGCTTTAGAAAAATATCTCGGTTGTCCGATCATAAATGGTAGAGTAAACAAGAACACGTTTGAAGATGTCCTTGGTAAATCAAAGAACCAACTAACAAAATGGAGAGCAAATGAATTAACCCAACAAGGAAGAGCGATCTTAGTTAAAGCAAACCTAGCAGCCAAACCTAATTACATTATGCAAAACTTCATGTTGCCGACTAGTATCCATAACGATCTCGACAGACTAAACAGGAGTTTTTTCTGGAACAAGGACTCAAAGTTCAAACCACTCATCGGTTGGGATAAAGTCTGTAGACCAAAGAAAGAAGGTGGTTTAGGACTAGTAAAGACCAAAGACATGAACAAAGCGCTCCAAATGAAACTCCTATGGAAAATCCTTGCGGAACCTACTAACGAATGGGTAAAAATTGTGAAGGAAAAATACCTGAAGGACGATAATATCTGGGAATACAAGATGAAAAAGAACACTTCATGGCAATGGAGAAAAATGATGGAGATTAAGGATGAATTTTGCTCGGCCTTAATATGGCAAGTAGGAAACGGGAAAACCATCCGATTTTGGAAAGACAAGTGGTTACAAACAGACATCGACCTCCGAGAAAAAAGTATGCATAGCCAAATTGATGAATTGGATACGGTTGACAAATTCATTAAACCGGATAAAACCTGGAATAAAGAAAGACTGGAAGATTTTCTTCCCCAAGATGTCATCGAGAAAATCATTAATGTTCATATCCCTTCAAATGATTTCGAAGACAGATTGTATTGGAAGCCTAATAAATATGGCTGGTTTTCCACGTCTAGTGCGGTTGACCACATTACGAGAAATAAGCGAACCAGTGTTGACCCACTAGATTGGATTTGGAAAATTGACTGTCCGCCTAAAATCAAAAACTTTCTATGGAAAAACCTTCTAAACGGGACCCCTACGAAAGTCAGATTGCAAAGTAAAGGAGTTCATGTCCCTCTAGAGTGCCCGTTCTGCAACCATAATGGTGAAGACGCTACCCATATTTTTACCGAATGTCAAACGTCCTTATATTTTATAGGGAGAATGGACAGAAAAATCGAGCAAATTATCCGACATACTGACAAAGTAGACAAATCCTATAAAAATATAATCACAGACATTTTCACAAATCTTTTGGAAAATCAGAAAGCGACCCTCGCCTTTTCCCTTTGGGGTATCTGGTCAATGAGAAACAAAATTCTTTTTGACAACAACGACATTAAGAACGCGGAAGAATGGATAAAGACTATTAAACAATACATGAGTAGTTGGAAAAAAGCACAAAAAGATGAGCTAGAAGATGACACGACAACTGCTAAAAGATCCAGCCAAACCAGAACAAAAAAACAGAAAACTATTAAATGGAAAAAACCCGCTGAAGGCTTTGTCAAACTTAATTTTGATGGTGCTATGGCTAGCTCTGGTCTCGCTGCCGCGGGATTTGTTATTCGCGATTGTCATGGTTCAGTTATCTCTTGTGGCGCCCGGGATCCTGGTCATCTGTCCCCTGTACAAGCTGAATGTCGCGGTCTTCTGTTCGGTCTCCAGATTGCTTCGATGAGGGGTATCTCTCGGCTTGAGGTGGAGGGAGACTGCTTGATGCTGATCAACGTCTTGAAAGGGATCTGGCGGTGTCCTTGGGAGATTGAAATGGAGGTTTCAGATGCCCTCGGCCTCTGCCGCACGTTCGAGAGTATTAGCTTCTCACACATCTTCAGAGAGGGGAACCAGGTTGCCGACAGACTGGCGCATTTGGGCTTCTCTACGTCATTTGTCACCGAGCGGATGCCTGATGACATTGACGATGTCGTCCGTCAGGACGCTATTGGGCGGTGGTTCAACCGCGGTTGACCATCCCCAAATCCTTGCCTTGTATCAAAAAAAAAAAAAAATAAGTAGCATTCAGCCTTTCAGGTACCTCAGATAATCACACATAGCTGCATCTCAACTTTGAAGAGTAAGAATATATAAGCATGTTAGAGCTAGCAAGTCGATCGTTCGGGTCGGGTTCGGGTCAGGCTTGCTCGGGTCGGGTTCGGGTCAGGCTTGCTCGGGTCGGATCACTGACGGGTCGGGTCAGTTCGGGTAAAATTTATGGTCGGGTACTGGTCGGGTCGGGTTTGGGTCGAGTTCGGTCATAATGAATTTTAGATTGGTCGGGTTTCGGGTTAAATTGGGTCAAGCCCATTCGGGTTCGGGTCAAAGCGGGTTGGGCTCGTTCGGGTTTCAGGTCAAGAGACGGGTCGTTCTCATTTGAGTTTCGAATCAAAGTGGGTATAGTTTGTTTGAGTTTTCAGTCGAATCATATTCGACCCGTTTTGATAATTATTTTTATTTAGACTCGGTTGAATACTTAAATATGTAATTTACTTAAAATAAATGATTTTGACTCGGTTGAACATGAAAAAAAGCCCACGCGGACTTCTAGGTCCGGCCCGTGCCTGCAGTGGGTGCGGGATTAGACAGATCAATCAACCTGTTACGGGTCGCTAGGCCCGTAACAGGTGTGTGCAATAAATAATATTAATATTAATAAAAATAGTAACTATAACAAAAACAGTATTATACATCATCCCTTTTAAATAGTGTAATATATATATGCACAACTAATTACATATATAAACTAACTACATTTATACAAACAATAACTGTAATTACATATAAAAAACAGTATATAAAAACAGCTAATTGTGTAATATATATGTATATATTCATTTAAAAAAATATATATGTATAACTAATTAATTACATATATTACATATATATATACATATATGTATATATGTATATATGTATATATGTGTAATATATATATATATATATATATATATATATATATATATATATATATATATATATATATATATATATATATATATATATATATATATGTATGTATATGTATATATGTATATATGTGTAATATGTATATATTCATTTAAAAAAAAAATATATATATATATGTAATAAAAACCTAATTAGTATAGCTTTAATAAGAAAAATTGATTAGGTTTGCGGGTACCCGCGGGCTACCCGCACCCGCATTCGCGGACGGGCTTGGACATGGCTTCCAACCCGTTAAAGGGGCTTAGCCCGGCCCACGCCCGCAATAACGGGACAAAATCTCGGGTAAAGCCCGTTCCAAGCCCTGTTCGCGCCTGTGTTTGCCCGGGTCTAATTTGACATCATTGACAAGTCCTCCAATCCCCTTAACCGGGTGTATAGATCTGCCTCCGAAAACTAAGCACACACCGAGTTCATCGAGCTCGAGAAGTCCTTGAGCACTGAGGACGTACTCGAGGAGCCAGTGCCGGTGATCGTCTTCCATGGAGGCAGCTTCACCCACTCCTTCGCCAACAGTTGTTTACGACACCTGGTGTTGCCGAGTGGTTCGAATCTGCGGGTCTATCGTGATATCGGTGAAAGGCGTTAGAGCACCTCGTCGCTGGACTACCCCTCCAATCAGAACCACTGGCGCCGAGGAGCAGAGGGCCTTCTTCCTCCTCGTCGTCTCGTCGATGTGTGGCGCCTGGTAGTCGACCCTATTTCCCTTCACAGAAGTAGTTCTTTTCTATTTAATTAAAAATCATTTAAAAAAAACTAATGGAACCAGTTAAATATAATGATAAAGGGCACGTCGCGAAAATTTTCACAACCTCAAGTAACACGTGAAATATGTTAAACAATTGTATACCGCGTGAATTAACCGTTACCTCAGGGATATCTGGTGAAATTTCTGTTTTTTTTTTTGGATCAAGGGTCAATTCTTAATTACTATGAAGATATGAACGTGAAAGAGAGTTTCTCTCTCTTATGAGAGAGAAACTCTCTTTGTGCACCCTCATCCCTTCCAATATCATTCTTGTCCATCTTCCACTGCGCAATTCAACTAGGCAATCAGCCCCGATCTCGGGTTGTCGATGTTCTTCAATCCGCATCAGTCTTTGTCCAAGCGGCCTTGATCACCCTCCTCTCGGTTTCAGTCTCGGTGTAGATCGGTTTTGCTGAGTCAATCGACCCTCTTTTCAAGCTCCTGTTTTTGGGATTTTTTTCCCAAATCCTTGTCTTTCAAATTCACCCCCCTAGCTCTCTAATTGGCATGATTGTCGATTGATGTCGTGTACCTGTTCTCCGATTGCCCTGTGTTGGTTGTCGGTTGATGTCCACCAAAGTTCCCTGGCCATTGTTTCTTTCCTATATTCTTTGTTTGACTCCTGCCCTCTCGTATGTGATGTGGTGTTGTTTGTCCGCGCACCTTGTGTTGTCGCTGGTGCATGCCCTTGGCCGTCGGCGCGTTGGTGGTGCGGTGGTTTGCCAGTTGAGTATTCGAGCCCAAGTTTGGGTCCTTCGGGCCCAAGTTTGGGTCTTTCGGGCCCAAGTTTGGGTCCTTTGGGCCCAAGTTTGATCCTTCGGGCCCAAGTTTTGGTCCTTCGGGCCCAAGTTTGGTTCCTTTGGGCCCAAGTTGCGAAAATGATTAGTAAATTCTTCATCAAACCCACCCGATTGTGGTTTTGTCAAGGACCCGATTCAGGTTCTTGATTTTGTCCCAAAAGGGTTTTGAGTATAACCACCCGAAAGGGTTTGAGAAAATCCCGCAAGGGCTTGTCAATACTTTTGCAGGTGAAAGCTTGTTGGCGTTTTGTTCGAGCAGTTTGCGGCTCTGCTTCCGATGTTTCTAGGAGATCTTCTGCTTGGTTGGGGGGCGTGGAGTCTGTAGTCGGGTCTGGCTGGGGTCGTGGTGGTGCGCTTAGGGCGACTCCGTATTCGGGATAGAGTCTTCCTTGGAGTTCGTCTGCACTACCCACAGGAGTTTGTGTCCTGTTGTACTACTGGCCCGCGGTGCTACTGTTCGGTGGTGCTTGGCTGCGTTCTTCGGCGGCTTCCTCAGCTTTTCGGGTGTTAGGTCTTCTCGGAACATTTGTTGTAGAGTTTATTTCTGTTTGGTTCATTACGCCTGTTATTTGTATTTCTGTTTTTAGATTGCTCTGTTAGACGGTTCGCCGTCTGCCGACTTCGGTCGGCCTCTCGATGAGTCAGGCCTGTCTAACCTTCGAATTTTTACCTAATAAAAAAAAAATTACTATTTTGCATAGTGTAAAAGATACAAAGTAACAATCTTGTCCATAGGCATTTTAGGCTCTTGCCTCACTACAAAACTTACCAAGAATGCGGTTTTTTTAGCGGATGGACCAGCACACAAAGATCTGGGCCGGCGTAATTTATCAGCCCATTTATTTTTCTTCCAAAATGGGCTAGTCCAGAAAGCTACTTTTTCGTGCTCTAGAGTTTTCTCCAACTCTCCCGAGAGAGGGAGAGAAGAAGTAAAACCTGCAACTACTCGCAGTGATTACACGACGAAGAAGACGACGATTGTGAACGACGACGACGACGAAGTAGTAGCTCATTTCTTAGATTTAGCAGGGAGGAAGCCATGGAAACGCCAACGAGATCTAGGGAGCTTGAATGCGTCGGTAGATTGGAAGTCGTTCGACCGAAACCTGTTGGTTTTCTATGCGGTTCGATCCCCGTCCCCACCGACAAGTCCTTCCATGTCTTCAATTCCGACCTCGTTCCATCTTCTCAGACGTAGCTAATTTCTCTCTTCTCTCTCCATTTTGGTGTACTGGAAATTTAATTCGGTTCAATTTCGACTGATTATTCGTTTATTTTGGTTTTGGTTTTTGTTGAATTTGGTAGAGTAAGTGCACCGAGGTATCGGATGCTGCCGACGGAGACTGATCTTAATATGCCTCCATTGGTTCCCGATCTTCCAGAGAAAGCTTTCCCCGTTGATTATCCCTCTGTACAGTGTAGGACATCTAGTGGAGGTTTGTGGTGATTAAAATTTTGCCAATTCTATTTTTTTTTATTTATAAAAATTTACTTGTAGTTGTTTTTCTGATGGATTTGACTTAGTTCGGGGTTGAAATCGGGTGTGGTGGATTAGTTTGTGGCATGATTTTCATTGGAATTGGTTGCTGTGTACCTACAAGTTGATTTTACTAAGTGGAGATATGCTCAGTAGGTTCAATTAATAGCTTTGCAGTTCAGTATTTCTTTATTTGATTTTTAGTCAAATTAGATCCTCCTTTCCATAATTGAAAGCTCATCAAAGTACCAAAAGAATTGTAATTTTAGTGGTTAAGAACTGCTGGAATGTGAGAGATTGATTAAAATTATGCTGCTTCTTTGTTCAAACAATGTTAATCTTTGACTTACATGATGAGGATCTAATATTGGCATTTGCATTCAACATCAAATGGGGATAACTTGTGATGATTTAATACTTGGTGAACAAGAGAGTTCATTCTTCCTTTTCTCCCCCTTGTATCTATTTGTTACACAGGTTGCCATGCCAGCCCACTTGGGTGTGTGTGTGTGTGTGTGTGTCAATTGTCATATAACCTTTTTAGATGTCTTGCAATGTTGAAATGAAACCTGAACATGATAATGCTGGTAGAAGTATACCTTTCCTGTTTCTTTAGTAACATTCTCATGTATTATTATAGTTGTGGTGAACCAGATAAAAATTCAGTGCTGATGTTGGATGATTTAACAGATGTGCCTTGGGATGGGGGTGCAATTACACCTAACCTCACTAGGAAAGGTGAGGCCCTTGCAGTATCTGGACTCGCAAACTATGGCGATGAGTTAGATGTGATTGCTCCGGCTGACATTTTGAAGCAAATTTTCAAAATGCCATATTCAAGGGCTCGACTGTCAATTGCTGTTCATCGTGTTGGACAGACTCTCATCCTGAATGCTGGGTATGTTCCAATTTCATTTTTTTTATTTTCTTGTTGTAGAATATGTAACGCTAATAACCTCCTGAATTCTCCTGATTTTCAGTCCTGATGTTGATGAAGATGAAAGAGTTCTCAGAAGAGGCCAGCCAAAATCCGCTGATCAATCTCTTTTCTCAAACTTTGCAATGCATTCTGTTAGGGTGGAGGCTTGTGATTGTCCACCTAGTCATTCTGCTGCTGCAGAGGCACAATCACAATCATCTGTTCTTTCTGATTTCTCCGAGTCCATAGCAAAGACATTTGATTCTTCTCATATCCAGAGAACCAGAGCCAATCAAGAAAAAACAGATAATGATGACTCAGAATACTCAATACCCAAGCATGATAAATTCTATTGGGGAAGCAAAAAGAACACGAGGAACAAAGGCCGTGATCCCATTAAACAAGCAACATGCATTGGTGAAAAGTCAAGATCCTCCGTTCAGGAGTCTGAAATTTATAGGCGTGCTGGGAATGATGAGTTCCTACGGGTTTTGTTCTGGCAGTTCCACAACTTCCGGATGCTTCTTGGAAGTGATCTACTTATATTTAGTAATGACAAATATGTTGCTGTTAGCTTACATCTATGGGATGTTTCACGACAGGTATTTAGTGTTATGTGTTATATGGGCTGTTAATTGCTCCCTATCTTTTCGTGCCAACTAATCTCTTATTGCAGGTAACCCCATTGACTTGGCTTGAAGCTTGGCTGGACAATGTTATGGCCAGTATTCCCGAATTGGCGATCTGTTATCATCAAAATGGTGTTGTTCAAGGCTATGAGCTTCTAAAAACAGATGATATATTCCTTCTAAAAGGCATTGCAGAGGATGGCACACCAGCATTTCATCCTCATGTTGTTCAGCAAAATGGCCTTTCTGTTTTGAGATTCCTTCAGGAAAATTGCAAGCGAGATCCTGGTGCTTATTGGGTAACTTCGTGTCCACTCAATTATATGTGTCTTTGGATTTGGATTAGATTTATGTGTTCCAGTTGTATTGAAGTTAGAGATGAAATTATCCTCCCTTGTTGTTAAAGGCTAAGATTTTTGTTCTATCTGTTTTTCTTCAGCTCTATAAAAATGCAGGAGATGATGCCATTCGACTTTTTGACCTCTCTATAATTCCTCAAAAGCATCAATCTGAGAGAAATGATGATTGCTCAAGCTCACTGCCCTCCCTTGTTCATCAAAGAAGAACCAACTCATTGTTATCCTTGGGAATGTTACTGTACCGTATTGCTCATAGGCTTTCACTTTCATTGGTAACATCTTTTGTGATTTGGCATGCACTATACTTTCAACCATCAAAATATTATCTGTTACCTATTTTTCTTTTATATTCACACAGGTTACAAGTAACAGGGCCAGATGTGCTAGGTTTATCAGAAAATGCTTAGAACTGCTGGATGAGCCCGATCACCTGGTAAAATTGCTGTTTGTATTAGTTTTTTTGGCAGATGCATAGCATTTATGTTGTTTTTCACATGAAATAAATATTTTCCTATTGTGGTCCTCCTTTTCTTTTCTGGTCAGGTTGTCCGTGCATTTGCACATGAACAGTTTGCAAGACTTATATTAAATAGCAATGGAGAGGAGCTGGATCTTTACCCTTTTGAATCTGAAGTAAAAGTTACTGATGCTAAAGAAGAATCCTTAGATATCGTCAATAGCATAGCTGAGAAAAGTGCCTTAAATATTCTTTTAGATGAAGATGAAAATATCTGTACAGAATCAAATGAAATCCAGGATGCTGCATCTAGGGCTTCTGAACGAGATACTTCAGAGAAAAATTCATCCAAGTGTGGGAGTTTGATTGCAGCTGGTGGGATAGCGTCCAATAGTCGAACAGAACTTGTGCACAATGTCAACAGTGATGGGAATCTCACTGTATGTAATATCCCTCCTCAACCCATAGATGATCCTATTTCCTCTAAGCTCGCTGCAGTACATCATGTCTCCCAAGCTATTAAAAGCTTGGGATGGAAGCGAGAATTCCAAGTCAGTGAACCTGATTTAGTTTATGAAGAAAGCAACACTTTTAACAGGGTTCCAATGGATTATCCTGTTTGTGCTTGTGGAGATCCTGATTGCATTGAAGTGTGTGATATCAAACAGTGGCTTCCAACTTCAAAGCTTGATCGTAAGTTGTGGAAGCTTGTTCTTCTACTAGGAGAATCTTATTTGGCACTTGGGCAAGCCTACAAGGAGGATAGGCAGCTGAATCGTGCATTAAAAGTTGTAGAAGTGGCATGTTCTGTTTATGGGTCAGTGCCCCAATATCTTGACGACTCTAGATTTATTTCATCTATGGTGGGTGCCCCATCAAGCAAGCCTATACTTGATGTTAGACATCAAAAGAAAGGATCTCTTTACAAGAAACTAAGACTAAAAAATGGTTCATCTGATGATTGTGTTACTTTTGAAGATTTCTCTTTGACTTATCTCTTTTGGGCCAAGGCATGGGCTTTGGTTGGAGATGTTCATGCTGAAGTGTACAAGATAAAGGGTGTGGAGAACTCATCACATTATACGCATGAGCCACCTGGGAAAGAGGTGAGAATGTCATCTGGTGTTGTGGAAGAACTGATAAGACTGAAGAAGAAGCTTGGCAAGGATAGGGAGAGTTGCAGTTTGTGCTCCCTGATAAACTGCAGTTGCCAGAGTGATAGGGCTAGTAGTGGTAGCAATGCCAGCAGCAGCCATGGTAGTTCTCGACAACCAACTCATGGCAGGAGACAAACTAGGAGGTCCCAGGGTAGAAATGCTGCTACTTCACTGAATGAAAAGCCGAAGAGTGTTAATAGTAATCACCAAGGAGATACTACAACAGATAGTAGATTAGTGGGACAAAGATGTTCTTCTAAGCCTGATGTGACTTCTGCATTGAGTGAAGATGATGAAGGTTCTAAGGAGGACAATGAACCTAAAACCTCTAAAGAAGAATCACCGAAGGCACAGAGTGGTGGCATATTTAGATACTTGCAGCTTTCTGTCAGCAGTGATGGGGATAACCTTCTCTTGTCAGCCTTAAATTGTTATCAAGAGGCTCGGCAGGCCTTACATGGAGTACCTGCAGAGTCAATAGAGCTCAATTCTGTTCTTAAAAAGATCGGTTGGGTGTCCAATGAACTAGGAAGGACCTGGCTTGATAGAAAGGATTTGGGAAAAGCTGAACTTGCTTTTGCTGATGCTATTGAAGCATTTAAAGAGGTATCAGATCATATTAATATCATCCTAATTAATTGCAATCTTGGTCATGGGCGGCGAGCATTGGCTGAAGAATTGCTGTCACAGATCAACTACTTCAAAACTAATCCAATATTTTTTACAGCGTACAAGCAGGCTCTTGAGACTGCTAAAATAGAGTATGGTAGGGCTCTTAGATTCTATGGAGCAGCAAAATCTGAGCTTGCCGCTATTCTCAAAGAAACGGATGAGATGTCAGTTGACCTTAGAAACGAAGTCTGTACCCAGTTTGCACATACCTATTTGAAGCTTGGTATGTTATTGGCAAGTGAAGATACAGTAGCTGAGGTTTATGAAAATGTAACCCTAGATGAAAGAAAGCTTCTTTTTCATGGCTCGACTGATAAGAGAACCAAAGAATATAAAAAACATCAGATTTCTGCAAATGATGCTATTAGGGAAGCATTATCTGTCTACGAATCACTGGGTGAGTTACGGAGGCAGGAAGCATCTTATGCTTATTTTCAGCTGGCTTGCTATCAAAGAGATTGTTGTTCAAGGTTTTTGGATCCAAACTATAGAAGCAACAATGGGAGTAAAAGTGAAAACACCCTCCAAAGAGCGAAGCAGTATGCTTCACTTGCAGAGAGGAACTGGCAGAGGGCAATAGAGTTCTATTCTGCAAAGACACATCCCCACATGTACCTGACCATTCTGACTGAAAGAGCAGCTCTTACGATTACCCTTTCTGGCGCTTTTCATTCAAATGCGGTATGTTTCTTATATTCAAACTGAACTTTTTTTTTTTTAAGGCAACCACAGAATTACATCTGATCGAGCAGTACCGCGTTTGGGCTTTAACACACATTTTATACCAAGTGTTAGGGTTCGGTCAGGCTGTTGTGTGAGTGTACCTAGTTTCTTTGTCTGGGCATAGCTAGGTGGGCAAGAGTCCCGCAGGACGATTGCTGAAGTCTACATAGAATAAACCTTTTGAAATCAAGTAGAATTTGAATTTCTCTTTCTTGCAGTTTGCTTTATTTTGGTGCTAGCTTCTGGTACATCTGTCAACCGCCCTAATCCTCTTGTTTGCGTAGATGCTGGAAACTGCTCTAAGTTGCCTGCTTGAAGGCCGTCATACATCACTTAAAGAAGACAAGCAAGACATCTCTGAGGTGCAATCTAAATTCTGGGCTCAGCTGCAGGTTCTACTGAAGAAGATGCTGGCTTTGACCCGTACACCCGGTTTGAGCAAAACGGTTTCTTCTTCTCCTCAATCTACCCTCTCGCTGAAGAGGTTAGGAGATGCAGACAAACTCAGAGAGCTGTACAAGATGTCCCTGAAATCCTCAGATTTGTGCCAGCTGCAGGATATGCACACCTTATGGACTTCAATTCCGAGATCTTCATAGGTACTTGCAATTTGATTTTTGAGGCACCTCTTCCAAATCTGCGATCAGAAACTTTGTTGGGTTTTGCTGCTTGTTGGATTGGTTGTTGCTTCACTGATTTTAGTACCTTACACTGCAGTATATTGGTACGGAGTATATGACTTGGTTGAACATGGAAACTAAAAGCTGGGAAACTTATCCCTTCAGTTACTGTATTTGTTGGCATTCAGTGTACATATGGGATTTCGATCATCGTTTTGTGGAGTGTTATAAAGAGCGTTAGAGTATAACACCGAATTGTAGAGGCTATTTCTTCAAATAGTTTATTTATTTATTTATTATTAAGAATTCGAGATCAGATATACCGAATCTCAATGGTCGATAAGTCTGCTGATGGATGACTACCAACCTAAAATAGAAACGGTGCAATACGACGAGTAGAAGCGCACCCTACAAAAGACAAATTTAAGAAAAAACTAATTCTAGTAAGTTGGAGACGTAGATTATAGATGAAGCTAAGCACCATCTTCAAACACTATATAACACTAAATAAGATAACCAATCAAATCAAAAAGAAAAGAGAAAAAAGGTTGATCATATTTTTATGTTTAGAAAATAACATGTCTTCTAGTCGTCACATATAGATTGCAATTTAGTTCAACAATTATTGGGGATTATTTTCAACTTATTTCATACTACTCCCTTCATTTTAGGCATGTTTTTTTTGTTAAATAAAAAAAATCCAATTTAATTTTTTTAAATGACAATTCACCTTACAAGGATGAATTATTTTCTATATATAAAATAAAAGTACATTAAATATATAATAATAATAATATATTCATGTATAATTTTTAAGAATGATAAAATTATATGTAATTTTTTTTAAAATTTTAATATAATTTCAAACTTATTATTAATAATTATAAAATCATAAAAAATAATAATATTTTATATAGTTTTTACTACGTATTATCTTAGAAAATATATTTGTAAATAATTATAAAAGAAAGGAGTAATATTTTTTTTTTTAATCTTTAAAGAGTATGAAAGATGCTAAAATTGCATGGTTTAATTACACGGAGTATTAATTATTAATTTTATACAACAAGAAGGAATCTAAAACTATTAAAGAAAAAAAAAAAGACAAGAACATTGGTGGGCCCACTGTGATTTCGTAAATCCCCCGTGAAACAAGGTGATCAAATTAACGGCCTCTGACGGTGAAATTTTGGAACGACGGTTAACCGAAGCTTATGAATTTTGGGAGAAATACGAAATTCAAGCAAACAATGCAATCCACCCAAAATCAGAGCTGGAGAGAAACAAGGGGATTCATTTCCTTGGATCTAAATCACCAAAGTTCAAACCCAACCTCCCCCAAATTCCATTCACCTAAAAATTCCTCCTGAGACAAATAATTAATCAATTAGCATGTCGGAGAGGTCCAATCCGAGGAGGCTGAGGACGTCGGCGGCGACGAAGCCGGCGATCTCCGTCCTCCCCTACGAAACCCCAAAGCTCCGAGAGCATTACTTGATCGGGAAGAAGCTGGGGCAAGGCCAATTCGGGACGACGTACCTGTGCACCGAGAAGACCTCCGGACTACCGTACGCGTGCAAGTCGATCCCGAAGCGAAAGCTGCTGTGCAAGGAAGACTACGAGGACGTGTGGCGGGAGATCCAAATAATGCACCACTTATCGGAGCACCCGAACGTGGTGAGGATCAAGGGGACCTACGAGGACTCGGTGTTCGTGCACTTGGTGATGGAGCTCTGTGCGGGCGGGGAGTTGTTCGATAGGATCGTGGCAAAGGGACACTATAGTGAGAGACAGGCCGCCATCTTGATGAAGACGGTGGTTGCGGTGGTGGAGGCTTGCCACTCGCTCGGAGTCATGCACCGCGATCTCAAGCCTGAAAACTTCTTGTTCGAGAGCAGCGATGAGGATGCCAAGCTTAAGGCTACCGATTTCGGCTTGTCTGTTTTTTACAAGCCTGGTTTGCTTTCTTCATTCTTCTTCATCCTATGCATCATCATTAATCATATATCGATATATTGACCATCGATCATCGATATATATGGTGATAATGTTGGATCTTGAACATCTTTGGCAGGGCAGTATTTCAGTGATGTGGTCGGAAGCCCCTACTACGTCGCTCCAGAGGTGTTGTGCAAGCGATATGGACAAGAATCCGATGTGTGGAGTGCTGGAATCATCCTCTACATCTTGTTAAGTGGGGTTCCCCCATTTTGGGCTGGTAAAGACAATGAGGCATTCGCCTTCCTCTTGATCTCTCTCACTTGCTGATCGAAACACCACTTGTTGATCCCTTTTGTTGTTGCATTTAGAGACGGATTCAGGGATCTTCCGACAGATCTTACATGGAAAGCTAGACTTCGATACAGAACCGTGGCCTAGTATTTCCGACAGTGTCAAGGATCTGATTCGTAAAATGCTCGATAGAGACCCAGCACAGCGGTATACTGCTCATCAAGTTCTTTGTGAGTGTAGCATTCTTGATTAATTGGTTCATTCTATAAAAATAACAACAAAACACCTACTAATTGAATTTTGAACCAATAATTTCAAACTAAAAACTAAAACTAGTTGACACACTTTGAACAGGCCACCCTTGGATTGTGGATGACAAAGTCGCCCCAGACAAACCTCTTGACTCGGCTGTTTTGTCACGATTGAAGCAGTTCTCAGCAATGAACAAGCTCAAAAAGATGGCGTTGCGCGTATGTCATCTATTCCAACACTTGATAGACTTTTCATTACATTTAGGCTTTGCATATATAAAATTTATTGGTAACGTTTCCTATATATATGGTAGGTCATAGCGGAAAGGCTGTCGGAGGAAGAAATTGGTGGTTTAAAGGAGTTGTTTAAGATGATTGATACCGATAGCAGCGGGACAATAACACTTGAAGAACTCCAAGCCGGATTGAAAAGGGTCGGATCAGACCTTGGGGAGTCCGAGATCCAATCTCTTATGGATGCGGTAATCAGCCTTGTATATATATTTGTGTAATAGACAATCTCAGTTGCAGTTTGTAATTAGTTTGATCTCATTTGAATTGATTTGGTAGGCTGATATAGACCACAACGGGACTATTGACTATGGTGAATTTCTAGCGGCGACATTACACATGAACAAGATAGAGAGGGAAGAGAACTTGGTCGCGGCGTTTGCTTATTTTGACAAAGACAGTAGCGGCTACATAACAACCGATGAGCTTCAACAGGCCTGCAAGGAGTTCGGTCTTGGAGATGCTTCTCTTGAGGACATCGTTAGCGAAATTGATCAGGACAATGTGAGTACTCTCTCTCACTTTTTGTAGCCTATATCTTCATCTATCATGTAATTCGCGCAACACCTTTCATATTTCTTGAACGAGTTTTTCAATTGCACTGCAGTTTGCGTTGATTCTTTTTCATAACTACTCACTACAACTGAATAACTCGCTGATCATGAAATGGGTCTCTTGTACATCTCTGAAGAATGTTTTGACATTTTAACAGGATGGACGGATAGACTATGGAGAGTTTGCCGCGATGATGAGGAAGGGCAACCCAGGAGCGGGAGGCAGAAGTCTGAGAGGCAACCTCAAGTTCAACTTCGCGGATGTGTTCGGGGTCGGACAACCTCCAAGCTCTTCTGATGAACCCAACTGAGGGTTTATACAAGGATGCATATATGTAACCCTTTTTCATTCCTTTAATTTGTATTCTACACCTTGGATTACTTGAGAGATTTTCAAGTTACTAGAAAAATCAGACAATGAGTCAAAAACATCATTTTCTTTTTGTTATTGTCAATAGAATTGTATTATTACTTTTTCATAGTGCTAAGATTTTAGTCTACCTCATGGTTGTTGCAGATCTTTTCATACGACAACTCAAATTTGTTAATTTGACAAGTGTTTACGTGTACGAGTAGGTGACTTATTTTTACAACGTACTGTAAAGAATTGAAGATATTTGTATTATTATGTCAATTTTTACCATTTTTTTCGTTTAAGAAAAAACATTCATGGTGCATAAATTGAATGCCTTTTTTTTAGACGAAATATTAATAAAAGTCATTATAAATCGGCTTGTATTTATTGGGGGAAAAAAGTACTTGTAATGGATAGAAGAGATCAAAATGTAAGGCAAACTTGTCCCCCAAGATTTGAATGAGTATACACACAAATATCATTCAATCTTATGCATTTTTGGGATGGAAGATACCTGGAAGGATATGGTAGTTAGGGAGGACAATGAGGAAGAAATTCCAACCAGGATTTAAAGATGAGACAGTACGTACTAGCAACTCGGCTAGGCGATTGTCCCTAATCATTAAGGTGCTTGGGAGCTTTGTTCGGGACAAGAAACTTTGTCAACTGTGGAGATTGGTGGGAAGGAGGTTCCTAGTAGACCTACCTAAAGGTTACCATGTGATGAGATTTGATAACGAGCAAGACTACTTGAAGGCCATGGCGAGAGGACCCCTGGACCCGACCTATTTGACCAATACCTTATCATCAAGGCATGCATCGACACCGAGTTTCGACCCAGAAACGTACGGTTGTTATGTCGACTCCACTTGCGTTTTTTTTTTTTTTTTTTGATTAGGTAAAATTTCGGCTGGTCGAAACCTAGCCGATCGCATCCTGACGGATGAAGTCTAGAAGACCTGGATGTGTTTCAAGTGCATTTCCCCGCATAGAGCGGCAAAGGTGTGCAACCTTATCAGCCACTCTGTTTCCAATGCGGGGGACATGTGAGAAGGATACTTCATGAAAGTATTGAAGGATTGTTTTGATATCACCCATAGTCAATTCAATCTCCCAAGGACATTTTCCTTTTTGTGCTAGATGATTGATGATGATCTGTGAATCTCCTTCAATCACGAGTTTTCTGATATGAAATTCTCTAGCTTTAATTACTCCTTCTCTTAGGGCAAGTGCTTCCGACATAAGAGGAGATTGTTTACCTATATGTTTATATCCCAATGTAATGTGTTTCCCTTCCCAATCCCGAATGATGTACCCTATGGTGCTACCATCCAAATTTGAAGAGGACCCATCGAAATTTAGTTTCATGACTCCTCGTCCCGGTTTTCTCCACTTAATTCTTGTTTTATTTTTTATTTTTTGGCTTGGCTTGTATTTTGTATTGTCTATTCCTATGTCCTCTTGTTTACATGCTTTTGTCCAATTTTCATAAACCGTATTTATGAGAGATTGTATTTCCCTATTAGATGGAATGTGGCCATCTCGGAAGGTAATCTGATTTCTGTAAAACCAAATAACCCACCATTTGAGCGCTAGTGCTTCTTTTTCTGTGGGATTAAGTTTGTCACCTAATGTGCTCATGATTATTTTAATGTCTCTTGTGTTATTTAGTATGTTAGGTATGATGTGCTGGATTCCCTGTACCTGCAGAGCTGGATAATTTGCGAAACTGCATTCAATAAAAAGATGAGCTTCATCTTCTTCATGGTGATTACATAATTTACAGGGAATTGGAACATGAACACCTCTCTGGGATAATCGAGTTGTTGTTGGGAGTCCCTTTTGAACCAGTTTCCAAAGGAAATTTTTAATCTTTGGGGGAATGTTTAGCTTCCAAATCCATGAATTGGGGTCGTCTGTCATATTATCAGAGTTTGTGATGAGTTTCATTGCACTTGCGGTTGTGAACCAACCCTTGCGATCCGGCCACCAGAAGAGTCTATCTGGGAGCGGTGAGACAGGGATAGGAATATCTGTTATTTCCTTTACGATGGTGTTATCGAAATCACGGTTTAGTCTCTCAATCCACCAATTTCCGTTTATCATATAGTCACTAACCTTTTGGTTAATGTTAACATCTTGTGGTGGGTTTATTCTTCCTAAAAGGGGGGTCATTGACAACCAATTATCTGTCCAGAAGTTTATAGATCTCCCGTCACCAACAGACCAAATGAGACCTTTTTTAAAGTTGTCAATGAGCCTACTTAGGTTTCTCCACTGCCATGATGTATTGCCCTTTGCTTTATATTGTAGAAATTCTGTGTTTTTTAGGTATTTATACCTTATCAGTTGAACCCAATAGTTATCAGGTTCAGCAAGGATTTTCCATAATAACTTCATCTGGAGAGCCTCGTTCATATCCTTCGATTTTCGGAGCCCGATCCCACCCTTACATTTTGGCTTACAAATTCTATCCCAACTAATTAGTGGTCTATGTTGGAGATCTTTGTTCCAGAAAAAAGTTCTATTGAGTTGGTCTAGTTCTTTGTGTATATTGGTTGGCAGCATAAAGCTCTGCATTATGTAGAGAGGTTTTGACGAAAGGTTTGAATTTATAAGTGTTGCTCTCCCCTGTTGAGAGAGTGCATTGGCTCTCCACTTAGAGAGTTACTCTTTTGACTTGCATACAGTTTCTTCAAAGGTTTCGCGATTCACTTTTCCGTTAATAATGGGGCAACCCAGATATTTTTCTAAAGTTCTTGTGTGAGGAATTTGTAAACTACCTTCAAGTTCTTGGATTCTAGATCTGGGTACACCACTTGTTGTTTGAAAGGAGGATTTGTGAAAGTTAACCTTTTGGCCTGAGTACTTACAATATTCATCAATAATTTTCCTTATATTTTCGCTTGCAGTAGAGGTGGCTTTTGCAAAAACCATGATGTCGTCTGCAAACGCTAGAAAAGGAACACAGAGACCGTCTCTGCCGAACCTAAACCCAACAGTACCAGTTCTTGATGTCGCCTCCGCTTGTAGTTTTCTAGCAAGGATTTCCGCCCCCAGTATGAATAAAAAAGGCGATAATGGATCACCCTGACGGAGACCCCTAGTTGGTTTGAATAAGTCTGTAGGGCCGTTGTTAACCAAAATTGAGAATGATACTGTTTCTACACATTCTTTTATCCAACCTATAAAGGTTGGGTGGAAGCCAAATTTTGCCAGGATTTGAAAGCAGAACTCCCAATCAACACGATCATATGCTTTTTCCATATCTAGTTTTATCGCCATCCAGCCTTCATTTCCTTTTCTGTTTTTAAAAGTATGGAAGATCTCATGTGCTACTAGAATATTGTCCTGAATAGCGCGGTCAGATACAAAAGCTCCTTGTAATGGGTGAATGAGTTTCCCAATCACTTTTTTTAGACGATCAGTAATGATTTTTGAAATAAGCTTATATATAGTCGAGCAGAGGCTAATTGGTCTGTAGTTGTTTGTTGTAGCTGGGTTATCACATTTTGGTAAAAGGGTGATAAACGTGTGGTTTATCTGTTTGAGCAATTTACCCGATTAGAAGAATCCTTTGACTGCTTTTATCACAGATGGGCCAACAATGCCCCAATAAGTTTTATAGAATTCCACTGTCATCCCATCTGGACCTGGGGACTTATTTTTTCCCATATTAAATAGCGCGCTTTTAATTTCACTATTTGTAACTGGTTTTATTAATTCCTCATTTTCGCTATCCATAATTGATGGAGTTATCAAGGATAAGTAATCTAAGAGGTTTTGTCTATTCTCTCCATCCCTTTTGAATCGTTTTTCAAAATCTAATTGAATTTCTTTCTTGACATTTTCTTCCCCAATAATTTGGGTTCCGTTTGCTGTTGTAATATTTCGAATAATCTTTCTATTTCTTCTCCCCGTTGCTATCCTATGGAAATAGCCAGAATTAGTGTCAGAAAGTTTTAGGTGTTTAACTTTTGCTCTTTGATTCCAGAATTTCTTGTGGAAGTTCAACAAAGCTTCCTTTTTCTTAAGTAGTTGTGTTTGTTTATCCACCATGAATGTGTTTTGAGAAACTAAATTCGTCTTTTGTATCTCAAGAAGGCTACATTCGACATCCTTTAGTTGTCGGAAAATGTTTCCGAAAGTCTTCCTATTCCATTCCTTAGCTTTCGCCTTTAAAATTTTTGTCTTAAAGGATAGTTGAAACATTGTTGACCCACTACAGTTTGCTCTCCAGGTTTGTTTAACTATATTACGAAAATCATTCCTTTGTAACCACATATTTTCCAATTTGAAGGGTGGGGCCTTGTGCACTTCGCCATTATTTAGATCGAGAGATATGGGACAATGGTCAGACGATGTGAATGCGTGGTGTGTGATTTGTAGATTTGGGTATTCCTCCAAAAACTGATGTTGGACAATTGCTCTATCTAATCTTTCAAGGATATTGTCCGGTCCCGACACCTTTTTCCTCCATGTGAAAGAGTTTCCTGAGAACGGTAATTCAACTAAATCGCAGGATCCTTTAAGATCAAGAAGACGTCTAAATCGAGTAGGGTTGATTTCTGTTCCTCCGAGCTTGTCTTCACCGTGACAAATTTCATTCATATCCCCAATCACCATACAAGGTAAGTCGGAAGAGTTTATTAAATCTTTAACTGTTCTCCAGAAATCGTCTTTGTCACTTTCATCAGGAGGACCATAGACGAAGATAAGGATGCAAGAGAAATTTGTATTAAAATTTTTATATTTGATCGAAATGATTCTCTCAAATTGTCTGTCTAGTGAAATATCTTCATGAGTAAGATAGTGCGATTTCCAAAGTACACCAATCCCACCAGAGCGCCCAGTTGCGGGCGACCAGACCGCATTATCGAAGCCTGCACTTCTCCATGTTTTTTCCTCGGGTATTCGTTCGGTTTTCGTCTCTGTAAGGGAGATTATATGGATTTGTTCATTTTTACAAAAGGAGTCTATGTCAATCCAGAATGTGGGTTTTCCAATTCCTCTACAGTTCCAGGCGCTTATTTTCATTTAATCGTAGTTTTATGTGTGGCAATCTCAGGTAAGATCCCAACACTCTTGCTTTTGTCTAAGAATTTGTAAGTATTTTGGTTCCTCTTATATGCATAGGTAATACAAACTTTATATGGTGAATCTACAAAGGGCAAGTATTTATCCAAGAGAGACATTAGGTGAGAATTGCAAGAAACTTTAAAACTCAAAGCTGTTTTTGGGAGTGCGGTGTTGATAAATAAGATTAAGGAGACCCAATCAATGGGATGGTTGCGCAGCAAGGGGGTATTCCGGGAATTGAGAAGCAAAGGAAGGGGTGACGAGCAAGATGTTACTCTAAATTGGGATGTGAATGTGCTTTGAATATGATGCACAAGAGAGGCCCAAATGATAGGAGCACACCCATTGACGTGGAGCATTCCACTTCCAAGCACCTTTTCATTAGTACTAATTCCAAAAAATCCAAGGATACATCTAGTGTAGGTAGCCCAAGCATAATTATTATCTATAAAATAAGTGGCTATAATGAGATTAACCCATATAGTGTATGAACCCAAAGATGGGTTGGGTAGGTCCAGGAAATGGTGTCCCCAAGCAGTAAAAGGTTGTATCCAAATACATTGAACTAACCAGCAACAACAAAGAAGGTGATTCAATAAAAATGCATCAACAGTCATAATATATACTTCTTTATTTAATACCTTGCTAGGATTTTCACACGTAAACTTAATAAACACCTGATCAAAGACAGACATATTCACAAGCCAACCAATAGAAGGATCCAGGCAATTACAGCTAAATAACCATCTATAAACAGTTTCATAGATCAGGGGTGCACGGAGAGAAGTGAGACTGAGAGCAATTATATTCTCTTGAGCCTTACCTTGAGGGACTTTGAGTTTTTCTTTATCAAAGGATCTTCTCTTGATTTTTCTACCATCCTTGCTCGGCAAAGAAATAGCGGTGATCAGTGAAAACAAGTCATTGTCTACACTGAGCTTGGAAGCACCCAAGTCATTTTCTACATTCCAAGATATTACGGTTGAATTTAGGATAGATGAATGGCCATATACGCAACAAAGGAAAGTTTTGCACCATTTGAATTCCAAAAGTTTAATTCCATGAAATTTGTAAGATGCTTTGGTCCAAATAGTCATACATACAGACTCGAATCTGTTTGTCACACTCCATTTGTCCTTGAAATATTTAGTTTGCATGCTATTGGCGCTAGACAACCTTAGTATTTTGATGAAATAAGATGCCTTAAAAACCTTATTTGTAGTCTTATACAGTGATGTGATCATATAGATATTAGACCATACCCCTAATTTAACGGGTACATTGATCACTTCATTTACTTTAGTTGTCCAATTAATTAACTGAGCAAGCCAAACCAAAAGGATGGGGCTTGGTAGGAGGAGAAGATTGTTATGGAGACACTTATACACACAGACTAATTTACTCATATCATCCGACTTTACCCAGACCATTCTGATGACAACAATGACAGTTGGAAGATCTGTTACAACCCATGATCGACTAAAAGATACCAAAAGCGATAAGCAGAGCACAAAAATACTCAAACAGGGGCTGCAAGTGATACCCTTAAGCCACAAATTTGACATGGATAGGTCACCCGGGACACAATTAACCCAACTACGAGGCCACGCAAGGGCAAACGTGTATACCCAACTGTTTTCTAAGTGGATGTACACATTGCTATGAACTTGTAATAATAAATAATCACTAATCACCCTCCAAGGGAGGGTGATTAGTGATTATTATGATAGCAAACTTGCCGATTGTGCTCTATAAGGAAGAGATTCTTATGAATATTGCAGTGGGTATAGGGAAACCGCTTAAAGTCGATACTCGCAGGGGTGATATACGAGCCGAACGAGCCGAGCTTGACATGTTCAAGCTTGACTCATTCGAAAAACGAGCCGAGCCGAGCTCGAGCCTAAAAACTATTCGAGCTTTTTTTTACGCTCGAGCTCGGCTTGCTAAGGCTCGACCAAGCCGAACGAACGAGCTTAGGCTCGTTCGAGCTCGTTCAAGCTCGGTTTCGATCAAGTATGCCAAAGAAGTAGTGTACATTATATTTCACTTGAATTCATTTATATCCACAAAAAGGCAATCGGTACATTTCACTTGATCGAATTCATTTATAATCTGTACATTTCAATCTGTACCACTCGAATATATTTCACTTGAATTCATTGAATACATTTCACTAGACTCAAGTCACTCAATTAATAATAGCCAAACGGCAACAATACTCGAAGGCAAAACAAAAGAGCAGAGTAAAAGCAACAGTACTCGAAGTCAGATTTCAGATATGAGGAATATACCAGCAGGAGGAGGAATCCATAAGGGGACAATTCAGATTTCAGATCTGAGGAATGAAGGCAACGAAGGCATTCGAGGAATACAGCAGGAAGAGGAATCCACAAGGGGAAAATTCAGATTTCAGATCTGAGGAATGAAGGCAACGAAGGCATTCGAGGAATATACCAGCGGGAGGAGGAATCCACAAGGGGAAAAATTCAGATTTCAGATATGAGGAACGAAGGCAACGAAGTGCTCACCTGTGCCGCTGAAGGATGGAAGACACCCGGAGATCGTAGATCTGAGGAAGGAAGACAGCCCAACAAACAAAGGATGGAAGGAAGGATGGCCGGCCGACGCTGCTAATATTCACCGGCGCCGCCTGAGTAGAGCTCGGAAGGATGGCCGACTTCAACCTTGAGGAGAACCCAGGGAAGAGGAGAAGCGAGCCACTTCTGAAGCCTGAATGTGTTCTTCTATGCAAGCGAGTGTTCAAAACCCTCAAATCCCTCCTCTCTCTTAATCCTAGGGGCATTATAGTAATTTCTTATACCGAGCTTACGAGCTTGGCTCGGGCTCGGTTCGAGCCCAAAACTATGTTCAAGCTCGACTTATTTTCCCTCTACGAACGAGCTCGAGCCGAGCCCGAGCTCTTCGGTTCAGATAACAGCCCTACCCGCACACTGTTTACCAATAGAGGAAGATATGTTTGGATTTGCATCGAAATGGATCTCTCTAAACCCCTCAAAGGGATGGTAACCATTAACGATCATATGTTTTTCCTTGAGTATGAAGGCCTTCACAGGATATGTTTCAATTAATGTGGCAGATTTGGTCACTTGGCGGTGCAGTGCTAGCTCGAAAGCAGGAGAAGGGCGCAAAAAGAAGAAGGGGATTGGGGAGGATCAAGCTACTAGTTCAACTCCCAAGGGTATGTGAAGTTGTGAGTCGAGTGAATCCTTACAAGTGTAGTGTGAGTGAGTTGGTCAAGAGTGGTGAGTGTCAGTGAGAGTCTTGTATCGAGTGAGGTGTACAAAATATTTTGTACATTAATACCAATGTTCTAAAAGGCGCTAGGCGGTGGGTGGCCGCCTAGGGCCTAGGTGGACTTAGAACAAATGTGATTATTTCTTTATATTTTAACACAAAACACATATCAATAATTCATATAATGTAATCATAATCTATAATATCACTTATAAACCCAAATTTGTGGTGCTTAACTAACACTAAAGTAAATAAACGCAAAAATACGTGTCCGAGTAGCGACTCTAAGCCTCCTAAAATTCAAAATCATAGATTCGACTCAAAAGCAAATACATCCTGACTTATGGGATAAAAAAACCTTAAGTCGACTAATCACATGTCTAGAAGCTAAAATTGAATAATCATCGGGCTAGGCGGGATTAGGCGGGGTCTAGGCGGGCTTTAGGCGGCGTCTAGGCGGGACAAGGCAGTGTCTAGGCGAAAATCCGTTCAGAGGCCTACCTATGCGTAAAAATTCCTAGGTGGCCTCCCGCCTAACGCCTAGGCGCCGCCTAGGCGGTTCCTAGGCGTGATTTTTAGAACACTGATTAATACAAGTCCTCGTTTGTTAGGAGAGCTTGTCCATCCAAGTCACACGTGATCAAGTGTTAGCTACCCGTTTTGCCCCAATAGTGGTATCAGAGCCGAAGGTTGTCGGAGTCGGAAAATCGGTGTAGCATTTGTTGGTAGAAGGATTCCGTGTTGACTGATAGCATCTATTTAGCGATGATTATATGGCATGTTTGCATCGGGTTTAGGACCTTTGAGTTAAGTATTATATTTATTCTTGGCCCTTTTTGTTTAGTTTAGGGGAATCGGTGTTACCGCTCGTTTGTTGTGATTTCAGGTGCTTTTGAGCGGTTTCGGAGCCAATAAGATAGCTAAGCGAGAATGACGAGCTTCGAGGTTTTTTGGTACACTCAGAAGGCATCAAAGATGAACTAGGAGTGACGGAATCAAGGATGTAGAGCACGGAAATTGAGGTGAGCTTAGCAAAAGACAAAGAAGTAAGATGAACTATCTGCTTGAAGCCTTCTGAGCCTTAGAAGCCTGTTTCTTTGGTAGCTCCACAAGATTTTCATAACCGCTACTTGCCTTTCCCTAATCCGGGAGTTTGGGTCAAGGTTGTGTATTTTGTTGTGTGGATGTGCTTCAAATATGGGATGATTTCTCTTGATTGTGATTGAAAGAAGAAAAAAAAAAAGAGAGAAAAAGTCTTGGGATAAGAGGAGGATAAAATTCACTCTTGTGCAAAAGTCAAAAAAAAAAAAAACGGTTAGTAACCGATCCTGCTTGTGGAGAATAAAATTCACACAAGGAGGAAGAAGTGCAAAGTGAGGAGGCCAAGACACTTAGTAACCGGGTACATTCATCACAAATGTTTGTATTCATGTAAAACGGTGTCGAGGTTAGAGAGGTAAGAAAAAGAGTGAAAAAAAAGAATTTTTCATTGAAGTGGTTGACAAAAGTGAAGATGAAAAAGTAGTTGTGATGGAGCTTGTTTGATGGATTGGTATGAATTCGTTTCTTTGAAGTTGATGTTTCTTCCGGTTGTTCTCGCATGATCCTTTTTCCCGGATTTTAGCACCAAATGGCCTAAATTTTTCCATACCTAACTGTTTTTGCCTTAGCCCCATCATAACCTTATAAAGTCCTCAGGATTTTGTTGTGTGCACAATTCCAAGCGTTGGAGATTTTTGAGATTGTTCAAGCTTTGTGGATGATGAGTTTTGAGGTTGTGATTTGAAGAGCTAGTCAAGCTTGGTTGTTGGCTATGATATGCTAGGACGACATTCGTCGAATATTTTGAAATAGTAGATGCTATTTTGTGATTATTGTCTTACTCTTGCTTGGGGACAAGCAAGGTTAAGTATGGGGTATTTTGATAGCATCTATTTAGCGATTATTATAGGGCATGTTTGCATCGGGTTTAGGACCTTTGAGTTAAGTATTATATATATTCTTGGCCCTTTTTGTTTAGTTGAGGGGAATCGGTGTCTACCGCTCGGTTGTTGTGATTTCAGGTGCTTTTGAGCGATTTCGGTGCCAATAAGAGAGCTAAGCGAGAATGACGAGCTTCGAGGTTTTTTGGTACACTCAGAAGGCATCAAAGATGAACCAGGAGTGACGAAATCAAGGATGTGGAGCACGGAAATCGAGGCGAGCTTAGCAAACGACAAAGAAGTAAGGATGTTAGACACTCGGTCGAGTGGATTGGCACTCGACCAGGTGTATGCTTGAGTGGCCTCCAGAACCTAGAAAAGAGCTCCACTCGACCAGGTGTATGCTCGAGTGGCCTTCAGAACAAGCCAGAGTTCAACACTCGGCCGAGTGCCATGGACACTCGAGCTGTGTTATGCCCGGGTGTCGGCCCCCGAACCGTTTTTCTTCCGTTTTTAATTTATTTTTATTTAGGGGGTATTTTAAGGGATGTTTTTAGGAGGTTGAGGGGGGGCGAAAATCTGACATGGTAGAGATCTATTTGGGAGCTTTGGGAGATTGGAGATTCTTGAAGATATTTTTGTTCGATTCATCAAATTCTGGTAATTTTCCGTTGTTGTTTCTGATGTCCAATGTTTATCTTGCCAAATATGATTGAATCAAGCATGAACATCTCCATGAGTTGCTAGATTTCTTGTTCTAGGGTTAGGATTGTCCCGACAATGCGGAAATAGACTTGTGCTTAGTATTGTTTGAATGATATTTGATTCTATTTGGTGATTTAATCCTATCGTGCTATCCCTAGTTGATGAGAGTCGATTAAAACTGATTTTGGGGTTTGAAATCGAGAGATTAAGACCCCAAATTGGAACCTAGATGGTGAATTTAGGCCGAGAGGCTATTGGAACCATAGGATTAAGCCTGAAGTTTAGTTGATCGAAGGAGAAATTGAACTTCTTGTGGATCTCTAGATCGTCATAGATATTTTAGGTGATAATTGTATCGACTGAGACCGAGATGGTTATGTTTGCACGATTATTACCTAGAATTCTAAGCACGCAAAGGGTCTAAATTGGTTGGTTGAGACCGAGAGGCGATCATTAACCAATTTAGACACATTCGCTTTGATTCCGAGAGGAGCTTTGCGATTACCTTGGACGATCTACCTTCACATTTGAATTAGATATCATTCAAGCAAGAAAATATTTTTGGTCTATCGATGATGCATTGTTGGTAAATCCTTAATCCTAAAACGCCTTCCCTATATATATTTCTCAACACTTAATCGGTTTTCCTGGTTACTTTATACACAAACACATCAAAAATCTGTCGTTTATTCTGAACTTGGTTGAACTAGCTCAAAATTGCAATCGATACTGCTCCAATCCTTGTGGATACGACACTTGATTACTACGAGCTTGGCTCGGGCTCGGTTCGAGCCCAAAACTATGTTCAAGCTCGGCTTATTTTCCCTCTACGAACGAGCTCGAGCCGAACTTTCTCGAGCCGAGCCCGAGCTCTTCGGTTCAGATAACAGCCCTACCCGCATACTGTTTACCAATAGAGGAAGATATGTTTGGATTTGCATCGAAATGGATCTCTCTAAACCCCTCAAAGGGATGGTAATCATTAACGATCATATGTTTTTCCTTGAGTATGAAGGCCTTCACAGGATATGTTTTAATTAATGTGGCAGATTCGGTCACTTGGTGGTACAGTGCTAGCTCGAAAGCAGGAGAAGGACGCAAAAAGAAGAAGGGGATTGGGGAGGATCAAGCTACTAGTTCAACTCCCAAGGGTATGTGAAGTTGTGAGTCGAGTGAATCCTTACAAGTGTAGTGTGAGTGAGTTGGTCAAGAGTGGTGAGTGTCAGTGAGAGTCTTGTATCGAGTGAGGTGTACAAAAAATTTTGTACATTAATACCAATGTTATAAAAGGCGCTAGGCGGTGGGTGGCTGCTTAGCGCCTAGGCGAACTTAGAACAAACGTGATTATTTCTTTATATTTTAACACAAAACACATATCAATAATTCATATAATGTAATAATAATCTATAATATCACTTCTAAACCCAAATTTGTGGTGCTTAACTAACACTAAAGTAAATAAACGCAAAAATACCTGTCCGACTAGCGACTCTAATCCTCCTAAAATCCAAAATCATAGATTCGACTCAAAAGCAAATACATCATGACTTATGGGATAAAAAACCTTAAGTCGACTAATCACATGTCTAGAAGCTAAAATTGAATAATCATCGGGCTAGGCGGGGTCTAGGCAGGACTAGGCAAGCTTTAGGCGGCGGAAATCTGCTTAGAGGCCCGCCTAGGCGTAAAAATTCCTAGGTGGCCTCCCGCCTAGGCGGTTCCTAGGCGTGATTTTTAGAACACTGATTAATACAAGTCCTCGTTTGTTAGGAGAGCTTGTCCATCCAAGTCACACGTGATCGAGTGTTAGCTACCCGTTTTTCCCCAACAGTGGTATCAGAGCCGAAGGTTGTGAAGGTTGTCGGAGTCAGAAAATCGGTGTAGCATTTATTGGTAGAAGGATTCCGTGTTGACGAGATGGCAACAAGTGTGATGAAGACGTTTGAGATCCCACTCTTTGATGGCAAGACCAACTTCACGATGTGGCAGAGTACGATTCAAGACGTAATGGTGAAACAAGGTCTTGATCAAGCCCTTGAGGAGGAGAAATCCACATCCGGCCATGAGCGATAGAGAATGGAGTTGATTCCAGAAGAAGGCGGTGAGTACAATTCGGTGGCGCTTGCTCCCAAGATCAAGTCTAATGTGATGAAGTAGACCTCGCTAAAGGCGTTGTGGGAGAAGCTTGAGAGCATTTACGCGTCGAAGTCGTTGAGGAACCGGTTATGCTTGAATATGGAGTTATACTCGCTCAGGATGGAGGAAGGAGGTAATCTTCATGACCACATTAACTCTTTCAATCAACTAGTATGCCAATTGATGAGTGCAGATGATAATACTAAGAATGAGGAGCAAGCATTATTGTTGTTAGCGTCATTACCGAGGTCCTACAAGCCTTTGGTGCAGACGTTGCTTGTAGGAAGGAAGACTCTCACTCTAGAGGAGGTAACAGATGCGTTACGAGAGAGTGAGAGGATGACGAAGAATGATGTTCTCAACAACGGAGGGGGTCGCATACTAGTTATGGAGAATCGAGAGCGAGGGAGGAGCCAGTCAAGGGAGAATGATCACCAAAGGTGGAGATCCGGATCACGTCCGCGTCATGACCCGGGTAATGTAGAGATGGGGAACGGTGACCCGAGATGGAGATCAAAATCATATCAACGTCGGGATTTTAGTGATGTGGAGTGCTATTATTGTGGGGAGAAGGGTCACATACAAGTGACGTGTCCACAATTCAGGGAGGACGTGAAGATGTTGAGAAAGACGTCATTGTAGAAGAATGACGATGTCTCCCAAACGAATGTGGTCAGTGTAGCTGATGGTGAAGTTGGAGGTTATGATGAGGTGTACTTAGCAACGAGTGAAGAGTTTGCTAAGTCTGAGTGGGTGATGGATAATGCCGCGTCGATGCATATTTGCAGGGATCAAGCTTTATTTGACACCTTGAAGACTGATGTAGAGTTTGGTCATTGCAACCTAGCGAGTGGAGAGAAGTTGAGATTAAAGGAATCGGGACGTGAGGATGAGGTACACGCCAAACTCTTCATAATGTGAGGTACGTGCCTTCAAGCAATGTTAATATACTTTCATTGGGTGCGATGAGGAAGGAGGGATATGAATATGTTGGCACAAAGAGCTGGTGCAAGGTGTTTAAGGGAAGACGCTTGATCATGCAAGGCAGGAAGAATGGGAAGAACATTTGTTTCTTCGAAGAACAAGTCATGCAAAGGAGATATCATGACAAGGAGATCAAGGTGCATAAGAAAGTGCGGTTTAAGGATGAAGCGAAGATATTTGAAATATGAATTAAGAGAGGAATTGTTGGACAATAATTCATATTTCAAATACATGAATATGTGTTAAATAGTGGAACGTTCCGGAAGAATGTGGAATGCAGCGGAAGTCCCTGGAATATGGTGGAATATTCTAGAAGCATATGGAAGAGTGTGGAAGACTCTGGAAGTGTGTGGAACCTTATTGAAGGTTCCGAAACCGTGAAGAGTCTAGGTGTGCCTAGACTAGTGTAGAGTTCTCCAGAAGCTTGGAGAACCTTAGGAAAATGGATGGAGGAGTCTAGAAGGATAGAGATGATTTTAGTGTTGGAGTATTCTAGAGATGTTCTAGGATTCTCCTTGTAAAGGATGGCATGGGCTATAAATAGGCCTAGGGGTATGTGTGAGTGAAGTGTGAGTCTCAAAAAGTTGTGTAGTCTCTGGAGTTGTGAGTCGAGTGAATCCTCACAAGTGTAGTGTGAGTGAGTTGGTCGAGAGTGGTGAGTCTCAGTGAGAGTCTTGTATCGAGTGACGTGTACAAAATATTTTGTACATTAATACATGTCCTCGTTTGTAAGGAGAGCTTGACCATCCAAGTCACACGTGATTGAGTGTTAGCTACCCGTTTTTCCCCAACAGGGTAGGATAACTCAAGTATAGAAATAAAGGAACATAAAGATAGAAACGGGGGCTGCTATGGCATTTGGATGGAGGCTAGCTCCATGCCAGCATAGGAACCCTAAGTATAAGGGAAAGACAATTGGTGACGAAGCTTCTAACTATCAATAGGAGACGAAGTGAGGCTCTTCGGGGGCTGGGAAAGGCATTGATGATGGGAGAAAAGAGGATAGGGACAAAGATGAGTGTAGTGGGAAGCCAAACAATCATAAGAATAACGGGAAAAGCATTGATTGTGATGAATATAAGGTTGAAAAGGGTGGGATGGAGTCCCAATTACCTAGAAGAGAGGAAATGGTATTTGAGATAGGAGTTACTAAGGGACGAAATGTCAGTAAGAAGAGAAAATGTAAAAACAAAGGGCCTAAATTTAGTGATCCCAATGAGAGGAACAAAAAAGTTCACAAAAAGTCCTATAATAGAAACCATATCCTACTTCAGGCCGAAATTTGGGCTAGTTTCGACAAGTGGGATTCAACAGGTCAAAGGACAGAGTTTTGAGAACAAGTAGGAAAACGAAGACATATGTGATGTTGAGAAATTGGGGGATAAGAAAGGGTAGGCACCCTCGGTGACGGCCATGCCCATCCAAGGAAAGAGTAGAGAGACTCAACCAGAAACACCAACAAGGGGTGGGGATGGTAATACCAATGAAGAAGACATTCTGGATGGGATTGAAGCCATGAGGATTGAGAATGGACCCGAGACGGGGCAGCTAGTCTAGGATGGTTGTCTGGTTCCCATTGTTTCATGTTATGATGAATTGCTTGAATTGTCACAGAGCCAGTAGCGACATGGTACATGGTAAAAATATCACAAGGTGGATATGTTGTCTATTTTTGAGTCGAAGATTTCCGAAGTCTGTGCCCAACAAGTTTGCAATCGTATGGACTTCTCTAATAAATACCTTATCGAGACTAATGGATTTATATGAGGCGTGTGACTCTTTTGTAACATAGATAGATCAATCTCACCATGGTGAAATCCTATGAGAGGTTTATTTTGGATAAGGTTTCAAGGCTCCCGAAGGAGTTCCATCTAATGTTGGTCTATGGTCACTCTTTTGAGAGTGAACGTAGGGAGTTTTGGAGGAGAATAACGAAAGTTATGGATACTATTTCTAGGTCGAAATTGTTGGGGGTGACTTCAATTGATTTGGATCGGTTTAAAGAGGGGGTGTGTTTGGCAATATTTTTAGTGGAAAACGAGATTGATGAAGGATCTTATTGTCATCCAGTCTACCCTAGTAAATCACCCTATTATTGTTCTCATGGAATGGGAAGTTCATATGCAAAAGGAGCCAAATAAGACACTTAAATAGGAGGAGTTAATTTGGTTTCAAGAGTTGAGGAAAAATCGAGTGCATGCCAAAGATTGCAATACTTCTTACTTTAATCTATCTACTATTATTCGATGCAAGGAAATATGGTACAAGTGTTGAAAGGGGAGGACGATGTTGATATCCTTGATAGAAAAGTGATCAAAGGGACGGTTATAGATTTTTTTCGAAATTTGTATTATATCATTGCTAATGAAGAAGTGTCAATTGCTATGGATAGAGGAGCCTTCTCGCTGCTACCGATGAAGGAGTGAGAGATCTTGTGCAAGATAATCATTGATGAAGAAATACACTAAGTCATGAAGGAGATTAGGCCTTTCAAAGCCTCGAGAATTGATGGTTTTCAACCGATTTTCTTTTAGAAGTGTTGGACCATTGTGGGAGATTGATAATGCATAGTTTGACATACATAATAGGCCAGTTTTAGGCATATTTGCAGGGCATTATATCCCATATTATAGTTAATTCCATACTCTATACTCTTTGTGGAATAAGTCAGAATCTACGTGTTTTTAGTGTTTACTTGCAGATAATAGATCTGAGCTTAAAATGGTGGAAAAATAATGGATCAAATGGAGCTAAAAAGATTTAGGAAAATCCATGAAAGAGCCAAGACAATCCGAGAAACAACGGAGTAAGGAATCCAGGTATAATAAGAGCTCAAACAACAGCGAGCCACGAAAGTTGTCCGCGCGGTGAGCTGAACTTAAAATGCAATTTCCCATGGTCTCGAAAGTCCGATTGATTATTATGATCATGTGTTGGAAAGCTCTCGATGATCTCTACGTCACCATGAAGTCGGAAGAAGCGGCGCCCACCGATGATTAGCGGCGCCCGTCGATGCTCCATGGCGTCCGTCGATCCCGTATCTCAGTAGATTTTGCGCGAGGTTTCTACAGGCCCATTGGGCTTTACTTGTAAACTAAGGAGGGATGATTCTAGGGTTTCCTAGCACTATAAATATACCCCTTTCCTAGGCATTTCAATTCATTCACATAATCATTCTCCTCTCTCTCTAAGAGGGATTCGCCTCCCTTGTGGGGCAGAACCCCAAAGTACTCTTTTCTCTTATGTTTTGCATGAAAATAGTCATGCTAGGCTAATCTTCCACTCATTTGCTTGTCAAGATGTTGGTTTGGTTATCAATTCCAGTTTCTTTTGATCTTATTATCTCGTTTTCTTTGCGCTTAGATTGTTATTATGTTGTTACTTTGTCTTGCTTCATCACCTAAACTAAGTTTCATCTATCTAAGGGTTTTGACTACCTCCGCTCCTGCGGGTCGAATCTCTATAGTAGCAAACACATTCGACGGTAACAGGTTGGGAAGAGGGATAGTGTAAGGAAACCAACAATTGAATAATATTGCTTATAGGTAAAGGCAAGGGCTAGGTTGATAACTAGGGGACAGCTTGCTATAAACCGTAGGTTATATTATTGAATTGCTAAGGAGACTAGGGACCTAATGCTTCTCGAAGCACATGCAAGAGTTTAAAGAGTTGGGTAGTGATTGAATAAAGAAGTTATACAACTCTGTACAGAAACTAGTCCCTAGGGTAATAAGAAGAACCAAGAATGAGATAACCAACCATGTCAAGATAAATAGGCGGAGTATTAGGTATTTATCTTTGGCGAGATCAATGACCGATTCACCGCTCTTCAAATTTTGGTGTAGTTGCCAGGGAGCGCTGTTATTTTTGTGTTTTCTTTGTTAACTGGTGTCATGGACTGATCTCGTGGTTCACGACACCTTGTTACTAATATTTGCTTTCCCAAGATGTTGAAGTTTGTGCAGACACATGACGAGAAGTTTCATCATTTCTTCACGAGGGTAATAATACAAGGCCAATTTCAAATAAAGAAACCAGATGAAAGGTACACAACAGCGCTATGTGTGCTCGAAGATGCGACTACCAAGGCGATAGATCGCATGATAAAACTTATACCTAGCTGTAGAGATCCAGGGGCATTATCCGACACGTTGTGGAAAATCACCTATGCCTTAGCCGTGTTGGATATGAAGGAAGAAGTGAGCACCTTGATCTCTCAACGAAAGATGAAGGAGACCCTCGAAGAGTTAAGACTAGTAGAGGTTATACTTTCCTCATCTGACGAGTGCTTAGACTTGAGAAAGGGATATGAGGCAGTGGTCCACTCACTATCAGTAATAGGATCTAACCCTTAGATCAGAAAAAACCATGGACAAAGCACTGCCATTAAGGAGGACGACAGTAGCCCGATGCTTACCAACATGGAGCTTCATGAGTCAATGCACGAGGAACCATGTATTTTGGCTCCTATTTCACTTGAAGAGTCAAGTACTATCTCACCTATCGAAGAACAAGGTCCGGAGCCGATCACTATGGTTCCTTCACAAGAAACGGTGAGTATATGCACTTGGAGGGCTAGTAGTGAACCCTTAGATCCCTGGAACCACCCTTCCTAAGAATGCAAAGGAATCGCCAAGTTGAAGCTAATGCAATCGCGGGGAGAAAATTTTCACGAATATACCCTATGGGTGGAAAATGAGTTCATTTCTGAAGAAGAGATGGCAAGTTGCATACTTGAAGGCATGAGGCAGAATCAAGAAGACTCGTCGAATCCATGAGCAACGGGAGTCTTGAAAGGTTAGGATGTTTCAAGCTATTGGAACCCTTCTGCAAGTTAGGCAACCAAGTTAAAGAAAAGGAATCTGTGATAGCAGTGTTCTTGGCACTACGCCATTTTGCAAATTAGGTGACAGAGATAGGTGGTCGCCTGAAGTCGAATTGGGTCACCTGAGAATTCAGGTGACGACTAAGTCGTTGCCTCAATGGTGGTCACCTAAACGTCATCCCTTGAGCATTCAGGTGACGACTATACCAAAGTTGGTCGCTGGAATTGATTCATCACATGGTATGTCTAGGCCCGTCAAAACATTCAAGCGACCAAATTTTCGTCGCCTAAATGATAACTAATATTGTCAGAGTCAGCTTTCAGGTGACAAAAGATGTCGTAGCTTGACCAATCAAGTGACGCAAATGTTTGTCACTTGAGACTATGGTTAGGGTAGATTGAATTATAAAATTAGTCACCTGATGCATCAAGCAACGAACAATGAACATAGTGCATATGTTCGTCACCTGAATTGTAAAATTCCTCACCTAATGCATCATCGCTTGGTTATTTAGGAGACCAACATACCATTGCTTGAATAGATAGTTTGCAATTAGTTGTCAGAGTACTCCAGTGACTAGATTTCGTAGTATGTTAGTCGCTTGAGTATATTTCGAGTATTTTTTAATTAAAAATTAGATGACAAGGTTTGTCTATATTCGTCACCTAAGTTAATGATCATCCAATAATATATAGCCAGGAAGTGGATGTGCCCCCTGTTTTTCCCCCAAAGTTCATCGCTCAAGCTCCCTTCATTTAATTCGGGCCTACCTACTCTCACTCAGGAGCCGAAGCTATATAAGTACATCACTAGAATTTACTCAAGTGACGAACAAATGCCAACTTCGTCGCCTGAACTTCGGTCTCCTTTTGACTTTCCCTAGATTTGACTCAGGTGACGAATATGTATATGTACGTCGCCTGAATAGATCTCAAGCGATGAACCCTTAAAAGTACGTCACCCAAGTTGCAAAATGGCGTAGTGTGGAATCGCTCACTCCAACATCCAATTCAATAATCCAAGATGCAACCGAAGCTGAGATTAAGTAATAAAGAGGAGCAGTTAGTGCCAAGTGACACAGAGTCTCAGGAGATGTCCAAGGAGATCGAGTGTGAGTTAGTGCTCCCTCATCTACTCAAGAAAGCCATCACTAAAGGGCGGGAATCGGAGCCAATTGTTGTGGTTCCAGCAAAAATAATGGATGTTATTTAACCTATCGAGGAAATTGATGAATACGAAGACCCTTTTAGTCACTACTTCAACAAGCTGCTAGCAAAACTTTATTGGTGGTACTACATACACTCGGGGAAGGATCAAGCTCACAAAGGTAAGGGAGAGGTGAGAGGCTCATATTATATATATGTAAAAACCTATTTTCCTAACCCTAGTGTGCACTCAACCCATGGTGGGAACGAGAGTTTGATCTACCTTCTACTGGCATTGACAATGTCCGCAATAAGATCTTGAAGCAGAAAGCAAAGCAAGAATAAACCATCGAGTCTTAGACGATAAACGAGGATGCTTCTTGGGAGGCAACCCGAGGTAAGTTCCCTTGCATCTGATCAATTTAATTTTTGTTCAGCATGTTTATTTATGTCTTGCATCTAGGATAAAGATCCTATTTTGAATAGTGTATTGGGCTAACAACGCAGGTCAATAAAGCTTCAGGAAAAGAATGGAGGTAAACACGGAGAAAAATGATGACCCAGAAGGTTGGCGCCATGCCGACGCGAGCCCAGGAGACAGGCACCCGCCGCTACTCAACCACGCTCGTCGCTCTACCTAGAATTGTAGATTTGTTTTGATTTCGACTTAAATTCGATCCAAAACCGAAGAGATCTTCTGAGATTTGGATAAGAGAGTCAAATTTTATCTTTTCTCTTCTAATTCATCTAATTTCTTCAAGGATTCATCTTGTTTATATCATAGTCTATCTTTTTCTCCCATTATATCTTCTATCTCCTCTCTCTCTATATATAATTCACCCCACTTTAGTCCGCCTTAACTTAGTTTCTCTTGAGTTTTCATAGCATTCAGTCGAGCCAATTCAAAGCAAAGGTTTGATTTTGGAGAGAAGTTGAAGAATTGAAGCTAGTCTTTGTCGAAATTCGATGAAAACCGAAGAGCATGACGAACCCAGATCATCGGCGCCCGTCGCTAACCCGCCGCGCCTGCCAATTCTGCTGCAGTGTTGCTTTTTGAGTTTTCTCTCAAAGTTTTGGTGAGATCGATCTTATTATCTCTTTTTATATCTCTTTTCCGAACATGGTTATACTAGATAATATCGACCCACATGTTTTATGCACTTTAGGTTTATTTGAGAATGTACAGGCTATGTTTAAGGAAAAGAGGTCGAAGATCAAAACCAATGAATAGTTCAATTGTGGGGGAGGGCTTCCCTTCAAGACCCACATTAGCGCATCGTTATATCCCACATAAGCATCTTGACCATCCTCTCGTTGGCAATGTTGCATCTAACTTGGAGGTTCCAACAGGCGATATCCCTGAGGATATATCATGCATTTCACTTCAAGATGGATTATGATGGTTATATGCAGCAAGGGGAGTCCACTTATCATGAGTTTAATTTGGGGTGGGGGGGGGGGGGGGGAGGTGGGGGGGGAAGCACCTCACAAGGTGGATCACATGGAGCTTACACGGATGTTGGAGCAGGTTCCTCACATGGAGGATCACGGGGCACATACTCAGACTTTGGAGGAACCAGCTCTTCCCAGTATGGCGATTCCACCCTCCTATCATAGCACTACTTTTCAAGAGATCCCATAGCTACATCATTAGCACCCTCGGCCACTGGATTCGGAGGGACAAAGGATCACCAAGCAGTAATGGGACACCAAGCAGTAATGGGACAAAGGATCGATGGGAAGGGGCGAAGCATTGATGGCTACGATCAACACTTCTTACCCATTATAGCCAACTAGGAAGCCCATATGAAAAGCTTGAACGAATCTTGCGGCTTGTTCCTAGGGAGAAAAATCCATGGCTATCCACCGCCACCACAAGAGTAATCTAGTAAGTTTCCTCTTCGCACACTTAAGCTTGATTGAGTATTTTTGTTGTCGTTGATTGTTTTCATTGATGACAATGCAAGATTTAAGTGTGGGGGAGAGATTTAGTGCATTTAGATAGATCATATTTGAATTTTTGCTTGCATTTCCTGTTTACTTTCAGCATGTTAATATGGATTCGAAAATCAAAGAAAAAATAAGAAAAATATCAAAAATTCCAAAAATATCATGCATTGTATTTATGTGTTATTAAATATACTCATCTTACCTTAGTTTGTCCTCTAAATCATTTTTACGAGCTTTAACGCATATATCCCATGGTTCGATTGAATTGCTTAATTTTGTCGCATACTAAAATGGTTTTCGATTGGAGCATGATTAGAGAATATAATTGAGCATGTATGATTTAAGTTCCTAGGCATGACTGAAATCCAACAAATAATTGTCCTAGTGAGATTTTTTAGCCTTATAGGGATTACACTTATATTCCCTCTACTTCTGTTGTGTGATTTACTCATCTTATGCAATTAATTACCTCTTAGAATTGACATCGTTATCTATTTTTGAGGCCAATTATATATACAGTTCATTGCTTATAAGTTTCATATGATAGAGGCACCTTTTAGCCATATTTATCTATATCGACCATATGTTATACCTTTGCTTGAAGCCAATACAAAGCCTTTATCCTTTTTCTTTGAAAGATCCAAAAAAAATACAATATATCCTTAGCCAATAATAAGCCTAACCCCTCTGGGAATTAGGATTAGAGTTGATTATGGTTGATTCATATGGAGAAAGGAAAAGCTATTATTTATGCATAAGGTCGAAAGTTTCAAGAGAGTTGTAATGTTATATGCTTTATTTTCTCACATCGTACTTCATAGTTGGCTCTAGGGGTGGGCACAAATCCCGCAAATCCCGATCCCGCCCCGGTCCCGTCCCGATCCCGGTGGGATTTAGGACAAAATAGCGAATCCCGTCCCGATCCCGCCCCGCAAAAATTATGCAGGACGAAACGCGGGACGATCCCGGTGGGATCCCGCAAATCCCGTCACGTCCTGCATATTATAATAATAATAATAATAATAATAATTTTTATAATAATAATAATATTATAATTTTATAGAATAATAATAATATATTATTAGTATTATTATTTTGAGAAAATATTATAATTATAATTATAATCATAATCTTCCATTTATAATAATAATAATAATATTTTTTTTATAATAATAATAATATTATTATTTGAGCAAATATTATTTATAATTATAATAATAATTTTCAATTTAATAATAATATTACTTTATAATAAAATTATTATTATTATTATATTATTATTATTATATCATAGTATATTTTTTTCTTGTAAAGTATAATTATTTTATAATAATAACAATAAAATTAAGTAATAATAATAATATTATTATTATTTTTTAATTATAACGTGACATTATTATTATTATTATTATTATTATTATTATTATTATTAGAAGTAATTTGATCCAAAGGCCGAAGGCCTTTAGACCAAATACTAAATGTCCTAAGATTAGAGCATTGCTAGTAAATGTCCATTATATTTTCATAATACCAACACTACCCCTGCCTATTAATCCTCCCTATTCCCGCTCTCCTTCGCCTATCTGTTACTCCATCGCATCCAGATATTCGTCTCCTCCAGATCTAACGCCGACATCACCGTCCAGAGCTTCTCGACCTCAAATCGACGAGCGACACGCCATCGACCTTCGGAATCTACTCCTCCGCCCTCAAATCCTCCCAGATCTACTCCCAGACCACCCTCGAGATTCCTCTACACCTTCGCCGTATATCACCGCCCTTGCAACCAATTCAGTGACTGTCGCTTCTCAAATCCATCGTCGTCTTGGTCATGAGACGCTACAAGAGCGCCTTCTTCAACCTCAGAATCCCTGGTTAAACTAACTTTGATTACAGGTCCTACAAATCTACTAGCTTTAATCTCCGCGGACCTTCGACATAGTCGTCGAAGCCGTCAAGGCCTACGACCGAGCCGCTTTCAAGCTCCGCGGCTCCAAGGCAATCCTCAACTTGCCCTTCGAGATCGGATTTGGCCTGCTGAAAGATGGAATTGCATACCCGGTGACAGCAAACCTGATTAGAAACCTGTTTGGTGATGGAAGAAACAAGAGAAATCACTTTGTTGATTTTCTTCCTTTTTCTGATTTCAGTTGGAGTTGTATGAGTTCACGCACCTGAAATTGAATTGTTGATTGGTTTTTATTTGCTATATTCTTCCCATGGAAGGTGTTGGTTCATGTAACTGATTCAATTGGAGTTGTACGAGTTCACGCACCTGGAATTCAATTGTTGATTGGTTTCCATTTGCTATATTCTTCCATGTAACTGGAATCTTATATATAATTACTTTTAAATAAACATTATCAATGTTGAAAGTTAATAATTTGGCATTCATTCTTCTGAGCAATACAAGCTAGGTGACACATGTTAAACGAGATGACACATGATTTATGTGCTTTGAACATTGCAATCTTTACCTTTGATTTGTTATTATGCTACAGGTGTTTTTTAGCCCCTATAAGGTTTGTGCCTCCCTTGTCGTATGATTTTCTTTTCATTATAGTGTTTTTGGCCTTTTTTTCCATAGTGGTGACAGTGTGTATAACCCTGTTTTTATTTAGGTTACAACGTCTATAGGGTTTTCGTTTGATTACAATGTCTATGACCTTTTTTTCATAGTGGTGACAGTGTCTACGACCCAGTTTTTATAGTGGTAACAGTGTCCATTATCTTGTTTTCATAGTAGTGACAGTGTCTATGACTATCGTCAGTGCGGTAGAGTGGACGTAGCATTGAGGGGTGCGCTGGTGGAGGGAGTTTTTTAGAATAGTATTAAGAATTGTATTCTATATAATTCTATATAATATTAGACTCTTAATAGATATCTTATCATAAATTCCACTGCGCTCCGCCCTTCTCTTCTTTTTTTTTGTTAGCTTTAAGTGTTCCGGTGGGCGGAGCAACTCTCGGACGAATTTTTAATGTACTTGGGGAGCCTATCTAACCCATTCATATATTGAAGGAGAACTGCCCACCTAATGTTTTTTTTGGCTTCTCATTAGCCCCTTTAGGATTTGTGCTTACCTTGTCATAGGGGTTTCCATTTGGTGATAGCAATCATCTCTTAACGACGTACTGTACTTAACATTTTAGGGTTTAGGGTTTAGGATTTAGGGTTTAGGGCATTGGCCCTAAACCCTAAAGACTTAACCCTAAACCCTAAACCATACTGTACATCACATGTTCTTTTGGCTTCTCATTAGCCCCTTTAGGGTTTATGCTTCCCTTTTCCTAGGGTTTTCCTTTGATTACAATGTTTATGAACCTTTTTTCATAGTGATGACAGTGTCTATAAAGCTGTTTTTATTTTTGTTACAGCGTCTATAGGGTTTTCCTTTTGATTACAGTGTCTATGGCTTTTTTTTTATAGTGGTGACAGTGGCTATGACACTGTTTTTATTTTGATTACAGTGTCTACGACCCTCTTACCCATTCATATCTTAGAGGAGAATTGTCACCACATTTATTTTGGCTTGTCATTAGGCCCTATAGGGGTTGTGCTTCCCTTATCATATGATTTCTCTTTGATTACATTGTCTATGATCATGTTTTTATAGTGGTGACAGTATCTATGACTTTATTTTTATTATGGTGACAAAAGAAGTTACATTTTTATTTTTTTTTAATTGTGGTGACACTACTTTAAAAAAATCTAGAAAACTATAAATTAGAAATTATAGAAGAACTGTCATCACATGTATTTTGACTTCTCATTAGCCCTTATAGGGTTTGTGCTTCCCATTTCCTAAGGTTTTCCTTTGATTACAGTGTCTATGACCCTTTTTCATAGTGGTGACAGTGTCTATGACCTTGATTTTATTTTGGTTACATCGTCTATGACCCTCTTAGACTCTTACCCATTCATATATTAGAGGAGAACTGTCACCACTTATATTTTGGCTTCTTATTAGCCTCTATAGGGTTTGTGCTCCCTCGTCCTAGGGGTTTCCTTTGCTTACAGTGTCTACGACTCTGTTTTGATTTTGATTACAGCGTTTATGGCTCTCTTACCCATTCATATATTAGAGGAGAATTGTCACCACATGAATATTGGTTTCTCATTAGCCCCTATAGGGTTTGTGTTTTCCTTTTCCTAGGGTTTTCCTTTGATTACAGTGTCTATGAACCTTTTTTCATAGTGGTGACAGTGTCTATAAAGCTATTTTTATTTTGGTTAAAGCGTCTATAGAGTTTTCCTTTTGATTACAGTGTCTATGACTTTATTTTTATAGTGGTGACAGTGGCTCTGACACTTTTTATTTTGATTACAATGTCTATGACACTCTTACCCATTCATGTATTAGAGGAGAATTGTCGCCACATTTATTTTGGCTTTTCATTAGCCCCTATAGGGTTTGTGCTTCCTTTATGATATGATTTCCCTTTGATTACAGTGTCTATGACCATGTTTTTATATTGGTGACAATATCTATGACTTTATTTTTTTATAGTGGTTACAATATTAGTTACATTTTTAATTTTTTTTTATTGTGGTGACACTAATTTAAAAAAATCTAAAAAACTAGAAATTAGAAATTAGAGAACAACTGTCACCACATGTATTTTGGCTTCTCATTAGCCCCTATAGGGTTTGTGCTTCCCTTTTCCTAGGATTTTCTTTTGATTACAGTGTCTATGAACATTTTTTCACAGTGGAGACAATGTCTATAAAGCTGTTTTTATTTTGGTTACATCGTCTATAGGGTTTTCCTTTTGATTACAGTGTATTTGACCGTGTTTTTATAGTGGTTACAATGTCTATGATCCTATTTTTATTTTGCTTACAGCATCTATGACCCTCTTAGTCATTCATATGTTATAGGAGAACTGTCACCACATGTATTTTGGTTTCTCATTAGCTCCTATAAGGTTTATACTTCCCTCGTCCTAGGGTTTTTCTTTGGTTACAGTGTCTATGATCCTATTTTTATTTTGCTTACAACGTTTATGACCCTCTTACTCATTCATATATTAGAGAAGAACCGTCACCATATTTATTTTGGCTTCTCATTAGCCCCTATAGGAGTTGTGCTTCCCTTATCATATGATTTCTCTTTGATTACAGTGTCTATAACCACGTTTTTGTAGTGGTGACAGTATCTATGACTTTATTTTTATCATGGTGACAATATTAGTTACATTTTTAATTTTTTAACGGAGATTACGCGAGTTAGAACAACTTCTAAAACTGCGGGATAATTTCTAAAATTTTAGAAACTAACACATGGGCATATTTTATAAAAACAGAAATTCTGGGAGGTTTGGCGTAATTACTCTTCTTCTTCCCCATCTCGACAGCAACTCACGCAGCTTCAACAGTGATTTTCGGCGATCTTCCGACGGCTCGTTCTCCTTACACAGAGCTCCGTTTGACGCGTATGACCAATCAAACTGACGAGTGCAATCTCTACTTCAGCATCGTTGTGTTGATTTTGTCGAAGGATGATCAGACACACCGAGACGAGTGCTTGAACAGTGGCTGCTAAGCAGATGTTTCACGAAGCTCCAAGGTGTCCAACAATGGCGGTTAGCGATTTTGTATAAATTTGAGAGGGGTTTTTGCACGAAAACCATCCTTGATAGATGTAGAACGTGATTGAGCGGGTAGAAGGCTTGGATTTAGGGTCGAACGGAGAGGAGGTCCAGCGACGGCGGTGATTCTCCTTCCATGGTGTTGCCGACCGATCGGATTTATTCGGATCTGGAAGCTCGTCGGGGAATATGCAGATCTGGCGGATGCTCCTGTGGCGGCTGGTGACGGCGAGGCCGATTCTGGTGGTACTCGCTCCTCCCTGTTGCCATGTCTCAAACCTCAGATTTTGGGAGGAAGCCATGGTAGCTCGGAGGAAGCCATGGAAGCTCGAAGGGGAGCTCGAAGGAAGCCATGGAAGAGATCGAAATCGAAGATGAATGGTGCTGAATTCCACAATCGTGCTTCAGATCGAAATCGAAATCGAAATCACGCCCTTGCCGTCTTGTTCTTCGTTGACGTAGAAGGATTTGGAAGAGAAAAAATAAGGAAGCGCTGAGTATAATTGACCAGGGGCAAAATTGGAAAAAATGGACACTCACCTAATATTTCAACCCTTTTGTCCTAGGGCTTAAATTTTGGGCACCAAAAGGACACTTTCCGTCCTGATCTAGTAAGATAATGTAGCCAAATATGTTGAACATTATAATTAATTATACAATCATTGTATGAATTAATAATAGTATAATAATAATAATAATAATAATATTGAATAATATAGTTGAGAAGAATACCGTATTCAACATATTATACAAATTAATGAATTATGAAAGCATTTTTCACTTTGCAAATTTATATAATATTTTATTATTTTTATTTGCGGGACAAGGCCTGTCCCGTCCCGATCCCGTCCCGTCCAGACACCATCCCGTCCCGAAAAAAAAGTGTCAATCCCGTCCCGTAAAAATTTTGAGGGACGAGTCCCGTCCCAGCTCAATCCCGTCCCGTGCCCACCACTAGTTGGCTCTAAAGAAAAGAAAAAGAAAAAGAAAAAAAGACCAAAAGGGAAAAAAATAGAGATAGCAAGAGGCATATCAAAAAATAAGGTAACCCATCTTGCAAATAAAGAGCCTTCGTCATTTTATATGTGAGAGTGGGGATAAGATGTTGGTTAAGAGTTTATTATGCTTAGAGTCTATGGAAACTTGATGAACTTTTGAGTTGTTTTGGTCATATGTTGGAATTTTAGGAATTTTGGTTCCCGGATTTGAAAGCACCACATAGCCAAAATAATTCCTTCCCCTTATATTCATACCAAGCCCCATTACAACCCCGCCGAATGGAGTCTTCCTTGAAGTCTTCCATTTAGCGAAAGACCTCTTGATGTTGCTTATATGTTTTGATGTATTTGGTGGAGAATTTGTGATATAACTGTCAATACTTATGTAGCTTTTTGCGCAATTAATGAGTTGAGAGTTGTTCTTAAAAGCCTAAACACAAGAGGGTGAGATAAACACATTTCCCCTGTGAGGTTGGATGGATAAGCATGCAGGCTATTTGATCATTCATATACTTGCTAGGTTGTTTGTTCTCTTACTCATGACTCCTTCTTTGCGATGTTGCTTTTGATAGAATTATTGCATAAAAATCTTATTTGTGGGATATTAATTATATTTGGTTTTCATTGCTTGAGGACAAGCAAATGATAAGTTTGGGGGTATTTGATGATGCATAGTTTGATATACATAATAGGCTGGTTTTAGACATATTTGCAGGGCATTATAGCCCTCATTATAGTTAATTCGATACTTTCTACTCTTTGTGAAAGAAGTCGAAATCTACGTATTTTTAATGTTTACTTGCAAGTAACAAATCCAAGCTTCGAATGGTTGAGAAATCATGGATCGAATGGAGATAAGAAGGTTTAGGACAAGCCATGAAATATCCAAGACAATTCGAGGAACAACAGAGCAAGGAATGAAGATCTAAGAGCTAAAACGACAGCGAGCTGCAAAAGATGTCCGTGTGACAAGCTGAACATAAAACGCAATTTTTTTGTGGCCTTAGATGTCCGATCGACTATTATGACCATGTGTTGAAAAGCTCTCGATGAGCTCTACATCACCATGAAGTCGGAAGGAGTGGCGCACACTGATGACCAGCGGCGCCCACCAACGCTCCACGTCGCCCGCCGATCCCGTATCTCAAAAGATTCTGCGTGACGTTTCTGCTGACCCATTGTGCTTTGCTTGTACACAAAGGAGGGACGATTCTAGGGTTTTCTAGCACTATAAATTGACCCCTTGATTAGGCATTTCATGTAACGGCCCGAGTTATAACACCCGGGTTACGTTTCGAAGGATTGGATACCTACGTTCGAATCTTGCAATCCGAGCACAGTTGAGTTTTAAAATTAAAAGGGTTAGTTTTTAAAGAAGGGATTTCATACCCTAAATCCACGAAGGTCCATTGGGCACCACAACCTGTCCTATTTTCTAAGTCGCGCAAAACGGTTCTTAATATCGAAATTAAGCAAACGAAATAATCCGATACACAAGGTGCCACGGCAGAGCCGGGTCAAAATAGAAATCTGCAAATGACAAGTAAAATGCCAAGTATCAAAAGAGTAAAATTACTGAGTGTCTAAAGTCAACTGCTCATCTGCTACGCCCAAAGGGAGTCCCCGTCATAGAAGCAAGCAATCAAGCAAGGATCAAGTACCTGAAACTATATAACAAGTCAAGGTCGAGCCACTCACGCCAGGTCTAGAAGACCTCGCTGAGGACATATAATATGCATATACCTAAATAAAGGATGATCTAATGCAGTGCGGAAAATAAACACAAAGGCATGCTTGATATATATATATATATATATTGCATAAAAACTGTAAATTGGATCCAACATAGAATGTCAAGTGGCATATCCCTTTCCTACCCCTGCACCCATTCTCGTTAATGCATGGCGTCGGCCGAGCTCGATGTTATATATCATATATCATGTATCATATCATTCCTCATGTTTCATATCTCATGCTCATGTTTCTTTCTTTCTCATGGTATAGTAATAAGACTTGATTAGGAATGAACCCAATGAGATTGGATCGTCCTATGACCCTAGCAAAAGACTCTAGGACTCACATTTTAATAGTAGTTCTACCATTCGCAGAGAGAAGATACAAGCTCATTCAATGGTGCAACCTAAGCATGATACTACATGACATGGGTATGCAACACCTACACACTATAGACACATCAAGCCTGAGGTCCGAATATTAAGTAAGCCCTCGTATGAAACTTACCTAGAGGTGCAGAACAGCAAAGTAAAGCAACAAGAGTAAGCAATCCAAAAGGATCAGAGATCAACTAGTAAATATGAATAAACAATTATAAGCCTAAAGTCTAATTACACTAAGCATAATAAACACGCACAAAAACTTCACAAAAGCAGATAGGTTAAAACATCTCATTTTCGCATTCCGACATCATCTCATCATCATCATCAACATTATCATCTCAAATCAATTTCTCATCTCGTTTCATAGCATCTCATCTCAATTCCATCATGCCAACTTTCCAAATTTCTAATACCAGCCAATTTCTCACTACAAGCCATTTTCATAAGCAAGTTATAATCAAGTCCAATTCAAAGTCCAACAGTTAAAGTCCAATTAATTTGGTTAAATTGGTCCAAAGGTCCAATTAAGTCAATCGGTCCAAGTTAAGTTAATCCGTCAAATATTTTCCTTTAAAATATTATTTGTCCAAAAAGCATTTATAAACATTTAAACCCCTTCTTAAATCCTTTTCAACAAATCAAGACATAAAAAAATTTAAAATAGTTCTAGCATTTAGAAACATTTTAAACAACTTAAATAATTCAACTAACAATTTAAGGGCCAAATCTTAACGACAAATTATTCTCATAAATAAATCTCAACAAAGCAAATTAAATAAATAAATAAACAATTCAGAACATTATAATTAAATAATTTAAGAAGAAAGAGAGAGTTAACAAGTCAATGGTTTATTTAAACAACACTAATCAACTTTAAAACAATATATCATCAATTAAATAAACACCCAATAAATCCATTTTTAAACAATCCTAAAATAAATAAATTACATAAATAATTAATTAAATTAATAAATCAGAATAAATTAAATAATAACTAAATAAGAATTTTATATATATATATATAGTATGGATCTTTTGTTCACAAGCCTTAAGGTGTACCTTGTACACAAATTTGAACCATTGATTTAAAGAAAATAGATGAACAAGATTGTGCCACGTAATGGATTAATTTTGTAAAAATTTGGGGAAAAGAAGGCCCAAATCTAATGTCAAGCGCGTGTACTCCAATCAAACCCTAATTAACAATCGGTTCTACTTATAGGCCGTCTTCCTGGTGGAAATTGGAGCGCTTTTCATGGGCGATCGAAGGACGAAAGCAACCCAAGGTCGACGATGGCGGAATCGAATCCAGACGAAGAAATCAAGGTCGAAGACAACGATGGCCGCGCGATTCGTGGGCGTCTGGGCGATCGGTGGCTGATCACATCGGAGTATCGATGGTGTGTGGTGCTGTTTTTTATCCGCGATATGATCGGCGACGGTGTTCATCATCCCGCACCACCTATACCCGCCCTGACCACCACCGTTCTCTCCTTCCTCTTGCTGTCCGACATCGCTCCATCACCACTTCGCATCGTCTCTCTCGCTCCATGTGCTCCATTGCGCCGGTCGTCGGGTAGGCATCATCAATTGATTTGTAACTATTGCCATTTGGACGGTGGCTATTCGGGTCCAGATTTGTGTATTCGAACGGTGGTTAGTTCCAGTGCATATTCTTATTCAAATCTACCCACAAAATCAATGTTGTTGTTCGTAGCTTTTTTTTTTTATTGGTATTTTCTTGGTCAATTTGATAGAAAGATAGTGTGTAACTCGTGGGATGTTTCGATCCTTTGTAAGTATTTGTTTATTGATGTTCTTGTTTGATATTTGGAATTTCAGGATCCCCGTATGTACTTCAATCCGGAAGACCTTGAATTGCACTTTGATTTTTGAAGATGACAAAGCACTTGACCCTAGTTTGAAGATGGCAGGAGAAAAATTCCAATTCAGAAGATTGAAAACCAGGAAAATTTGTTGTTTAATCAATTATGATTTCCGCATTATTCTAGGAAATGTGTCGACTTTTTTGTTAAAATGGAGAGGACTTGGTCAATTATTCGGTGAAATATGATTCATTATTCGTCCGTATATGGAGGCTTTGGTTTGACAAATCACTTATAAAAGATTATTCGGTGAAATGTGATGTATTATAAAACATTATTCAGTGAAATATAAGACATTATTCGGTGAAATATGAAATATTATTCGTATAAATTGTAAGTATTGTTCAGAGATTTGAAGTTTCTTTTATCTGAAATTGATCGACAAAAAAACTTTATTCGGTAACATGTGACAAATTATTCAGTGGAATTGGTAAATTTCGATCTGAATTGGATAGAAAAAGATAACATAACACTATTCGGTAGGATGTGAAATATTATTCATTATTCGGTAGGATGTGAAATATTATTCGATGAAATTGACAAATTTTTAAACAAACGAAATTAGACGAGTCCCGCCAATAAATAACCCATAATCATTTATTTTTCACAAAATCATAAATATATTCTCTATATTTTCAAGAAAATAAGCTTAAAAAAAAAAAAAAGGGGTGGGTGGGTGTTATACACGTACAGCGCAAAGGCAATAGGAGAGTGAGAACTTGTTTTTTGTGTGGGTCCCAGCAGATTTAAAGGAAAATTAAAAAAAAATCAATTAAATCATGGCCATCCATTCTATTAGATCAAGGGCCCATATTTGTGTACAAGGTACACCCTAAGGCTTGTGAACACCAGAACCACACCCTATATATATATATATATATATATATATATATATATATATATATATATATATATATATATATATAAAGGGTGGTTCCGATGTAAACACCTCTTATGATGAAATTTGTAAACAAATCTAGGCCCTACAATCCAATGAAATCAAAGGCTTGCATTAATCATGATTTTTAATTTTTTTTTAAAATAAAACGGGTGGACCCCACCCCAATTGACACCCTCACGCGCATGCAGGCTTCCACTCTCACTTTGATTTTTGTAACCGTCGATCACCGCTTAGTTAGTGGATTTCCTTTTTGCATTTTTTTAAACAAAAAATTAATATTCATGGCCAACATAATTTGAAGATACTTTTTTTTTTTTACCTTACATTTCAAGATAATTTGAAACTATATTATTTGGTTAAATTAGAAATATTATTCATATTTAATGGTATAATTATTCGTCCAAATTCTAAAATTATTCAATAATTTTGAGAAATTATTCGTCGATATTGGGGAAATTTGGAGTAACAATATCCGTATTTATGGTTGAGTAATGTGTGATTTAATGAGAAAGCATGAGTTATTAATCCAACATATGCAATTATTCATCCATTTATGAGAAATTATTTGTAGCAATTAACGAAATTTTGAGTACCAATATTCGTATTAGAGTTGAGTAATGTGTGATTTAATGAACAATCATGAGTTATTCATCCAAATTATGCAAGTATTCATCGATTTATGAGGAATTATTCGTAGAAATTAATGAAAATTTGAGTGACACTATTCATATTTATGAGTTATTCACCCAACATCGACAAATTATTCATCCATTTATGAGAAATTATTCGTAGCAATTAACGAAATTTTGAGTACCAATATTCGTATTAGGGTTGAGTAATGTTTAATTTAATGGAAAAACATGAGTTATTCATTCAAATTCTACAAGTATTCATCAATTTATGAGGGATTATTCATAGAAATTAACGAAATTTTGAGCGACACTATTCGTATTTATGGTTGAATAATGTATAATTTAACGAGAAAGTATGAGTATTCATCCAAATTCTACAATTATTCATCACCATATTAAAAAAATCAAGTACTAAAAAAAATCAAATGCCAAATATATATACTGTGCACCCAAATTAGCTAGGCTAAAATTAACGGCATTTGGAATTCCCGAATTCGACAAACGGCACACATCAACTTTGCTTTCAGTGTATCACACGCACTCCATTTGGAGATTGAAGTGGAAATGCTAATGGGTCCCACGTTTTTTTAATAAAAAAATTAAAAAATGGGGATTAAATCCCACCCTCCATTTCACACCATCTTAAGGCCCAGATTTGTTTACAAATTGTATTATAAGGAGTGTTTACAAGTGATCCTTATATATATATATATCAAACACAATCCAAATCCGGATCCATAATAAAAGCCCAAACTTCTGTAGGCCCAAGACCTTAGCCCATTTTCCGGATCCATAATAAAAGCCCAAACTTCTGATTTAAGTGAAGTGAACTGGCCGAAATAAAAGAAACTGGACCGGTCAGGGAAAAAGAAAAGGAAAGAAGGACCGGACCGCCTTCGGACCCCTCTTCCCTAACGACTTTCGACTTCTCTGCTCGGAGGAACGAAAAGAAAGGAAGTAGGGTTGTTATCTGAGCCGAACAGTTCGAGCTTGGCTCGGGCTCGGCTCGAAAAAGCTCGAACTCGGCTCGTTCGAAACCGTAAAACAAGTCGAGCCTGAACAGCTTTTAAAGCTCGAGTCGAGCCCGAGCCGAGTTCGAGCCGAGCCCGAGCTCAAAAGCTCGAGTGTGTTAATTTCTCAAATTACCCCTAGGGTTATATGTGTGTTTTGGCTGTCTCCCTTTTTTAATGTCCTGTCTCCCTCTTTCATCACTCTGTGTTCCAAATCACCCTTTCACTTCCTGGTTTCCTTAGTTCAGGCTGGTAATGAGATCTTCGCCAAGCCAGTGCTTCCTTCCTATTCCCCTTTCTCCCTCTTCAGAGAAATACGCGGCGAGATTCGGAGAAGAAGACGGATCTAAATAAGGTGAAGAAGAAAGAGAGTGCAGATTCTTTTGTCCATGAAAGGAGGAGGATGCAAATATGCTTTCACTGATTCAGAGAAATACGTGGAGGAAGTCGATCCTCAGGGCAGAGGAAGCTGTCGAGGTGGAAGCGAAGGGAGAAGAACCAGGCGTCGGATTCGACAGTTGATTTGTTTGAAATTGCGGTTTATTGCTTCAATTCTATTCATTGATGCTTCGATTCTATATAAAATTAATAGTTGGGATCACTACTAGAAATTTGTCATTTAACATCGGGTAATAGCCGATGTCTTTCAAAAAAAAAATCGATGTCTATGTGGGGGATGTAAAAAGTCAAAAGTTTTTCACATCGGCCAGAACCCGATGTCTTTGTATGTTATAACATCATTTATATTTTTAAATCCGATGTCTTTATTATCCTATCACATCGATTATAAAATATAACCGATGTTATAACATACAAAGATATCGTCTATTACCCGACGTTAAAAAGTTTTGACTTTTTACATCCCCACATAGACATCGATTTGGTTTTTTGAAAGACATCGGTTATTAACCGATGTGAAATGACATATTTGCGTTTTTTTTTAATTATTGTAGCCTATGCGGGATTTGAACCCGCATCTTTATGTTTGAACACAATGCTCTACCATTTGAGCTAATAAGCTTTAAATTAGATACAATGTTTACTAATGAAAAAATATTTCAAGCATATATTAATGATAAAGCAGCAAATGAAAAGCTAGTAAAGATTACGCAGCTTCAAAAAGGACAAGTTCAAGCCGAGGAAAAGGTCAAAATAATAGAGTCTATCAACACAACTTCATAGAAAATCCAAGAGTTTAAGAAGCTTTTGCTTACACATAGCCGTGTGAACTCTCCGTGATTTGCAAGACGCAATGCAAGTCCCCTCAACTCCTGACCTTGTAAAGCTCCCTTGACAGAACCAGCAGCACCTAATCTCTTCAAAGCTTCTCGGGCAATATCAGCTTGTCCTGTAGCATCTGCAGCATCAATGAGATTCAAAACCTCTTTTCCATATTTGACTATTCCTTGCACATCATCTAAAATATTTTCAAGTCCATTACAACATCAACCAGCAGGTTATGGAGCATATATGCATTCAAGGGCAACCCAAAATCTTTAGCAGCTGGCATTTCCTTCTTATTAGACTCAAAAGTCAGTATGATCGGACCATTGTGGAACTATATATGATTAGACCATTCAATTTCATTCTTCTTGCTCAAAATTCTAATAAGTAATTTAATCAAACCCCAAATTTGGCATGACAACAAGAACCTAAATAAAACAGCTCCGCATAAAAAAAATTACCAATTTCCAAGCAAAAAGGGGAGTGGTGACATCAAAAGATAAGAAACAAACCAAAAATAGAAACAAGTATAAAAATTTACCAATTTCCAAGCAAGCAGGGGAGTGGTGACAGCCTCTTCCATCATTTTCTTTACTCTCGTGAGCTTCTCGATTTCCTTGAGCACCTGAATTTGTAGAAGCTATTAGAAACGCAAATGAACACTTTGCAAAATTAAACCCGAATAGCATGATCAACAAGTGCTTCATTACCTCTAGTGCCATATCTTCTGCTGTAACTTGACCAAATTCATCGTACGCCAAATTTGAGGCCACCTCTATCAAAGACAAGGATAAGATCCATCACATATGGAAAAAGGTTGGAGAACATAAGATGATAAAAGAATCCAGCTAAGAATAAGAATAATACTCAGAAGTGAGATGCGTGCATCTGCCGTCGTATATCCATCTCTGTTCTCCCGATAAAGGTGAGTTAGATGAATTAACACCTGTCAATTGGCATGTATAATCAGCAGAATGATAAATGTGGCCGAACAGAGTTGACGGATCCTAAAGCAAATACAAAGCCAAACAGGCTATGTTAGAAGCAACATTCTGACCTCAAGAGAAGAATTTTGGCTTCCATCTTCTGTATATTCCTCAGCTATCATATCCAAAGGAACATCTATCCATATGGAAATCCCATGTCTCAAAAATGACCTGCACAAGTACTCAATATAGACTTGTCTAACTAACAGTACTGATGCTGAAAATGAAACAAAAAAACCACAAAAGGGGGAAAAGCATTCTTAAGACTTCCGTCTATGATGAAAAACATATTTTCGGCTTTACTAGCTAAAATATACTAATAAGTATACATGTGATGAAATATGCAGCTTTGTCTTCACCATATGATTATCAGGAAGAGAATATGAGTTTTAAGGAATTAAACTTTCTGGAAGAAAAGGACACTTCATAGGTTCTCAGCCGCATAATCAGACATATAAAGAGTGCAGAGTAGCTGCAACCAAAAGGTCACCTCAGATTCCCGGAAAACATAAACACACAAAAAATATAGTGAATAAATCTAAAAACTGTCATGTGCACCAAATAGAAACACACAAAAAGATAGTTGTACGAAAACATAAACACACAAAAATATAGTAGTTATACCAAACAAAAATACAGTAGCAATACCAATTAGAAATACATAGAAATAGCAGCTGCAGAAACCAAACAAAACCTACCAAACAGAAGCACAATAGTTGCAGCAGTAGCAAAACCAAACAAAAACCAAACAGAAAATGCAATCTAATTTAACTAAGATGCTTAGTACAAATATAGTCTTACCATCAAATTTGATTCAACTTGAAGCTTTCTGTAAATAAATAAATAGAATGCTGAAATTTTGAAGACATGTCACACAAGACACAACATTGAAATTAGTACATAATTAGCAAAACTGACCTCTAACTTCTGTGCCACGCCTTTCTCCAAAAACAAACATATTGTAAGATAGTGAGATCTAATTTTATAATTATGGAACAGAAACAAGCATTTATAAAGCAATATAACAATTGATGCATTTACAAAGCAATATAACAAATATAAACAAGCATTTACATTTTTCTTTTCATCTTCGAACTCGTTGATGATCAACTATCGCCACTCTTCTAGGCGCATCTTGAACTCATCCGGGATGGCATTTGGATGCTCTTGGTAAACTCGCTTGCAAGTCGATTTCCACTCCTTATACCTCCCATAGGATTTGTCCTTAATGTAAGTAATCAAGTTTCCATTGTTTAGGTCTATCTCGTGCATATTCTATCAAACACTATATTATTTGAGTTATATTTCAGAAACTGTAGACACTTTAGTACTAAGGAACTTGACAAACTGTAGGCAAATTTCAGCAGCTAACAAACATTTAAATAGGGAAAGTGAAAAGATTTAATCGATCGATTAAATCTAGGGTTTCCAAAAAGGGGGCGAGAGGCGCAATTGCATCGATTTGTGATGAATCGATACCTATTTGAAGCACAATTGATCATCAATCGCTGAAGATTAAAATGCAGATTCAAATTATAACTATTCATTAATGAAATTACCATGCTTAGTACTTACATGTGGGCAGATTGGAATCAAGAAAAATGGATGGAAGTCGGAGAAGAGGAAGAGGAGGACTGATTATCGCCAGCCTTGGAAGCTGAAGTCGACTTCTGTTTCTTCTTGTACGGAATCCCTCGGGCTTTAGACTGGCACTCCCTAACCTCCGTCAGGTAAACCCTAATCCCGCTGTTAACGAACGCATTGGTCTCCGACGAGCCTCCGTTCTACTCATAGGGTGCCCGGAGGCGGCCAATGAGGGCGTCGGGGCTGCCCTAGGCCTGGCGGAGCGGACAGGCGCAGGGCGCGGGCGGCTCAGGCTGTTTGTAGAACATTCACCATTGGAGGTGGACCTTGGTCTTCGCGAACTGGTCCAGGTACCTCAGGAGGCGCCGACGGGAGGAGAGGTCACCTGTTGCTTGAATCCGGCGACGGAGCTGGCGAGTAAGCGTGTAGAGGAAGAGGAGGAGCCGAAGGGAGGAGACTGGAGACATCAAATGGGAATAGGGTTTCAATGTACAGATTAAAATTAAGTAAAGTGTTGGATAGGGTGAGGTATTTTGTTGGGCGGGCGTATAAATTGATTTGGGTTTTAATTCCGCGCACTTTTAAAAATTTTGAAAAACATATTTAACATCAGCTAAAAAATTTGCATTTAACATCACTGTATTTTATTTTGATTTTAAAAAACTATTTAACATGGCAGGTTTTTTTGACTGATGTAAATTACCCGATGTTAAATATCATAATTCTAGTAGTGGATTACTTAATTGTTGGATCTTGTTTCTGAAATTGTAGTATGTGAGGGTTTTCTGCTTCGATTTTGTATAAAAATAAGAGTTGGGATTGTTTAGTCTCTCTATCTATCCTTCTTTATCAATGGAACTTGTATTTTAGGGTTTTCTGCTTGTTACGGTTGCTTCTACATTTAAATTTCAGCTACAAACTGAGCTTGAACGAGCCTGAATGAGCCCAAACGACGAGCTCGAGCGAGCTCAGACTCGTTCGTTCGGCTTGTTCGAGCTTCACAAGCCGAGCTCGAGTTTATATCTGGGCTCGCAAGCCGAGCTTGAGCACTAAAACAAACTCGAATAATTTTTGGGCTCGAGCTCGGCTCGGCTAGTTTTCTGTTTGATCCAAGCTTGAACATGTCAAGCTCGGCTCGTTCAACTCGAATATCACCCCTAAAAGGAAGAAGGAAATCAAAGTCGCTGGATACCCGTTTTCAACCCAACATTCACCCAACCCGATCGACAACCTTCCCCGACCATAATCAATCAGAAAACAACTCAAACACATCAAGTAAAATAAGGGGAAATGAGGACTCTTCGAGAGTCTGATCTTCGCCGGAAAATGCTCGTCGGGTTTGATATGACTTCGTCAATGAGGGTAGCTCTTCGTTTTGGACCTTGGACGAGAGAGGAGTGAGTAAAGGTGAACCTTTTAAGGGTTTCTTAGTCGGAAACAAAAACGAAATTAAGAACCGACCTTGGAACGAGAATAGGGGACGGAGGGGGGTCTCACGGCTTCTGATGGAGCTCCTGGGTGCGCCTGGGATTTGTCTTCTTCGTCTCTAGGAGTTGGAGGGAGAAGGAGTTGGGGTCCCTGGCTGCTGCTTCGTGGAGGAAGGTGGTGCTTCGGCCTCTTCGCAACGAACAAAGGAGTTCCAATGGAGGTGTTTTCATGGCAACGACGAGGATGAAGAGTAGGAAGGATGACGGCAAAAACATGAGAAAAAAGAGGTTTTAATGGTGGTGGGTTGGCTCGACAACAGAAGACGAAAGGGGAAGATTCAAGAGGGGTGATGATTGTGGTTTGTGGTGGCCGGCGAAAGGGTTAAAGGGATTGTTTTGAGGCTGTTTTCTTGTGATTTTCAAAGAGAAGCAAAGAGGGTTGGAGGGCTTGTTTGTGAATGAAATATTTAGGGTTTGTGGGTTGATTCAATTTATAGAGAGTGAGGTAATCGAATGATGAAAAAGGGGTGTGAGTGTGTATTGGGTGTGAGCTGATGAGGAAGAAGGAGACAAGATAGCTGAGTAGGGGGCGGGAGAGAGAGAGAGAGAGAGAGAGAGAGAGAGAGAGAGAGAGAGATGAAAAGAAAAGGAATTCGGAAGGAGTCATAGAATCTCAAATTCAAAACCCGAAAATCGAATCCCGAAACTCGCTCGCTTAATCCAAACCCGAATAAACCAAAATTTCAAATCGAATGTTCTAAACCAAAATAAAATAATGAAATCCAATTTATATTTTCAAATCTCTAAACTTGAAAGCGGAAATAAAATCCGTTAGGAAATCTAATTAAAATGATGCCGGAACTTGCTTCGAAAGATTTTAAATAGAATAAATCGCTCGAGGGAGGAAATTTCAAAATTTTCCCGAATCTTAGACATTAAAATCAACCATAAATCAATATTCTAATAAAATAATAATTTAAAAATTTTCCGGTCTTTACATTTAAATTCATTCATTCACACAATCATTCTCTTCTCTCTCTGAGAGGGATCCGTCTCCCTTGTGGAGCGGAACCCCAAAGTACTCTTTTCTCTTATGTTTTACATGAAGATAGCCATACTAGGATAATAATCCACTCATCTTCTTGTCAAGGCGTTTGTTTGGTTATCAATTCTAGGTTTTTTCTATCTCATTATCTTGTTTCCTTTGTGCTTATATTGTTATTATGTTGTTACTTTGTCTTGATTGATCACCTAGACTAAGTTGCATCTAGTTAAGGGTTTCGAATACCTCTACCCCTAAGAGTTGAACCTTTATAGTAGTAAACACATCCAGTGATAATAGGTTGGAAAGCGGGATTGTGTAAAGAATCCGACAATTGAATAATATTGCTTATAGGTAAAGGAAAGGGCTAGGTTGAAAACTAGGGGACAACTTGCTATAAACTGTAGGTTATATTATTGAATTGCTAAGGAGACTGGGGACCTAATGCTTCTTGAACCCCATGCACGAGTTTAGGGAGTTGGGCAATGATCGAATAAGGAAGCTATACAACTCTGTGCACAAACTAGTCCCTAAAGTAATAAGAAGAACCAAGAACGAGATAACCAACCATGTCAAGATAAGTAGATGAAACCAATTCCATCATATTCATTCATTTATTACTTTGCTCTCACCATCAATCAATTGCTTTATTGTGCTTTATTCTCTCTATTTTGAATAGTTAACTGGAAACATATTGAATACGCGCTCTCTGTGGGATCGACACCTATACTTATTTTCTATACTAGTGTTAAGGATTAGGTATTTATCTTTGGCGAGATCAACAACTGGTTCACCACTCGTCAGAGATAACTGTCATTGGTTTCATAAGGGACTTTCTCACTACTTCCAAGCCGTCGAGGAATATTAATGACACTTTGATTGTCCTCCCTGCGAAGATGGTGAAATCGGAGTCGATTTTGCAATTATAACCTATCAGCCTCTGTAACGTCTTATACAAGACGATCACAAAGGTTTTAGCTAATTGGATACGACCATTGCTACCTTCACTTATAGATCCTATGCAAGAGAGTTTTTTGTCAGAAGATTCATTATTGATAATATTGTGATCATGCATGAAATGGTTCATTCGATACGGAAATAATAAAGGAAAGGCAGGCTAGATGATTCTCAATATCGACCTTGAGAAGATGTATGATAAGCGCTCATGGAATTTTATTAGCGACACTATGCAGAGCTATCTTGGAATGTTGATATCACATACTTGGATTAACAAGGAGACCTTCTCACCAATTGTGGATAAAATTAATGATCGTCTCTAAGGATTGAGAAGTAAGCATCTGTGTTTTACCAGTATAGTCAATCTCATGAAGTTGGTGCTGGTATCGATTCCAGTATATTCCATAGCAATGATCACACTCCTTAAATCTACTTGTGATGCCATCGACAAAACCTATAGGGGTTTCAATTGGAGAGATAGAGAGGGCCACCATGTGTCCTAGAAGGGGGTGTGCTGGCCGAAGAGTTTCCTGGGTTTGGGAATTAGATTCATGAAGGATTTAAATTTGGCTATTGCAGGTAAACTCACTTGGAGGTTTTTAATAATGATAATAAGGATGTTTGGTGTAAACTCTTATAGCTTAATTAAATATATTAAACAAGTGGAAATGAGAGTGATGGGTGCCTCAACGGTCTTGATGAAGGGTCTTAATAGGGTGGTCATCGATGGATCTAAATGGCTAATCAGAGGGATGGAAGGGTGGTTCAGTTTTGGAAGGACTATTGACTGATGAAGGATAGGCTTATCAACTACTCCATGATCGAACTAGAGGAGGAGGAGATGAGTAGGAATGTGAGGTCGGAGGTCCTACTGAGTGGATGACAAAGGGTGGACTGAGGCACTCTCGCATCGGCTGCTAGTGGGCATTCTTTTGAAGCTGACGACTACAAAAATGGTGGAGAGGGAAGAGGTCCCAGATAAAATGTGTTGGAAAGAAGGACTTGGTTTGTGTTGATGTTGTTAACATGATTTAAAAGCGTTAAGTCACAAAGAGAGTGCAGTCTTTTCTATGGATGATCGCCTATGGTGTCGTGCTCACGAACGAAAAGAGATGGAGATGCCACAATGTTGCGAAGCCGTGGTGTTCAGAGTGTCCTAGCTATCCAGAATCAATGCTCCATATCTCCAAGGATTGCTATCACATTATAGCTGTTTGGAGATCCATAGAAATCCCATTGGATAACATTGATTTTTGTTTCCTTGCCTTTTGCAGAATGGTGGAGAAAGAACTTCATGATCTCCAAGAGAAGTGAGGAGGTGTTGGACCTAACTTCATTTTCGCCAAAACTTTATGGTGGGCATAGCGATAGAGAAATGATTGAGTCTTCAACAACGGGTGGCAAAGCATGGATAAGAGGTAGGTAATCAAAGATTGTATGAAAGAATACGAGGAGGCCTTGAGGATGAACATGGGTCAAATGGAACAGAGAGATAATACAGATAGACTTATAGCTAGGGAGAAGACGATGACGGGTTGGATCAAGGGAAACTCAGATGGAGTGGTGGAGAGAGAAGGTTGCGCTACTGTAGGTGGCGTCTTGCATGATACGCAAGGAAATTAGGTTCATCACATTGGTAGTTGTCCCATTTCTATGACATGTTTATGGGGGATTCTTGGGAACCTTATACGGGCATAGGAGGTGGGGTTTGAAAAGGTCATTATTGAGACATGCTCATTAGTTGCCTACACGTTGATTAGCATAAGTGTTGTTGAGTGTCATCCTCTCGTTAGCCTAGTGCATCATTGGCAAGACTTTATTGCCCGGAATAAGGAAATCCAATTTCAACATGTCTTCAGGGAAGTGAATGCGATCGTTGACTCTCTTGCTTCTTTATCTTTGTCCTATCCTGTGGGGTTTTATGTGCTCTCTGAGCCTCTCGGGGATATTACTTTGAGCATTGATGGGGATATTAGAGGAAGGACTACTCCCCGCCTTGTTATTGTAAAACCTAGACCTTATTTTGCATTTTTTTTTACTTTGAGAGGTTAGCATCTCTATTTGTAAAAATTCAAGCTCAGACATACCTGAAACTCGAGAGGCCGACAAGTCGGCAGACCGATGAACTGTCAAACATACAATAAAAACCGAAAATGCAGGAAAAAACGGAGCAATCCACACGTAACATGCACTCTGAAATGAACGAAATTAGGCAGAACTAAAACCGTAACGTTGAGGACACCGGCGAAGAACGAAGCCAAGCACCACCAAAGGGAAGCACCGCAGGTCAGCGATACAACGGGACTCTAACTTCTGTGGGCAGTAAAGACGAAACTCCAAGGACCAATCTCTCGGAAACGGATTTGCCATTGGCACACTACCACGACCCCAACTTGTCCTGACTCTAGACGCTTCAAATCCAACCAAGCAATAGAAATCCCAGGAACGCCAAAGACAAGAGCTGCACGCTACCCGAAGAAAACACACCCGAAAACCAGCCAATCATGACACGAATTTTAACACTCAAAAGAAGAGGGGCATTGAACCTTGCATGCAAAGGGTTAATAAGGGAAGTATATCGATTAGCACAAATATGAAAATAGATATACTTCCCCAATAATATTATTATTTAATATGTGTGTGTATTAAATGATTTTATTTATTTTATTATATTTTGTTTGGGCGGCTTGGGCCCAAGATAAAAAGCCTTGGGCTCAAAGTACACAAGACGGGCTGAGTCCACTAAGTCTGGGCCACCTTCGGGCCCAAGGCAGGCCCAGAGCCATAGGAGGCAAGAGATTGATGAACTGAACAAGAAGCATCGATCACACAAACCCTCATAAGCTGACAGAGCACCACCCGAAGAATGGAGATGACTGCAGGCCGGAGGCGACAAGGTCGAAGTTGTATGGGGACCAGTGGCAGACCAAAGGCCAGAGGACAGACCACCAAGCCAAGACGGCCAACAAATTGGGCAAAAAACAAAGAAATTTTCGCAAATATGGAGGATTTAAAGGATTGAAGGTTCTGACCAACTCGACCAGATGCATCGGTCCAATTCAAGATGAATCAAGGTTGTATCTGGCCGGAATTGAGATAAGAAAACTAGATTGGAAGGGAAAAAGGCACCAAGCACTCAATTTGGGGACAAAGAGGAGCGTTGGAGACATGCTCCTCGAAGACAAGAGTACGAAACCGACCCGAAAGGAGGCTGGAGATGTGCGATAGAGAGGGAGACGAAGCTAGCGTTGATGATGGCAGCCAGAGGGAGACGGATATGTCGAACCTAGACGGCAGTGAACGGACAGAGACGATCGCCAGTCCAACAAGGCAAGATGGAGGTGGGCAGAGCAGAAGGATTGAAAGACCCCGGATGAGCCGACGGTACCGAGGAGGAGCAACCCGAAAGGGGACACCGTCACCGGGCCGAATTGCACAAAGGAGACTCAGTGGAGGACAAGGGCGGAGGGGGTGCTCCCTGGCCGGAAAAAAATTCAATTTTTTTTTAACATATATTTAGAATATTTAAGGTAATATAATATTTTTGAGTGATATTTAAAACATAAGTGCTATCTAGCTCAAATGGTAAAGGGGTAGGAAGGGGAATTAAATGGTCATTGGTTCAAATCTCAATTTCTTAAATTTTTATTTGTTTTATTATATCATTATTTAGAGATTTCTTTCTATATTTTTAGTTTCTCTAAACTATTTCAATTAAAAAATGTCATATTTAAATTTATTGTTTTTCTTCAATATTGTTTTAAAAGTAATTCTTCTTAATTTTTTCCCTATATTTTTTCGTTTCTCTCAAGTATTTAAATAAAAATATCATAAATAAATCACCATTTTCGTATTTTTTTCAATATTTTTGTAAAAATCTTCTTAATAGGTATAAAAAAAAAATTTACGAAATTTTTTTAGCACCCTATTGGATTTCATCCTGGCTCTGCCACTGGTGGAGGAGATGATAGACATCCGCCAAGGGCCGACGACTGGCCAAGCGAAGGTGGAGGAATTTGTGGAAAGGAAGCCCCACGGAGGAGCTACCTACTGTTTCGACTTTCGAACATTCTCCAAGGAGAGGAGTTGTGGCTCTCCGAAGAGAGATTTTGGCTCTCCGAGGCGAGATTTGGACTTTTTTTTTTTGGCAGTTTGGAGCCAGTCTCCCCCTTTGGTCGAAAAAGCTTCTAAGCTATTCTTTACCAGTTATTACATATTTGATGTTTATGCCATTTTATAAGAAAAATATCCTAAAAATGTTGGTAAAGACTTAAAGTGCAGCTTGTTTGCCTCGTAACTAGGGCTGTTATATGAACTGAACAACTCGAGCTCGGCTCGGGATCGGCTCGAAAAAGCTCGGCTCGAGCTCGCTCACTTATTTAAACAAGCCGAACTTGAACAAAATTTTAAGCTCGGTTGAAAGCTCGGCTCGTTCGAATAAAGCTCGAATAGCTCGAATTCTATGGAATTTCTAAAATTTTCTTTAAGATAAAGCGCGTGTTTGGCAAATCGGGTTTTTTTTAGGAGTTGTGGTTTTTTTAAGAGTTTGAGTTTATTTGGTGTATTATGGAGGTGTGGGAGGTGGAGTTTTTTTTTAAAAAAATAACCTTGTTGGGTGTTTGGTGATGGTAAGGTTTGTAAATGGGTATTAAGGTTAAAATGTCTAAAATGCCCTCTCACTTACCCCTTCCCCTTCTCCTTTCTTGCCCCAATTTCCGCCGACCTTGTTGGGTGTTTGTTGTAATCGTGCGATTCCGACTTGTCGTAGACAGTGTCGAAGTAGAGGTCATCGTAGAGCGACCACTGGAGGTCAAAGGAGCCGGAGTCGACGGTCAATCCGTCGCAATCGCTCATGATCTCGTTCTGATTGGAGGAAGAATCGACGAGATTCGGATCGGCGGAGGCAGCGGAGGAGTCGTGGTGGTGGCTTTGGTACGGGGTATAGATCTCGTCGGGGCCGAGCTCGCGCTCGAGGCCGAAATCGGAGTTGTCGAGGAGGACGCCGACGTGGAGGAGGCCGGGGCAGTAGACAGAGATCTTGTGGAGGGAGGACCAGCCAGCAGGGGAGTGGTCGGAGGAGGGGAGGGAGAGGTCGGCGGCGACGGTGGGGACGGTTGATGCTGCTGCTCGAGGTCGCCGACAGGTGGTCGCCGACGGTCGGCGACGGTTGATGCTGCTGCTCAAGGTGCTGTGGTGGTTGCTGAGAGAGAAAGGGGTAAAGTGGATAAAACTCCCCCAAAAAATAACCTCAAACTCCATAATCTCCTCCCCCCCCCCCCCCCCCCCGGTTTTGATTTCAAGGAAATTAAATTGCACCTTGAACCCATGGAAGCTGATGCCACAGCTGCTATCAAACACCTGCTCGAGAGGTTAAATTTTTTTTAAACCTTTGAAACCTTATAAAAACTGCTATCAAACACAGCCAAAATGTTATACTCAAGTAGAACTATTTAAAACTCGAAAAAAAGCTCGGCTGAGCTCGTTCATTTCCTAAACAAGCCGAGCTTGAACAAAATAAAAAGCTCGTTTAAAAATTAGGCTTGACTCGGCTCGAGCTCGTTTAACAAATGAACAAGCTTGAACATGCTAAACTCGGCTCGTTCGGCTCGAATAACACCCCTACTCGTAACACTCCATGGAAACTTAAAAGATGCATATTGGGCCAACCACGAACTGTTATAGACAGGCCATTGGGCTGATTTATAGGGCCCAGTGGGCTGATTTAATTTCGGTTAAAATACAGTTTTCGTTGAAGTTTGGTTAGAAAACAAGAAATAATCAAACCAACCAGCCAGTGCCGGCTGGCAAATCACCAGCTTCTTGCTTGCTTTCGGCTTTTCCCCCTTTCAGCTTTCGCCGATCAGTTTCCGCTTTCTCTCTCCTCTTCCACTTGCTCGGATCACTCCTCTCCCCCTCTCGCTTCATCGGAGATCCACCGCCGCGATTCGAAGCCGACACCAGCAACCCTAATTTCACCCGGAAGCTCTCCCGAGACGGAATCAAATCGTCTTTTCGCGATCTCCGAGAAGCTCAAATCTGTATATCGGTTCGCCACTTTTGACCTTCCGCATTGGGACGGGGCGGGGTGGATGTGAGAAGCGGAGAGGGGAGGTGTGTTGATTGAGCAATGCGCGGATGGCTCAGTACAGGCAATCAGGCTTCGATAGATTCGGAGGGAGGAACCACGACCACCAGCTCCATTACGGAAACGGATCCTCCGGAGGCGGCTCCGACCACGTCGCGATTGGTGTTCGAGCTCCGCACCACAACCACAAGCAGCCCCGCTCCCGTCGATTAGCGCACAAGGGAGCTGCTGCTTGCAAGATCTCGATCGGCACCGTCGCTGTTGTCCTCTGCCTCATCCTCGCCCTCACTGCGCTTGCTTATACTTTCGTTTCCAGAGACAAAGGTGATTCGGAATTTCTCTTGTGCTTCCCCCGTAGGATCTGGTTTTAGCTGATTGTTGCTTTGTCACGGGGTTTGGTTATTTCTCTTGGTAATTAGTGTTTTTTCTAGTTCAGTATTGCGATTAGACTTATACTTGTAATTGGATTGGTAGGATCTGTCTGGTTGGTTTGGGAAAATGATCTGAGCGTGTAGCTTGTGATTCTACTTTTAGTAATTTCTGTTTATTTAGTTTATTGTACTCTAGCAAGATCCTGAAGTTAGATTGATGTCTACTTGGCTAGTTAGAAACCTGACGATATCACTCTATAGATCTGTTCAAGAAAAACCATTTGATATCTTTTGATGTTTTACTCTTGAGTTAAGGTTTAGTGTAACATGCTCTCCACTCCTCCAGTACTAAACTCCTTTCGAACAGGCCAGCTGCAGACCACTTTGACATACATTCTGTATTGTTGTTCATTGAATGTTTGTTTGTCCCAAGCTTGATTTTTCAATGGGATTTTGTGAAGCTCCTAATTGTTTTGAGTTTTATGCAGATGAAAGCACGGATAGCATGATCCTAGATGATGCCTTCAAGAATGATTTTCTCACCAATGTCTCGCGGATAGATAGATCCAAAGTGAAGTTTGGCCATGGTTCAGTAACTCATGGCCGTGATTCGAGATATTGGGATGGGGATGATAGGAGGAGGGATGATGATTACAATGAAGACGTGGTGGACAAGAATAATAAGGATGAAGCTGTAGAGGTACATCATGGAGTAAAAGGGAAGAATGATAGCAAGAAGTCACATAGTGGTAAGAAGAAGGGTACTGATCATCATGGGTTTTACAATGAAGCAGGTCGTGATGAGCTAAAGTTGTATGAGGAAAAGTATGAGGCTTCTTTGAAGAACGTTGGCCAAACAGGTGAAGAAAGTGAGGCTGGAAAACAGGTTTCTAATGATGGGAACTTGAACATGGAAAATGAGGAAATTGATATAGATGATGAATATGATGATGGGATTGATTCACATGATGCTCGAATCGAAGAGGATGAAGACACTCGACATGTTGAGGTTGATAATGAAATGCAAGAATCACACTATGAAGAAGACAAAGATTCTCTGCTTGATGCTGGGAAAAATCGTAATATGATTGAAGAGGAAGATGGAGCCTCCAATACATCATTAGAGGATAAAATTACAAGCTCACATAGTCTCCATAACATAGATGCTAAGTCTGGAATTATCCATGTTGGTGAACATGGAAGACCAACAACAAAATCTACTCAGCCCACATCAGGAAGAAAAAGAAAGCGTCGCAAGTTTTCCTGTATGTTTCTTATATCCCATTTTTAATTTTTATGTTGGTATCAGGCATGTACTAGCTGCTGATTTAAGCCCTTTTATTTTATTTTCCATTGATTGTGTCTATTCTTTTTCATTCTAAATGTTATGAAAAATATATGAAAAAAGGCATTGGTCCCGGCATCAGTTCGTGTTATCCTTAGATGAAGAAGATGCCAAAATGGGCAGGTGACTGAAACCTGTTTGATGGTTTTCTAAAGTTTGGATTTGTTCAAGGATAATAATATATAACCGTCACAGATATTTACAAACAGTTTTCTGAAAACTCAATATAGCAAGCTATTTTTTGTGTCAATAGGGTCGTATCAAGAAAAGTTAGTCCTCTACATTTGACAACCACCTTCATTTTCCTTTTTTGAAGTGTGTATTAGGATCCCTAGCAAGAACAGCTGTTTTATTTTCTGCTAATATTTATCATCCTGAGTTTGAACTAAAGTTTACAAGCAACATCATGTTCTTCCCATATATAGTTCAACAGTAGAGCGTCTTTTCCTTCTTTCTTTTTTTCAACTAATGCTTGTGAATTTCTGCAGCTTCATGTGACCTGAAATTCTTAAATTCAACTGCACAGCTTGTGGAACCCTTACAAAGTAGAAAATTTTCAAGATTTTCGTTGCAGTATACGGAAACTGAGAATAAGCCTGATGGATTGGAAGAATGGGTACCAAGATTTGCTGGGCACCAAACCTTGCGAGAACGTGAAGATTCCTTTATTGCACGTGATCAGCAAATAAATTGTGGCTTCGTTAAAGGTTCTCCGGGGTTACCAAGTACTGGATTTGATTTGGCTGAAGATGACAGGAGATACATCAGTAAGTGCCACATTGCTGTCGTTTCTTGCATCTTTGGAAACTCAGATCGGCTGAGACCTCCTGCTGGTAAAATGGTATGTTGGATCTCTGACTATATCACATCTCTTTAGACTTTTACTTGGATCTATGTCTCTGCGGATCGTTTGTCCCATGAATCTATATTTACATTGGTCCTTCTCGCTTTGCTGGTTTGCCCTGTGGTCAAAGGGATGCCTCGAGGAGGGGTCATAAGCTTAAGCGTAGCTCATCTTCATCCTTTATTTCAGGTCAGTCGTTTATCAAGGAAAAATGTCTGCTTTGTGATGTTTGTGGATGAAAAAACTCTGCAAACACTTGCTTCAGAGGGTCATTCGCCAGATATGGGTTTTATAGGCCTTTGGAAGATTGTAGTGGTAAAAAATCTCCCATATGATGATATGCGAAGAGTTGGTAAAATACCAAAACTCTTGCCACACCGGCTCTTCCCCTCAGCAAGGTAAGGAATAAATGATGAAAGCACAAGCTACATCAGTGTTTTTTTTTTTGTTTTTGTTTTTTTTGTTGAATTGATTAGCTGGAAATTAGCATAGCAGAGTGCTTATCATAGCAGCTGTTCCATCTCATCACATTAGTTGTGAAATAATGAAATAACTAGTTAACTAGTGATTTATTTATCATGTTAAGAATGGATTTTTTCCCAATTGTATTAAAATTCCAGTTTTTTGTACAATTTCCTCTTATAATTTTCGTCATTATTTACTAATCTCGAAATTTACTCTATGAAGAGTCTAATAGATGATATAGAGATACCTTACAACCAAGGTGGAGTCTTCACTCTATAGCATAGATAGGTTCAAAAGGTTGGATTGCACCAACGATCTTACAATTTCCAAAGAAATTGAGTTGGTTTTAGTACAGAAAATGTGGAAATTATTTGCTCCTGTTTGAAACGTCCATTTCAAGGGAATTACTCCTGTTTCTTAATAAATTGCACAATTGCCAGGTATTCCATTTGGTTGGACAGCAAATTGCGCCTTCAACGCGACCCTCTTCTACTCTTGGAGTATTTTCTGTGGCGAAAAGGACATGAATTTGCTATTTCAAATCATTATGATCGGCATTGCATGTGGGAAGAGGTTGCACAGAATAAGAAGCTCAATAAATACAACCATACAATCATAGACCAACAGTTCGCTTTCTACCAGGCAGATGGGCTGAAAAGATTTAACGCCTCGGATCCGCACAAGCTGCTTCCCAGCAGTGAGTATATTTCATCATCTTCTATTTGACTTGTCTAAATATGTGAAATCAATTGTGTTTTTTTAATAGCATTCACTTGTTAACGAGTGCTCCTACCTCTTCTCGCCACAGATGTACCTGAAGGGTCCTTTATCATAAGGGCTCATACACCCATGTCAAACTTGTTTTCATGTCTCTGGTTCAACGAGGTGGATCGTTTTACTCCTAGAGACCAATTAAGTTTTGCGTATACATACCAAAAGTTGAGAAAGAAGAATCCAGGCAAGCCATTTTATCTCAACATGTTCAAGGTGAGCTCCCATCTTCCTGGCTTCCTGCTAATAAAAAAAGCTGGACCTAATATCAAATGCTTACATTTTTTTCTGTCATTTTATAATGACAGGACTGTGAGAGGCGAAAAATAGCAAAGTTATTTCATCATAGATCAGAAGAGAAACATGTTATTTCCCAAGATGCAACAGAGTAGAATGAGTCGAGTTGTTCTATGCACTGCACATACATATACCCTGGTGTATTCGTCCCTCAAGGATGTTTTGTCCCTTAATTCCGAGCAGAAAACACAGTTATATACTTCCATTTTACTACGGAAAGCCGAGTGCAAGTTTCTGAACTCTACTGACATGGAACTTACACAAAAGACCAGCATACTAGCATCACATCTTCACACGGGTGTAAGAGATTCATCGCCTTCCATACCTCTTCCCCATTGGTACCCAGGTTTTTCTCTCCCCTTCCTATTCATTTGATTTGTCCCAGAGGCAGGAAGAAAGATCATTCCGTAGATTCTATACCCGGAAATCAACTCCTTTGAACAAGAGCTGATGGCCACTGGTGCTTTTTATGTACTTTTTTTGTTTTTTAACAGTAAACGTAGCCCGATTTGTTTCCTTGGACATAAAACCTTTTGATCAACATTTTGTATTATAATCTTGGTAATTTGATTCATCATATTGTCATTCCAAATGTTTCTCTTCTCGCTGTGTCCTTGGACATAAAACCTTTTAGATTCAATTGACAAGTATAACGGCCGAATCACGGGGACCAGAATGATCACTATCAATCCTGAATAAGCTTGTGATCCTTGATGTGATCAAACCGAGTATGTTCTTCCAGCCGTCATGGCATCTACAACTGGCCAAACATTTTTGGCTGCATGGAAAGATGGCGATAGGCAAGCACTAAGCAGCTACTTCCCTCTTAGAGATGCTAATAAGCACCTCAGTTGCCAGTTTAGTTATCAACGGAATAAAATAGATCCCTGATTTGAAGTGGGCTACAGTCCGTACGAGTTAGTGGTGTTGAGCTAGTATGGCTAGGGGTCGGACGGCCGGGTTGGCCACGTGGCACTGGAGGGTGGAAAATGGACGACCCGCCGGGTCAGGGCCGGGTTGGACGGGTTTTATGATGTTTTTGTGGTTTTGTGTAATATGGTTTCGTGTTTATTGGTGTTTGAGACTTTGAGTTGGGGGGGGGGGGGGGGGGGGGGGGGGGGGGGAAGAGGAAAGAAGGGCTTGAATCGGTTTCCCAATTGCCTACGTATCCTCCCGGTGGAGAGGAATCAAAGCCCACGTAGTTCTTTACCTGTTGTCTTAACCCCGCCTACCTATTCGGCTATTCGTCGGTGTCGGATTGGCGCTGGGCATTGACGACTCCACCATCCACGGAGCTCCCGACCGATTCCGAGTCCATTCCATAATCAGGCTTTGTTTCGGTGGGCAGGAGGTTCCTCTGAATTCTCATCTCAACCTTCTTCCAATCGGCGAGGCATACTTGTGCTTCGAGGTTCTCGGGGAGCAAGTTTGATCTCTTCTCGTTTAGAATTTGTCCCCCTCGGCTGAATAACTGTTCCACTGCAACGGTGGAACAACTGCAACGGTGGAACAAGGGGCTCCAAGTATTTGTCGAGCACTTGCAAGGTTGGAAATCGCTGTCTTTCTACTCGGCCCCACCATTCTAAAATATCGAAATCTTCATCTTCATCACTGCGAAATTCAAAGTTAGTAGACAAATATTCGTCGAGCTCCAAGTGCGGGTTTGACGAGGACCTCGACCTCTTTGTGCCAAAAATATCTCTGGCAAGAGCATTAGTTCAAGCGGTAATACTAGTGCGGGAGAAACCGCTCGAGCTGGATGGCGCAGGAGGAGGAATGTTAGGCGCTCTAGCGCCCGTAGAAAAATGACTATATAATGCTTCAAGTATTCCCTAACTCTACCAACTATAATTGAAACATTGCAATCAAGATCATCTTTGACATCGAGCGTAGGAAAATAGTTTTCTAAAAACTTTTGAAGCCCAGTTAATTTGTATCTAGGGTCGAAACAACAATCTACGAGGAAAATATCAGGAGTAACTTTGTAATAAGACAACCATTTCTTCCGCATGGTGAAAACAGCGTCGGATATGCATTCCACTTGAAGCCCGTCCTGAAGGGCTATGGCAATGTTCATAGCGACAAAACAAAAAACACTAGATGTAGGAATGTAAGCATGACTAAAAGTTTCGGTTGCATCATGGAAAACCTTGAAAACCTCAATTATATCTCGAGCAACCACCCACACATCCCCAAAAACGTTTGAACCTTCGATGTTTTGGGTGGCAAAGGCGGAAAGAAGTTCTCTATATTGATAAGAATCAAAAATCATTTTATATGTCGAGTTCCACCGAGTGCTAACATCTCGGGGGAAGTTCTTCGGGCGGATGTTGTTAGATCGGCAAAATTGGTGCCATTGATGGCGAAGCTGTTTGCTTCGCCAAAGTTCCCATAAGACATATCCAATATGTTCGGTTCTCGCTTGTAAATAAACTAAACCATCTTGAATACATAAGTTTAAAATATGAGGGCGCAATGAATATGGAAAAATCTCCCCCCTATCCCGGGCTGACAATATTGGGTTAACTCTGGGATAGAGGCGGTGTTGGCGGATGCGTTGTCAAAACCGATTGAAAAAACTCTTTGAGTCAGTCTATACTATTGTAAAACTCTTAAAAGAATCGTAGCTATGTTACGGGTCGTGTGGGCCTCGTCAAAAACTCGAAAACCCAAAACTCGTTTGTGTAAAATGAACCGTTCATCTACCCAATGACAATTGACACCCATATATGAGTGGTGTTGCCAGTGGTCGGTCCAAATATCACTACAAATTGAAACATGTAAATCGCTATGTTTTTGAAAATATTCAACTAATTCAGCTTTGCGGGTGTTATACCTTTTTATCATTTTCCTCTTAACCGCGTTTCTACTCATAGATTGCCAAGCAGGATGAACATTTTCCGTAATAAATTCGTTGAAACATAAACGTTGTGCAAAGTTATAAGCTAGGCCTTCAGCCGCTATCATTTCAGCAAAGTTATCACTACAACTAGCGTAATCATAACTCCATAAACCAGGGGGTTGAGAGGAAGTAGTTGCATGTCCGGAAAGTTGAGTTTGACCTTTCGTTAAGCCGAGTTTCTCCGGATGCTTTGATTCGATATGGCGTCTGTAGTTTCCATATCCGTTCCCCTTCTTGTGTTTATAGACCTTTGGGCAGAAATTGCACTTGACGGAGAAATAGTTTTCCCCCCATCCCGGAGCAGACGGGCCCTTCTTGAACCAGTATTTCATCGTGGCGGCCTTACAAGCGATCGGTTGATCGTCGGCAGCGTCGAGAGTGGCTTCGGGATCGGCCTCCAAACCGGACTCCTGAGTCGGGATGATGGAGGGCCTGGAGGGAGTTCCCAGAACGGCAACTTCCTCCTTCTCAATTCCCGACTGCTCATCGAGTAGCGCCTGATTCCGACGTCGTCGGGATCCGCTTGCTCCAGCTCCGGAAACGGAGGCTCTACGTCGAAGGCTAGGCTCCGGATGGTGACCTAATCCCGATCTGCTCCCCTTGCTTGAAGATGGGGCTCCGCTAACACTCCTTCGACCTCGGAAAAACATTTTTGATAAAAGTGGATTAGATATTTGTTAAAAATAATATGAATATGTAATTAAGATAAAAGACGGAATAATGAAGAAATTAAGTAGGAGATGAAAGAAGTAGGATTTGGTGATGCGAAGCGCCGAATTCTCGGAATTCTTGACTCGTGAACCACCGACTTCCGACTTCCTCGATTCTCGAGCAATTAGAGAGCGATTAGAGAGTGATTAGAGAGTAGAAGATGTGATGAAATGGTGTGAGGAAAATGGGAGGGAAGGTGTAGTATTTATAGGGAAATTTGGGTAGGTTTTGGGAAGAATTGGCGCCGGGTCTAACGATCGACCCGACGGGTCGGCCGTTGGGACTTTGAAAATCCGACCGTTGGATTGTTATATATATATATTATTTTTTTGGTCCAAATCCGACTGTTGAGCACTTGAGCCGGGGTTTAATTATTTTTTTTCTTTTTCACTTTTCAACTTTGTAAATTTGTAATAGGTTGTTTTGTTATTTTTTTATTCAAAATTTGTTATTTTGTTATGTAAATTGTGAGGTTATTTATTTATTTGATGGTCAAAAATATTTATTTAGGTTTATTAGTTTATATGTTGGATTAGTTAAAAAACCAATTCATACACACATAAAGCACAACTTTATTACAAACAGAACAACGATTACAAACCCGTACCGGATTCATTGCCTCGATCGAGATCGCGCTCGGCGCTTCATGCATGCCATTACAACATAAAACACTAACTTACTTCCTAGTTCCTACTTTATTTAGTACTTCATAAGTTCATATTTTCATAACATCATAAACTTCACATAACATAAGACTAAATTACTAATTACCCGACGATCTCGATGCTTCGTCGACTTTTTCGGGATGCTTCTTGGCTAGATGATTCTTCAAATTGCCATATCCCAAGTTGTTCGTTATCTTGTACTTCTGACCACAATAACGACACTTCGCTTCGATCTTCCCTAGGGATTGGACGACCTTGTTGAAATGATTGAACAACGAGGAGCTCGAGGCCGGATCCGCTACGATCGACCATTACGACGATTGACAAGAATGAAATGTAATTTGATTGATAGGATATTTAAGTAAAATGAATTGGAGAGGAGGGGATGCCTATTTATAAGCTCAAGTCTATGTTCAACCCGAGCAACGGCTAGTTTTTTTTTTATAAAAAAAAACGTTCAAATGGGGCCCACACAAAACGGCTAGATTTTTAAATGCCAACCCGGGTAACCCGCCGGGTCACGGTTATATTTCCCCCGACCCTAACCCTGACTCTCAACCCGAACCAACCCTTCGACCCTTGGACCCTGACCCGGCGGGTCACGGGTCGACCAGCCCGACCCGTGACCTGTGACCATGTCTAAGTATGGCCCAGAAGTTGTTCCTCCGAGTGTCCACCTTGGTTATATCTTACCTCCGGATATAAATATAGTAATGATATCGGGAGTGATTTATAATTAATTCAAATCCTACCTATGCTAATGGTACGTTATTGTTCCCCCAACAGTGTTAGGATTGGTATGGTTGTATAGATGGATCCGGGTCCGGGTTATATCGTTTTATGTTGGATCTGTTGTATTTGGGCCGAGTTCATAATCAGGCCTATAAATAGTGGTCCAATATCACTTTTGTAAATCAGACTTTACAATCAAAAACACAGAAGCTCTCTTTCCCTCCAATCTCTTCTCTTCTGTGTTCAGCTGTAACGAAGGTGAGGGAGTGAGAGATTTCGATTCCATTTTCGATTCTAACATGGTATCAGAGCAGATCTAGCGATCTGTTTTCATTCCAATCTCCAATCCAGGTTCTCGATCTGGTTTTCTTCCTCTTCAGCTACTAACAGCCATGGGAGATGATGCTGTCAAAGAGGACTCCAACAATTTGGATCTGCTCAAAATAGATCCAAATGATCCTTATTACATACATCCGAGTGATCATCCAGGACTGGTGCTCGTCGCTCCGTCGTTCGCAGGCAAAGGATTCGGAGAATGGAAGAAATCAGTTCGAATTGCTCTCTCGGCTAAGAACAAAGTCGGTTTTGTCAATGGAACCATCACGAGACCATCAGCAGACTCTCCGAGATTCAGGTTGTGGGAGAGATGCAATGATATGGTGTTCTCATGGATCACCAATAGCCTGAGCCCGGAGATCAAGCGCAGCGTCATCTCCAACGACACTGCACAGGCTGTGTGGCGCCAACTTGATTCAAGGTTCAGCAAAGTTGGCGGAACGCAGTTGTACTCCGTTCGTCAGGAATTGGCCAACACAAAGCAAGGTACGAGTTCGTGCTCAGATTATTTCACAAGAATGAAGATCCTATGGGATGAATTAGACGGAATACGGAATATGCCGTCGTGTGCTTGCAGTGGCTGCACTTGCAATTATGTGTCAAAATTTGACACCTATGTAGAAAATCAGAGAGTCATACAGTTGCTTATGGGACTAAATGAGTCCTATACGGCAGTTAGAGGTTCTATCTTGCTTTTAGATCCATTGCCAGACATGGATCAGATTTATTTTCTGCTTACACAAGAGGAAAACCAGAGAGAAAGTAATGGTGGTGTTGGATCTGGTTAGGGAGACGGTGTCTCGATGCATGTCAAGACGTCTAACCCTGGATCCAAGCCATCTGTTCATGGATCTAGTGGATCAGGGACTGGATCTAGCAGCTCTGTGAACACTGGATTTGGGAAAAACAGTTCAGAAAAGGATAGAGGGAGATCTGATAGAAAACCTTTGTTTTGCACAAACTGTAAGAAGACTAACCACACCGTGGATAGGTGTTTCTTCTTAATCGGATTCCCTCTAGGATACACGGAAAACAGGGACAAGAAAGAGGTTGGAGATCGGAAGTTTGCAGGAAATGCAAACCAGATTCAGAAGAATGAATTCACAAGTGAGCAGATAGCACATCTCGTCTCACTATCACAGAATACTGGAACTGCATCTCGAGGAAAGGAACCTGTGGCTGACGACTTTGCTGGATTCTCAGGTACTTCATTATCTCAGAAAATACTTGGAGGCTGAATTTGGATTGTTGACAGTGGGGCAAGTGGCCACATGTGCAGCGATCCAAGTTTGTTCAAGTCTCACTATAGGCTTTCTAAGCCATTCACAGTTACCTTGCCGACAGGAGAAACCACTCACATTACCATGGCAGGAACTGTTGGTATTATGCAGGAATTGACTTTGCACAATGCCTTGCTGGTCCCAGATTTCAAGTGTAACTTGATCTCAGTGGGAAAATTGATTCGAGAACTTAATTGTTTCGTTTTGTTTACTGGAAGAGGGTGTTACTTGCAGGCTCCTTCCATGTAAAATCCTTTGAGGATTGGTGAATTGGTGCAGGATCTTTTCCTGCTGAGACAGAAGGACAACAATCAAGTTGCAGCTCATACTCGTAGCTCTTCGAATAAGCAGCCAGGCTTGGTGGATGCATCAGTTTGGCACAGGAGATTGGGACATTTACCATCCCACAGACTTCAAACTTTAGATTCTATACGCATTAATTTTGATTGCTCTGAGGATTTGAAATCTTGCTTGATATGTGCTAAGTCCAGACAGGCACGATTACCGTTTGCTCTGAGTTCCACCAAAACCAAATTTGCATTTGAATTGATACATGTAGATGTTTGGGGCCCCTACCGAGTTACCACTCATGATGGTTGTAGGTATTTTCTGACATTGGTGGATGATTTTACACGAACCACCTGGGTGCAGCTGCTGCCCACTAAAGTTGTGGCTTTCACTGCTTTAAAGCAGTTCTTTGCCTTGGTAGAAAGGCAGTTTGGGAAGAGAGTTCTAACCATTAGAACTGACAATGCCATGGAACTCGGAGGCAGCAATGAGCACACACAATTTCTGCTAAACCATGGCATTGTGCACCAAAGTTCATGCTCGGCTACTCCTCAACAGAACGGGATAGTGGAAAGGAAGCACCGCCATATATTGGAGGTTGCTAGGAGATTAATGTTTGAGGCAGGAATGCCCAAACGATTTTGGGGAGACAGTGTGACTATGGCAGTTCATATCATCAACAGATTGCCTAGCAAACCGTTGAGTATGAAGTCACCCTTTGAGAAATTGTATGGGAATGCACCTTCTTTTGACTACTTTAGATGCTTTGGCTGTCTTTGCTATGTGTCTTCTTTAGCACATGGGCACGACAAGTTTGCACCTCGTGCTTCTCCTTGTGTGCTGCTGGGGTATCCAGGGGGAAAGAAAGGATACAAGTTGTTCAATCTCGAGACTAAGCAAGTTGTGATATCTCGAGATGTTGTTTTCCATGAGAAGGTTTTTCCACATAAGCATGTGACTCTCCTCAATTCGGTTTTCCTTCCCAGGACACTTCACACACCATTGATGATGGTATTATTTCTGATTCCTCTACACACCCAGTACCTTCTCCCATTGCATCTCAGCCATCCTCCTCTTCTGTTGTCTCTCAGCCAGTGGTTCTTCGACGCTCATCGAGAGACCACCGCCCTCCAGCACACTTGTCTGATTATGTGTGCTCCCACTGCACCACCACAGAGGTTTTCTTCCACACCATCACCTCTACTTGCTCTTTTTCTTCTGATTCTGCACCTGCTGTAACACACCCTGATCATGAGCCTTTCACTTTTGGGGAAGCTTGTGGTTTTGAGGTGTGGCAGGCTGCTATGAGGGATGAGTTTAAAGCTCTTGATGCAAATGGTACATGGGACATTGTTGATTTGCCCAAAGGCAAGAGAGCCATAGGGTGTAAATGGGTGCATAAAGTAAAGAGGAAGGCAGATGGATCGATAGAAAGGTAAAAATCTAGGTTGGTGGTGAAGGGTTTTACACAAAAAGAAGGCGTTGACTACAACGAAACATTCTCACCTGTGGTGAAAATGACGACTGTAAGGGCCTTAGTTTCTGTGGCATTGCAGAAGGACTGGGTTGTGCTGCAGCTTGATGTGAACAACGCGTTCCTTCACGACCATCTTCATGAGGAGGTCTACATGAAAGTTCCCCCTGGTTTGACAGTGGCCAGCCCCAACAAGGTGTGCAGACTTAGGAAATCCTTATACGGATTGAAGCAAGCGTCGAGGCAGTGGTATGCGCGACTCTCTTCTGCCTTAAGACGTCGTGGGTACACACAATCTGCTAGTGATTATTCTCTTTTCTTCCGCAAGAACAAAGGATTGGTATGTTTTGTTGCTGTCTACGTAGATGACATTTTGGTCACTGGCAGCGATTCTCTTGAGATGATGAATCTCAAGGCTTTTCTTGATGCTCAGTTTTGCATCAAGGACTTGGGAGAGTTGCATTTCTTCCTAGGAATAGAGTTTATCAGAGTCCAGGGTGGCTTGTTGCTCAGCCAGCAACGTTTCATTCATGATTTGCTCTCCGATTTTCCATGTTCAGAGGCTCCTGTCGTCAGCCCCTTGGAACCTCATCTGCAGCTCTCTCCCACTGATGGCGATTTGTTGGATGATCCATCTTCTTATCGAAGATTAGTGGAGAAATTAAATTTCCTTGTGCACACCAGGCCGGACTTGGCATTCACTGTCCAGTTCCTTAGTCAATTTTTGCAGGCTCCCAAAAGTGCTCACATGGGTGCTGCCCAGCATGTTTTGCATTATCTAAAAGGCACAGCTACAAAGGGCTTGCTGCTCACCAAGTCGTCTACCTTCACCCTTCGTGCCTACTACGATGCGGACTGGGCAAGCTGTCCGTTCTCCCGCCGCTCAATCAGTGGATTCGTCATTTTCTTAGGCTCTTGTCTGCTATCCTGGAAATCGAAAAAACAGCAAAGTGTTTCCTTATCATCTGCAGAGGCCGAGTACCGCGCGTTGCGTCGTGTTTGCTCTGAAATTGCTTGGCTCACTAGGCTGCTTGGGGAATTGGACGTCCCAGGTGTTGTTCCTGTTCCTGTCAAATGTGATAACCAAGCTGCCATCTACATTGCGAAGAATTCGGTTTACCACGAGCGGACAAAGCATATTGAATTAGATTGCCATTACGCAAGGGAAAAACTCATGGAAGGGCTGATCTCCTTGCATCATGTCGCCTCTCGTGATCAGCTTGCTGACTTTCTAACCAAGAACGTTCCCGGATGCCAGCTTAAACCTCTCCTTGCCAAGATTGGAGTTGTCTCTCCCCACCTCCATCTTGAGGGGGGTGTTAGGATTGGTATGGTTGTATAGATGGACCCGGGTCCGGGTTATATCGTTTTATGTTGGATCTGTTGTATTTGGGCCGAGTTCATAATTAGGCCTATAAATAGTGGTCCAATATCACTTTTGTAAATCAGACTTTACAATAAAAAATACAGAAGCTCTCTTTCCCTCCAATCTCTTCTCTTCTGTGTTCAGCTGTAACGAAGGTGAGGGAGTGAGAGATTTCGATTCCATTTTCGATTCCAACAAACAGACATGCAAACAATGCACTAATCATATACATGGTTTCCCAACAGACGTAAACAACGCCCTAATCAGCACACTATTCTTGTTTCATTGCAATATTGTTATCTTTTCACCATACATTGGGTCCTTGGCATTGATCTTGACCTTCTAAGCATCCATTCCAGACAAAACCTCGCAGAGGATGAAATGGAAGTAGCTAGGAATAGGATAAAGAGATATGATTTCCGATCCAAATGTTCATAGAGCTGCTCTCATTCTTGAACAAATGCATTTTTCACATTCTGGATTACAAAAGGCAGATTGTTAAGAAACTTGCTTAATTAAGTTAGTTCTATATTGTAGAGCTTGCACGGGCTGCAAATTTAGTAGCAACTTGCTTCTAGGGCTGATTTTTGAGCTGAATAAGCCGAGTCCCAGGTGAACCTAAATTTAGACTTCGAGCTTTAAAATGTGTTCATATTTGGATCGTTTAAATAAACGAGATCGAGTCAAGCTCTATTTAAGCCCGGAGCAAGTCTATTCACTCCTAACATATATAGTAACTAAGGAATTTTTTTATAAATTCTGCAATATTCAAGCTATTGGAGTTAGAGTTGATCCGAGACCCAATTTAAATCTGTAGATCTGACGTCTCAAGATTTCATAGATCGGAAACCTCAAGATCTAGATCGAAAGTAGTAACAACAAGAACAGTAAACAAGAGATGACACAGCAGGATTTTTACGTGGTTCGGGAGCCTCAAAAGAGGAGACTCGAGCTCAATCCACTAGGTCAAAGAAGGTTTACAGGACTAGGTTAACTACAACACAGATCTAGGGCTTATTACAACTCATACACAAGTAATCGCAAGTAAGTAAGCAAGAAACAAGAGTAATAGCAAAGCACTTCGAAGAAACTTCCTGGATCTGGTTTTCGGAAACCAGATCTGAGTCGGAGGTCGTCGGAGAAGACAACCGGTGCTGGACACAGGTGCAATGTCGCTCTTCGGAGTCAGATCTAGAGGTCTCGCTCGGAGATGCGCCTCAGATCTGAGTTGATCGGCCGGAGAAGGGAGATCGCCTCACAAACCCTAGCCGCCGCTCTATTCTCTCTCTTTCTTTCTGTTGGATTACCTGAAGCCGAGTGAACAAGTTGAGAACCCTAGCCCACCTCTTCCACTTATATAGGCGTGCCACAAGAGCTCAAACGCAGCGTTCCAGCTAGGGCAACTATCTAGCTAAAGGTGGTGAGCTGGGCTTTCGAATTAGGCCCAAAACCATAATGTCCGAATGTAGACATTATGTTAGTAACATATATTTAAATCTTCTACCATAGCATATTAATATTATACATGATCACAAGTTAATACTTGCAATGCTAATGTATAATACGTATATGTTATTGGGAGAGTATAATATATGCTCGTATGAATCATAAACATCCCATATACAATGTTCTAGCATAACCAAAGCCCCTAAAGTCTAGAACCATGATTAAGTATAGCATTACAATTTGCCCTCCTAATCTAGGTTCTAGGCTTTTGTATTCCAATTTCAACACTAGTGGATTTTGCTCATGTCTTCGACCCTTAGATCCTCATCAGCTCAGTAACTGTTCGTCATGGTGGATCTCCAAGATGGAGATAGTCCCTGTAAAAAAAGAAATTTGCCAGGAGGTACGATTTTTGTTCCAAAGTCAGCAGGGTTTATATCTCCTTTGATCTTCTTGACGTCCATCTCGCCTGCAGCAACCATGTTCCTTACAAAATGGAAACGGACGTCGATGTGCTTGGTGCGTTCGTGGTACATCAGATCTTTGTAGAGATATAGAGCACTCTGACTATCCATGTGCAGAACAGGCATCAAGGTTCTTTGAAGAACCTCTTTTAATATTCCTTTGAGCCAAATAGCTTCTTTGGCGGCCTCAGTGGCGGCCATATATTCAGCTTCTGTGGATGATAGGGCTACCACTGTCTGTTGCTGTGACTTCCACGAAATACAATTTCCAGCCCATGTGTAATAGTAGGCGGTTGTGGATTTTCGATTATCTTTGTTATTGGCATAATCTGAATCTACAAATCCATGTAACTGATGTATGGGATGATGTAGACCATAATGTAAACATAGATTTTTGGTGCCAGATAGATAACGAAGTAAGTATTTCATAGCAATCCAGTGATCATTTCCTGGGTTAGACATAAAACGGCTTAAAGCACTGATAGCGAAGGCTAGGCAAGGGCGGGTACACAACATAGCATACATAACGGATCCTACAGCTACATCGTAGGGGATCCTAGCTAGGGTTGCTCAAAAAGTGAACCGGTCCGAAAACCGAACTGAAACCGAACCGAAAAATCGGTTTCGGTCCAGCCCGAAAATACTTCGGTTCGGGCCACGGACCGCAAAAATTTTAATTTCGGTTTCGGGCCGAAAACCGAAACCGAACCGGAAAACTCGATTTCGGCTCGAATGAACCGTACATACAGTGACGGAAAATACTTGGCTTACCCAAATTTTGGGTTACCCAAGGGTATTTATGTAAAATCCACAAAAAAATTAAAATGAATAAAAGGAAACTAAAATCTGAAAAGTAGGTCATGAGTACCCTACCTCTAGCCTAGGTTAATAATGATGTTATTACTTTTACTTTTTCTATAAAAGGGTTTGAATTACAAATTCACAATTTATTCAATTACAAATTCATAAGTTATTCAAACACTTCATCTCCAAACGGTAAAATTCTAATATAAATTACTGTTCTTAAAAATAAAATTTTAATAATATAAAAAATTAATATTTTTAAAACATAAAAGAAAATATACTTTATGTCCAACTTACATCATATGATGCATATAATATAAAGTTAGGAATATATATTGGAAATGGATTTATTTACTACAGTATTAATTATAATTTATATTTATTGGGAACCAATTAAATAAATAAACACTTCGTATAATTTATTTTATAAAGCATATTTTGGTAAAGTTGTTAAAAAATAAAAAATTGAATTAAAAAAATTTAAACTAACTCGCCGGAATTTGTGGTGGATCGTCAGATTCAAGGTTTTCGATTGCCAGAATTTGTGGTTGAAAAATTTGGGATGACAGCGGGCATTGTTGATTTAACCTTGTTTTAATTTGGACCGTTTGGACGTTTCATGACAAACATTGTAACAAAAAAAAAATTGCCTCTACCCGGAATCGAACATTAGATCAACTAGCAGCAGCCCGCGGACCTACCTGCAAGTTGCCACACATGCTTTCTAGGAAAGAGATTTCTTTTTTTAAAAAAAAATGTCAAACATTGGACAAATAAATACTTGCTCCACCAAGAATCGAACTGTTGATCAAAGAGCAGGTCAAGTAAACATCACACCGCTACACCATCTATTCTTGTTGCTTATTTCACCAGTTTTTTTTTTATTGACATTATCTAGGTAAATGGAGGAGGGAGAAGTAGGCCGCGGGTCTATTAGCAGGCTGCTACATAGAACTTCTCCAAGAAAGTGGTAACTTTTTAAAATAAAAAAATAAAAAAAATACAATTGCTAGTATTGGTGGACAATATTTCACAAGGATCTAGATTGTGGGTCGTTAGATTGATTTAAACAGACGATCAAGATGTGAATGTATAATTTAAATTTGGGTTTTTTTTTCTAGAATCTGAATATACAATTTTATTCTTACCAAATCACCACTCTAGATTACTAAAGTTGACCCAACTTTTTAAGTTTTACCAAATCGGCACCCTAAACCACTTCAGTAATCAATTAATACTTATTTAAGTCTTAGATGGTATATTGGTGTTAACCCAACGGTGTCAATGGAGATGAGTCGGAGGTCGCTCATTCTGTAGCGAAGGAGGCCAGAGCTAACAATGTTGTCGGCGGAGAGGATCACCTGAAGGTCCGAATCGCGGAGCTGGAGAGCAAGAAGCGGGATTTGGTTAGAGAGATCGCGGAAACAAAGGAGTCGGAAGCAGAGCGGTGGGAGATGGAGAACAAGGCAATGGAGTCGATGACGAAGCGAGCGTTTGAGCTCGAAGGCGAGGTGCTGCACCTCCGGCATGATTTCGTCAAGGTGATGAACGACGACGAGGCCAGTCGGGAGTCCGAGAGGCTGAGAGCAGAGGTTGAAGAGCTGAGAAGAGAGAAACACGCTCTGTTGGAGAAGATCAGCGCGTAGGTTAAGAAGTTTAGAGTTTGGCTTTAGGGTTTCTTAGAGATCTAAAGATAATATTGGGATGGGCTGTATTAATGGGTTATATTGATACATGCTTTAAGATTTATCGTTTGTAGGTATGAACGCAATTTATTTTTACAATCCGATGCTTAAGACTTCCTATATTCTTCCAAAACAACACCATATTTCTTACGTAATTGTCTAAAACTTTCTTATCTCTCTGAAATGAACACCCTAGTTCTCATACACCCACCAAAACTTTCCATTTTTGTTTCAAATGGGCACCCTAAGTCCGACCTTACTAATACGAAGTTATGAGTATTTTTTATTAAAAAAAATATCGTTAGTATAGATGATAAAGTAAGTTAAGATCATAACGTCGTAATTATAAATATATGATTGGTTGTTAGATATCATCACTCGACAGGGATCGACAAAAAAAAATCGTATGTTTTGAATTTATCCTATCCTATTGGTTAAAAATGTAAAACTTTTTCACAAAATGAAATTTTACATCATTGGTGGTTAGAAATCATAAGGAGGATATGTCATTTGTCACATAGAACTTAACCTTTACTGTATTATGTATGATAGATTTGTATCTTGATCAACCGTGTTTGTCCACTTATATATTAAAAGATTAAGATCAAGATCGAGATTGATATTGAGATTAAGATTAAGATCGATGATTGAGATTTGAAATTGAGTTAAATGTTGAGATTTGATATTGAGATAAAGGTTGAGATTGAGATTCATACAAAGATATATTGGTTCTAATTTTATAGAATATATTGATTCTAATTTTATAGATAATCGATTTAACAAAATAATAAAATTATATATTTAAATATATAAGTGGTATAAAAATTAAAAAAAGATCATACAATCTTGAAACTATATTATTTATATATTTTTAAAATTTATTGATATGTGAATACTAGTTAATTATGATTTGGTGTAATAATTAATCCTTTTTTAGTAAGCTATAAATATAATAATCAATCTTAATGTAGGTGAAATTAATTCATTAGGCGGTATAATTCCCGCTTCTTAATTTTATTGGGAATAAATTGTGAAAATTGGGCGGTATAATTCCCGCTCGTTAATTTTTGTTGGGGGCATTCACACTAACCCTAGATCCACCGTCTCTCTCTCTTCACGTCTCTCTTCCTCTCAAACCCAGATCTTCCGAGAGATATCCTCCTCCTTCGAAAAGGAGAGCACAACAGCAGCCCCATTCCGACCACCTCCCGAGCACCCTCTTCAATGCTCTTCTCCGAGCAGCCCCCAGTCATGCCGGCCGCTGCTCATCCTTCTCGGCCGTCCGTCTGAAGCCGCCTCTCCTCTTGAAGTCGCTGAAGCCCCCGCTGTTGCTCCTGCTCAGCCGTCCGTTCAAAGTCGCTGAAGCCTCCCTTGCTCAGCTTTCCACCTCTATTGCTCGCTCTCTCGAAGGCCAGGGTTGCTGTTCAGCAGGGGACCCGAGACAGAAGAAGACGCCGACGCTGGAGGGCCAGTCGACGCCCGATCCAAGTTCGCCGCCTCTCGCTTCCTCTATTTCGATTGCTTCAGTACAAACGCCGGTAAAAATACCTACTTCTCCCTATCTCTCCTGATTCTCCTCTATCGTGAGCTATCTACCATTTCGATTTAGGCACCTCCCTTCTACGACAACCACCACGTACCTCTATTGTGATTTTAGGTTTTGCTTAAATTTTGTTTATTAATTCCCAAGTTTAACAAGTTTCTGCTTAAATTTCATTTCTGGAAATTTTGCTTAAATGATTTGGTAGATTAGGGCCTTTTCTGCCTTTTAATTTAGACTAAAATGATTTGGTGCTTGGTTGTGATGTTGTGGATAGGATTTGATTCTCTGTATTTTTTCCAGGATTGATTATCAAGACAGGGAAGGCGTAAAGATGAGAATGTAAGGCTTATATACTTGAATGATTTTATTAATGAAAAATATTAGTTACATTATATAAGCTAAAAAAAGATTATCTGCAAGTAAGATAGAATATACAAGACTTGATATGTTTTCTACTTTTTGGATGAGTTCTGTATACATTAGTATTTATGTTTGCAAGTGTTAACAAATTCATTTGCTTGCAAGAGGATTTGCTGAGCAACAAATACAAATCTTGGATGCACTCATATAAATGAGCCAGGCTCTCTAGGAGGCCTGCTTAATTGCAATCATAAAAGAGTGAGTTAGCTTCAGTACCTCTATTTTTTCATTTTTTTCTTCAGTGCCTCTATTTTTTCTTTTTTTTTTTCTTTTTTGTGTTTCAACAGAGAATATATCACTATCACTGCTCCTATGAGAGTTATCCTAGCCCATCAGTTTGATTCTTTGATGTTGCTTGTTTTAATGTGGCATGCCATATTGTAAGAATCAATTCGTCAATCTTTGTTTCAATTTAGCTTGCCTCTACAAACTATTAATTTATGCTCTCTGTTTGTAGTGTATATCTATCATCCCATTAAGATGAACATTAGGTTCCTCTTCAAAATTATAAAGATGCTAACTTAACATTTAAATATTATTATTGTTGAACAGATTGGGAAAAAATGACAACTATGAGATTGCGAAAGTGCTGATTTTTTGGGGTTGTTTTTACTAGTCAGATGGCTTTTGTTTGTCTGATTTAATGAACTTTTTGCATATTTTTATGGCCTAGCTTGTCGTCAACTGTCACAACTGTAGCCTACTTGTCATCGATGATCGCACCTCTAGCAACGCCCATTCTTTCTTGAGCAGGCCAACTCTTCTGCCCACAAAACAGGCCTCAAAGGTATGGTTTCCTTTCTCATTATCTCTTATGGAATTTCAATTTCTGGCATGTGGTTCTTGTGGATATGGATAGGGACTCAATTCTCGCATTTTGCATTTGCTGAGTGATTTCTGATTTTATATCCATGTGCTTCTGATTTCATTGGTGTTAATCTGCATTATTTGTTTGAGATCTAGATAGGAAGCTGGTTTTGTGTAGAGTATACTAAGTTACTAATTAAGCAGCAATCCAGCTAGCTTGGACGCACATGCTTTATATGTAGAATTTGGTTACTTCTTTTTTTGTGATGATTGAACAGTAGGACTGTCTGTAGGTGATTAGATTCTTAGTTGCAAGCTACAAAAATTAATTTATGTACTCAAGCTAGCTGAATTAATCCACCTCCAGTCCTCCATGTTTGTTTTCACTTGCTTCAAGTTTCTTTGTGATGTTTGGTTTATATGCACTTGTTCTGAAATTGAGATGGTGATCAATGTTTATAAGATTGAACTTTCCTCTTCTCTTCTTCATCTAAAGTTCTTAGTTTTGATGTTCAGTATATTATGATGTTCTCCACGGTTTTCCCTCAATATTATTGGATGCATGGATTTTTTTTAATCGTGTATGTTGTTCTACAAAGTCTACCAATTTCAATGTGTTGCTAACTCGTTTTGTTTTGCTGTAAGAGCACACGAGACGAGATCTGATTCAAAGTAATCAAGGAGATGATTTTGAACCCTTTATCTACAAAGGGCTCTATGTTATAAGGAGCACAATAATGCACATGGAGAATGAAACGAGAGGAGACTGACTGACAGGGACGTACGAGACTTTTGACATCAACACAACAAAATAGTATAACTGGCTTCTGCTTGTCGATAGGCCTACAAACATTGGTCTGAAGCCACAAAAAATATAATTTGTAAAAAAAAAACTTAGAAATAAGACAGTCGTTTCCCTCCACACCGCCAGCTTGCTGCAGTCGTCCACTGGATCGCTCATCCCCGGCAATGGGGGGCTGTTGAACTTGGGTATGAGGAGGAATTATATATTTTCTCCCATTTTTTCATTTTGTGCACTATGCCCTTATTCCAGTTTTTAAATTTATAAAAATTACCCCATAGTTTTAGAATGTATTTTAACTCGCGTTAAATCTTAAAAATTCTTAATGGTTATCTCAAAATCTGACACATTTGGAGGAGGTCCTGAAAAAGATAAAAAAATGTAAATTGGAGTAATAAAAAATCAATTTTATATATTATCCGATTGGGATGTACGGAGTATATATTAAAGGGAGCAGTAGGTCGCTCGGCTATTAGTCGACGTTAGATTGGAAATTGGAAAAGGGCTCTTCTGTAAAAAAAAAATTTAGAAATTGGTATTGGTGGAAAACAGTTTACATGGATTTCGAGTGTGAGCCGTTAGATTAGTGTAAACGGACGATCAAGATCTCTTTCGGTAAAAAATCCTCAAAGTTTTAGTAATTGTCTATACTTTTGGCTGATTTTTTTAAGAAAATGGTTTTTCCTTATTGCTATGTAAGCACCCATAATTTATTGTTTTTGTTAAAATCAGCACCCTAAATCTTTAATAATTGTCCATAGTTTTTTTTAATTTAAAATCAGCACCCTACACGTAATACATTTATTGGCAATATTCATAAATTTAAAAAGCAAAGAGAATTCAAATTCATAAAATATATACGAATGAATAAAATTTAATATCATAAATCTTATTCATGTAAAAGTTAAAGTCAAAAACTTTAATGGTCAAATTACCATCAAGAAGGAAAAAAAAAGAAATAAAAAAAGAGGGAACCAAAACTGTACAATTGGTACTTATCGTAACTTGATGCCATTAACGCGAGTTTGAATTATTATTTTTAGCCGAACTCGGGATTTTACGATAATTCGATCCCATTTAAATAAATGTCAAATAACTTACACTGTGTTAAAAAAAAGTGAATATATGACGGAATTTTATAATATAAGTGAAATAAACAGAATTATTAAAGAACGTGAATTATGAATTATGTTCATTAATTAAACTAAGTTAAAAAAACGTGAATTTGATCAAATATTTGTTCGACTATGTGATTTCATAGTAACTCGATGCCTATTAACGAGAGTTTAAATTATTATTTTTGGACGAGCTTGGGATTTTAGGATAATTCGATCTTGTTTACATAAAGGTCAAATAACTTACACTGAGTTAAAAAACGTGAATATATGACCGACTTTTATAATATAAGTGAAATAAACAGAATTATAAAAAAAAAACTTGAATTATAAATTATGTTCATTAATTACACTGAGTTAAAAAAATTAAAGAATTATAAAAAAAATAAAGTTGAATTAAAACTTAGATCTTAGCCGAAAATAAAAAAAATAAAAAATATATACACAAAAGCCTAACCCTATAGTGTAGGGTTTGGGGTTTGGGATTTGGGGTTAGGGTTTGGGGTTTGGGGTTTGGGGTTTGGGGTTTAGGGTTTGGGGTTTAAGGTATTTTGATCGATAGAGGTAGTTTAATTTGATCAATTTTTTTTTTTCAAATATTAAACTAAAATGCCAAGTTTATTAAATATATTTTCTCGATTCATTAAGAGAGTGCGATTTGAGCTTATTGAGATTTGAAATGAAGATTAAGATCAAGCTCGGCAATTTTATATTTAGATTTATATTTGAGACTTGAGTGCAAGGTTCGATATTTGAGATTAAGTTTGAGGTCGGGATTTGAGCTTTTTCCTTGAGATTTGAAATTATTATTAAGATCAAGATCGACTTTTGATATTGAGATTTTGTATTTGTGAATTGAGAGTGAGAGTTGATATTTGAGATTGAGATTAAGATTGAGATCGATATTTGAGATTGAGATCGATATTTGAGATTGAGATTGATATTTGAGATTGAGATCGATATTTAAGATTTGTCATTGAGATTTGAAATCAAGATTAAGAGCAAGGTCAACTTTTGATATTTGAGATTGAGATCGTGATTTGAGATTTATAATTGAGAGTAAGGTTTGATATTTGAGATCGAGTTAATGGTTAAGATCGAGATTGGAAATCGAGATTTGAGATCGAGAACAAGACATATAAGTTCATAAGTTCTAGTTGAATAAATTTATATAAGTTCCTACATATATAAAACTGTACTAATATAAGTTCACTTTTAACTTATAGTTTTCGGTTGAACTAATTTATACAAGTTCCTACACATATAAAAGTATTATAAATGTTGGGTTTGTATTTATTAATATTTATTACTCCATAAGCTATAATAATAAATTTATAATTTATAATATAAATCGAATTAATCTTTTTTTTAAATGAATTATAATAATATATTTAAAATTTATATTGCTATATATATACACACACTATTTTAAATATAAAAATGATATAAATTAGAATCGATCTGTACCAACCATTTACCCGTATCTAACGGTAGAAAAGGGTGATCCGTGTGTCCTTCTTATCAACCAATAATTATCTTCTATACTATCATAAGAACCGTTGATTAACTTTAATCTAACGGTCGAGACTTTAATTTTAACCAGCACACAGATCTCCCCCTTGCGCCTCCATCTCGCTGTTCATCCTCCAGATCACCTCTTTGCGCCTCTCACTCCCTCCGTTCCCGTTCACCCTGCTCTCTCACTCTCGCTCGACGGCGCCTCCTTCCTCGGTTCACATAGTCTATGGCCGAACTCTTCCACAAATCTTCTTCAGTTGGGCTTCGAGTTCACAAATCTTGTGGCCTTGAATGCGATGTAATCCCAGATCTACTTCTCTTCTTCACTGGCCGACGTCGAGTCGCTCGAGTTTTACCTCTCTCCCTCTTTGCTCGATCTCAAATGGCCATATCTTCCTCTCTAATCCGCATCTCGCCTTCTCCTTGCCTCATCTTCCTCCCCGATCTGAAACTTTCTCGATCTCACATATCCTTCCCAAATCCGAAGCCCTCGGCCCTTCTTCCATAGCCTCTCAATCCCAAATCCGAAGCCCTAGCCACTTTAGACTCTATCCGTCGCTCAACCTCGAACTGGTGAGTATATGAGGTTTTGACTCAGCGATTTCGACTCTCCTCTCCTATCCTTCTTCACGCGATTTCGACTCAGCGGTTCCAGGTACACTCTTCTTCTTCTCTGGTCTTGGATCCGAGATTTTGGAATCAGTGTCGGACTCGGAATTAAAGTTTTATCCTTGGTTCATACTAGATTTTTATCCAAGCCTCAAGGAGTATAGTGTTAGTAACTTAATCAAGGGAATAGCTGATTTGTGTTGCTTGAAATATACTTAAACGAAACCTGAAAAACTATGATTTTCTACTGTGTTGCTTAGAAATAAGTGTATCTGCAATCCGCAATCAATCTGCAATCTGTATATATGGTGAAATTGCTACTGTAGACCCTGTAGGGGGTTGATAAGGCCATAAGGAAGTGCACTGACTGTTATTGTTTATTTTCTTGATAAAAAGAATGTCTTCCAGTAATCAACTATTGAGCACTTTCAATCAGTTAATGGTAAAACTTGATTTGAATTTGTGAAAAGAAGAAAAACAGGGAGCAATCAACAAATGCACTGTGAATGACATACTTCATCTCAATAAGATATTCAACACTCTCAAGTGGTTAGGAGAATTTAAGGAATGATTAGGCTGCAACTTCTGAACTCATCTTAATAAAATCAAGGAGTTCAAAAGTGAAATTGGCAAATGACTGTCATGAAGATGCAGAAATCAGTCATTCTTGATCAAAATGACTCTCATGCACAAGGTTCATGAAGAGTGAGTTTCTTTTTGAAACATTGGTCCCTCTTTACGCCTTAGTACCATTGTTGTGAGTTTCACACACTCAAGAGTAGCACAGTGCTAAATCAATGTATCGAAGATGAAATATGGCGCAGGATTCAATCAAATCACTATGCTGATTTCCCGCCATAATTGTGCCGTATTTGGCGAGGGATAAAAATATGTATTTTACTGCAATTAGTACCGAATTTCCTGATTTTGTAGTCGATACTTGCTAGTGCTTAGGAATCCATGTTGATGTCATTGAGTTCCTCATTTCTATATTTTTGTTCCATTGGTACTGAGATGATGTTAGGTAATTCTAGGATGGAAATGATTGATTAAAAAAATGTTGGTGTAAAAAGATTCTCAGTTGAAAGGTGAGAAAAAGGTTTGATCATGATTCTGAGTGTTAACTGGTGATTTTGCTCCATTGGTTTTATATATTCAAGACATATGAAGCAAACAATTATTTCTGATTGACAGGAATGGTATAGGTTGTGGGCTAGTAGAGTAACACTTCCTGGCTTCTGTGATTTGCCTATCAAGAGGGAGGTGAAGTAGGCACAACGACTTTGTTTTCAGTTGCTGTTTAATGGGTATTGTTCTGTCCACTTTTGATTTCTGCTTTTTCCAGAATATCTTGATTCTTGAATAGTAAACCATGATGCCTTTGTTCATAACCAATAGAGAGTAAGTAATTGCACTGTATGAGCATATTTGATGGACGTACAGTTTGGTTACCCTTATTTATGAATAACATCCTTCTATTTGAAAAGTAAATAACTTGGCTTGTTTTTTTTAAGAGTTATTGATGGGTAGATGTTCTCTCTGAATTTGAACACATATATATCATGTTCTGATTACTATTTGGAAAATTGAACATCTATGATATGATTTCCCTTGCATTAGCAGTGCTGCAGCCTTATGCATTTCCTTATGTTACCTGGACTCTCTAGATATAGATATTGACAATAATTTCATTGTCAAGTTTATTGATATCAAAGTTCCTTGGAGTGGTGGGTATTTCAAACAACTTGGATGATCAGTTTGAGAAATCATGCTATGAAGAAACCACAGTTTTGGAGCTGCGAAACAAGATAGCAATGCTGGAAGTTTCTCTTCAAGATTCTGATCAAAGCAATGCTATTCTGTCGGAGGAGCTTAGTAGAACAAAAGAGACGCTTCCAGGGTCTGAGAATGAGGTGAAGGAGTTCAACCATAAGCTGAAAACCAAGATCTCCGAGGTTACTCATGAAATGCAGCATCAAATCAATTCCGCCCATAAAATTGTTAGAGCCTTGGAAGGGGAGCTTGATTTGCAGAGAAGGACTGTCTCTGAGCTGCAAGCAAGAATCAATGCTAGTGCTAGTGTACTAACTGAACGCGATCAACAAATCCAAGAGCTAAATTTTGCTTTGAGCACAGCCCATGAAAGCTTATCCAATGAAAGGTCGCGCTTTCTGTTGGATATTTCAGCCCTTTCAGAACAGCAGAAAGCTTTGCAGATGAAACTTGATCAATCAGAATTAAGGGTCGAGCTCCTGGAGGATCAAATCGGACAGTGTCAACTTGAGAAAATAGAAACGAGGGATTCCCTTGAAGCCCAAGAGAAACAATTCCTGACTGATGTAAACAGACTGAAAACTGATCTTGCTCAGAGGTCCGAACAAGTGGATGTGTTGAACAAAAGCTTTGATGCTAGCAAGTTAAAGTATGACATGCTGATGGCTGAGAAAGATGAACTCACTGCCAAGGTAGACTCACTCAACGCTGAAGTCAATTGTGGAAGCATTCAGATCCACCAAACGGAGGCGCGTCTTATTGAGTTAGAAGCAGAAAGATCGAATTTTTTCACTAAGTTAGAAGACGGGGGAAGGATGGTAACCGAATTGACTCTCAAAGTGGCCAAGCTGGAGAAAGAGGCTGAAATGCAGAGAGCTGTGATCTTCGACAGGGCTGAAGAAAAGCGCGAGGCAATAAGGCAACTGTGCTTCTCGCTGGAGTACTACCGAAGTGAGTACCATGAGCTTTGCCGCACCTTTAGTGGGCTAAAGAGGCATCCGGTTCTGATTTCGCAGAGCTAGTCTTGAGGTAAACAAACCTTCAAGTCTCCTTGATGCTATTACCTCATGCTTAGAACTTAAAAATTGCATTACAGTCTATTATATGGCTAATCCCGATTTGAAAATATAGGATTCTTCTCTCTGGAAGACTGAAGAGGCATATTTTGTTTGCTGATTTCCCTTGATATGAATGCACCGAGAAAGAGGAGACTAGAACTAGAAGTTCTTTTTTTTACCTAGCTCCTGGTAAAATGCATCATGTTCCCATGTTCTTATGTTTCAAAGTTTTTAATTTACAGCTTCAAAGTTTCTGATTTGAAGCTTCAAAATTCAGATTTACAACTTTGTATTAATTATATAGATATTTTGTTTAGGGGTGCAGAAGTAAGTGCTTTTACTCAGATTCAGTGTTCAATTTGACTTGATGAGTGTTAAGCTAGATGATTCAGCTATCTGATTGTTTAAATCATTTCATTTGTACAATATTCTTATGTAGGTTAGGCTTGTGAATTTTATATCTTACATAGTTAGGACTCTTGGTAAGGGGCAATGCTTAAGAGGTAGACTATGCAGTGTGTTCTTTGTTAATATTTCAGAAGAATCCGAGTTTTGCTATGAAAAATGTCTAAACAAACTGCACACCACAAGAGCTAACTAAAAAGAAAATGATACAGGGATTCAATGTGTTTCTTCACCAATGGCTATTTTTATTCCATGAGTCCCGACTCGTCATCATGTGAGATGAGAAATGAGTGAGTGCAAGAAGCACTATTAAAGTCTTAATCATGTGGAGTGTGGATCTGTACAAGAGATGTATATAGTTTTCTTAGTTTAGACACACTAAGTATCAATAATACATCCAAGAGATGTGTTGCAGGACTAAGGCAAGCATTAGTTAGGAATCCCAGATTGACTAACTTGGTCCATCCTCATGAGTTAGCTTTTGGGCTTTCCAGCCTTGTAGGATTTGTGTTCTTGTTTGATTAACATGGTCTTGCATTTGTTTAGAGCCACCTTTTGTGTGCTGTAACTAGTGGCATTGGAATTTCGTTGAGTTTTTTTTTTTCTTTTCCCTTATATGGAGGATGTGTTCATAAAAAAACCCTGCAGGTGTTGGTGGATTGGTACAATAGCTTTGCTCTTTGAAGACATTGAGAAGTGAAGCTATTGAGAAGTGAAAATTGAAGTGGGGTTGTGGGTAAGAAATTGAGAACTGAAACTGTGAAGTAAAATTGAGAGGTACAATTCTGACAGCAAAGGAACATGCTCACAATGACAACTTTTAGTTCAATGGAAGAGTTATGGGTTTATGAATATCTTTTAAAGTCTATTAGCTCAATAGAAGAGCAATGTGTACATTATTATACACATGATGTGGGTTCGAATCCCATATAGGCTTTCTCTAATTTTAAACTTTATGTTTTTTTCATGGAGAAATGAGATTACAAGAAGTCAAAATACATTCAAGTCTCAAAATGATTTTGACTGTTTTTTTTCTCAACTATCATTTTAGTTTCAAGACCTTGTTGACTCTGTTTGCTTCATATTGTTGCTTCTGATTGTTTGTTTCTCACGTTCTCAAGTATTATTGCTTCTGTTTTTCAGAGTGCTTCACTAGATTGTTTGTGTTTCAGATTGCTTCCGTTACATGTTATCTCATATTTCAGCTACTGTCATATTGCCACCGCATATTATAACCACTGTCTGTCATTATCCCGCAGGCTTATCGGCAAGCCGCTGCCTATTATTTGTCTGTCGCCCGCAGGCTTATCGGCAAGCCGCTGCCTATTATTTTCGTATTAAAAATAAATATATAATATACATTTGTTCAAAAAATAATTTCTTTTTCACAAAACTGAAAATCGAACACATGACCTGAGAGTAGTGTGGATGAGAATAATACCAATGGGCCAGATAGTGCTATTGCTGTATTCTTCAGTTTTTTATTTTCAAATCCTATTGTTATGGCTTCGGAACAATGCCCGCAGGCCTATCGGCAAGCCGCCGCCAGACATATAAAAAACATCTTTTAAATAGAAATACAAGTTTGTTTCTTAAATGTTTTCTTATTTAAAAGAAATATATAAGCTGATGCCTGTTATTTTTTTTAAAATGTTTTCGTATTAAAAATAAAAATATATATTATACATTTGTGGAAAAAGCTTTTTAGTAAGTTTAGTTATTATAAAAAAACGGACCATTAACGAGAGCTTAAATTATTATTTTTAGGCGAACTCGAGATTGTACGATAATTCGATCCCGTTTAAATAAAGATCAAATAAATAACTTACACTGTATTAAAAAAACGCGAATTATATTACCGACTTTTATAATATAAGTGCAATAAACATAAATATAAAAAAACGTGAATATACTTATGTTCATTAATTACACCAAGTTAAAAAATAAAGAATTATAAAAAAATAAGTTGAATTATAACTTGGTCTTACATGAAAGTAAAATAATAAATAAATTAGAAGAGGGGATCATAGCCCTATAGTGTAGCCTTTTTATAGGAGGAAAAGAAAAAGCTGATTTGTCTTTTTTTTTTATTTCTCTTTTATTTTTTAGCATATTTTCAAAATGACCAAAAAATACCCTTGGGTAACCCAAATTTTGGGTAAGAGAATCAGGGTCCTACAGTGACTTGCCAATTGCCATGTATAAAATGAAGGTGACAGTCACTGTGTAATTATTACACATTGTAAAATACGTATTATATATATAATAATATTACAGTGTAATATATATTAGTATATATATTAATATACATATATATAGATATTAATATATGTTAATATATAAATAAAATATATGTATATTATATATATCCAATGTGTAATTTATATTAAAAACAGGGGTTCGGTTTTTTTCCGTTTTTACAGGTCACGGACCGAAAAAACCGAAAACCGGATAATCGGTTTCGGGCCGGGCTTCGGTTCGACCTCTTCAAAAAATCGGGCCGTCGGTTCCGGCCCGAACCGTTTGGCTCGGTTCGGTTCGGGCCGATTTGGCCCGTTTGAGCCACCCTAATCCTAGCCATTTCCTTGATATCTTCGGGTTTGGTTGGACAAGATTGTTTGGTGAGCTCTAGGTATGGAGGTAGGTTTAGAGTTAACCATGTTGAATCTCTTCAACACTTTAAGGGTATAGTCATCTTGAGATAACCATAACTGTTTATTAGGTCGGTCTCTAATTATGTTGACGCCAAGAATCTTCTTAGTGCTACCTAGATCTTTCATGTCAAAGTATTTCTTCAAATCCTTTTTAGTACTACTAATGAGCAAGATAGAGCTACTTATAAGCAGGATATCATCGACATATAGTAAAACATATAAAGGAGATTTAGAAGTAATATACTTAAAGTAAAGACATGTATCATAACCACTTCTATGAAACCCAAGTTTCCTGATCACAGTATCAAACTTAAGGTTCCATTGCCTTGGGGATTGTTTTAATCCGTAGATGGACCTTTTTAGTAAGCATACGTGATCAGGTCGGCTTTTTTTAATAAAGCCTTTGGGTTGTTTCATGTATATGGTTTCATCTAAAGTACCATGTAAGAAAGCAGTTTTTACGTCCATTTGTTCTAATTCCCAATCAAAAACTGCACACATAGAAAGCGTAAGTCGCATAGTTTTATACTTAACTACATGAGCAAAGATATCATTATAGTCTATCCCCTCTATCTGTGAAAACCCTTTGGCTACAAGCCTTGCTTTGAACCTTGGTGGATCAGAGGGCTTGAGACCTTCTTTTATCCTATAGATCCATTTAGAGTCTATAAGACGGGTTTTCGAGGGACGAGAGACCAATGACCAAGTCTGGTTGGTGTACATTGATCCCATTTCCTCTTTCATAGCCTCTAACCATTGCTTTGCATGGTCACTTTTTATGGCTGACTCGTAAGAGTTTGGAGTAGAGGGGTGCCTAACATGCTCAGCAGATAAAAAAGCATACTCAACAATATAGCTATACTTTCTATTAGGTATAATGGTCCTAGGTTCTCTATCCCTAGTAAGCTGATAGTCATGCAGATTAGGCAAGCTAACATTATTAGTTGCAACATTATCGGATGAAATGGATGCAACAGATATAGTAGATGCAGATGCATGAGAATCAGAAGAGGTTGAGGAGAAAACTGAGGACTCTACATGAGAGTCTTTAGACAGGCCATTTACATCACCAGAAATTGAAGTAGAGGGAAGAGAAGAAAAGGAGGAAGGTAAAGAAGATTCCTCAGCCTGATCTTCATACTCATCTTCTTCTTGGTGCTCTGGTGTAGGAAGTATTTTAGTTGCCCCTTATAATGTCGAGTTTGTCTTTTTCAAGTCATGTGTAGGCACCCTTCCAGTGTCGTACTCATCCTCATCAGATAGTTCTGAATTATCTTCTTGAGTTGTCCAGTCTGTAGTTTGTTCATTGGTACCTACAAGCTCAGAGAAGGGAGTTAGTTTGTTTTTCAAAGGAAATTCAGTTTCATTAAATTTGACACTTCTGGTTGTTATGACTTTATAAGGTCCTGCTTGAAGCAAGAGGACCCTATACCCCTTTACACCTTCAGGGTATCCTAAAAGTATACCCTTAAGGGCTCTGGGTTGCAGCTTACCCTGTGAGATGAAGGGATATGCTGTACACCCAAATGGTTTCAGATAATGGAGAGCTGGAGTCTTTCCAGTCCATTTCTGTTGGGGTGTATAGAAGTCAATGACACTAGAAGGGGACCTGTTGATAAGGTATGCAGTTGTTATGACAGCTTCTCCCCATAGGGTATTTTTTAACCCAGAGGAGATAAGCATGCACCTTATCTTTTCTAATAAGGTCCTATTCATTCTCTCAGCTGTCCCATTTTGCTGTGGTGTGCCAGGGACAGTGAGATGTCTTTTAATGCCCAATTTTGAACAATAGGAGTCAAATTCCTTATTGCAAAATTCCAAACCACTGTCTGTCTTAAGACATTTGACTTTATGGTTGGATTGGGATTCAACCATGACCTTCCACCTTTTAAAGGCTTCAAAGGCCTGGTCTTTGGTTTTAAGTAAACTAACCCATACCTTTCTTGAGAAGTGGTCTATAAAACTGATAAAATATCGCATGCCACCTGCAGTGGGGACAGGTGAAGGTCCCCAAAGGTCACTATGTATATACTCTAAATGAATATTAGCAACATAAGATGACTTAGGAAATTTCAGTTTAGCAGCTTTACCAAAGATACAATTTTCACAAAATTTAATCTCAGCAGGCTTCTTAGGTAACAAACCATGTTTATGCAGATGCATGAGACCCTTATTGCCTATATGCCCAAGCCTATTATGCCATGTCAGAGTATCATGCAATGTCATATGCTCAGAACTCACAGCAGCATTAATCTCAGGTTTAGAAGCAAGGATATGAAATAACCTTTTTCTCCTAACAGCTTTGATGGTAATCCTACCATTTTTAGTGACAGTTCTAATACCATCTTTAGAAGACACATCACAACCAAGTTCTTCAAGAGCAGATTCGGACATTGAGCTTCTCCTAAGGCTTGGGACCCGTCTAACATTGGTAAAGACTCTAATGCAACCATCATGCATAAGAAGTAGAACATCTCCGGTTCCCATGATTTTCAAAGAAGTATCATCACTAAGCATAACATCAACAAAAGCAGATTTATCAAGATGCTTAAAATAATGTTCACATGGAATAGCATGCATGGTACAACCAGAGTCTAAAATCCAAGAGTCAGGCATATGATCAGCAATATCAGTACACATAAACAATTCAGCAGGACAATCCTTCATACATTCAAGAACAGAGGCATAAAGTTCAGTTTGGTTTGATTTGGCAAGTTGTTCAGCACGTTTTTTCTTTCTACAATCTTTAACCCAGTGACCCAAATTACCACAGTAGTTACACTTAGAATTAGGGTCAGATTTGTCATGCTTGTCACTTTTACCATTCTCCTTTTTATCCTTTTTATTTTTCTTATTTTTGTTACCCTTCTTTTCTTTACCTTTGGTGAACATAACCTCAGGTTTATCAGATTTATCATTTATGTCAGTTTTGAGACCTTTTATTTTAAAGACTTTCATTATCTCATTCTTTTCAATGATAGCTTCAATGAGTTTGTCCTAGATAATTCATCTCGGCTAAACTGGATAACATCTTTAAAATTGTCAGACTGAGAGGGCAAGGAATTAACTAGGAGAATGGCCTGGTGAGAGTCTTTAATCTCATCATTACATCTTTCAAGTTCTTGGGACATTTTTAAGAATTTGTCCAAGTTGTCATCCAAAGTAAGTTGGGTATTCATCTTGAAAGTAAACAAGCGACATAGCAAAGAAATCCTGGAGGGCAGAGATTTAGATAGAAAAAGCTCCTCCAGGGCATGCCATATAGAGGAAGCGGATGAGTAGGGGTGTGCATCGGTCTAAAACCGAACCGAACCGGACCGAACCGAAACTCTCAAATTCTCAAACCGAAAGCCGAACCGAATACATTAGGTTCGGTTCGGTTATTTGTCGGTTCGGTTTGTGTTCGGTTCGGTTTTAACATAATTAAACCGAATTTTCATAATAAAAAAATTTTAGTATACAAATATATATAAAATATAGTATCTATACACATTCCAAAATATGTGTATATATTCCAAAATATGTGTACATATTCCAAAATACTTTAAAGTATACAAAATTTAAAATTTTAACAAATACAATATATATACATATACAATATAGTGTATATATGTGTATTTAAATATAATGTATGTATACACATTATGTAGCCACATTATGCAAATATAGTAAGAATGTGTGTATATATAAAATATTCAAAAACATATATATAATATATTTATGTAGTGTATAAAAAAATTCGGTTTAACACAAACCGAACCGAAACCGAACACAAACCGAGCCGAAACCGAAAAATGAAAATTCTTAAACCGAAAGCCGAACCGAAAAACTTCGGTTCAGTTCGGTTCGGTTCGGTTTGTGTTGGTTCGGCCCAAAAATTCGGTTTGGACCGAATCATGCACACCCCTACGGATGAGTGTCTTACCACCTGACGGGCTATGCCATCAGTGAGCCGTAGCATGATCTCGGAGTGTGCCCTCAGATCCATCTCCAGTTCGTCCTTAGTGGGTGGAGTAGGGTCTTTCTTCATTCCTTTGCCCTTGGGATCTATCTCGATAGATGTAGAGGACGTTGAGTCCAGATCCCCATCCTTGGCGCCTGGAGTGGAAGTTGCAGCAGTGGATGCGGTTGCCTTGACGGCCTTCCAGCACCCCTCCTTGATCAGCACGGCTCTCATCTTGACTTGCCACATGGCAAAGTCAATGACCCCGTCGATGGGTTTGATTTTTAGAGCGTTTTCCGTATTTTGGTACCTGAGAAATCAAGACAGCAAAATTAGTATGGAAGAAGTTCAGCGGAAACGTTTAAGGATCTTGTACAGAGAAACGAGCACAAGGCTAACAACGAACGGAAAACCCTAAGCACTCAGATCTCAAGAAACCAAAAAGGTCAAGAACAGGTGACTAATAAGCCAGATCTAGCGACAAACAGAAAACCAAGTGCTCTGATACCACGTTGTAGATCCGACGTCTCAAGATTTCACAGATCGGAAACCTCAAGATCTAGATCGAAAGTAGTAACAACAAGAACAGTAAACAAGAGATGACACAGCAGAATTTTTACGTGGTTCGGGATAAGATCCCTACATCCACGGAGCCTCAGAAGAGGAGACTCGAGCTCAATCAACTAGGTCAAAGAAGGTTTAAGGACTAGGTTAACTACAACACAGATCTAGGGCTTATTACAACTCATACACAAGTAATCGCAAGTAAGTAAGCAAGAAACAAGGAGAAATAGCAAAGCGCTTCGAAGAAACTTCCTGGATCTGGTTTTCGGAAACCAGATCTGAGTCGGAGGTCATCGGAGAAGACAACCGGTGCCGGACACAGGTGCAGTGTTGCTCTTCGGAGTCAGATCTAGAGGTCTCGCTCGGAGATGCGCCTCAGATCTGAGTTGATCGGCCGGAGAAGGAAGATCACCTCACAAACCCTAGCCGCCGCTCTATTCTCTCTCTTTCTTTCTGTTGGATTACCTGAAGCCGAGTGAACAAGTTGAGAACCCTAGCCCACCTCTTCCACTTATATAGGCGTGCCACAAGAGCTCAAACGCAGCGTTCCAGCTAGGGCAACTATCAAGCTGAAGGTGGTGAGCTGGGCTTTAGGTGGACTAGGCTTTCGGATTAGGCCCAAAACCATAATGTCCGAATGTAGACATTATGTTAATAACATATATTTAACTCTTCTACCATAACATATTAATATTATACATGATCACAAGTTAATACTTGCAATGCTAATGTATAATATGTATATGTTATTGGGAGAGTATAATATATGCTCGTATGAATCATAAACAACCCCTATACAATGTTCTAGCATAACCAAAGCCCTAAAATCTAGAATCATGATTGAGTATAGCATTATAAAATCGAGCTTAAAAATGTGTTTCAGCCCGCTTAACAAATAAGCGAGTTTAAGCCAAACTTGTTTCGAATTGATCACGAGCCCGAGCCAAGTTCATTCAATGTTTTTTAGCTCATTATTGGTCAAACCACTAGGTTGAGCAGTAGGTTTAATATACGTAGTATCGCATAACCATGCTTTATAATTGGAAAAAACAAGCCCATTGGAAATTCATGCCACTCAACCAAATAATTAAATATGATGGATAGTTGATTGAATATTTTTTTTAATAGATATTTTCTCTAAATAACCGGTATTACCTTATGGCTATCAAAATTATGAGCCTTGTAGATTCCAGATTCAATTCAAGTGGTTGATTAGGAGGCTAGGGTCATTTTCTTTACTTTTATAAAATAAAATACCTAAAACAATAATTATTATCTATATAAAAAAACAATCATTACCTATAAAAATAATAAATATAGTTAAAACAACAATTTTTTTTATATAAGTTTACTACTCTAAACAACAACTATTGTAAGAGAGAGATGTTGTAAAATTAGATGCGCAGCGGAAGTTTTAGAAACTATTTTTTATCATCTAATCGCAACATCTTCATGCATAAAATCGATGGATCAAATCATTGTTCATAGGAGATACCTGCTGATGAGTGAACCAGACCTTCTCGAATATGAACGGAAAGATGAGAGCCCCACGCGTTGCTCCTCTACTTGGTCCACACGAACCCGGTCTAGATCTCCTTTGCCTTTGACTGCTAGGACGAAGATCAAAAGGTGAACAATCAAATTGCTCTTGATTGATGATGGTGGAATTCAGCCCTCACAACTAATTGTTGCGGCCAAAACTCACGTTCCTTTTGGTATGTGTTAATTAGGTCAAGTTGTTATAAGCTCATCTTTATAAGCTCATATTTATACCCTATTTAATTAATTATTTATTTCGCAAATAAATCTTATCCCATTATTATTAATATATATATCTAATATACATTAATAATAAAATCATCTATCTTTTGATCAAGTCCGTCAACTCTAAGTGTGTGACCGCATAGGACCCGTTTATAATAGCCATGGGTTTAACCCGTTTAAACCCATTAATCGTATAGTTGGCTTCTAGCAAAGCATTACGACTCCTAAAATAATCGGATTGAATATCTTTATCAATTGTCCTATTTCATAATTAGTCATTGCACATTAAATTAAAGGATACAATTCCTTCAAGAGAGTGGTTGGATGCTCACCGAACCTTTTTCTTCATTTTTTTCCAATTAACAACAACAACATCCTCGTATATCTTGCAATAAAATAGGATCCAGGGGTCGTGATGTATTCTTTCTTCGACCTAGTTGATAAGTTGTTACAGAGAGATTCATACACATACAGGAACAGAATTATTATTTTTTTCGGAATAGGCTACATTCATCTATAAAATTAGAATGTTTAGTAAATGAGTAAAAGAGGAAAAAAAATGGTATCGTGGGGATTCGAACTTGGGCAAAAAGTACAATGGAATAAGCCGAGAGAAAGCTTCAAGATTAACTTCGATGGTGCCAAACCATAGTTGGGAGTTACGATCGCGGGTTTTGTAATCCGCAATAATGAAGAAGAGGTCTTGGATTACGATGCTCAAACTTGTGGGGATTCATCGACAATTCAAGCGGAAGCCATTGTTCTGCGATTGGGCTTGACGGAAGCCAGGGGATTAGGGATAGGAAAATCGAAGTGGAAAAGGATAACCTTGTGGTCATCAACGCTATCAACGGAGTCTGGCAATGTCTATGGGAGATTGAGCTGCTAATCTCGGATTCTTTGAGCTTACTACAGTCCTTTGAATGTGTGACTTGCTCACACATCTTCAGAGAATGCAATCAGGTTGCTTATTTGGTGACGCGCCTTCGGCTTGAGTCGAATATGTGCTCTTTGGCTTCGCATCCTGAGTTGTTAGCTCTCGTCTGTAAAGACGCTCTTGGTTGATGGTACAACAGGGGTTGACTCCAACAAAATTATTGCTTTGTATTAAAAAAAAAAGAAAAAAAATATTCAACCACCAAACCAATCGAACTTTTATATTTAATATTATTTTATTTGTAAAAAAACAGGGATAAGTATATCAACCCACCTCTAACCCCATTTTAGCTTCTTTCACAATTTTCAAGGAAATCAATAAATATATTATTATGCCCACGTTTATTACACTAATATTTTTTTAAAAAAGAAAGATTAAATTTGGTAAATATCCATTTTAGATGTCAAAATTAAGTAAATGTTCATTTTTTTACATAATTAAGTAAATGCCCATTTTTTCCAAAAATACCATTTCTTCCCCATCCCCAACTCTTCCTCCTTCACCCTTTGACCATTTTTAATTTTAGCATTGACTAGTCAATATTGACCATTTCGGTCAACACCTGCGTTTGGTGACAGTTTTTTTGTGACAGTTTTGTATATTTTTCCGGTGACAGTTATTTGTGATAATTATTTTGGTGACAGTTATTTGTGATACTTATTTTGGTGATAATTTTTTGGTGACAGTCGTGTATATTTTTCCGGTGGCAGTAATTTTTGATAATTATTTTGGTGACAGTTGACTTTTTGGTGACATTTTATTTTTTCTAGTGACATTTAACAGAATTTTTTTAGTACTAGTAAACATTGTCACCAACTTATTGTCATCAATTACAAAACATTGTCATCAACTTTTTGTCACCTACTATAAAATATTGTCACTACCAATTTTTACTAACTACATACTATCACCAACTACAAAATATTGTCACCAACCTATTGTCAACAATTGCGAAACACTGTCATCAAATTATTTTCACCAACAAGTGAACACTATCACCAAACATTGTCACAAACCAATTGTCGCCAACTAAAAAACATTGTCACCAATCTATTATCCGTAAACAGAGAACATTATCACCACCCCCTATTGTTAGCAACCTACTTTAGTAATCTGTTGTCACCAACAATAAAATAATGTTATCAACCTATTATCATCAAAATATTATTTCACCAAATTAAATATTTGTCACAAAGACCATGTAATCACAAAAAAATTGTCATCACCATACTAAATATCACCAAGATAGTGTCACCAATAAAAAAAAATCGGAGAGCCTTAGGTATACCATTAGACTTGAGCTAGTTTATAAACCACGCACTTACACTTTCATCAACTAATTAAGTACTAAATTTGATTTTATACTAGTTTATAAACCACGCACTTACATTGTCACCAATTTTGTTTGTCACCAACTATTAAAAATTGTCACCACCTATTTCCTTACCTATATAAAATTGTCACCAGCTCCGGAACATTGTCACCATATTATTTTCTTAAACGTATTATCACCAACTACGTACAAAACATTAACTCGTTTTTATCACCAAACTGAAACCCTGGAATTAGGTGAGCATACACTCTAGAGGGGCTAAAACTAAGCATATGACAACTTAATGTACACTATCACCAACCTTTTGTCATCAAATTGGTCCATTTAATTAAAAAAAAAAACAAGCACATAAGCAAATAAACTCAAAATCCACCGTCATCAATTTCAATCTGTTTGGTCAAAAGATCCATCTTTGCATATATATGAGAACCATGTTTTCATCTCAATCTCATAGCAAATAGATTTAAGTAGAAACCAATTAAATCAAATAGAAACTGAAATTAACAAACAGAAATTGAAATTGAAAGGAAATGAAGAAGAAATCAGACACTCTCATCCGACAATCAAGTACTCATCGCCGCTTCCATTTCCTTCAGAGTACCACCGACCCCATCCCAAGTGTGACACCTCCGACTCACCATAGGCCGACGCCGTCACCGCTCCCGTCTCACTGCCTCCTCCAGGTGCGTGGAAAACGTACCTTAAGCTTTTGTCGCTTGAAGCCTTATCAGATAACACGACCCTGTGCTCCACCTTCCCATGTCGATCTGGATATATCCGGCCGGTTGATTGAATGGTGGATGTGGTTATTGCAGTGGTGGTTGTTGAAGGAGGTGGCCGGGGACCAAGATCTCCTGAATCTCCTTCGTAACGACCGGCGTCGGGTCTTCGTCGGTGACGACGAATTTGTGCGGGAAGCGGTTGCGCCGGCTAGGAGGTGTGAGGTAGAGGGAAGGAAGAATAAAGGAGGACAAGGGTAATTTGGGGTTTATACAAATATTATGGACACTTACTTAATTTGTAAAAATAAATGGACATTTACCTAATTAGATATCCTAAATGGATATTTCATCGAAATTTTCCAAGAAAAAACTATAACTAACCATCCACTTATTATTACAATAGCATTTTCGTAAAATAGATATCAAAATCAATGTTCTAAAAGGCGCTAGGCGGCCGCTAGTCGGTGGGTACGTGGCCGCCTAGCGCCTAGGCGGCTAAGCGGGTGCCCAGGCGGCGCCTAGGCGGACATGGAACAAACTTAATAATTTTCTTGTATTTTAACGCATAACACATGTAAATAATTCATATCATGTAATAATAATCCATAATATCACTCATAAACCCAAAATTTGTCGTGTTTAACTAACATTAAAGTAAATAAATGCAAAAGTAGGCGTCCGATTAACGACTCTAAACCTTCTAAAATCCAAAACTATAGGTTCGACTCAAAAACAAATATATCCCAACATGGGGATAACAAAACCCTAAGTTGATTAATCACATGCCTAAAAGCTAAAATTGAATAATCATCGGGCTAGGCGAGACTAGGCGTCCTCTAGGCGGGACTAAGCGGGCCTAAGCGGGGTCTAGGCGGTGTCTAGGCGGGACTAGGTGGTGCCTAGGCGGATTACCGCCTAGAGGCCCACCTAGGCTTAAAAATTCATAGGTGCCCTGCCGCCTAGCGCCTAGGCGCCGCCCAGGCGGCGCCTAGGCGCGATTTTTAGAACACTGATCAAAATACATACAATGATCGACATATTTTTTTAACATGTTTGATCGAACGAAAGGAGGAGAAGAGTAATTAAAGCCACAGTAGGAAAATCAGAAAAAGAAGAAGAATAAAGAAACGGATGCAACAAATACAAAAAGCTAGTTTCTTGATTCAATCATATCTCTTGTATTTGCAGAATTGTATTTTTTGGACGAATGTCGATTAAACGATTATAGTGTAGTTGAGTAGGAAGTTTGAATTTTAGAGGATGATGGAGCAGTAGAGTCGGTCAACTAGTAGGTCCATACTTGATAGGAGTAGTGTACTACTGAGAGTTTGGTGACCATCCTTTTGAAATTGCTTACTTAGATGGACCCACAAACTCCTTAGGGAACCCGAATTCATCGAAACGCCAGGTTCTGCACTCAACTCAAACTTGTATCAAATTCACCAACATCAAAATCTCTCAAATTCAATCAAAACCCATATGTAATGTACCGACAACCTCAAATAATTATGTAAATAATTTACAAATCTCATGAATAGAAAACACTCATAAGAAAGATATGATCTAAAATAAATAAAGAGTTAATTTACAAATTAATCTCATATAAATAAATATGAATCACCAAGTCGACCTCTTCTTTACAGAGTGATGTTGAAGCAAAAACAGCCTCTTGAACACATTGGCAAACACCACTAGCCTAAGCTTCTTGTTTTCGGCGGCTATCACCGCCCTACCGCCACTAGGAGAAACGCCGGCAACAGCCTTGGACAGGTTGAGTGCCGTTGGGACACACCCAAGCTCCGGAGGAAACTCGTCTTCTTCATCATCAGTAGCATCAAAGTTGCCCGTGAATGAGTTTCTGTTCCTAGGAAGGTCTTCATTGAAATCCTCCCACAACAAGTCCATTCGATCAGTGTCGTCCATTTCGATCAGCCTGTGATAATGATCTATACCGCCGCCTTCTATGCTCGAGTAGCTCTTTCTTTGAAGGGTGTGGTGCTCTCTTTCTTCCTCTTCCGAGGAGGAGGAGGAGGAGGAGCTGGAGGCGGAGGTAGCTTGCGTGAGGCCCACATGCCTCCACAAGGGAGGCGAGTCGATGAAGGCTCCTCCGGCTGCACTGGCCGAGATAGGGAAGGTGAACTCCTCTGTGGTCATGATCGATCATGGAGGGTTCTAAACCAAGTGCGCGTTGTAAAGAAAGAGGCTTTTTAAATAGGTGGGTTTGGTGTTTAGCTTGGTTTTTTTAAATGCAAAATTTGGGTGTTTGAAATTTTGGGGTTATTGTGACTTGTGGGTTGGGGGAAGTTTTGGTTCAACTACTACAACTGGTTGTGATTAGGGGTGGAAATGGGTCGGGTGATGGATGGGTGGAGCCATTTTTTCACCCGACCCGTCACAAAAAAATTTCACCCGACCCACCACCCGTCCGTCTAATATTTCACCCATCACCCGATCCGTCGGGTGAATCGGGTGGGTCGGGTGGGTAATCGGGTGAAGTAAATTAAAAGAAAAAAATTCATAGGTTATACTTAGAAATCGGTCATATTTGATATTTTCACAAACCACGTCAACGTGGAAATCTTATTAATTGTATAAAAGGTTTATTCATACATTATATCATTATCCTCATCTTACAAAGTTAGAATTAAAAGTTTAATATCAAATCAAATGAGATGAATTTTAGCCATTTGCTAAACTCGTAGTTAAAAAAAGGAAAAATAATTTGGCTAAATCATGTCTTTAACACACTAAATGCTAAGTCGTTGAAATGAGTAAAACTGTTAACATTCTACTAGTGTATGCAAAACAAATAAAATAACTTTTTTTTAAAAGATGTGATATGAGGTTAAATAAAAATAAGTTTATATTCTTTTAGATTTTTTTGCACAAAAACAATTAGAGAATAGAGAAGATATATAGAATTAGAAAAAAAAAGAAAAATATGTAGTTATGTTAGGCTATATTTTTTTTATAAACTAAGATTTTTTTTAAATAATCGGGTAAGTTAGCGGGTGGTTAAGCGGGTCGGGTAATGGGTCGGGTGATGGGTCGGGTAATGGGTGAAAAACATATCACCCATCACCCGACCCATCACCCATTTCACCCACCCATCACCCATCCATCACCCGATTTTTTTCGGGTTTTCACCCGTATAATCGGGTCGGGTGGGTCGAGTGAATCGGTCACCCACGGGTGATTTCCAGCCCTAGTTGTGATTTCTTTATTTTTGTATTTGTATTGATGGGTTTAGTTTAGTTTCATTACGAGGAACCCACAATGGATGGATCATTATAATATCAACATTGATTTTGACAAGGATTTAAGGGGAATATGGAAGGTTAAGGGGACACTTCATTTAATCACCCCTTGTATGGGTCACTTTATTTAATCACCCCTTGGAACATTTTAACTAGGTATTGGAGTTGAGTATTATAGTTATTTTTTATAATAAAATATTATAAAATGTGGGAGAATTAATAGTGTGAGTATCTTACTATGATACTCACCTCACATAACTTTCTTGGGTTAACAAAAAATCTGATTTTTATTTTTTTTGTTTTTCTTTTAAAAAATTAGCTGTGATTTTTTTAGTAAAAATGTCATATTTGAACCACAATTTATGGTCATCAATTAAATACACACGAATCATGTTCCAAATGACCAACTATTTAGATCTGTACGTCGATGAGGAAAGGGTGTGTACATCTCGCATTAAAATCCTACTTCAAACGAGATAAATGGTTAATGTATACTCCATGCGTCTCACAATAGATGTCTTTTACTATTCAGGCACGTTTTCTTAAGAAGCTAAAAACTATGTAAAATATAAATATTTTATTAAGTATTTTTAAATAATATCATATATATTACTAATAAGTAGGGGTGGGCACAAATCCCGATCCCGTCCCGGTCCCGTCCCGATCCCGTCCCGATCCCGGTGGAATTTAGGACAAAATAGCGAATCCCGTCCCGATCCCGTCCCGCAAAAATTATGCGGGACGAAACGCGGGACGGTCCCGGTGGGATCCCGCAAATCCCGTTCCCGTCCCGCACATAATAATAACAATAACAATAATAATAATAATAATGATAATAATAATAATTTTTATAATAATAATAATATTATTATAATATTATAGAATAATAATAATATATTATTAGTATTATTATTTTGAGCAAATATTATAATTATAATTATAATTATAATCATAATCTTCCATTTATAATAATAATAATAATATTTGTTTATAATAATATTATTATTATTATTTGAGAAAATATTATTTATAATTATAATAATGATTTTCAATTTATAATAATAATTGATTATAATAATAATATTATTATTATATAATATTATAATATAATTTAATAATAATATTACTTTATAATAAAATTATTATTATTATTATATTATTATTATATCATATTATATTTTTTTTCCTTGTAAATTATAATTATTTTATAATAATAACAATAAAAATAAGTAATATTTTTTTAATTATAAAGTGGCATTATTATTATTATTATTATTATTATTATTATTATTATTATTATTATTATTATTATTATTATTATTATTATTATTATTATTATTATACCCATTTAGAGCTACAAGAGGCAAATAGCTAAATACGGTATTTTTCCCAACTATCAATCGATAATGAGACAGTATCTGGTGAATCTCGTCTCAATCCCTTTCCGTCCCGATCTAGTAATATAATGTAGCCAAATATGTTGAACATTATAATTAATTATACAATCATTGTATGAATTAATAATAGTATAATAATATTAATATTAATAATAATAATAATACTATTATTATTGAATAATATAGTTGAGAAGAATACCGTATTCAACATATTATACAAATTAATGAATTATGAAAGCATTTTTCACTTTACAAATTTATATAATATTTTATTATTTTTATTTGCGGGACAAGGCCCGTCCCGTCCCGTCCAGACACCATCCCGTCCCGATCCCGTCCCGAAAAAAAAGTGTCAATCCCGTCCCGATCCCGTCCCGTAAAAATTTCACGGGACGAGTCCCGTCCCGGCTCAATCCCGTCCCGTCCCGTCCCGTGCCCACCCCTACTAATAAGTATAGAATTATTTTAAAAAATTAATTAAAAATGGATATTTTATATAGATTTTAGCTCATTAAAAAACGTGCATGAATAGTCAAAGACAACTATTGTGTATTGTGTTCACAAGTCCAAGGCCCCAAATGAAAATTATGTGAGTAGTGATAAGAGAGGGTGATAAAATGACATCTCATCCACCGGCGGATGCGGATTGATAGGAATGGGAAGCAAAGAGACTTGGCAACGTACGGCCTCCGCGCGCTAAAAACCAAAGATATGGACTAATGGACCCCTTTTCTCTTAAACCCTCCCATGCTTCACTCCACCGCAAATCTTTCCCCCAATCATGCCTCTATATGATTGTTTGACTGCGGATTCCATGAATTTCTAGGTTTTTTGTGCGGAGCTCGGATAACTTCAAGCTCACCAAGTTCCAACCCACCAAAACAAAAAACAAAACAAATGGAGTTGAATCATTAGATTCGGGGCAAACAAATTAAAATAATCACATCTTTTGGAGTATGGTAAAAATATACCCTAATCTTTTAAATGTAATAAAAATATTTCGATCTTTGAGAGTAGTGATAATATATTAGTTTTCTCACGGGTCAAAAATACTAACATAGGCGGTGGGAAAGGCAACGACGACAAGCGGTAGGAGGAAAAGGCGACTACCGGCACGACGTCCACGAGGGTAGTGGTAATATATTACACTGACTTTACTCTTTTTTTTTTTGAATTCCGCACGAGCCTTGACCCTCACAGGACGGGCCTTCTGCCTCAAATAAAAAATATAGTATAAAAAATAAAAAAATTTCCTATATATTTTGCGATTTTCAAAGACGTAACACATGTAAATTTATAATTATTTTTATATTTTACGGGTTCCTCTGTGTATATATATATATATATATATATATATATATATATATATATATATACATATATATATACATACACATATATATAATATACGTGTGAATATCACTATATATAATATATGTAATCTAGCTAATATATATATGTACGATATATAGTATATATTATATATAATCGAATATATGTGTACACACTGTGTGTATAGGCAGTGGCGGAGCCTGAAAAAAATTTCAGAGGAGGGCACAATATTGATACATGTACGATATAAAACACCTACTACTAGATTGCCCAATCTCGCGCTCAACAATACAGCTACTAGACCCTAAGTTAGCAGCTATTCTCCAACCCAACAACCTATATACTCTGGACATCAAGGAAAAAATAAACACTATAAAACAGAATGTCGGGAAACAAAACTTCACTAGACTCGCCACCTCTTGGTACTGTATCTGGTTTTTTAGGAACAAAGCTCTTTTTGATAACATATCACCTGACCCTCAACAATAACTGTATACATAAAAGAGCAGATCTATAATTGGGGCAAAGCCAAATTATTTGATGACAACAGCCCTGACGTGCTCAGACCCGGGCTCGAGCAAAAGGACCGGCGACAAGAGTTCCAAGAAGTCGGGAAGTTGTTGGCAGTTCTGGAGCAGCAGATCAGTCGGCAAAGAATGCTGATTTCCCATTGATTGGATATGCTTCTGGGGGCTTGCGAGTACTAGTTTTGTAGATCTTGAAGTCGCGGTCGCGTATTGGGGCAGATCTCGTCAATCGGATATCAGACGAAGCGGAAAACAACGTTTTACCAAGACGTCGCATGTGCAGATACGAATTCTGAATGGGCATTTTGGAGAGGAATTGAAGGGCTATTTTGGAGTGATGTCTTGGGGATGATTGAGGGTGATGATGGGGCTGTGGAAAGCCTTAGAATGGTGGTAAAGTAGGGGATGGGGATTGAGGGATATGTGTGATGCAAGATCGCTCTCGACCTCGCACTCCGAGCTCTCTCCAACACTCGATCTTCCACACTCTCGGTCTCGCACTCCGAGTGTTTCCGACCCTTTGATTCCGTCGTCTCTCACTAAGGAATCCCCTTTAGCCTCTCACCGAAGGTTTTGTTCCCGACCTCTCACCTAAGAACGAGATTCTTAACCTGAATCACTGGAAGCTAAAATGCTTACTTTTTATCTCCAAATTCAACTTATTTTAAAAAAAGTTCTTACCCCTTTATATAGGAAAAAAATATTGAATCTATGAAAAATAAAAGAAATTAAAATAAATTAATAAACTAATGACCGATAATACGAAAGGGTTTTCCGAGATTGATGACAGAGAGATGGGCAACCATAATGTGGGGGGGGGGGGGGGGGTCGAAAGGTCTTGGTTACCATCAAGGAGATGGAAGTTCGGAAATCTCTAAAGCTCCGTCATTTAATCCGACTTTACTCATTGCATTCCGTCTTCATTTATTGCATTTCAGACAAGCTGCCTGATTCTCGGACTGCTCCAAAGATCCCAGATTTCGACCATCTTCCAAGATGAATTGACGATTTTATCCTTCAATGAAGTTGTAGCCACATAAAATATCTTTCCAAAAAGTGCTCATTGGCTTCAATCGGAATTTTATACAGCCAAAACGAGCCAAAATACCAAGGTGTCGCCAAACAGTTTTCAGAAATGAAAGTTGATGTTCAGCTCCGAAGACAAACCTTTGTAGGAAACAAGAGACGAGGTCATGGGCGACTACGATCACATCGAATCCGTGATGGAAACAAGCGGCGTCTTCGGACATGTTTCGTCTTCCTTGAACGGATCTTGAATCCCCTCTTCTTCTTGAATCATGAAAGGCAAGTAACACGGAATGAAAGAGGTCAAATCCAACCACTTACTCGACATGGACTTCAGAAAGCTAGTCATTTTGGTTTGCATTCGTTTCTCCTTCATGGAAAGAGGAACCTTGGAAACTTGGATAATTTCCTCATCTTTCTTAAGCTCAGGGTTGACCTTCGCAATCTCAATCGGAACATCCTTGGATTTGCCTTCTTGAATTTCAAGTGTTTCGCCCATGTCCATAGAGGATGTCATCTTTGATGAGGGAGGTGGGGATGTTGTGGGCTTCGATAGTGTCGACTCCAATGAGTTGACAAGATTTCGAATTTTCTTTACTTGTTGCATTGAATCTTCCATGAGCTTGCGGATCTCTTCCCAAGGTGGTTCAACCTTCTTCTTACGCCGAGCCTCATCCTCTCGAGCCCTTTTCTTTCGATATCTTCTCCGAAGCTCTTGATCAACTACATCATATGTAGCACCATCCATGTCACTCCAACGAAGATACCCATCATCATAGGCTCGAATAGCCCATCGGATGGCCTGAACTCATCTTCAGACAAAGGCTTGAACTCATTTTCTTGACCATTTTGACCCAAAAGCTTGAGGAACTCTTGTTGTTGCTCTGATACCACTTTACGTGCTTGGACCCGGACTCGAGCAAAAGGACCGGCGACGAGAGTTCCAAGAAGTCGGGATGTTGTTGGCAGTTCTGGAGCAGCAGATCAGTCGGCAAAGAATGCCAATTTCCTGTTGATTGGATAGGCTTATGGGGGCATGCGAGTACTAGTTTTGTAGATCTTGAAGTGGTAGTCGCGTATTGGGGCAGATCTCGTCAATCGGATGTCAAACGAAGCGAAAAACAGCGTTTTACCAAGACGTCGTCTGTGCAGATATGAATTCTGAATGGGCACTTTGGAGAGGAATTGAAGGGCTATTTTGGAGTGATGTTTTGGGGATGGTTGAGGGTGATGATGGGGCTGTGGATGGCCTTAGAATGGTGGTAAAGTAGGGGATGGGGATTGAGGGATATGTGATGCAAGATCGCTCTCGGCCTCACACTCCGAGCTCTCTCCAACACTCGATCCTCCACACTCTCGGCCTCACACTCCGAGTGTTTCCAGCCTCTCACCTAAGAACGAGATTCTTGACCCGAATCACTGGAAGATAAAATGCTCACTTTTTTTCTCCAAATTCAACTTATTTTCAAAAAAGTTCTTACATCCCTTTATATAGGAAAAAATATTGAATCTATGAAAAATAAAAGAAATTAAAATAAATTGATAAACTAATGACGGATAATACGAAAGGGTTTTCCGAGATTGATGACGGAGAGATGGGCAACCATAATGAGGGGGGGGGGGGGAATCGAATGGTCTTGGTTGCCATCAAGGAGATGGAAGTTCGTAAATCTCTATAGCCTCGTCATTTAATCCGACTTTACTGATTGCATTCCGTCTTCGTTTATTGCATTTCCAACAAGCTGCCTGATTTTTAGACTGCTCCAAAGATCCTCGATTTCGACCATCTTCCAAGCTGAATTGAGGATTTCATCTTTCAATGAAGTTGTAGCCACATAAAATATCTTTCCAACAAGTGCTCATCGGCTTCAATCGAAATTTTATTCAGCCAGAACGAGCCAAAATACCGAGGTGTCGCCAAAAAGTTTTCAGAAATGAAAGTTGATGTTCAGCTCTGAAGACAAACCTTTGTAGGAAACAAGAGACGAGGTCATGGGCGACTACGATCACATCAATCCCACTAGAAAAGCACAGCCCCACCAGGAGGAAAACGCGACAAACGGCAAAATGGTATAAACCACTAATAAATTGTCACAAACTTAACTTTGACGGAGCTCTTTCTCCTTTGAATAAAGGTAGTTTCGACCTTAGAATACGCGGTCATATGGGCTTCCCTATTGCCTCTGGTGCTGGGCTTTCTCCTTTAGACTTAGTCATTGGTACCGAAGGGTATGCTCTTTGGAAAGGCATCCAAGCTGCATCGAATCTCCAAATCAAATAGACTTCTTATTGAAGGAGATAACCTTACCATTATTAACTACCTCAATGGCACGTTGGTCTTTCCCGGGGGATGTTGAAATGCTTATCTCTGACTGGATTTTGTCCTTGCGTTGTCTCTCCTCATATCAGTGCCGCCATATTTTCAGAGAAACCAACCAAGTTGCTGTCCGTCTCTCGCATCTCAATCTTGACTTCTTTGATCGGTTTGTCCCTGACGATTCAGCGGTGGCAGAGCTCATCCGTCTGGATATCCTTAGCTAGTAAGGTTCTCCCTTTCATCCAAATTCTTTCAGGTTAAAAAAAAAAGAAAATGGGGATAGGTGATCTCAACCCCGTTTTCCTGGGCTATTATGCCACCACAACTTTTCCTTCTGTTTTTGCATTGGTGAATTGTTGGTGAGCCCAACAATCTTGATAAGATTCTTAAAGTGGTCAATGTATATAAAAGTAAACATAGTTACAAAAAGACAAGATAAAAATCTCGCCGGAAAAGGATGGATAGCTCCAAGACACACCTACCCAACCGATGTGAAGTCTCAGAGTGTGTTTGGTTGATATGTCAAAAACCCAGGAAGTAGAAATTCTCAGGAAGTTGGAGAAATATCTGCGTTTGGTTTATATTTTTGAAAAATGGAAACCATGAATTCAACTTCCCATGAAGTTAAATTCCTCCAATTTGGAGGAAGTTCACTTACCTAGTCAATTTGAATAAAAAAAAACCAATTTGAATTCCCGAGAATTCAAATTAAAAAAAAATTATATGAATTGATCTATTTACACACACACACACACACACACACACACACACACACACACACACACACACACACACACACACACACACACACACACACACACACACACACACACACACACACACACACACACACACACACACACACACACACACACACACACACACACACACACACACACACACACACACACACACACACACACACACACACACACACACACACACACACACACACACACACACACACACACACACACACACACACACACACACACACACACACACACACACACACACACACACACACACACACACACACACACACACACACACACACATATATATATATATATTCATATACATATAAAAATCGTTTCAATAATATGTCAACCGACTTTTAAATAAGTTTAAAACTTAATGAACTGTATATATAGCTATAAACAAATTCCGGAATCTTTTATCGCTCTTCGCCCTACTCGCGACCGTGCTTCATTTCCTCGTGTTGTTTGGTGTCCGTCTGTTGGTTCGTGGTTAGTGTCGGTTGAGGAGCAGTTCTGCGGCCCTGGTTGATCGAAGTGATCGTGTTGGTGGTGTTTGTGGTATCCGAAGATCCCTCATCTAGGTGGGGGGAACGTCGTGTGATCCACACTTCCCTGGGTGTCGTCTTTGCCTTACGAGGATTTCCGCTTTCCGTCTTTCCGGCGGCGAGACATCGTGTCAGCAGGTGCTGTCCCATGCGTTTGCCATCCACTTCACCACGCCGGGCTTCCTTCCTCTCGATGTTGTGTCCGCTTATTTGCTTAGGGTTTGGGGTTTTTCGGGTTTGTTTTGGGTGCTTCTTTTGTTGTATTCTGTATTTTTATTTCTTTCAGATCTTCTTGATCTCATCCTTCGGGATGCTCTCAGATTGGCTAACCACCACCCGAATTTTTTCCTTATCAAAAAAAAAATTCTCATCAATTTGAATTTCCGAGAATTCAATTCCCATGAAGTAACTTTCTGGAAATTTCAATTCCCACATTGAACCAAACGAGCCTTCAAAACCAGCTCTCCTAAAAAAATACCCCTTCCTACTCAATTAATACCTAACCTCCTCAACACCTTCACTAGCTAGTTCGCCTATATACCCATCTATGCTCCCTAGGTGAATTGCATTTACACATCAAGGAGATGCGTGATTTACAATTCTCAATAACGCGGTTCGCCCAAGTCTTGGGCTTACAATCAAATCCTCTAAACACTACCTTATTTCATCCTATCCAAGTGAAATATATAAACGCAATGAACACAAGAATTTTGGTGCGATAGATAGCTTGTTTTCGCACACCCTCTAGCTCACTAGCAAACCACCGGAGCCACTTAAGAATCTCTCCCTCTCGTGTTGGGATGCCAATCCAAGCCCACACTTGGTCCCTTGCTTCCTTGACTTTCTCACAGCAAAACCACAAATGCTCCTTAGATTCGTCTTCGTTCTTAAATAAAGGACATAGAACAGCTTCCAGTCCCTTCCAATGTACGTTTCACTATCCTTCAAGTAAGAAGGCATTTCTGAACTACTACCCAAGCAACGAACAACCATTTCTAGAGTGCAAACCTCTCCATAAGATGTCACCCTAGTCAATCTCCAGGCCTCTCAGTCTAACAGTCTCATACACCGTTCTTCTATCCAGACAACCATTGATTTTCTAAAACTGGACCATGTCCACCGTACATCCCATGAGACCATCTCTACACATTTTATCCCCCACATCAAGCAAGCTTCTCCATATCCATGCATCATACACCTTCGGTGTAACCCCCCATATATCATTGTCCTTCAAGTGAACATCCTTGACCCATTTCGTCCATATATTATCACACTGGAACACCACGTCTCCAAGAAGAAGTGCAAACCTGCTCTTGTTCAGCGCTTCAAATTGAGAGATGTCGATCCCAGCTTCTATAAACGGGGACGTGACAGAATTCCAAGCAACTACACATCGTTTCCCATTGAGGTGACCATGCCACAAAAATCTTCTACACATAGTATTTAACTTATTGTTAGGAGGAAAATCAAGTATGAAATAAATACGAAATATAAATCTCAAATCGACTTCCTGAACCACGCAAATAAAATTACAAGACTTCCTCCCGTTGTAGTGGAAAGGAATCAGGATCGTGTCCACAAGGAAGTGTGTCAGCGCTCGCCTTTCAAGCTCCTAAATTCTCTCAAAATCAACCAAAAGGCTCCTTGACGTCGAGTAGGGTACTCGATATCGACTAGACCTGTCGACTGGATCGATCTGTAGCTGCACAAATGAAAACGAAGAAAATAAGCTATGTCGAGTACAGCAGCACTCGACGTCGACCAGAGTGCTCGAGATCGACTAGTCAGTAGTCGAGATCGACTAGTCAATGTGCAGATTAAAAACCGTAACTTGTGACGAAAATAAAATAGAAACAACACGAAATTGTTGAGATTTAATTCAATAAACTAAAAGCTCCAAGAATCGGGGTTTCAACACCACAACGATAACCATATAAGAACAATGCTAAAGGTATAAAAGATCATGTCTTTTCATCAAATAACTTTCGTCATTAACAAATAGGAAAATAGCGTCTTTCGCATAAACCCTAATTGTTACTAACCCTTTTCACATAATTAATCCAAGTTTGCATTAAGATCACTTTTACTTCAATAAAACAAACAAGGATCACCTTCGACTGTCGCAGAAGAATCATGCTCATAGGGATAGAAGATGAAATGGCATTAAAAATTGTACCTTTGTCGCATTACCTTACATGGCTACCGTCGAGCTCGCCCCAACCCTAGAAGTTGGGTGACTACTCGCTCTTCATCATTAAAATACAACTCAATAATAAAAGGCAAATAAATTGCATTAAATCAAAACAAAGCTTACAACCGATCGAAGTCAAATCCGCTCTCGTCTTTCTAACTTTCTACTCGACCACAAGCTCTCTCTACTCGCTATCTAGGTGTGTAAATTGGGATTGAAATTGAATTGGAATAGGATGCCTAAGAACCATCCCCTAGGGCCTTATTTATAGTTTTCGATCCTCGCTATCCAAGAAAAGAATAATCTATCTATATCTAAAACTATCTATCTAAAGACTTTATGATAAAACTTGGTGAATAAAGGAAATAAATCTCTAAGGGAAATATCTAAAATGGATAAATCTCTTCAACTCTTGATATATCTTCACTTCTTTTGATAGAATTTCACATGTGACGTACTTCACTTGCAAGTGACCACACACTCGGACCTTCACTCGATTTCGACTCGGAATGGTGTAGGGAAGTATTCGACATCGACAAGAGTACTTGACGTCAGGTAAAGTTCTTCTTCTCCTCGGACTGTGTTCGAGCTCGAATAGAATTCGGACTCTCGATGAGTACTCGACATCGAGTAAGGTACTCGACGTCAAGGACTTTTTTGCTACTCGAGTGGTCTCGTTCTTGACTGGGTGATTTCGACCAGATGTACTAGAGTGGTCGACGTCGACTAGTCTTGTCGAGTGCCTTCTTCCTTGCTTTCTGCTCGACATGCTCTGGTTCAGCTGCTACTCGTCCTTTAGTTTGGTGTAGTCGACCTCGAGCTCCTCCATAATTTCCTTCCTTCTCCGAACTACTGTAAATTGTCTCGATTTTTGCGAAATTAAACAGAAACTAGTATAGACTCCATAATTTGGCAAATAAGCATAAACTACATAGATTTTATATAATTCTAACCCAATGATATGAAATGCATGCAGAAATCAATATAAAGGTTAATGTAAAACATGGCAATTTAGGTGCACAACACTTATTAGCAACCGCTTTTGGCAGGATGATAGTTTGACCCCGTAAAGCGAATATGCCTCCCAAAACCGCTTTTATAAGTTGTAGTCTTCCAGCATAGGAGATCTTATTCGTTTCCCATGTATTGATTCGACCCTCAACCTTATCTAACAACCCTTTGTACTCAGCCACATGGACTCTTCTAGAATGCAAGGAAGTAGCAAGATAGGTGACTGGAGAGGAACCTACGTTGTAGCTCATCTGCTGGGAGAATTCCTGCGCAACCTCATAGGACACCCCCCCCCCCCCCCAAATAAAAAAAACATATAAAGTGCTCTTTGTAGCATTTATCCTCAATCCAAAAGCAGCGAAGAATTTATCAAGACAGAGTTGTAAAATTTTAATGGAACCCTGATCAGCACGACAAAACAATAACAAATCGTCTGCAAAAGCAAGGTTTGGGAGTTTTAAGCCCTTGCACCGAGGATGGAAATTAAAATCTGGATCAGCCACAACTTCCACAATCATTCTGTTCAGCATCTCCATACAAATCACAAAGAGACAAGGCGAGAGAGGGTCGTCTTGTCTTAATCCCCTTCTCCCTCTAAAATAGCCTTCCGGAGCTTCGTTGATCAAGAAATGCTGGAACATGATTAGTAGCAGTGCTAGAGATATTTGAGATGGTTGTATCTTGAAGCAGCTGAACTCTATGTTTATCTCACTTATTACTAAAGTGTCGAATCCCCACTTATGTGAAGGACCTACGCCTCATCTCTTGTTGTAACACTCTCATGAAAGTGGTTAGTAAAGTGCTGGTTGCAAGAATTAAACCTCTCTTGGCTGACCTCATTAGAGAGAATCAAAGAGCGTTCATTCCGGGCAGGTCAATTGCGCACAATTGTGCGGTGGCGTTTGAGATTGTGAATGGGTACATAACACGGAGAATCTTGCTAAGATTCAACTCGTCCAAAACAAAATGACTCAATGAACCAAAGTTTTATCAAAATTTATTATCCGAAACTGAAATAAAACCTATCCTAATTCCCAACTCAGAATCATGCCCAAACGGCCAAACCAAAAAAAAAAACAAATTTAAAGTAACCAAAACCTATCTCTTGAATTTGTAAATAAAGAGCGGTCATAAGTACGCGCGGGGCCGCACTACCAATTCGTATCGGAAAACCCTCTTGTTCACACTTTCCTTCATGAAATCCATCACTTCGTTTCAATCCTCGACCTTATCCATGCCGAATTCAGCTCGCGGTACCCTTGGTTCACCGCCTTGGGGTTTGGTGTGGCCTCCCCGGCCGGTCTATACTCCCTCAGGTGGTGATTTGAGTTCAACCCTTCCATTGCACTATTTATTTTTGGTGGCCAGTTCCATCTACACGACTACACATAATCACCCTCTACTAAAGCTTGAATTGGTGGCCGGTTCCTTTTTTTGTGGTCCTTCTGGTCGGATCCGGGATTATGTTTTCCGGTTTGGGGCCTCCCACCGACTGCTCTCGATACCGCCTTCGGTCAACCTCCCTCTCGTGCTCTTTCTTTTCTGGCTGGCTGATGTTTGTTCTGTGGATCTGATGGGGCTCATGGTCTCCATCTCCGTCTGGTTGAGGTTTCGCTCCGGTCCGGGGATGGTGTGTACGGTCTCCCCTCTCCTTGCCCGGATTGTGAAATTAGGTTGGGGCTTTTGTAGATCCCTGGCTTCCGCAACCTTCCTTTTCATCGATTGCCCTCTCATCGAACTGAGTGCCTCGGTGGCTTTGTGGCCGTCCGGCGTACGTGCCTTCCTTCACCGTTCACCTGTGACTTTGCCCATTGTTCTCATTGGAGGTTCGTCTTCACTACCCACAGGGACTCCTGATGTACCGCTGGCCAGCGGTGTCGTTGATTGGTGGCGCTTGGCTTCAGTTCATAGTCTATGTTGTCTCCAATGTATTATATTAGGTTTGTTAGGTCACTCGGATTTGTTTGCTCTTTACTGTCTGGTTTGCACCTTTTGTTATGTTTGAACGGTTCGTCGTCCTCTCGAAGTGTCAGGCCTGTCTGACCCTCGAATTATTACCTTATCAAAAAAAATAAAAAATAAAATAAAATAAAATAAAGAGCGATCATATCCGGGGTTCGAACTAGGACCTTTGGGTACTACCCACAAGCCCTTTCCAGTGAACCATTCCGGAATAGTTAACCGAAACCTATCCCACTCCGAATTAAAACAACTCAACCCAAAATATTACAAACAAACATGCACACATGTGCACATATATACATGCAAATGCTTATCCCAAATCATTAAAGTTATCCGAAATAATCAAACCCCGAACAATTGGAACAAACGAACCCGATCTATCCTTAACACAACTCGACCTACCGGATTGGCACCTCTAAAAATGAAATGATCCTCCTGAGTCCTTGATATTTTCTAAGTCAAATGCTGCCTGTGTTTCTGTCCACATTTGCCAGTCACAAATGAGTCTCATTCGAACCCAGCTGTGCTGCTGGGATAATCGCAGCTGGATTGTTTCCACGCTGCGATCAAAGTACAAATAAAAATGCTGCTAACATAATGCAAGACAAGTAAGATTCTGATCGAGCCAAGAACATAATGAACCGTCGTCTCTTATTTGGATGAACACGCCTGCAAACTCAGGAGCAATCTATAAACAATGTTAAAATCCGATCTCAAGGGTGTACTCATCAATGTGAGTGAAATGATACAGAGTAACAATCAACCATACACGTTCCAGTTTAACACATGTAAAGGACTAAACTTTGAGAAAGAAGAGAGCAAATAGAAGCGAAAACTCAAATCTCAAAATTCCTGTTCCTGCACTATGTTGTCCTTTATAGTCTAACCCAGCTGCATTGAGAATTATCCAAGCAAGAGCAATTTCATCTAAAACTTTCATTAGGGTTTAGCTTGGATGAAGGTTACACCTTTTTGAAGAACTTGATACTAAAATGTGAGATCTTTGGGGTCTTCGATAATCTTTGACAGCGTTTGCAGGAAGCCAGCCAAATCAGCACCATATATGACGCGATGGTCAGCTGTAACATTTACCTGCAGGTAGACGAGTTTCAACAATGAAGATTGTAAGGGAAACTGTATTTTCACAATGGAGTAGTAGTTTCAGATGTTTTACCTGCATCTGATTCTTCTTGCCAATGCGGCCATCTTTAGTTGCAACAACTGTGGGTTCAGATACTCCAACGGCCATGCTTGCACCCTGTAAGGGTTCATTCAAGCAAGTAATATGGTATTAATCTGATTGTTTTCCTGCAACAACGTAGAGCTAAAAAAAAGTCACTCAAATTCAGAATTACTTACAATTCCTGGTGGAAGAATTGTATCAAAACGATCCACACCATAATCGCCCAGGTCTGATATGCTGAAAGTACCTGCAAGAATCAACTGCAGATGATGAAGTAAAATGGAAGGCGAGGAATAGAAGGAAATCCAGATAACCATGGAATAAATAGAAACAAAGATAGTATTTCCTAGAAATCAGGAACTAGCCAAGCCAGTTAAGTAGTGGAGGGTACTGACGAATTTTGAAAACTTGCTTTAACAAACCCCCCCAAAAAAAATCTCAAAATCTAACAGAATTAGATTCAATAGAATTTTTATTGCATCTGTGTATGACATTGACAAAAATGCTCCAATGACAGGGATCAGTCTTTGTCAAGATGGCAAACTTACTTGAACTGACAAGTTCAAGAATATGGAAAAAGTAATCATAAACCATCTCAAGAAACAATTTTGGCATACAGAGAGTCAGAAACCATTAAGAAACTGTCCAATTAAACAAACTGCATTTATGCAGATATGCATATGATACACAGTACACTCTCCTTCTAGGTTCTACCTGCACTTCATTGAGATTTCGGAAGGACTGAGGGAGCATTTTCTTATTTATAACTCAGACAAAAGCGTTAACCTCTTTAAATCACAAATGAAAGTGGAAATCAAAGTCCGATTCCAAACAACATATAAGTACCTGTATTGCACTCATGGGCTTGCAACTGCTTTGCATGAGCCTTTTCAATCAACTCATTCAACTTCCTTGACAAAGAGTAAACATCCACCTGGCAGAACAGAAGAAAGAACAGTGAGTAGTGGATTGCCTTCACGATTTCCTCTCCGTGAACGCGAGTGCTTTTGGATAAGCAAATTCCAAGAAAAAAATATGATTGAACTACAAATAACCAAAACAAGCTATAGTTTTAGTTCACACATATAAAAGCAGACCTTATCAGCATCATGGAGCACGGGTGTCAGCAAGCCATCGTCTGTAGCCACTGCAACCGCAATGTTGATTTTACTATTATAGGTGAAGCTCTTCCCATCTCTACAGCTCGAGTTAATCACTGGATGCTTCACCAGAGCCAGCGCTGTCGCCTTAACTAGTAGCGCAGTCATACTCACTCCCTTGGATTTAATCTGACCAATTTCCATTCAAAATCCACCATAATTCAATCATCACAATACAGACGATTCAGTTTTTCTCATTATCAACCAAAATTTTGCAATACCAAACACTAAAACAGCATCAAAAGCAATCAACCAAAAAAATTAAGCATCTGAAGTATAGCCATTTTGAGGATCAACATCAAGATCTTACCTTTTTGTACAAAGCATCAAAGGCGTCAGTGGTGAATGTGTACCCAACCCTAAATGCCGGAACACTCAGGCTCTCCACCATATCCAAACTCACAGCATCTTGCAATGCAGTGAAGGGCACCGTGGTTCCCAGCTCCACACCAACCGGTTCCAAAACCCTAACCACTGGCGCCGAGGCCGCCGCCTGCACATCCTTGGCCACAATCCGGCCGTTCGGCCCTGTCCCTACAACAGTCCTCAAATCTACCCCCAATTCTTGGCCAAGCTTCTTCGCATACGGCGAAGCCACCACTCTCTTACCCCCATCCGACGCCGGATGCGACGAAACTGAAACCGCAGCCGCAGCCAATTTCGGCGGCTGAGGAGCAGGAGCCACCGCGATTGTAGGCGCCTCCGTCGCAGCGGGGGCGGCGGGAGGAGCGGAGGGGGCGGAATTACCGCCAGAGGAAGCCGCTCTGGCGACGGCGTCGACAATCTCAGCCTCGGACTCGGCGAGGAAAGCAATGGCGGAGCCGACAGGAGCAACGGAGCCCTCATCGACAATGATCTTGGCGAGAAACCCGTCGTAGAAGGTCTCAACGTCCATATCGGCCTTGTCGGACTCGACGACGACGACGGCGTCACCTTTGGAGAGCTTCTCGCCCTCCGATCTGATCCAAGACACGATCTTGCCTTCCGTCATGGTGGAGCTCAGCGCCGGCATGAAGATCTCCCGGATTTTGGCCCGGATTCGTGGATCGAAGCGGGTGCGGGTGGCGGTGAGGTGGAGGGAGGGGCGGCGGAGGAGCTGGGAGGATGAGGGAGAGGAGAGCATGGAGGAGTTGAGGCTGAGGAGGTTCGCCATTGATGTTGCAGAGGGAGAGAGGGAAATGGGGATTGGGATGAAAGGGGAGAGTGAAGAGTAAATTAGCAGGAGGAAGAGGGAGGCTCCCTCGGAATCATCGATTGCTCCAAGGGAAGGTATTGTGAAGGGTGGGAAAAAGGATTTCAACCACCTTACCGGTTACATTTGTTTCAAACAAAAATATGCATGTAGGTTTGGCTAAAGATATTTGATGAGTTAAATTGATAAATTATTTGTGTTAAATATAGGTTAATAAAATAATATGGTGCCTCAGTCGGGATAGCTTACTGGTGGGGAGTAAGGAGGGATATTAGGAGGTCTCGGGTTCGATCCCTACTTCCGCCTATCATGAATTACAGAAGAGGTGAGCTAGAACGAAGAGAAATGAAGGAGGAAGAAACGATGATCAATTCATTCATGACTTTCAGCATTGTACTCTATTAGTTACAACCTCTTGTGCACACACCTATTACAACAGTGTGCACCAGCAAGTTTTGCTGGTGCGACAACCTGAGTTTGGACAAGAGCAAGTTTTGCTGGTGCGAGGGAAGAATCTTTGTAAGAACATCGGCTAACTGTGAGCTTGAGGGGATATGGCAAAGATCCAACAAGCCATCTAACACTTTTTTGCGTGTGAAATGGCAATCTATCTCGATATGCTTAGTTCGTTCATGGAAGATAGGATTCCGAGCAATTTGAAGAGCAGACACATTGTCGCAATATAGGTAACTGGCTTGATAGGATTAATGTTGAACTCATCAAGCAAACGAACTACCCACGTCACTTCTGCAGCTGTTTGTGCCATTGCTCGGTACTCTGCTTCAGTGGAGCCCCTGGAGACAACTCCTGGTTTCTTAGACTTCCAACTAATAGGAGATTGCCCAAGCAGAACTACAAATCCAGTAACTGAACGACGAGTAAATGCACAAGCAGCCCAGTCAGAATCTGTGAAAGTCGCCACACATGTGGAATCAAAGTCTTTAAGAGTAATCCCATGTGAAAGAGTCCCAGCAACAAATCAGATAGTGTGATGTAAGGCAAGCAAATGAGGGACTCGAGGAGCCTGCATAAACTGACTAAGAGTTTGAATTGTAAATGAGAGATCTGGGCACGTATTGGTGAGGAAATTGAGTTTCCCCACCATTCGACTATAATACAGAGCATCAGACAATAGATCACCTTCAAGAGGATCAAGCTTGAAGTTCATTGGAAGAGAAGTAGGAGCAAACTTATCAATCGTGACAGCAACATCATCACGAAGCTCCTGGCTGAATTTATGCTGAGAAAGATGAATTCCATGATCACTGTAACTGACCTCCAGTCCTAAGAAAAAATGAAGAACACCAAGATCCTTAATACTGAAACTTGCATCCAGAAAGGCCTTCAATCGATTGATCTCATTAATGTCTGAGCCTGTGACTGAAAGATCATCCACATACACCGCAATGATGGTAATGTGAGGGCCACTGCGGCTTGATGAACAAGGAATAGTCAAGCTTCGATTGGACAAAATGTAAGGACTAAACAAGTGCTTCGGTTAGCTTGGAAAACCATTGTCGGCTTGCCTGCTTAAGGCCATAAAGAGACTTTTGAAGCTTGCAAACTAAGTTCTGTGGATTGGGGATTCCCTCAGGCATGTTCATATAAACGTCTTCGTGGAGAAAGACATTGTTCACATCCATTTGGAACAATGGCCACGAGTTAGCAATAGCAATGGCAATGATAATGCGAATGGTTGGCATCTTGACAACCGAAGAAAAAGTCTCATGATAGTCAATCCTCTCTCTTAGATTGTAACCTTTAGCCACTAGACGGGCCTTATGCCTTTCAAGACTTCCATCAGTTTTGACTTTCACTTTAAAAATCTACTAGCTGCCAATAGGTTTCTTTCCTGGCGGCAAAGAGACAAGAACCCATGTTTTGTTAGCAGTTAAAACAGTTATCTCTTTCTCCATAACAGAAAGGAAATTTTACAGGAAACCACCCCTTACTTATTAGTGTTTTCATTTAACCACCTCTTATACAAAAACTTTCAGTAAACCACCCCTTATATACTTCCGTCAACAGATAACCACCTCACCTCTATTCCGTCCAATTTGATGTTAAAAAATTATAAAAAAGACAAAAGTGCCCTTTTTTACTCTTCATCTTCAACCTTGCTTCTACTGCTACGATGGATCAGAAAGCCATCGACAAAGAGAGAACGTCGAGCTACATGATCAGGAGGATTCAAAGGGGGATTCGATGATGTAAATCGATCACGAGTTGCAGAAGGTTCTCCAATCACAAGGTTTAATCGATTCTATTTCTCTATCTATGTGTTGAGATGTTAAAAATTAGGGTTTTTTAAAAATCCCAAATCCTGATTTTGGTTCGATTTGGGTGCGATTTTGGTGCAATATCGATCGAAATGGCATTGTATAGATTTCCTAGTGTTGAATCTGTCATATTTTGGTGAGATTTCGGTGCGATTTTGTGTTCTATGTTCTTTGGTGCGATTTTGGTTAGGTGCGTTACTTCTTTGATTTTGATGCTTCCTTCTTTGATTTTCTGGGTTCTATGTTCTTTGATCGAAATGGCCCCTTCATTTTTCCTTCTATGTTCTATGTGTGAATTCATGACAGATTTGGTTATTTGGGGTCCTGCGAATTTGTGTTTAGGGTTATGCCGATTTGTGTTTTAGCAAATTCACTGAGTTTTGTTTGTTTTAAAATTATGTTTGCAATATGAAAAGGGATGCAAGCTATGGATTCATCTCAGGAAGGTGTCAAAATAGGGAGCAGACAATTCGATCGACATCTCAATCAACAATTCGAGAAGAGATGGTACTACTTAGAAGCGTGGTCGAAGACAATTCGATCGATATCTCAAATGGTGGTAGCACGGATGGTGTAAGGCTCAAGAAGGTTATTTGTGTTATCGGGTTCTTTATTTGGATGGCTAGGTTTTGTACAAAGTATACATCGTAACTAGAGAATGGGATTAACAAATGATGTTAGCTTTATTGTTCTTCTTTGAATGAAACTTAGTTGTATGCTTTCTAGATCTACCAATATGTATTAAAAACAAGTGTTCTTCTTTGAATGAAAATGCAAACTTATTTGCTTCTCAGTACTCTATCTGAGCACTCGAGGGCTTCTGTATATTTGCGTCTCATGTTGTCTCAGTATTCTCTTTCATAATGAGTGAAGGAGCCTACTTGCTGCCTTAAAGTTTCTCTCTTTTAGTGGATGCTGCTAGACAATTTGCCAAATATTCTGTCTCAGGTGGAGCAATCTGTTCATGCACTGGATCTGATCAGCAGTTTTGTAAGTTGCTTAGTATGTTGGCCTCATTCGACGAAAGGAGCTATGACAGATGAAGATGCCACTCAAATGTCTAAGGATATTGGGGAGATGTGGTTGAGGCTTGTGCAAGGTTCAAGGAGAAATTGTTCTGATAATAGAGAAGTGGTTAGAAATCAAGCAATATTGTCAATGCAGAAGCGCTTGATGGGAGTGCATGAAATCAGGATTCTATGTGCATTGTGGTTAAAGTGTTTTAATACGGTGATTTTCACTCTAATGGACGAGTTGCTTGAAATTGCCACTCTTCAATCTCATAAGATCTATATATTAGAATATGGATAATACAATCATGTTTGCCATGAAGCTATCAAAGGTGTTTCTACTGTCAATGAATGACCTCATGCAGCTAATAGCTCTTATCAAGAGTGAAATATAAAATTGTGAAAATTGATTCATAGCAGCAACAATCATTCAATCACAACACATGGTTTGAATTCAAAGATGTCGAATGGATTGTGCATTCCTCCACCGCCACCCATTCCTTCCTTGAGCGCATCTTCTCCGTATTGGTCATAGATCTCACGCTTCTTTGGATCACTCACGACTTCATAAACCTGAGCCAATTCTTTGAACTGTCGTACAGAATATAGATCAGCAGCATGTAAAAACATTTAGAAAAACATTAAGATGTATATAATTGAGAATTAACAAGAACAACAAACACACAGGTAAACTTGTGACATCATGCTCTTTTGACCCAGGAAACTAGCTTGTTTTATGCCCGTTCCTGTATTGCAGTGGCCAACAAACGCTTCAGGCTGCAGCATAGCATAAAGCTCGAAATCAAATAAATGAAGCATGTATAGATCATGAAATCAAGAGTATAGCAACAGTAACCAAATTCAATCAATATTTCAAGCAATTTCAAATTCAATCAAGCATAGCAAGCAACTTCTTGAAAGGAAAGTGAATTTCAAATTCAATCAAACCAGGGCACATAACAACAACAAGTAAATTCAAGCAATTTCAGCCCCAACCTGAAACCCTAACCGGAGATTTGAAAGAATTCTGACATCTCGGATCCAGGAGCAACGAAGAAGAAAAGTGAGGATGGGATCACTGAATCAAAACCACTCGATGAGGGTCGAAATCGCCTGAAGTAGGAGAGGAGAGAGTTGAATGGGCTGCAGAGAGTTGTGAGGAGGAAGGACACGCCACGAAAACCTTCGGTTGAACTTTGTCAATCGTAGCAGACTAGCAGTAGCAGCAAAGGTTGAAGGAGGAGATTGAAAAAAGGGCATTTTGGTCTTTTCACAATTTTTTAAGATCAAACTGGACGAAATAGAGGTGGGGGTGGTTATGTGCTAACAGAATTATATAAGGGGTAGTTTACTGAAAGCTTTTGTATAAGAGGTGGTTAAATGAAAACCCTAATAAATAAGGGGTGGTTTCCTGTAAAATCTCCTAACAGAAACCCAACAAGGATCTTGGGAAGCAACTTTGAAAGATGTGGGTTCAGTGGATGATGATAAATGGGACAAGAAAGCAAAAGAAGTGTGAGAAACAGATGGGGTGGTAAATAAATTGGAAGACGAGGAACAAGAATTGCAAACAAAATCATTGAGATGATATGGTAATCCGGTGGTCCTTGTAGACCTTTTGAGAGGGGCAATAGGAATGGGTTCAGGAGGAGGAGGGTCTGAACAACCGGAGGAGGAAGAAGTAGAAGAAGGGGAATCAGAAAGCAATGCAAGAGATAGGGATGAATTAGAAAATGGGGCCGGTTGAGGTGTATGATAGATGAGGGTGCACACGGTTGTAATAGGTGTGTGCACAGTGCACACACCTATTACAACCGTGTGCACCCTCATCTATCTTAACAAATTAAACAAAAATCTTATATTTATTTAATTTAAAATTATATATTATCAAAACCATAAGCTCCGAAAAGCTACATATTGTTGTTGTACATAGTATTGCTGGTATGATCCCCGCGCCTTGTCTGGTCGGGACCGTGGTTGTGTTTTCACAACAACTCCATTGTCCGGGAGGCGCTTCCTTGGAGTTTTGTCTTCATACCACTAAGGGATCGTGCCCTATTTGATACACCTCTTGTTTTGTTTATCTATGCAACATATTATTATATTGTTTCCACATTTCCTTCCATTTTTCAAATTATTCACGTCGCAGCTTCACATTCAGTAAATAAATGACTCAAATCCTCTTTCGTGTTATTACATACTCCGTAGTACGCACCCGAGTGGAATGTCTACTCCTTTTCCTCTTAGCCTTGTTTTCCGTTGGAATACCATTTATTAAAAAATTTCATATAGTTTTTTTCACTTTTGGTAAGCAATCAATTTTCCAAACCCATTTAAAGTTGTTCGTATTTTATACGTTTATCTTTGTTACATATTCAATTGCACTTGTAGTGGAAAACCATCAATTTTTACTTGATTTTCAGTATAATCTATCTTCAATGTCATTTATTAGTAATAGTATGCTCATTATTTTTTCGACCATTTCTATTGGCAAGTTCTCCTTTAGTTTTTCTACATTCCAAGATTTATTCGAATTTATATAGTTTTTAAATTTTTATTCTTCATTGATTATGTTCAATGGATAGAGCTCTCTTAGATTAGATCTTCTCTTCATCCATCTACCTATCCTTCCAAAATCTAATGGTTCTTCCATTCCCAACCTGTCATATTAGGCCTTTGTAAGTAGAATTCTTCTTTAATTTTCTGTTAATTTGCCCCATTGTCATTAGGAATGACAATGGGTTAGGTGGTGGGTGGATGAACCTTCATTTCGCCCGATCCACCATGGGTGGACCATCACCCCACCCGACCCATCATCCATATCCACTTCACCCATATCCATTTCACCCACCAACCATCGGGTGAGCGGGTGAGATGGGTGAAATATGGGTGGTTTTTCGCCCATTTGATTTTTGTCTATTTTCGTCTAACCCGAAAGATAAATTGTCATATATACAACATATAATTATAATAAAAAATTGTTATAAAAAAATACAAGTCTTAAATAACATCATGTCTTATAGCAGACATAAAAATTTAATACTCCCTCTGTTAATTAAAATTTGTCGTTTACTATTCATGAACACTTTTTTAGAATGATAAAAACTAAATAAAATATTAGTCTTTTTACATTTGTTTTTATAAATTCATAATTAATTGTAATAAGTGTGAAATCATTAAAAATTAATATTTTATATCTTTTTAACACCTAAAAAAGCGTGCGTGAATAATAAAACGTCAAGTTTTAATTAACAGAGGGAGTATTAGAAGATATGTAATGTATCTTTAACATTATAAACAAAATGAATCATAGATCATTATATTAAAATTATTATTTCACTCGAGTTTCGATGCCGAATCGTATGTAATATTAGAGATTTATGGTTAAAAAAGGAAAAATAAATAAATTTATATGCTTTTATTCATAAATCACAATAATAAAATAAACAAATAGTATATTATATTGTAAATGGGTGGTGGGTGATAGCAGGTGATGGATGATGGACTGATGGTGCAGGTGCGGGAGAGTAATGAATGTATGGTTTACCCGACTCAATAGTTTTCCAGAGTGAAAAAATGCTTTAACAATACGGGTTATATCTGCGCCCACAATCTCCCAATAAGTTTTATAAAATTCGACAATCATTTCATCTAGGTCAGGAGATTTGTTTAAACCAAGGTTGAATACAACATTTTTTATTTCGCTATTGGAAGGGGAAGCAATTAGCCGCTCATTTTCCTCGTGAGATATAACCATCTCTATTAGATCCAAATAATCCGTAAGCCTATCCATATTGGCGGCGTTACCCAAAAACTGACGTTCAAAATCTCTTTTTATTTCCTCACGGATATTATTGTTTCCCACAATAAGGGTGCCGTCAGACGAAATAATGGTTTTGATAATCTTTCTATTTCTTCTACCTGTCGCAACACGGTGAAAGTACGCAGAGTTAGAGTCTGATAACTTGAGGTGTTTATCCTTGGCGAGTTGAATCCAAAAACGTTTTTGGAAAAGTAGAAGGTTTTCCTTCTTTTTAATTAGTTGTTTCTCTTTACGAAGGGAACTTCTTGTTCGACGATTGATGTCCGAAGATTGTAGGTCAATGAGATTTTTGTCAACGGACGCAAGCTGACGGAATATTTTACCGAACGTGGATTTTTTCCAATCCTTTGCTTTCTGCTTAAGAATCTTTATTTTAAAAGGACATTAAACATAGCCGAACCATTGCAAGATGCTCTCCATGCTTGTTTAACAATGTTTCTAAAGTCTTTTCTTTGAGTCCACATATTCTCAAACTTAAATGGCGATGGTTTAAAACAGTCCATGGTGGGTAGTGAGATTGATATAGGACAATGATTTGATAAGGAGAATGTGCCATTTAACGTATGTAGATCTGGAAAGGTTTCGAGGATCTGGTGCTGGACCAAAACACGGTCAAGTTTTTCCCAAATATTCTTTTCTCCATCAACCTTTTTACGCCATGTAAAATAATTCTCAATGGTAAGTCAATCAAAGAGCAGACATTCTTGAAAGACGTGAGACTATGAAACCGGCTAATGTTGTTCTCAATACCGCCACATTTTTTTCCCGATTTGAACCAATTTCATTTAAGTCTCCAATAATCATGCACGCCATCCTTTCTCTAGAAATAATATTTGTAAGGGATCCCCAAAACGACTATTTGTCTCCCCCTTGTGGAGGTCCATACTCCATACACAATCAGAATTAGGCACGAGAAATTTCTATCAAGACTAGTATACTTGAGCCCAATAATACAAGGCATGTGGATTATGACAGAAATTTGTTCGTTTAAAAAACTATTTTCGTTCTACTTAACACCTAAACCACCTGGCCTTCCATTGTCACGAGACCAAATTGCATTCGTGACCGCTGATTGGGTGACTGCTGATTGGGTGACCACCGATTGTGCTCCTCTTAAACCTTTTCTCAACTATATGGACTTTGACATCGATTTATGTTCATCATCAGAGCAATTACGCTCGCCAGGGAGTTTTATGCCCTTCGACAATTCTAACCCTTTCGGGGGTAGACTTTTGGAAAACAGGATCATTTGTTCCCATAGGTTTTTCCTTTTATCCATCTCAGAGAGATTCATAAGATACACAGAATGAAAACGAGGATTAGCAGAAGAAAAGATTTTCATAAATAGGTGACATAAAGAGGGAATATGCGAGGAGAGAGAAAGCAAGCACTCCTCATAACATCAAATAAAGGAAGAGTCGAAGGAAAGGTAAAGGGAACAAACCAAGCAGTGCATCAATCGAAGCCACCAGACCGATACTAAGTTGCAGAGAAGAAGCCATTCGCCCTCAATCCAACAAACGGGGGAAACACCAGCACCCGTCAGAGAAGCGTTAACTCTGGGTTCCATACGTACTCAACGGATTTGGCCAAGATGGAGGACGCCATTTCTTAATTCGACTCGCCACCCACAAATTTCCTAGTAAAACGGCGAATAGATCGTTAGAGCCAATCGATCTAGGCGTAGGATTGCTTTGAAACGAAAAGCCCCAAATTATTTTGATTGTGAGGTTTATCCAAAAATCACCCCCAAGGGAACCAAAACGATTCCTGGTAGTGAGACGAGAACGAAACCCAGGACGACAAAAAGTGTTTGTGAACTGAGTTGGGTGGATAGATTGAGCTAGGTCAGAATTAGACTTCAAGATCACTTGAGATGAAGGGATTTCTGGGCGAGAGAGAGGTTCTGCAAATCTCCTAATCGGATAAGGGAGGCGAGCGCGTGAGGCGCGTTCTTCCCAAATCATTTTTTGTGTTTGGTGGCATTTGGAACATCGTCAATTGTCATCAGACCCCTTTTTTCCCTTAAATAGGAAATTTAGATACTTTACAATTCATTTTACCAATTTATTTAGATCTCTTAAATATTTTATCCATTTGGTTAAGGGAAAAAACACACATTCTCAAACACGTCTCTATGATTAATACTGTATACTACACAGGCTGCCGTCGCTGAATATGATTAATGCTTTGAAGAACTATTTCGATATTACCAACATTTTACCTACTTGCAAGTATAACATCGACTTTTTATGTCATATATTCATGAAATGAAGACAGAAATAAAAGATTTAGGAAACGACGACGTCGTTTCAGTGGGAATTGACTATTGAGTGTTGGCTTGGCTGAAAGCGAGAGCGAAGAAGCACATCACCACACCCCTGGCTCCTTGCAAATTGCAAGTAGCCCCACACGGGCAAGGGCTTTGTTTGATTTGATATTTCCGCCCTTTTTAACTCCGATACAGTAAAAATTGTCCTTCTCAACTGTCATTTCTGCTAAATTATTGTACTTTTTTTGATAATTTTTTGGGTGCTCTCGAAGCTGATCGGTTGATGTTGATTCATCAGGCTTCATCCTCCAAACTTTGGCCTCCTGAAGACACGAGAACAATTTCGAACCAGCCGAGCGCATCTGGGGAAATCTGGAATTCGGTGAGCTTGGTTTCCCTTCCTGATTTAGGGTTCTTGTTCAGAAATCGAAGAGGAACCCTAATTGTTATCTTATCAGATTGTTTTAGGGTTCCCTTTCCTTTTTGGGTTCTTGGAAATGGGTAGGATCTATTTTATTTTCTTGTACTTCTCAGCCTTAGATTTAAGCAGGTGCTCTTTCTTGATTTGGTATAAAATTTTTGACTTTTTTTTTTGTTATGATGAGATTCTGGTAGAAAAAAAAGGGGCTTTTCTTTGATTGCTGATTAATGTTCTGAAGTTGAAGTTTTTATTTGGCTGATGACTTTTTTGTGAAATTAGATTTGATGGATTGAACTGTTTGCCTAACAAACTTGTTGAAAACATTGATCAGGGATGAAATTGATCATGCTTATGTGAATATTTGTCAGCTGAGGATGGCAAGTTAAATCTATTTGAATTACTGGTTTCTTTGGTCTGTTAGCTTAGCTTAGCTGCTGAGATTGATGGATGATTCTTTATCTCATTATCTGATTTGGCTTTGTATAAATACTGTTTCCAAAAGATTTATAGCTTTATTTTGCTATCTGGATGGTGATTTCTGGTACGATGTGACTTGTTATGCTTCTGATTCTTGTTTGAGCTATTGCATACTTGTTTCATTGCCTGTTTTGCATTTTTCAATTTGATGTCGAAAATAAACTCTTGCCAAGTTCTTCGATTCCTGTTTGGATTTCTTAATGAATTTGTCTAGTTAGTCTTTCAGTTTGGTTTGCTCAATCTTTTTCATATCCTCTATCAGCTCAGGTGGAATCGGCCTCAAGTCTTGTAGTTCTCATTTCTCAAACGGTATAAAGATGGAATGTAAAGAAGGACCAAGTGAGGAAGGCTGGACCAAGCTGATGCCATACACGGCATCAGGTCAGAGCTCATTGTTGAGCAATCAACCATATGGCATAGCCAACTCACAGCAACACGAACTGGAAAACTCATCAATGTTAGATTATGGGGCTGTACTGGAGTCTTTTCTATCTAAATTTGATCAAACTTCCAGGAACCTGCCTTCGCTTTCTGGATGCTCAACTGTTCAAAACAAGTTTTTAAACACAGAGGATGGTCTTATGAAGGAGATGCCTCAAAATGCTGAGATTCAGGATTGGGACCCAAGAGCTATGCTTAGCAACCTCTCATTTTTGGAACAAAAAATCCATCAGCTACAAGAGCTTGTACATATATTTGTTGGCCGTAGGGTTCAAGTTCCCGCGTGCACAGATGAATTTGTCACCCAGCAGCAACAACTGATCGCTGCAGATGTTACAGCCATCGTTGTACAGCTGATATCAATGGCGGGTAGTCTTTTGCCTTCTGTAAAAAATGGTCCTGTAGCAGCTAATCCTTTGACTGGAGCTACTGAGCAATCCAATGGATTTCTCTTCCCTCCCACAACAAGCAATGGAGGACCAGCCAAGGGAAATGTATGTGACGTTAAATCAGTTGATCAGACTAACCAGTTGAATTCTGCAGGAAACTGTGGGGTGATGGAGCATGACAGTTGTATGGAGGATCACGAGTTGAAAGACGAAGATGAACCCAATGACGAAGAGCACCTTCCACCTGGTTCTTACGAGATCCTACAGCTGGAAAAGGAAGAGATTCTTGCTCCCCACACCCACTTTTGCACAATATGTGGGAAAGGGTTCAAGAGAGATGCTAATCTTAGGATGCACATGAGGGGTCATGGGGATGAGTACAAGACCCCAGCTGCACTGGCAAAGCCGCACAAGAATTCCAACAGCTTGGAGCCAGTTCTGCCGAAGAGGTATTCATGCCCATATGTGGGGTGCAAAAGGAACAAGGAACATAAGAAGTTTCAGCCACTAAAGACGATCTTGTGTGTGAAAAACCATTACAAGAGAACACATTGCGACAAGACCTACACTTGTAGCAGATGCAACACAAAGAAATTCTCGGTTCTTGCAGACCTAAAGACTCATGAAAAGCACTGTGGCAGGGAGAAGTGGCTTTGTTCCTGCGGGACCACTTTCTCAAGGAAAGACAAGCTCTTTGGGCACATTGCACTCTTCCAAGGCCACACCCCAGCCATTCCTATTGAATCAAACAAAGCTTCAGCTGGTGTGTCTTCCAATCCCGTGGAAAACGAAGAAGCATCCAGCAATAAGGATGGAAGCATGGACTTCAGTTTTGCCTCTGACAATTCATACGGGATTGGAGCACGAAACATTATGGATGCGAGAGGGAGTATGGATGACAGCTACTTCTCGCTCACAAGCTTTGATGGCTGTAACATCCTCCAAGAGTTCACGCAATCCGCTTTTGATGATCCTGGAACTCCATTCCTGTTCCTGTTGTGCGAGAGCAAGAATGAGCTGCAATCAGGTAATGACAATATTGATTCATAGTCTGGTTTCGCGGTCATGTTGAAGCTCCCTTTGGCTTATTGCCTTTGGATATCTCCTGTATCCTTATTTTGTTTGCTTCAATAAAAACTCTGTGAATTTTATTTTAATTTTTTCTTTTTCGGGTGAAGCTCCTCGCGGTCAAATGACCTATGGAGGAGGTAAAATAGCAGAATATGTAATGGCAATACAGAGATTGAACCAGTGATCCTTTGGTCATGAAGTTCGTCTTTGTGACTTTGCATACCAACCCAGTTCATAATTCCTATTAAAATTGTTTATGAAAGTTCTTTGGCCAATGTTAAGGTCTGGGATAGGTTATAGATTGCAAGGAATGCTTCTTCTTTATTAGGGTGCTTGTGCCTGTTATGTGTATGTTTTTCTTATGATTTACAGTTTACGTGCCCTTTTATCTTCATTTATACTTGGACTGGGTCTTTCAAAAACATTCTTTAGGATATACTGGGTCGATGTTGTTGTGTCTGAATGTCTGATCATTGTCACGGGTCAGATGGGATAATTTGCCTGTCAATCGGTTATATGTGTCCAGGCAGGCTTATGGTATAGAGCTTGTTTGGCATGCAATATGAAAGAGCTTGGTTGGTGCAATAACGTTTCAGCTTAGGCAATGTTTATTAGTTACTATTCAAGATACTAAAAATATTATTTTTTATTCATCTCTTTCCGACACATTAGCCTAACATCCATTCCTTACTTTTTCTACTTTAATAATATCACTAGTATCCCACAACCCTTTTTTTTTACCAAATCAATTTACGAATATATTCCTCTATAACAATTATTTTCAACATGTTTATAATATTATATTAGTATTTAATTACTAAAATTTATTTATATCATTTATAAAATGAATAAGTAAAAGTATATGCTATCCACTTTTGAGATTTAAAATAAAATAGCAAACTCTATTGATTAAAAAAAAGAAATTACACAAAAGATAATACATAAACTAAATTGCAACTAAACACACATAATACGAAATTTGTGAAATATAATTGTCTCCACTTTTGTTCATGACGCAATCCAATTTTTCGAGGAAAATTACAATATGTCAAAAATATATTCAAAATTGATGTCTATGTGTAGAGAAAAAATGAATAGTATAGTGGTATTTTTTTTTACATTTTCATTGTCAAAATTTGCATTTTGTAAATGTAAATATCCAACTAGCAGAACATATCACAACCGTTGATTGCATTTAGTCTCTCGGCTGTTTGCGTCTCGCCCTCTCCTAGCTTGACACATGTCGCTTTTTTTTTCTAGAATTGCAGGTGCCCATTTGTAGTGAAACGCAACATTTCACACATATAGCATTCCCAACGCCGTTGTTTTGACTTTTGATATGAGATTTCCGAAACTAAAAAAAAAAGGAAGTTTGATACAACATTTATTACACACGGATAAGCATCGATGCTTAAATTGCATCGCTCATATCTCACCCAGGCCCTTAATATTTTATTAATTTTTTCCACTTTAGCATCATGAACAATACACTCTTAAAGATGCTCTTAGGGTTAGATAAAATATATCAAGGCAAACCAACCAATTGCTTACCAATCGAAACCAGTTTAAATTGATATAGAGTAAATTGGTTATCAATTATATTGGCACGGTATTACCGAACCAATTATATTGGCACGGTTTTACCGAACCAATTCGTCAAAGTTGGTTTGTAAAGATAATAAGTTTGGCAAAGTTATATATATTGAAAATTAAAGTCCAGAAAATAAAAAACAAAGTAAAAGAGGGCTAAAATGTCAATCAAGGAAAGAATGTCATAAGTTCAAACTTGATTCAAATGAACATGTTTTGAAGTTTCGAGAGTTTCACGTGAATTTATAAACTATTAATATATATATAGGTACGTAATTTTCACTTTACCATATCATTAATATCTCAAAACATGGGGATTTTACCATTACCAACCCTTACTAACCAATTATATTGGTTACCGATTAAGTTGATACAATAGTTTTTATCAATACTAGTTATAATTGGTTGGTATGTGGTATAGATAAAAATGAATTGATATTGTACCAATTCCATCCTTAGCTCAGCTAGAAGATGAAGCCTTTTGCCACCACTATTAACGACACTGTTCAGAATGTAATACAGTTACTTACATCTACCAATACACACACCAAACACGCCCTTAGACTGGACACAGTAACAAATACTGTTTTTCAATCTATAATCATACACAACTCTCTGAAATAGGCAACCACTGAACATATATCCACGGAATAAGCATGGCTTGCAACTTATATAAACCTCCAATTGCATAGGCTCCAATCCAAGGGTTTGGGTACACAATAAAGCATAAAAGAAACAAATAGTACAAAAAATTAGCTTTTTCCAACATCCAATCTATTTCTTTAGAAACCATGAGGTACAAAATCATTCCCACATTGATTTGTAACAAGCAATCAACTGAAGGTCTATTGGTTAGCGATCGTGTATGGTGACCCAAATCAAGGCACACCAAAAGGACATAGCATAGCCATTTTCCACCAGATTCTGAATTACTATTATTATTCGTCCTTCTTCTGAGAAAGTCTTGCGCGGTGTCTTAGTTCAGCCCTTTTCCATGTAACCATTAGGGTGCACATCGAGAACAGTGTGTTGATCTGCAGTTGGGACACATTGGAATGCTGAGTGAGGAATCATGTCCAAATTCTGGATAGCACGGTGAGGGAATTCAGAGTACTCACCAAGATTATCATCGAAATCATGATAAGAGGACCAGACCAAAGTGTTGAGAGGAAAACACCGTGTGGATCAAAATAGTTCTGAGTTGCAAAGGTTTTCCAATGCTCACCTAAGAATCTGTTGAGACTCTCAGCAAGAAATACACCAAGCACTGCATCTCATTGAGCTCATATTAATAATCAGTGATTCAGTGCAAAGAAAGCCTCAATGGCTGCAAACCTATAACTGTGAAGAAGATGAACCTATATAAAAGTGCAACGAAAACCTCAATGGCTGCAAACTTACAGCTTTGAAGAAGCTCACATTGATAACCAACCCCAATGCATAAATTTTAGCAAGTGACCGACTAAATAAAAATGGAAGATGACACATGCATACATTCATCACAACGGCCATGCAAAGCCAACACAGATATAAAATCTGGGTTTTGTGAATCTATATGCAGATTTATGAAGCATGGAATAGCAAACTTACATGCGAGAAGGAACAAAGACATCTGGAAGTTGAGATGCTTTCTTGAGAGTATGGTTATTAGTAACAGAAAAACATGGAAGCCTATTAAGCCCATCAGAAAAGGTTCCTGCAGATCACAAAGCATGGAGATGTCAATCCAATATCAAGAAACTCACTTACATGACAACCAATATGGTTACAACTTACAACTATGAAGATGAAAAGTTTTATGAAGCATACTGTAAGGATTTGTAATAATCAGAAACGATAATAAGGATCAGTTACACTTAAAACATGGCAACTGAAGGGAAATTCTTGCAAATACATGAGTAATTGCAACATTTTTACATCAACTTTGGACTATAAAATTAAAAGTCCACCTATTAAGTAGTAATGCCATGACTAGAAAAATGTGGACAACATTTTCTTCTCATAGTTACGAGTGAATATAATTCATCAAACTACTGAAGTGAACTAACAGCAACAATTTTGGCTTAAACACCGACTATAGATTCACTAACTAAGGGTCTTCAATTCCCAGTCTCGAGCATGAACCTTTATTTTGAAAATCAAATTCAACTCTCTCCAAACAATAAGCATTTGCTAGAGCTAGATCATATTGCTTTTTATCATAAGCAACAAAACGAAGCAGTTCTTAAACCGTAATCGCTTACTCTTGGTAACGTAGTTGAATTTAGCAGTTCCAACACATTTCCAAAAAAAACTAGCTCAGAGAAAATATTGGACTCTTATCAGATCTACAAAACAAGCGCGTTTTCAATTTCAACAGTCAAAACCACAAACAAAAATTCACAGCGGAAAATAAGCACAATCCAGATCCTGCTACCAAACACGGCTCCAGAATCCCTAAAATAAACAGCGGAAGAAATAGAAATGCATAAAAAGAGAGAGAACCTTCCAATCAATGGCGTGAACGAAACCTAAGAGGTTTTCGTAAGCAGGTTGGATTCCGGAACGGAGCTCGGCGGTCAATTTCTGCACCAGATCCGCCATCTGATCCATGTGATCCTCCATTGCAGATTTAAGCTCGTCCATGTTTGCTTCGAGAACTGGAAATCGCGGAAGTGGAGAGCACCGCTCTGATTCTAATTCCAACGCTGAGAGGTTTGATTTCGAATCAACAAGTGCGTGCTCTGGAAAAACCAACCATCTCCCACGAAATCGCTCTGGTGGGTTTCTTCAAATCCGCTCGATGGGCTTATCAGTTGGGCCTCCATTATTTTTTGGGCCTCACGCTGTTGCTACTTTCTTATTTTGAAGGGTAAACTACAGAAAACCACCCCTTAAATACCCTACATTGCTCAAAACCACCCCTTAAAATAAAAATTGCAGAAAACCACCCTTTAAATATACTCCGTTAGCATATAACCACCCAACCCATTTATTCCGTTAAACAGTCTGTCAATCTGAGAAATGTATGCCTCCTCCTCTCTCATGTCGCCAGCGCCTGCACCCGTTGACCACATCGGCGGCACTTCGACTTCGTTGGTACTCTGACTAGGGCGTTTGGAACGGAAGGAGCGAGCCATAGCCCCTGCCAATTGAAAACGCCGAGAGCTTCTGCAAAAAGAAGAACATACAGGTTTGCCCTTTTTGCTCTTCCTTAATTTTCTTTTAATTTGGGTTGATTTTTAATGATTAGGGTTTTGAAAAATCAACTAGGGGACTATGTTTGGGAATTTAGGATGTGGAATTTTTTGTTCCGAGCAATCGATGGAGAGGGCGGCGGAGATAAGCGGTTGCCGCTAGCCAAGCTGTCAAAAGCAAGGAGGCGTTACCGGAAGAGCTTTCGAGAAGTGAAGACTCGAGGGTTTATAGCCCAATCCAAAATTTTGTATGTTTGAGGTTCGTGAATTTGTTTCTTAATTTTAATCTCTTCTTTTTAAGCCTAATTTTTGGGGCTCCCGTTGTTCTTAATTTCAATCTCTTCTTTGAGATTTTTTAGTCTCTGAATTTGTCCAGATTTTTGAGGCTTGCTTACCCCTTTTCTTTTTCTTTCCTGGAGTGCAATTTGACCGCCCATTTGAATTAATTTGGCTGATCAGTTTTTTGTTTTATGTCGATTTGAATGTATTCCAGATTCTGAAATTTCTGATGGCCACCATGTTTCGTTTGTTTGGGATTTCAAGCCGTTACTTGATAAGGCTCGAACCGAGGATCCCGACATCGATGTCGCCCGGGATTCTGAAATTTCTCATGGCCACCCTGTTTCGTTTGTTCTTGAGCTTCTAGGATTTGACCGTTTGAACTTCATGAAACAGAGGGTTTGGATGGTTTGGACTTTTGGAGGGTGAACAAAGGGGTATAATTGTATTTCAACCAGATTGACAGACTTTTTAACGGAATGAATAGGTTGGGTGGTTATATGCTAACGGAGTATATTTAAAGGGTGGTTTTCTGCAATTTTTGTTTTAAGGGGTGGTTTTGAGCAATGTAGGATATTTAAGGGGTGGTTTTCTGCAGTTTACCCTATTTTTAAATACACCCCATCAGGTTGGGGGAGTATATGTAACTTAATTTCGGATATAATTTTAGGGTGATTTTGGTACATAGACTTTTTTGAATTTTTAATTGGATACTTATAGGGATGGCAATGGGTCGGGTGATGGGTGGATGATCTACTTCCGTCACCCGACCCACCACCTAAAACCCTTCACCCTACCCGATCCATCACCCACCAAATATTTCACCCGCCCCGTCTACCCATCACCCACCGGGTGATCGGGTGGATCGGGTGATAATTCGGGTGAAAAACAAGACATCAAATTCATCGAAAAAAATTATTGAAAAATATACGTCAAACAGATCGACGATAAACAAGTACAAAATATAGTCAAATTCGGTCAAATACATGTAAACATCCACAACTTTCAACACTTCAACCTAGAAGTCTTAGAAATAAAAAAGACATTATAACAATTAGGGGGTATATTGGTAATTTTACATATAAAATGTAATTATATATTATAAGTCGGGTGATGGGTCGAGTGACGGATCGGGCGATGGGTCGGGTGACGGGTGGGGAATGTCTTCACCCGAATCCGACCCGACCCATCACCCGTTCACCCATCACCCATTTAATATCCACTTTATTTCGGATTTTCACCCACTTTTTCGGGTCGGGTGAGACGGATATCCGTCGGATGCGGATGAAATTGCCATCCCTAGATACTTAGACCCCAAACCAATTTAATTAGTTTTGGTAGACCTTATTCATTTAGTGGTCAATGGTCAACTAATTGACCATTGACCGGTCAACGTTGACCAACCCATTTTGGTACATAGACTTTTTTGAATGTTCCATGTGGCTGCAGAGCCATGGTTGGCCAAGTGGTTGCACTTATGCCACTAAATTCTGTGATAGCAGCACCAAAAATAACCCATAACCCATACTGAATTTACATGACACCCATATCGGATTTACATGACATATAATGTATTTTACTTGACATATGGATTTTTTTTACTTGACACCTGAATTTGAGACATATTATATTCCTTTTTGATGATTCAGAATTCCTTCTGCTAGACTTCTTTTTTTGAGCTTGGTTTCAAATTCAGCCTTGGATGATTTCTGGGGTAAGTCCGCTCACTCTGACTGCCATGTTAAGTGACGTAGGTGACATGTCAAACATATTACTTGTCATGTTAAAAACCCATCTTATGATGAATTCAACAGGAAGATGAAGTGTCTTGGCTTTTGATTTATTTTGATATGAAGTTGCCTATAATTCGGTGATGTAGCAAGCTTGACTTGTTCTAAACATAAGTTGATAGTTGGCGTTGATTAATGAATAATAAGCCTACGTGGGAATTGAACCCACATCTTTGTGTATGACCACAATGCTCTCCCATTGAGCTAATAGGCTACATGTGAAGAATATTTATCTCAAAGAAACTTGATATGTGAGGATCTATCCATTTACCTTGGCCATTATCATTTGCTCTGCACACAATGAAAACATACTTCAAAAGAGGCACAAGAGTGAGGGAGTAAATTATGAGAGAAAGAGCTCCAATGATATCCTCTGTGTCTTCGATCCCACAAAGAAAATGTGTTGTAGAAAACATACAAAGGAGATGTACCCAAATCTTCATAGACTACTCCAAGACTCTGGAATGCTAATCTCAGCAAGAGGAACCAATCCCCAAAGTCATCTTCTGAAAAAGTGATAACACTATCAAAGCAACACTTATAATTGTTAATTAAGTTTGTTAAGCTCAACTGAACAATTTGCTGACCGAATTACTCGGAAAAAATATACCTAATTGATCTAAGAGTCATAGTTGTAGTCTTGGTATTCCCCATAGAATTCCTAGAATCGCTAGAGGAAAGTAGCCAAGTTCCAGAAGAACATCACAAAGAGGGGATTAGTTTTTAAAAACTTCTTCAAAGAAGGGGAATTTGACTTTCTTACTTGTTTTAAGGAAAGAAAATTTCTCGTGTCATGTACATCGTATTTGAATGACATGTTAATAGCAGTTCATGTCATGTACATCGTCATTGACTGACATGTTCGAATTTCCCATAAGTACAAAATGCGCTAACTACATACTGAATCACAAAAGCTGGAGCATAAGCATCTCCAGGTGTATCATACTTGACACCAAGAAGCACATTTTGAAGAGGTAAATATATAGATAGAGTAACGAAGTTACAAGGAAAGATGGAACCATATGATGAGTCCCATGTAAAATAAATATGATATGCACCTATTTTCGAACTACCCATACCAATCTTATATGAACCCAATTAAACAACTAACCTAGTCAGTTGCACTAAACAAACGCAGCTCTTGAAGGGATGCCATATTCAGCTACCAAGTCTTTAGCTTTGGGATGGGATCACAGCTTGAAAGCACAAGCTCGGGAAATTCAGAATCTAACCAATCAAAGCTTCTCAAAGAGAAACAATCCACATACAAATTGACTAATGGAGGCAATTTACAAATCCAAACACTTATATAAGTTCAAGCAAAAGACCCTTTACGAAATTTTCTTTCCTTAAAACAAGTAAGAAAATCAAAATCCCTAATTTATGTATCCCTAAATTAGTCGATCCTGCCTTCGACTCATCTTCCTCCTTAAATTTCAAAATCAAAATCCCTAATTTACACTATAGAAATCAAAACCCCAAATCAACAATTTCTATCTATGTATCCCTAAATTAAGTTTAATAGATGGAAAATCAGGGAGATGCTAAAACCTTAACCCTAGAATTTTCCCTTACAGTCGATCAGCAACGGCCTTCGACTCAAGCTGCCTCTATCGACCTTAGCAATTGCCTTCAATTTCGTCGGAGTCGTGCACCACTGGCCTCGAAACCTGCTAGATCTAGAGAAATTTCCTAGCGACAGGATCGACCGCAACAATGGCATTCGGGTTTGGGGCCGCCATTGGAGACGAATGGGAGGAAGAAGGACCAAGATGACTGCGCTCAAGCCCTCCCGTCGAGCTCGGAGGCCTGTCGCCTAGAGCCGCGAACCTCGCCTCCGACGACGGCGTCTTCCCTGCTTCATCAAACCCCTCATCCTTCCCTTCCTCTCTCACTGTTGCGCGCTTTTCTCTCTCCAATCGGCTGTAGCCATGAGAAACCGGGTAAAGGAGGGTTACTTTGCAAAAATTTTTTTGGGGGGTTAAGCCCCACAATCCAACCGGGTTTTCGGGTTAGTTTTGCAAAAGCCCCCCTATAATTTTATGTTATACTACCCCTGTCTCATAATTTAGTTCGTTTGACTTTTTAACATATTTTTAATATAATAAATATCTATAAAATATATAATAATTCAATTTTTTTTTAAATAATTTAAAACTTGTTACTAATAAGTTTGAAATTATTTTTAAAAAATTAAAGAAAAGTTTATATTTTTATAGAGTTTTTAACACATTAAAATATGTGTCAAAAAGTCAAATGATCTAAATTATGAGACGGAGGGAGTAAAAATTATAGGATAAATTTTCTCAAATATCCATTTAGGAAATCTAATTAGCTAAATGTCCATATTGAAATGGTAATTAAGTAGATGTCCATATATTTTATTTAATCCACAAACTACCATTCTTATAATTTAATCCCAATTCCCCTTCCTTTTCTCTTTCAGCCCTCTACTTAATTAGTCTCTTCATTTAATCGTCCTTCATTTGTTCTCAGCAAGGAAATTAGATTGTAATTGATTTAATCTCGGTCGTTGATGCTGGGTGGGCTACGTTGATCAGTGGCCCTTATTAACTCTGCATTATAATGTCATTTCTACCCTTCAGAGTTTCAATTTAAAATGATTTATTTTTTTGTTTAGATGTCTTGTTCGGTCTTTTCTCATAAATCAGAACTCCTCTTGATAATGCATATTTCATATAGGCATTATAGGTGTTTCTTATTGCTATCAGGTATTGGTTTTGTTATGTTTTGTGTCTAGTTCCGTATATTACTTGTGGAGTATTCGAGTTTGGAATCTATGTGTTTTTAGTGTTTATTCTGCAGAATTACATTCCGAGCTTGGATGGACTTTGGGAAGAGCTTAAGAAGCATGTTTTGGAGCATATGGAGGCTGAGGAAGGGCTAAGGAGGAGCAAGGAGGCACGACATTGGAATTCGTCGAAGGAATTTGAGGAACGTCGAGCACTGCAGAGACGGCTCCCGCTGCCCCTTGCACGACGCCCGTCGTTGGCCCAGATCCCGAAAACGCGGTTTTGGATCCGAAGATTATTATTTTATATTATTTCCTATTATTTCTTCTAGGGTTTTTGCCGACCCTTGTGCGACTATTTGAGGTTGTTTTTAGTTTATTTCGCCGTGTGGCTATTGTGTGAGACGATGAACACCATTAGAGAGGGAGAGAGAGAGAGAGAGAGAGAGAGAGAGAGAGAGAGAGAGAGAGAGAGAGAGAGAGAGAGAGAGAGAGAATTGGCCTATGAGTTCCAACCATTGTCAGAGAATAATTGATAGATCAACCATTGTCAGAGAATAATTGGCCGATAAGTGAATCTCTGCAGATCTTTCAACTTTAGTCAAGTAGACCTAGGAATATGAATAATTGATAGATCAATCCGAGGACCATGAATTCCTACCATTGTCAGAGAATTACAGGTGAAATGTTCTTTCTATTTTGATATCAATTTGCTTTCTGATTTGCAATCTGGTTACTTTTACGTATTTGCTACTTGTCAAAGATAATTGTTTTGCTTTAAGAGTGATTGTCTAGAGTTATTGAATAGGAAATCGCTTCTCCATGTGGGTTCGACACCAGACTTCATCGCTATACTAGTAGTTATTTGGTTTATCAAGTGATAGGTTGCCTAACCTATTGGTTGTGTGTTTAAGTTTGGATATTATTACTATTTGGTAAAGGGTGAAAGTGCCAACGACGTTCGTCCCGCATCACCTCTCTTGCTTCGTTTTTCGTTCTCCGCCTCCTGGATCCTACTTTGAGCACGGAGATGATGGAAGGTTTCTGTCGTTCTCCAAACCCTGCCCACCACCTTCCTCAATCCTCCTCTCAAGGTCATTGCAGTCGGCGGCTCCTCTCTCACTCGAACTCATTGCTCATTGCTTTCTTCTCTTCCCTCATGGTCACCACCTTCTGGCTTCATCGCTTTGCTACTTGCCTTTGATATCAATTTCGCCGAGGCGATTATTATCGTGCAGAAGAAGCTTCGCTCGAGTGGAATCAGCGAGCTTGTGATCTTCCTTAGGTGAAAGAAGTTTCCCATCTTTGATTCCGTCATTTCAGTTTGTCTTTAGGTTTTGCAAATTTTATCTAAATTGGGGAAGTTGATTCGGAGGTGAAATGATTTACTTATTTAATTCGAATCCCAAATTTAGTGTTTAAGTTTTTGGATTGGGGGATTTGAATGGCTGAAAATTTTGAATCCAGGGTTAATTTGTTTTGAGTGATGCACAATTTCATAAATCACTAAATTAATGGAATAGTGCCACAATCATCTCCATTTTCCATTAACATTATTATTTACCATTTAAACATTAATTATGGTCAACGAGTCCTCTTCATTTAAAGGTAATCGCAATATAATGCAGGTTGAACGACTAACAGTACACATGGATGTTGTGAAATTAAGGAAGGGTGAAAATCATATTGGAACATGTAACGAGGAAGAGAAATCCATATTGGATCTCTGATTGAGTGTTCAATTTGTCACCGTATGTCATAAAATATTAACTCAATTTTGTATATTTTTTTAACGAGACTGGTGTCACCACCTTGTTCTAAGGGTTTCAGTGTTTAGTGACAATATTTTGTCTTTGGTGATAATAGATTACTGTTTGCTTAGTTTTAGCCTCTCTAGGGTCTAATGTTTTGTCATTAGTGACAATATATTACAGACAAGAGGTTGGTGACAATAGGGTAGTGACAATGTTTTGTTTTGTTTTTGGTGACAATGTCGTTGGTGATAATTTTGCTGATAATGTTCTGTAGTTGGTGAAAAAGGGTGGTGAAAATGTATTGTGGTTGGTGACGATAAGTTGGTGACATTGTTATGTCATTGGTGACAATAGATTATTGACAAGAGGTTGATGAAAAGAAAATGAAGACAATGTTTTGTAGTTGTTGACTATACGCTGGAGAAAATAATATGGTGAGTGTGTTCCGTATTTGGTGACAGTTTTATGTAGTTAAGGAAAATATGTGGTGACAGTTTTTAATAGTTGGTGGTAAAAAATTGGTGACAATGTTATTTAGTTGGTGATAATAGTTGTGTTTCAGTGTTCACTAGTTGGTGAAAATATTTTTGTACCGGTGTTTGGTAATTGGTTACAATAGGCGGTTATAGTGTGTTATAGTTGGTATGTTATAAATCTATATATTTTTTGGGCCTCACACTTCCTTATTTCGGCTATAATTTTTTGTATCGTTTTCAATTTCATTTAGATTGCCCATAATAATAACATGAAGTTGATGATGTTGGATTGTAGTAATAATTTCTTCCCAGAAAGTTGTCTTTTCTTGTTGAAGGAACGAGGCATAGACAAATAGGATTTTTAATTGAAGATCACCATAGGAAGTGTCTAACATAATAAATCTATTTGATTGTTCTAGAATTCGAATTTTATCCGTGTTTTCATTTGCTTTGGGAAAACCCAAATACCACCCCTATACCCATTTGAAGGGATGCAAATACATTTATTATAGCCTACCCTTCTTGATGTTTGCATCTGTTGGTTCGTTGGCAGATTTAGGTTCCGTGAGTGCTAAGATGTCAAGCTTATTTTGTTTGGAAACGTGTGCAATTTCTTGCCACAAAAGGGGTTTCCAGACCCCCTAATATTCCAGTATATGATATTAGGCATTATAGTTATGATGTAGGAGACGCAGATTGGCCTGTTTTTCCGTTGACCACGAAAGCAGCCCCCAAGCGGTATCGGATTGAATTTCCTTAATTGTGTTGCAAACAAATAATTTAAACTGCCATGGTCGGTAGAATTATGATCGAATTGGGTTTTAATTCTGGTCCACCAGAGTAGTTTTGGATAGAAAGGATTATAACATGAGTAGTACGTGTTGTATGAAGGTTTACCCATCTACACTAATGTCCTGGGATAACTAGCCAAACCGATCCAAATTAACATTACAAACAACCAATTATATAAGGTCCTGGGATAACTAGTCCATCTAGTCTAGTCTAGTTATGGTAAACAACAGTAAGAGCATAATTAATGGTGGTTAAGTACCATAACAATTAAAAAAATGTAAAAAAAAGTAAGATATTTTTGAAGAACCCAACAAAAAAAAGTGAGCTCAAGTATCATATATATGATACTCATTTTTACACAATACCATAGAATATTGCCCATGTGTCAATCGTGCTTTCCACATAAGCATGCAACTACGGAATTCATTAAATGACGAAAGAACAAATACCTAGCAAGATACTATCATGGTGATCAATCATAATAATATCAACAATAATCGCAAAGGAAATCGAAAGATATTAAAGAGAGAAATAATTATTCATTAGAAACTCACAAACAACCAATCAAGTCTCGAAAGTGTAGATGAAAATAATGGAGAATTAGCCAAGCATGGCTTACCTAAATTCCTTCTCTTGAGTGGAAAACAAAACATAAACTAATGAATTGAATAAAGAAAATGGTTGAGAATATGAATGTTAGAATGCCTTCAAACGGTTGAGAAAAGTCTCTCATAAAGTCTAAAGACGTGGGCCAACCTCTAGAATAGAGTTTCCATAAAGATAGAATTGGGCCGCGTTGTGCAGATCCGAAAACAGCGATAACGGCGGGCGCCGCTTTGACAGCTTTGGCAGGCTGAACTTGTAATGCACTTTTTGGAGTCATCGTTCGTCCGATTGACGCATATGAATATGAGTTGGAAAGCTCTTTTCAAGGACTACAACTCTCATGAAGATTTCAGAAGCTAAATCGAAATTCCCAGAAGCTTAAAGAGACGATTTCTCCATGTTCCTTCGTTTCCGCTCTTTGTTCTCGTGCTCCTTAGCTTTGATTCCTTGCTTCAATGCTCCTCGGCTTGTCTTTGATCCTTCATGGCTTGTTCCATGCTGATGTCCGCATTTTTAGTCTTATTTTACATCATGTTTTCATTCCATTTGAGTCATTTTATTAGCTTTTGTGTTGGGAAAGTGTGTCATTTGTGTTAGTTTTCGTATTTTGCGGGATATGGATGTCTACACAAGATTTGGTGGTGTTTTGTAGGTTTTGAAGCTAAAAAGAGGCGATTCTAGAGCTTAAGGAAGAGTGGAGAAGGATGGAAAAAGGACACAAAAAGATTGGCAAAGGAACGAGTGGAGAAAAAGAAGAAGCGTGTAGCAGAGCCTCGGCGCCGATACCCTTGACCTCGGCGCCGACACCCAGCGGATTCCAGCAACACTGTTTTTGAACAGACCCTCGGCTCCGATACCCTGACCTCGGCGCCGATACCCTACGCGAATATGCGAGAGAATTTTGTGGGCTGATTTAATTGATTTTTGGGCTTTTTAATTATGGTTTCTATTTAATTCCTTTTAGGATCTTTTAATTAGATAGACTTAGATAGAATATATTATTTTCCTAAGATAAAATCTCTTTCCTTGGAGATTAAGTCTTAATTTTCTATCTTTAAATAAAGCCAATTAGAGGCTAATTAGAGAATCACATCATCTATCACACACGGCTGAATTTACAGCAGAAGAAACACACGTTTTGAGTTTGAGGATTGAAGAATATTGACGTTAATTTGAGGTTTGGTTTTATGCAATTTAAGATTATGAATTCTTCCATTGTTTTTGTGTTTTTCTTTGCAATGAGTGAGTAGTTCCCCCATCTTCTAGGGTTGGGGTGAACCCAACAATGAGCATGTGTGTGGATGAATGAATCTATATTTATTTGATGTTTTTATCTACTTCTACCTATGTGCTTAACCCTTTGATGAAAGTTTAAGGGAATTCATTGTTGCAATTGACTTGAAAGAGGAGATTGTTAACATTGATAGTAATTAGGGATCTTTGACGGAAGTAAAAGGGATCTAATTAAAGAAAGGTAGAAACAAATAGGTTTTATGTGATCGCCTCTATTATCTATTTGATTGAGTATGCAAAAGCTATCTCTTTAAGATAAAAGCATGATTTCTCATATGATTTATTGATTCATACATGTGTTTGTTGTTGTGGTAAGCCCTAATCTTGGAAGTTCTTTATCATATATTGCATTCGTGTTATTTACTTGCTACTTGAGCCGATTTGAGTGAATTTGCCACCAATTACAGCCGCCACTTTTGCCCTTATTTCCCCTATTTTCGACCATAAAAACAACTAGGATAGAACCGCTGACATACTCCCTTGGATCGACCTTGATTTCCACTATACTATAGAGGGATTCGAGCATAAATTTATTTGATTAGAGTGAGCATAGGCATCGATCTCCCCTCATGCACGTCACATGCTATACTTTTTGGTCTCTTCCCAAGCTCCTCTCCATGTCGGCACTACGAATCTGCATAAATCCAATAAAATAGCGTAGTTTCCGAACTTCACCACTAAAAGAGCATAATATGCAATTAACCATAAAACATGATTATATGACAATGAAATGCATCTAAAACCATCATAAGTAATGTGAAGGAGGAAAACATGTCTATTGCTAGTTACTTTGGGAAATTGAAAAGGTTTTGGGATGAACTGGAAGTGCTGGAAACTTCAATCTATTGTAAATGTGGAGCTTTCACGCAGTGTCGTTGTGCTGTGGTGAAAAGGATTTTAGAGAGGGAGACAATTGCAAAGTTGATGCAATTTTTAATCGGACTAAGTGACACCTATGAACACATGAGGAATGGAATCCTTACTATGGACACTTTACCAAGTGTCAATCGTGCTTTCCACATGGTGACACAGGTGGAAAGACAAAAGGAAGTTACAGGAGGATCTAGCACCACAACTGTGGATGCAAGTGGACTGAATGTTGGACGTCGGCCTCAGTATCAGCAGGGATAATCTTCCAAAGGAGGAGATGTAGGATGCAGACTTGAGGCTTACAAAAGGGATCACAGAAGAGACTTAAGTATGAGCGCAAATGCATTCAATGTGGAGCTAAAGGTCATTTGAAGGAAGCATGTTTCAAGTTGATTGGCTACCCTGACTGGTACACTGGTCCTAGAGAGGAAAGCAAAGGACAGGATCATGTGCAGGCTCGAAACTTTGTAGAAAATGTAGAGGATGTACCACAAGTTGAGAGTCCTCTTGAGATGGATAGTGTGAACAATGTGCAGAGCCTTGTGAATCCATATGTGATTGTTGTTGTGTATCAGGGTGTCTTAAAGATGATGAAAGAGAAGAGTGTAATGATAGACAATGATCAGAATCATGTTATGGTGAACTTTTCAGGTAATTTGCATACACTGATGACTTTCTTGAATTAGAATGGAGACAAACGAATGTGGATCATTGACACAGGGGCAGCTGATCACATTGCGCTTGATCCTACTGTGTTCACTGATTTGAAGGATCTAAGGAAGCTTATTCTGTTGGCTTTACCTGATAGATCTGTCAAACCAATGAAGCAAGTTGGCACCATCATCTTGTCCAAGAAGTTGGTGATACAACATGTGCTTTTTGTCCTAGGATTTAACCATAACTTGTTGTCAGTGTCCAAGCTACTAGCAGGAACTGACAGAGATTTGAAATTTAACTATATGGAATATGTATTACAAGACCTTACTATTGAAGAAGTCATTGTTAAAGGAATGGTTGATGGAGGTCTTTACAAGTTTCAAGTGCTAGAAGGATTTGCTTCCATTATTATGAATAATGCAATTGTTACTCAATGTAAGGCAAACATTGCAACCATACCTTCATTATATACTTTGCATGCTAGATTGGGGCACACATCTTGTCAAAGATGAAACGTTTGCCTTTTTGTCAGTGTTCTGAACTTATTACTTATGTGTGTGATGTGTGTGATATGTGTAACCATCACAAGTTACCTTTCAATCAGAGTTCATCTAGAGCTACTAAACCTTTTTACTTGATACACATGGTCCTATGGGGTCCTTATAGGGTTAAAGCCATCACTGGGGCAAGATATTTTCTTACCATAGTGGATGATCACACTAGATGCACTTGGACATTTCTTCTCAATGACAAGTTGCAAGTGTTTTCTATGATTGAGAATTTTGTTTTTCTTGTTGAAAATCAGTATCAAACTATTGTCAAGTCTGTCAGAACAGACAATGGAACTGAGTTTACTCAGCATAGGTGTGTTGATTTTTTGGAAAAGAAAGGAATCCTTCATAACAAATCAGCTCTTGAATTTCCCCAACAAAATGGAAGGTTGGAACGCAAGCACAAACATCTAGTAGAGACTGCCCGAGCTATTAGAGTTCATGCCAACCTTCCTCTTTGTTTTTGGGGTGAGTGCATTCTTATTGTGCAACTCATATCATTAACAGATTACCTTCTTCTGTTACTGGGTGGAAATCTCCTTTTGAGTTGCTCACTGGCCTTGTTCCTTCCTATGATGCCCTTCGGGTAGTTGGATGTCTTTGTTATGCATCCAAGAGCAAAGTTGCAAGGGACAAATTTGCTCCATCTGCAAGGAGATGTGTTTTACTTGGGTATGCCAGTGGACAGAAGGCATATATGCTCTTTGATATAGATTCTAGTACTGTGTTTATTGGAAGACATGTGGTTTTCAGGGAACATCTCTTTCCTTTTATAAGCTCTAACCATCACAAGCAAGTTGTTGCTTGTGACTCCTTACATCTTGTGGATCTTGAGACCACTACTGACATTGTGGAGGGTCAATTGTATGCACCCACTCCTCCGGCTGAGGTTGAATCACCTATGCCTGTTCATAAAAATCATGAGATCATGGATTTTGTGTCACATGATTCTTCTCCATTTGATGAGGTTTTGGTATCTCATCTTGATGTTCCTAATGATTCTATTGCTGCTAATGATCCTCTACCTCTTCGACGATCTACAAGGAAGTAGTTCCTCCTTCTCTGTTTGATGATTTTATTTGCTCGCAGCTTCCTACTACAGACGATTTAAAGCCAGCTTCCTTTGTTGTGTTTGCTATGCAAAACTTGTCTCATTTGCCTTCAAAGTATGTGATATCTATGGAAAACATGTTTAGTGTTCCTGAGCCTCATAGCTTCAGGCAGGCCAAAGGCAATCCTGTGTGAGAAGAGGCTATGCAAAAGGAGTTACTAGCCTTGGATGTCAATCATACTTGGATTCTTACCTCTCTTCCACATGCTAACAAAGCTATTGGATCTAAATGGGCCTACAAGGTGAAATTTAAACCAGATGGCACTATTGAAAGGTATAAAGCCCGATTGGTGGCTAAAGGGTTCAACCAGGTGAAAGATAAAGACTACAAGCACACGTTTTCTCCTGTAGCAAAGCTTCCTACATTTCATGTTGTGTTTGCTTTAGCTGCTGCTAAAGTTGGAATTTGCATCAACTAAACATAAACAATGCCTTCCTCCATGGATCTCTGGATGAGGATGTCTATATGTTTCCTCCCGAGGGCTATGATAAGGCTTTTCCAGGGTAATTTTGCAAATTGGTTAAGTCTCTTTATGGCTTAAAGCAAGCCAGTAGACAGTGGAACATCAGCCTTACAAAAATTTTGGTTCACAAGGGTTTCAAGCAGTCAAGACATGATTATTCTCTGTTTACTCGTGGTGGTCCAGGTGCTCAGACCATTGCTTTGGTCTACGTTGATGATATGCTGATCATGGGTGATTTTGATCATGACATTGATGTTCTCAAGCAGGATTTGCATCAGGAGTTTACCATTAAGGATCTTGGACATGCTCGATACTTTCTTGGCATGGAGAATGCTTGCTCTCCACAAGGGGTCCTTTTGAATCAGCATAAGTATGTCTTGGACATTCTTACTAACTCTGGCTTGGTTGATTGTAAATCAACCAGGTTTCCTATGCAGCAGGGCCTGCTATCTCCCACAGATGGTGATCCTTGTGAGGATCCTGAAAGATACAGGCGGTTGATTTGGTGTCTTCTTTACCTCACATTGACTCGACCTGATATCACTTATTCAGTTCAACAATTGAGCCAATATGTCTCGGATCCTCGACAGCCTCACATGAATTGTGCTCTGTATTTGCTTTGATATCTGAAGGGCACTTTCAATTTCTCTTTGTTCTACCCATCATCATCAGATCTTCATTTGACGTTCTCCAGTTCTCTCACCATTTGGAGTTGCCATGGATGCAAGAACGAAGCTTAGGAAACCAAATCAGAATCGCGGAAACGAGTAGAGCAAATCACAGATCTCAGACGTGATGCTCTGATACCATGATGATGAATTAAGCTTGAATAAGATGGAAATCAAGCTTAATTCCACACAATGCAAGTGAAGAACACAATCAGAGAGAAAGAGAGAACAACTGAATCTTGCATTCTGTAAACTAAAATCTGAGTTACAATGATCACAGGAAAAGGTGTATTTAACCCGGTTACAAGGTGACGTGGTCAACTAAGAGCCATTAGATCCTAACTGCAATCTAACACCTTGATCAGCTGATTACAACTTGCAACCTATTTCAACAATGACGCTGGTTGAGGTAGTTGTGTCTTCACTGCTCGTTCTCTCAGATTGTGTTTCATGGAAAACCAAAAAACAAAAGACGGTGTCCAAATCAACAGCTGAAAGTGAATATCGCAGCATGTCTGCTGTGGCTAATGAGTTGGTTTGGTTGCATGGCTTGCTATCAGATATGCGTGCTCATCATCCCTTGTCTATTCAACTGCGTTGTGATAATAAAGCTGCCTTGCAGCTTGCAATCAACCCCGTCTTCCATGAATGCATGAAGCACATCATAATTGATGAGCACTTCATTCGTGAAATAGTTGAGAAAGGCATAATCTCTACATCATATGTGCCTACCAATCTTCAATTAGTCGACATTTTTACGAATCCTTTAGGAGCTGCTACACATTTCTTCCTATGTGGCAAGCTAGGACTTCAGTTTTCCTTTGGCTCGGCTTGGGGGGGGGGGGGGGGGGTTCCCGGGTTGTCAATAACAAAGAGCTTAAGGCCCAATCAGTTTGTAAGATTAATAATAGGCCCAATGGTTAGCTCTCCTTGTTAAAAGTTTGTTAGGAGGTAGTTAGAGGTGGGTTAGCTGCTAATTAGTGTTCAACCCGGTTATAAATACTCCTGTGTACATATACTTGTTGATCAAGATAATAGAACGGGTAGTGCAATAGTGAGCAACAGTTTTATAGCAGGGGCGAAACTGGATCGAGGGCCAGGCTAACCGGTTTTCTTCTTCCTCGACTTCTTGTATAATCTTCACACAAGGGTTATTAATCTAATCTAATATATATGATATGATCGATTTGGGATAGCTTGCCTATGACTCATTTTGTTATTGTTAAGACTTATGGAATTCCCTTTTCCCTTGTAAGGAGGATCCCATTTCTATATTGATCATGATAAAGTGTTTTCCCGTAAACTTCTACATTGATCCCCACTCAATATATATGTTTAACTAATGGATAAACTACTTGGTTCTGCTTCCAACACAACAATTTTTTTTAATTATTAGTAGTCTTAGAAATCAATAACAATATAATGAGTATGATGATACGTTCAATATCAAGATATATATTTGAAGTTTGAATTCGATCTATTTAAAATACTCGCTTGGGAAATCGAGTCCCTTCAATATATCATATATTACATAATTAATCTATCTATCTATATAAAGCGGTTAAGCTCGATCAAATTGGAATAACACCGAAAAAAATTGTTTATGATATAGAAGAGAGTACGTTTAACGTTTGACATAAAACCAAGTCACTTTGATACATCTGGTTTCACCATAACTACATATGTGCTGCCAAAGCCATTTTTATGCATATGAATAAGCACATCTTTGCATATATGCAGCCTCTACAGTCTATATATAGCCACTCATGCATATCTCAACTTAAATCCCAAAACAGGTGACAAATTACACTCTCTACGTACCAAATAGAAACACAACCATGCCATATATAAAAAAAAAGATGCCCCTAATGGCCGCCGGCCGCCGTGCCACTAATCTTCACATCCGCCGGCGGCGACGGGAGGATAGTGAACGCTAGCACCGCGCTCACGAAGGCCGCCACAGCCCCAGCAAGGAACGCCGGTAGGTTCCCTCCTCCAAACCAATTGTCAAACTGTCCATTTACCGCCGACACAAACATCTGTTTTTTCAACCAAAAAAAAAACGCTTGACAAATTAATTTAATGTTACTAATAATTTGTAATAGAGTAATGATTTCATTTTTGATACAAGGATTTATTGGTGATGCCCCATAACATCTACACAAACAACAACATAATTGTGTTAATTACACTTATATTGTATTCACCCTAGCTAACTGTTGAAAGTCAAATTATCAAATTCAATTAAAAGGGTCCATTGTTTTTAGAGATTTATTGTGTTCAACCTAGCTAACTGTTGACCAATCACAAGTTGGTGTAGTGATTGTGGAACTACATCCAATGCCAAGAGGTTCAAAGTTCGAATCCCCTTAAAAACATGGAGTCGCTTGTGAGTGGAATGATCAACCCCTTAAATGAACCATACAGTACTCGATCTATACATAGAGCGACTGAGTCGATCGAACTGAACTAAGATAAAAAAAAAAAACTAGCTAACTGTTGAAAGTCAAATGGGTCTACCATATATTATAATGGGCCCATCATAATTGATTATCATATTCAATTAAAAGGGTCCATTGTTTTTAGAGATTTGACTGATCAAACTAGTTTAGAATTAGGGAAGCTCACCTGTGGTACAACTATCGCAAGGTTGAGAACTCCTAGAGACAAGCCTGCAATTATATATTTTTTCAAAAATCAACACACATGTATGAGTACATTTTACGAACATATTCATTATGAAATAAACTACAAATATCATATATTTATATATATAAAATTTAAAATAATATACAAGTATATATATATATACCTTGGCCAGCGCCAGAAGATGTGGAGAATATGGATGCCAAAGCAAATGGAATGCTGAATGTTATCTGCTCACACAAATCGTCGGGTTTAATTAATATAATATATAATAACTATATATAAAATTGTAACACAAAAAAAAAAAGGGGAAAAGAAACAGTTGACGTCGGTGAATGGATGAGGTCAAGGTTTATATATAATTAAATGGTGCATGCCTATTTTTCAGATGTAAAACATTAAATGGTTGCATGCATGTCTGTTATAAGGTGAGAATTGAAGTGGCAAAATTTGATTCAGAGAAAGTTGTGGATAACAACTCAAAATGTTGTTCAACCTTCCAACCACTTACGGTTTTACTCATTTACTACACTACACTACTTTCTTATGTTTTCAATTTCCCATGTTTCTCACCGCCCTTATTTTTTCAATTTAGTTGGATTGGATTGGTTTTTTTTTTTAATTAAACAAAACACAAAATTGATCCCCCTAAATGTCATCGTCAAAATGCAAATGAATAAGGCAAATCAGGCAATAAATCCGAAAAAATCAAAGCTAAAAAGGTACTCACTCATCTGTAAGGACGGTTGAATCGGACATTTCAAATAATTAACACATAGGTATATTCATTTTTTTTTTATCAATTAAGCTGATAAAGATAATAGAAGTAAATAATATACCAGTCAGTTCAAAGATATCGAGGTCAAGACCCAAGTTTCAAAATAAGAAAATGGATAATTTTGCACACAAAGAAAAGAAAAGAAAATTGATTTCCTTATTCTATGTTGTAATAAAATCGATGAAAAGACCAAAAAAACAAAACAAAAAAATTATTACATGTAGTACTACGTACAAATTCAATCTTATAAAATATAAATAATGTTTCTCCAAAAAAAACTTATAAATAAAGAATTAGTCTTTAAATTTAAAGTATTAGATCAAAAGAGCAATATATATAGAGACTACAACTTAAAAATGATTCATTTTACGGGTTTTTTACATGGACTAAAATTCATATTATTTTAATAATAAATTCTAAAATTGAAAATTTTGACATTAAATCATCCAGTAATCCAGATCAGATTTCCTCATCAGGATCAATCTTATGAGTCATCAAGTATATTAAAAAAGCATATATAGACACAAAATTAAGTAAATTTCCATATATAACCATACACAATGTGCATGCACTCACCGCGAGAGGGATGCCAAGTACAGAAAACAGCGCCAACGCCCCACCCTTGACGTTGCCGGGAGGGGTCAGGGCCACGCCGCCTCCGTGCTGCACTGCCTCGTGCCGCGCATTCTCCGCCATCTTCGTGATCAGCACCGTCATCGCCAAGCACACCGCCAGCACCAGATTGACCGTGCCCCATAGCCGCTTTGCGCCTCCTACTAACCTCGATAGCGGCTCAATACCCACCGACATCACCCCCAATACGACGGAGTTCAGCATTAGCCCCAACGCGCCGGCGCGTATGCCGAGATCGTAGCGCCGGTCGCCAGGATGGCCACCGTACACCTCCTTGCCCATCCAGTCGGTGTCGAACAGGATGAACGGGAACCAGGCTACCCAGTTGAGACACGTCACCAGCATGAGGATCCACATGGGCCTCTTGAGGTCTTTTAGGGCGGAGAGGATCTCGCCGAAGAACGGGAGTGAGACGCACGCGCTTGGGGGCGCGTGGGGATCGGATTTGGGGTTGGGTTGGGGGTTTAGGAGGGGCCTCTCTGAGGTGAAGAAGGATGCTAGGGAGGTGAGGGTGATGAGGAGGGCGGCGGAGATGAAGAAGCAGGATTTGAGGTTTGCGCAGTATTCGTCGCACGCGGCGGTGCGGGAGAAGGGGAAGAGGCGGTGGAGGTGGCGGAGGCTGCCTGCGGCGTAGCCGAGGACGTTGCCGACGGCCATGAAGAAGGAGTAGCCGGAGTTGGCAGCGCGGGTGCGGCGATCGTCGCCGGCGGCAAGGTCGGCGAGGAGGGCGCGGCAGGGGCCTTGGAGGGTGTTGTTGGCGACGTCCAGGACCCAGAAGCCGATGACGAAGACAGCGATGGCGCGGGGTTTGGTGGCGCCGGCGGCAACGGGGTCGCCGGAGGCCACACCAATGTCGGCAGCGAAGCCGATGAGGAGGACGGCGATGACCACGAGAGTGGCGCCGGCGACGATGAAGGGGCGACGGCGGCCAAAGCTGGAGGTGCAGCGATCGGAGTAGTAACCGACGCAGGGCTGGACGAGGAGGCCGGAGATGGGCCCACAGAGCCAGATGAAGGAGGTCCAGACGTGGGGTACGCCGAGGAGCTGAATGTAGGGGGTGAGGAGGGAGAGCTGCAGGGCCCACCCGAACTGGATCCCGGCGGCGATGGACGCCACCAAGATCATGTGTCGGAGGGGGCTGGACTCCGGCGGGGAGGAGGTGTCGATGCGGAGGCTCTTGGGGGCTTCTTCCATGATATTGTGAGCGTCTTTTTTTCCAACTGTGTTTTCGAGTGTTTTGGGACGGGAGGGATGAATGGAATTTATAGGGCCCTATCCGTTTTTTTATTTTTTATTTTATGTTTTTGAATACTCCGTAATGATTATGGGAGGATATTGGTGGGAGTGTGGATCTTGCCAGGTTGAACAAACAAAAGGAAAAATAACAAAAGTATAAGGAGTGGTAAATAGGTAGAGTTTAAATTTTTGTGTTTAAATAATGCACCTTGATTTCATAATAAAATATGTGATAAATAAAAATAAATTCAACACAACTTTTTGCTGTCATGGGGGTTTTGAAATTTCACATATATTGATATAATCACACCCAACAAAAAGAATATATATATATATATATATATATATATATATATATATATATATATATATATATATATATATATATATATATATATATATATATAGTTATTTATGCATATTTTTTAAAGGGTTAAAAATTATATTAAATATTAAAAAAATTTTAATTATTTTTTAAATAATTTGATACTTTATAATAATAATAAATATAAACTATTAAAAAATTAATAAAAATTTAAAATGTGGTTTGATATTTTGAATAATGGGCTTTATTCGTAATTAATTACGAAATATATATATATATATATATATATATATATATATATATGCCCCATTGCTTCTGACAATATCATCTAGCGACTCCTCTCAATCAATATATAATAACTAATTTGAGAAATTGAATAGAAATTTCGTACCTTTTCAAAGTCGTTCGAGATCTCAGACTCCTCGTTAACTCTCAATCCACCACCAGCCGCCGTCATACACAATCGGAGCCACCACTATTGTCGGAGCCACCGGAGTCACTAGTCGCCACCATTGTCGGAGCCACCAGTCACCTATCGCCTCCCTCCACTTCTCCAATCGCCTCTGGCCTCCTCTCTCCAATCGCCTATGGCTCCCTCTGGATCGTATCGTGCCTCTCTTCTCTTTAGAAGAAGATGCTAGATTTTTCAAAAGGTTCCACAAACTTTTTTAATATTATATTATTTAACCCTATAAAAGTTAAAACTAACAATTTTATATCAAAACCCTGGTTTTGGGTGCGACACAAAAAATTTCAAAAGCTCAGGGTTACCTCGCGAAATATTGAAAAGTCTTGTTTACCATGTGAATTACGCTTAACCACAGGGTTACCACGCGAAATTTTCGAAAATATAAATATATTTGAAAATAATTTAGGGTTCAAATTGGCAAATAAGAAGCCAAAAGGGATCTGATGATTCTGATGGTTGGGTCTCAATGCAATAAATACTAATGTGAACATAGGGTTTGAATTAACGGGGAGATTAAGGGGAATTAACTTTGGTTAATTGAATAATGGTCGTCACTCGTGAGAGAATTTAGATTTTAGAAGGTACAGTTAATAGGGGGGAGTGATAAAAGAACCAACAAATTAATGATATTTTTATTACCGCATAAATTTTATTTTAAATCTACCTTATCTTTATTAGGATATTATTGAGGATATAACAATGATTTTTTTTTATAAGGAAATAATTCGAGAGCCGGACAGATCGACCCGACAACTCGAGAGGCCGACTAAGTCGGCAGATGGGGAACTGTCAGAGCATACAACATAAAAAGCATAAAAAAAATTGTAGTACAAACAGTGGAAAGCACACAAATGTAGTCGAAACAAACGATCCAAGCCTGAACACGTTGGAGACAACATAGACTAAGAGCTGACGCCAAGCACCACCAAGCAGTGACACCGCTGGCCAGCGGTACATCAGGAGCTCCTATGGGCAGTGAAGACGATCCTCCAAGGAAATTTCCGTTTCGCGAAGTCGCCTCGGTACACACCGCTTTGACCCTAGCCAGACCCTACATCGGACGCCAGAGCGCAACTCAGAAAAGGAACGCCAAGAACAACCAGACTTGCAGTTGAGAACCACCATCGAAGACGCACCAGTAATCCCATTCGAGCGAACGAGATTTTATTCAGACCCAAACGGACAATTCGTTCATCCCTAGCGGGAATATTTATATAAAAAAAGTTTGGTTATTCAAACCCTTTCGGGGTTTAGGCCCTTTTTGGGTTTACTCAATAAGTGGTTTCAACCCTTTTGGTGTTTTTTTTTCACCAAAACCCTTCGGCCCAAAAGAGCCAAAACTTGGGCCCTAAGGACCCGAAGCTTGGACCTCAAGGACCAAGGAGTAGCGAGGGAATCTCACCCCTGGACGCCCAACCAAGTGGCGGCGAAAGCGGCCATCGGAGAGCGGCAAAGGTCGAGGACTAGCCGGTGGACTCAGGATGAAGAGAACCACGGAAACGATCGAAGGGATCGCAGATAGATTAGACAAAGAAGATTGAGATTGAAACCTAGGTTTTGTTGGGTAATCGGGTTGGGGGTTTAGAAAGGGAAAAGTGGATCGATGTTGGAGGCCATCGGAGGATAAAACAAAGGCGAGGGCAAAGAGAGATGCCATGTTTGATGGGTGCGACATTGATGGGCTGATTTTGGTCCGGCATGGTGGTGGTGGAGGCTAGCTATGGTGGTTGTGCTGAGGGGATGGGGTGGTGGTGTTTGTTTGAGGAGTAGTGTTGATGGCGGTGGTGCAATGGTGCGGTGGTGGGTTTGGTGTTTGTGGCAGTGGTGAGGTGGTGGAGGCGATATAATAATGGATTGGATGTGGTAGGGATTGTGTTTTTAAAATAGAACATTTTTTTGCGTGTCAGCCCCTCTTTCATTTTTTTTAAACGGGTAATAATTTGGATGAGGTCAGACCCTGTTAGACCACCACCCAATAACGTCATTTCGGATGAGAACACGATGTTCTGGATGAGACACTGGTCTAACCACACGTCCATTGAAGGCTGACGCTTGACCACCTTATCAGCAACCAGATTAACTTATCAGAAGATGTGCTCACATGAGGTTGAAGCAAAATCTCGAAGCAATAGAAGGATGTCAGAAATGATAATCTCCACCTTCCAGAGACACTTCCACACGCCTCTGACAGAGTTGATATTGACAAGACTATCACCTTCAATTTCAATATGATCCAAACAAAGGATTTTGCAGCCAAGAGACCATCACGAAGGTCAAGAGCTTCAGCCATGAGAAGAGAGACAGACCCATAAAGCGCCGCATCGCAAAGACTAATAAAAAAATTTATTGTGAAATATTTTTAAAATTTATATTATTTTAGGTTTTCTTAAAATTATTTTCCTATGATCAATGCTATGTTTAGTAGAGAATCTTTTTTTTAATAAATTTTCTTCGGATATTGGAGAAGAAGTTCATACCATGTGATAAAAAATCTACTCCCTTTTATATTAAACGTCATTTGTACTTTAGTGCATATTTGTTTTTAACAAAATAGAATTTCTATACAATATTATAGTTTTAAAATAATTTTATACTAATAATAAGTATAAATTATATAAAAAAATTAAATTAAATTAAAAAATTCAATATTTTATTGATTTTTTAACGTTTAAAAAATATATGTAAAAAAGTCAAACTAAATTTAACAAAGGAGTATCAATGATGATTTTAAAATTTTTCATGATGAAATTAAGTAACTTCGTTTAATCAAACCTAAATGTTTTTTCTCCTTTAAATAACCCCGTTTGAAAAAAGGGTCCAAATGAAACGAAAATTTAAAATTTCCCGAAAGTATAAGGATGTTAAATAATAAAATTTCTTCAAATTTTCACCAAAAAAAAAATCTTCAAATTCACAATATTTATTAATTAATAACTTTATAACACCACATTGAAGTTAGACTCCTCGATATTAGTAGATATTAAGATGGCCCATACTTTTTTTTTTCGAGGGGAAAACAATTAGTTGAAACGGTGAAATTGAATTTGACCTTATCCAGTGTGATGTAGCAAAGTTACACGCCTGCTCCCCGCAATTACTAGTTACGAACGGCCTTCAATTTGACAGATGGGAGCCTATTGCATTCTGGAGGAGGATGATACAATTAGACTTATCAAACGGGTTATTCGGATCAGGTTCGGTTCGGATAGGGTTAATTCGGGTTCCAAGTAAAACAAGTTTCGGGTATATTCGGGTCAAATCCGGGGTGTTTTTGAGTTTGTCAATTTTTTCCTTTTTAAGTTAAAAAAATCATGATTTGAAAATTTTGCGATAATTTTAAAATTCTAAAATTAAAAGCGTTCATAAGTTTTAGTGCTTGTAATTATACACTATATCTGATCTAAAATATTTGATTTTTATTATTTCTCGTCATTTTTAATAAAATGTAATAATATATAAATATCAAAATTTTAAATAATGTTATTAAAAATTGGATATTTTATATATTTTTACATTTTATTAAAAAATATTTGATTTTTAGTATTTCTCATAATTTTTAATAAAATGTAATAATATATAAAATATCAAAATTTTAAATAATTTTTTAAAAATAATTTCATGCTATTACTAAGCATATAATTGTTTTAATAATTTAAATTTTTTTTAATATTTTAATCTTCTTAAAAAAATGTGTTGAAAAATAAAAAATCAAATACTATCGATCGGACGAAGTACTACACAATACAAATAAATATAGAAGTTGAAACTATAAATCATATATATGTTAGGGCCTATGGATTACATGGGCTAGATGATAGGAGATATGGGTTAGGCCCAACATCATATGAGTATACAAGAGGTATGGCTGTGCAAAAATCGGTTTGAACCGAAATTCTAACCGAACTGGGCCGAAAAAACCGAACCTAAACAGGACATAAGTGTTTCGGTTTAGGTTTTCGGTTCAAGGAATTTTATTTTTCGGTTTGTATTCGGTTCGGTTAAAAAGGAAAAAAAATGAATTTCAATTTATATTATATTTATTTTATGGTATATACGGCATACCATTGCAAAGGAGGATCATATTGAAGCAGCGAACAGAGATGGACTGCAAGAGAGTGGCCAACACAGGTTGCAGACGGAAAGATTGGAGAATCTAAATTTTGGTCCCCAGCGATTTCCTAAAGTTGAGTTTCTAACTTTCAAAGGGAAGAGGCAAAGAAGTTGGGTGAGGAAATGCGAAAAGTATTTCTCCATCTTCAATGTCCAAGAAAACCAGAAAATGGAATTGGGCGCGATGTATATGTATGATCGGGCATATACCTGGATTTAGGGGTTTTTAATGCAGAAGAAAAGGGTTCGATGGAAGGATATGAGTGAGGTTGTATGTATCCGCTTCGGGGAGAAGCAAGGCGTCAAGATTGTGGAAGAATTTAACAAATTGGTGCAGATTGACGAGTTGGAACATTACAACGAGAGATTTGAAGAACTTCGATCAGGTATGCTGTCGTATAACACTATAACCCCCATCTGCCGGAAACGTATTTCGTATCTAGCTATATCTGTGGGCTTAAACCTGAAATTAAGTCATTGGTAAAATTAGGGAGGCCAAAGGAGTTGGCAGAGGCCCTCGAATTAGCAAGATTGCATAGTGAAGTTGTTCAAGCGATCGTAAAGATCAGCAAGAACCCTTGGAAGTCGAGTACCACCCCTGTCAAGCCGGTGATATCTGGTCAGTTTGCAGACAGTAGAAACAAGGGGATGTCGAGCTCAAGGAATGGTCATAATCAGTTTGAGAATAAAAGGAATCAAGAGGCGTGTTATTGTTTTGGAGATCGGTATTTTGTAGGCCATAAATGCAAGAAATACTCTGTCAATTGTGTATCAGCAAGAGAGACCGAGTTCGAGGGTAGTGAGGAAACCGAGGATATAGTCGAGATAAATGAGGAGGTCGAGTCCGCAGAAACAATGGAGAAAGAAGAGGTATATGTGCATGCCCTGACTGGTAGTTGTTCTGAATGTTCGATCAGAGTAAGGGGCAAAGTAGGAGGAGTAACGGTGATGATTTTGATTGATAGCGGGAGTACAAATAGCTTTGTGGACCCGAAGGTAGCTCAAGCAGCTGGGTTTAAACTGCAGAAGGCAGGACTGATGGTAGTTGAAGCTATCAATGGTGAAAGAATGATGTGTAGTCAAGAATGTAAAGGGTTCCAATGGGAAATGCAAGGGGGGGTGGTACGAATTTGATATGCGAGCACTGAGATTCTGAGAATAGGGAATTTTGATGTGCTACTAGGAGTTAACTGGATGAGGAAGTATAATCCTGTCATGTTTGATTATGACAAAGTACATATTTCTTTTATGAAGAATGGTGTTAAGGTGGAAGTTAAAGGAAGCCGGAAAAAGGAAATGCAGCAATTCGAATGTTGAGAGGCAAAAGCTTGCAAAAGATGCTCAAAGGAAATGAGGTTATGGGTGTCGTTCAAGTGGCTCAAGTGCATCAGGTTACCACTCATGAGCATGGGGAGGAGTTGTCGGAGGCTATAAAGGCAGTGTTACAGGACTTTGAAGATGTGTTCGCAGAACCGACATGACTACCTCCGAGAAGAGGGCATGAGCACAACATCACCTCAAGCAGGATGCAAGTCCAGTATGTGCAAAGCCTTATAGGTATCCGTATTTCCAAAAAGACGAGATTGAGAAGCAAGTTCGAGAAATGTTGAAGTCCATTATTAGACCGAGCCAAATCCCTTTTGAGTCTCCAACTTTGCTTGTCAAAAAGATTCATCCAAATATACAATTATTATGATTTCACTTCATAAGAAGTAATTTTTTCAAAAACTGTACTTCTCGTGTTCAACCATATAAGTTTAGAATTAAAAAATAAAAAATAAGCCAATCTAGCTTCTCATTAATTAAAAATTAAAAATTAAAAAATAACATTAATCTATATAAATATTTTTCACTATTTTCTGATTATTAATTTATGGATGGTCATTGGGTACATAATGTTCTTCTCGAAAAAATCAGGTAAAAATATTAGTATTAATGTATTATATGCTATTTTTAAAATATGTATAACACACCAAACTACACTAATACTCCGTATTTTATATAATTAAAATGTGGTATTGATTTTTGGTATTTAGTTAAAAGTTGTACCTACAATTTGAAGATTTTATTTTGATAGGGGAATCTTTAAAGTGTAGTGAGTGGTGACGGTCGACGGGATGGCCATTGGGGTACCCACGTGGAAGAATCAAGAACCTTCCGACAAAATCAAGAGTGCCTTTTATGACGAAGAGGTGACGTGTGATACACCGTCCGTGGCCGTGGCGTTGCCGGTTGTAACTTGTAACCGCAGATGGCCCCACTCCCCCGTCAACTGTGGCCCGCCCTCTCACTACTCATCTACTGGCCGGTTAGTTAGGTCGATTGAGCCCAACTCGAAAAATTAGAGTTGTGCTCAATTCGAGTCTCATTTTGGAATCGAGTTTTGATTTACACTCGCAAGTTATCTACATCACTACATGTTAGAAATGAAGCTCATTTTACTTTTTTTTTTAAAAGCGAGATCGAGATTAATTGTTTCGTTTTTATCTCATTTTAGTTTGAATTGGGTTCGATTAGAACCCAAAATTGATTCATGCCTCTTAATTGATAAATGAAAGTGGAAATGAGAATCACTACGCCGACCTCTTCAATTTTTGGATGATGAAAGAAAATAGTCTTAATTAATATAAAGGGGTAAAATAGTAAATACACCGAAAAACAAGTTTTTTTTTTTTAACAGTAGACAAGAATTAGATCGACAAAGCGATCTTAAAGCAATTAACAGATAGCTTGAAAGACCCTACGAAGAGGGTCGCCTGTCAAAAAAAGAAAAAAAAAACCACTAGCCTAAATCTACTATTACAATTACAGATGAAATATTGGCTACTATTACAATTACAGATAAGATAAAGAGAAAATTGAGTGGAGTATACCATTTTCAAGTTTTCTTTTACTAATTGTACTCTTTGAGTTTTCTTTTAGGTAATTGTACTTTTTTTAGACGGAGATTACTTATATACCCTTACAATCAAATTTTATCCTTTTTTAAAAGTAAACAGTTAAATTATTGTAGAAGATTTGACCGATGAAGATATTCTTCTCAACGTGAAATTGATTAGGTTTTTAAGTAACTCTTGAATCTTCAAATTATTTGCTTAGAATCGTTTACTGACGGTTGTATTTTACAAACCCTAGCTTATTCATGTATGTGGCCGATTCTTGTAAGACAATGTCATTCTTGTATTACTATATTATTCATGTAATAGAATACCATTCTTGTTACAAAATTATGTAATACAATCTTATTCTTATGTTACAATAACATTCCTATAATACAATATTATTATTGTAATACCACGTTCATGTATTGTTAATCATCAATCAACCATCTGTAATAAACTCACGCAATACAAGATTTCGTGTACTGAATGAATTCATGTAATGAGTGAAGTACCTATTACTATACACCCACAATGGAATTGTGGAGTTGAGTTACAAGAAATCACCTAAATGAATCGATTATTGTAACCTACAATTATTGTAGTCATATATAATGATTATTGTAACCTAAAATTATTGTAACCAAATAAGCGCTTCATCAAATTACAGTAAGCGATTACTGTGAATCTGTTCTTAAATGAAATCAAAAAAAAAATCCTAGTTGAAGGAAGCGTTGCATCTAATTATGAATTACGACATAAATCACAAGCAACTTATCAATCTTGGTTGAACTCATAGCCGATTCATTAAAGAAGTGTTTGGTGACTTTTCAAATTATGGTTTACATAACCTACCATGGAAGTTATACTAGCAATCACTTGAACAAATAACACAAAAGCAACCTTCAATATTTGCAAGCAATGTCCGTGCTTGAAGTGAGGTGCATCTACGGAGCGTCAGTTAATTGAAGAAGCGTCAATGGAATGATAATTAATTAGAGATTTGGATATTTATTGTTACAATCAAATCATGGACAAATCTGTCATTAACAAAACAAAATCTTCAATGGTATATTTGCTAAAACAAAAACTAAAAAAGAGATAGTTACTCAATTTAACCTAAAATAAACATCTAGAGCTTAGAACATGTTTCTTGATATCTGGAATGCTGGCTTAGACGGCTTGCATGCAAACCATGAAAGTTTTTGATTTTGGCAAAGTTTGCTCATAAATCGACGATGGTTGCGATTCTGGTTCCGAAATCGGTGACGGCCAAGCACGAGGAAGGAACCAACCACAGAAGGCAAATCACCAAGTTGAGGCTGCTATATGGAAAAATATTGACAAATAAGAATTAGTTGTAAACAAAATTTGATAAAGAAACAAAGTTTAGAGATGGGGCTAAAGGTTGTTTGAGGATTTGTAACAGTTCATGGTAGAGATAAAATTTAATTTTGGGATTGAAATAAGGGGTTTGTGTTTATGTTTAAACAAGAGAGGTAGAAAACTTAGATTTGAGTGAAGGGTGAGTTTGGTTTTCAGATTGGGATTTTTCCGTGGCTAAGGGGAGGAGATGCACTGGCATCAGCGACACCAAGCCAAGGAGGATCGAGTGCAGGGAGGTTGATGTCAGAGGGATGTCACCGGATGTTTTGACATATATGAGGGATCTGGGTAGCTGGGCAGGAGTGGGAGAGAGAGAGCACGAGGGCGGTTTAGGAGCGTAGAGCGTCGCCCTCAGCGGCAGGTGGACTCGAGGAAGCGAGGTCTGCCGGAGGGTAAGCCGACACCCATGGAGTCGAGGTTGGAGGCTAAATAGAAGGCGAACGAGGGTCGACCACATCGGAGCCGGCCACGGGTGGAGGCGGCGCCGGAGACCGTCCAAACGGAGAGATCCGCCAGGGCTTCGCTTGTTGGTGTAGAAGAGGAGAATGAAGGTGGGGGAGGAGGAGTGGGTACGACCGCCATGGAAATTGACGGAGGACACTACTCTGTCACCATTCGATCAGAGCAAGGACCCAAAGGATCGGAGATGGTCTTTCCGTGGACCAGCGCTGGGGATCGAGGGGGTTGAAGCCTCCAACGAGCCCACCGACGATGGCAGCCAGAGCAACTCGCAGAGGGCGGCGGGGGATGAAGAGGATGTTTGGGGGGCGGCTAGGGTTTTTTTCCCCAAGTGTGACCAAACCTCTCGAGAGGTTAAAAAGGTGTCCATATTCAACTCATTTTTAAATATAAACGAGTTTAAATTGAGTTTTTTTTCAGTTATGTCCAAGCTACCCGACTCATATAATAATCCTTATATATATATATATATTCAATCATAACGAAAGGAGTATGATGAATGAATGAAATAAATGTAAAGTTGGGAGAGATGTCATAGTATGCAGGGGAGATGATGTGGCTAATCATACCATAGGAGTTAAGTTTGGATTATCCAATTCATAAGAGCTAGTCTGAGTCTGACCTAACAATGTAATTAATAAATTAGAAGAAGTAAGGAGCATAGAACACTGCTTGTAAGACAGATTTCAGGCAAAATGCAACCCACTGGACTTACATGTCTCATATGTTCAATGTTACATCATGCATCACACCTTCAATATCTATCTATCTATGTTTCCTATCTTATTTAATTTTATTTATTCTTGTTCATCAACTGGCCTGCATACACATATGGTAATTTAATTTCATTTGGATAGACGTGGAGTTTTTTCATTTTGTTTTGCCTTTTTTTTTTTTGTCGCGGTAAGGAGATTCTAGTAGTGAGATTGATGGAGAAGGGGAGGGAATGAGATAGGATTAATAGATTAAAATAGGTTTAATTTAGATAAAATAGATCTCAGTCCTTAATTTATTTTGACGGATAAGATTGATGCATTAGACAAATAGATTTTCTATTTTATGTCTTAAGAGTATAAGATAACAACCTTAATCGAGAAATATTTCCCAAATTTAAATTATTTTCAGCTTTTCTTAATATTGATTTCTTAAGATCCCTTATTTATTTGGTAGGGAATCTTTTTCGATTAACGTTCTTTTTCTATGCCCTTGAACATACGTAGTAAGATAAAAAGACCATTACACAAATATTATGCAAGAGTTTGGAGAGCATGTAGATTCACTTTGTGAAAGCATAAACAAATTAGGAATGGATCATAAAGGAAAGTGAATATAGGGGCACAAGTGAATTAAGTTAATTAGTAAGTTTGTTACACACTTTTTTTTTAAAAAAAATTCCCTAAATTGTGAGATGTAAATTGATTTTTGGGTGAATTACATTTTTGGTCCCTAACCTTTACCACTTGTTTCACTTTAGTCCCCAACCTTTGAAACATTTCAAAATAGTCCTTGACCTTTCTATTTCGTTTCATTTTAGTCCCTAACCTTTCAAAGATTGTAAAATAGTCCCTAACCTTACATTTTTTATTCGTTTTAGTCCTTGATATTAAAACATTATTTGAAATAATTATAAAAAACCACCCTAAAGTTATCATAATTTAAACAAAATCATTCATACAAAGAAAAATTATAAAAAATCATCTAACTCTATAATTTTAATTTTGAAAAATACTCGAACTATTTTACTATTTATCATAAGAGCATATTATATAAAAATTATTCATAATTTTTTTTCCACAAAACCTCTCATAAAGTTTATAGATCTTGTGATTAATTTGAGAGATGGTGGGATATGTTTTTTTTTCTTATTTACCAATACATAGATCCAATATATGTGTATTAATCCATTAAAATAATGAATTTGAATAATAAAAGAGATCTTTTTTAAAAAAAAAATCATAAAGTTGGATATTTGTTTTATAATTATTCTTTATATGGGTAATTTACTCATTTATATACATTATGATAACTTTAGGGTAATTTTTTATAATTATTTCAAATAATGTTTTAATATCAGGGACTAAAACGAATAAAAAATGTAAAGTTAAGGACTATTTTACAACCTTTGAAAGGTTAGGGAATAAAATAAAACAAAATAGAAAGGTTTAGGACTATTTTGAAACGTTTCAAAGGTTGGGGACTAAAGTGAAACAAGTGATAAAGGTTAGGGACCAAAAATGTAATTCACCCTTGATTTTTTCCTCAAAATCTAATGGTAACTAATCATTAAATGAACATGTTGATAGAATGTAAATAAGCTAGTTTAGCAAGGGTATTTCTGTAATCTTCTTACCTAGCTGAGTTGTATAAATAGCAAACTCAGATATAAATAGCGACACTTAATATTTCTCTCATCCAATAACAGAAATTGGTTGTTTTGCTTCCTTTTATGTTTCTACTTCCTCACAATCAAACATGGTATCAGTCGCTCGATCATTTATTTCCGCTGCGTAATCATCTTCATAGATCAACACCTTCCTTATTCCCTGCAATCTTGCCAAATCCAGCATCGAATCCTTGTTTTTTTGGTTCTCCGGATCCTTTCGATCCCTTTTACATCCATATATCTGATTCACCCGGTATGAATCTTGTTTCGAAAGCTTTCATTGGATCTAGTTTCTATTCTGGGAAACGTGCCGTGTCGATTGCTCTATTGACAAAGAATAAAATTGGATTATTGATGGATCATTGCCCCGTCCACCTGCTGATTCTCTAGATCTACGTAAATTGCAATGGTGTAACAACATGGCTACATCTTGGCTCCTTGACGTCATGGCTCCTGAGCTCGCCGACGGTTTTTGTTGTCGAAATCCGCAAAAGACATTTGGTCAGGGTTGATTTCAAGGTTTTTGCAATCAAATGGCGCTCAATGTTTCACTGTCGAGAAAGCAATAGTGAGTATCCCTCAAGATCCAGATGAGATTTTTGGTTATTTCACTCGACTCAAGAAATTATGGGACGAGAAAGATTCATTGAGGAACATTTCGCTTTGTTCGTGTGGTTTGTCTCATTCTATTCATGAATATGAGTAGAATCATTGTTTGATGCAATTTCTCATGGATTATCAATCATCAAATATGCTATGATTCATCAATCTTTTATGATTTGGTGTCTTAGGATAAGCCATTTCGTGTTAGATTTCCTACCAGTCACACAGTTCTTGTGCAGTCTAAAGGAAAATGTTCGGTTTTATACTAAGTGGTTCAGGATTTTAAACTGAGTGGTTGGCTTTAAACCAAGTGGTTAAGGGTTTTAATACCAAGTGGATCAGGGTTTTAAACCAAGTGGTTCATGAACCACTTCTTTATGGATTAATAAACTACTTCATGAGCCACTTTTTATAGCTTCATGAACCACTTCTTTATAACTTCATGCAGTGGCGGAGCTAGGATGAAATCCAGGGGGGTGCTAAAAAAATTTCGTAAAATATTTTTTTATAGCTATTAAGAATATTTTTACAAAAATATTGAATAAATACTAAAATTGTGATATATTTATGATATTTTTAGTTAAATAGTTGAAAGAAACAAAAAAAAATATCATGACATTTTTTAATTGAAATAGTTTAGAGAAACTAAAAATATACAAAGAAATCCCTAAATAATTATGTGGAATAATGATATAATAAAATAAATAAAAAGTGAAGAGTTTGAAGATTTGAACCCAAGACCATTTAATTCCCTTCCTTCCCATTTACCAATTGAGCTAAATAACAATTCTAATTGAAATATCACTTAAAATCTTATATTACCTTAAATATACTAAATATATGTAAAAAAAATTATTTATTTTTTTGTATTTTTTTTTCCGGCCAGAGGGGTGCCCGAGCACCCCCCAGCTCCGCCCCTGGCTTCATGAATCACTTCTTTATAGCTTCATGAACCACTTCTTGATACCTTCATGAACTACTTTATAGCTTAATGAACCACTTATTTATAGCTTTATGAACCACTTTTTGATAATTTCATGATCCACTAGAAATAAAATGGGTGAACCACAATGAGTAAAATGGTTGAACCACTAGAAAGAAAATGGTTGAACCACTACAAATAAAAAGGTTGAACCACTATGAATTAATATAAAATAATTTAAGAATATTCATAGCTACTTAATTTTTTTATTTCTAATGTATAATTAATATATTTTTATTTTTTTTAAAAGATAAGTTGCAGTTAATATATATTTTCTCTAATCTATAAGTAATAAAATTATATAATGATGTTTTAATTAATTTTCAAAAAAAAATCTAAGTAGACAAATTAAGCTGATTGAATTTTAAGAAGAAAATAAGGGTTAAAATCTATTAAAATGTAATATGAACATTCAAAGCACATTGGTATAATGGTAGTTGTACGCTGTTAGTTCCGCGCTGGATGGGGCGCAGTAGAGAGCAAGGCGCGTGGATTGATCAGTCACGCACGTTTGAGGACGCTAACGAATATTATTCTCATTGGTAGAGTTCTTCTCACCCAAACCCAACCCTATAGATGTGTGTGAGAGAGTCTTTTTATCTCATTAACATCTCTCAATAGACCCTAGCCACTACGTACACAACACATGTGATTGATAATTTAATATAGTACTGCATGTATCTGTGTACCCTAGCCAAACGATTCCTTGGAGTAAAGTATTCCAACAGTAGTACGTTTTCAACTCCCCTGAATTGGTAAATAAAGAGCGGCCATTCCGGGGTTCGAACCGGGGACCTATGACTATTATCCACAAGTCCTTTCCGGTGAGCCATTCCGGAATGGTTAGTACGTTTTCAACTCATAAACCCAACAACGACTGAATTGAAGTTAACCTACTTGACCTAATTATTAATTAGAGAGCTAGCATAAGTCCAAATTAATGCCGTGAAACACTAATCTTGCTAATTGAATGTGAAGTGATCGATGAACAAACAGACCTTCCAAAACACACAACCCACAAACTTGCCTTGTTATCTTTTCGTCCGTATATTATATATTATACATTCAAATTTGTCCTTCCTACTAATACATATTCCTTTGCTTTTCCAAGTGTCTTTCAAAAGTTTGGCCAAAGTGCAAATTAGTTAAAGCTAAAGGAAGAAGGCAAATTCCATCTTTAAGTACAATGCGTCACTACGTACTTATAATAAGGAATAAATGGAGCAAACTTTATATATATATATATATATATATATATATATATATATATATATATATATATATATATATTAAAAAAAAAAAAGATCGATAAATATTAAGGGCGTTTTTTTTTAATAAAGGGAAATGATTAGGATGGTTTGGTTAGTGTTACTGTTCTAGACTTCTAGTGTAATTTATAATATCTTGTGGAAGAGAAGTGAAAAATTTTAAACATTCTTTACCTTATATATAAGATCTTCAACTTCTTTTCTGTTTTCTTTTTTCCAAAACAAGAAAATCAGAAAAATGATACTCTTTATTTTTCAAAATATATTTTCTCCAACTCTAATAGCTTATCTATTTAGAAGATTTGGAAAAAAAAATTATATATATAAAATTTTGGAGAATGTTAGAGATTTGAAGAAGACTATATTTTTCTTACTGCTTCCCTATCTTGTAAAATGAAATTGAGAATTTATTGGATAAAAAAAAATTCAAATTCTTCGAAAATCATAAAATGGGAAAGTTTTTAAAGATGATATCTCTATATGGTCGATTGAAAAAACAAAAGACATATTTTAAAATTTATTTTTATTCCAACTCTAACAACTTCTCTATTTTAAAATTTTGGAGAAACATAAGTTTTGTAAAATACTGTAGATTTGAGAAAAAGTCTTTATTTTTTCTACTGCATTTTTCTATTTTAAAAAATGAAATGGAGAATATGTTTATTTGATCGATATGGAATGAGTCACTACAATTCACTAATTCATTTATAAAGTAAAAGGAAAAATAGGTTCATTGAATTGGTTTAGTTAGCAAATTCATTTTGAAGAAAGAAATATTTGGACCATCTTGTATAAACTTCAACTTATAGTCAAAATCTATAAGGCAAATGAAATCATAAATGCATGTGTCTTCTAATCACTTGCATGCAAAGAGAGAGATATTGGTGTGGCAAAGTCAAGTGGTGTGTGCTGTGGGGCCCTGTGCTCACACATCTAATGAATTATGAGTATGGTGGAAGAATAAATAGACAATATAATATATATATATATATATATATATATATATATATATATATATATATATATATATATATATATATATATATATATATGAAAATCATATGAGCAATGGAAAGTTTGATTCCCCTTTCTCTTGCCCTAAATGCCAAGTTAGCAGTAGCAGTAGCACTATTGAAATGACCTCAAAAAAAGGAGTCACTAACCATCCCAAAAGCACCCTTTACATCTAAAATGTGATCATTTCAACTTCTAAGTGTCACTCGAGGTTGCCGCACACGCACACAGAGTACTTCCTCGATCACTTTTATAATGGGGATACGCGACATGGATCGACCCTTGATTTGTTTCGTTTCTCGTTTTGATTGGTGGTTGATCGAGGAGGTATAGTTATATGATCCCGATCAATGTAATTTACTAAAAGATACTCCCTCCGTATCGCAATACTTGTTGTTTTAGAGTAGTAAAGTTGTATTAAAAAACTTGTTGTTTTAGCTATAATTATTGTCTTTATAGGTAATGATGGCTCTTTTTATAGGTAATAATTACTCTTTTTAGGTATTTTAAGCTATAAAAGTAGATTAAAGATAGGTTTTATTAATAAGTGTGCATAGAGCTAAAACAACAAGTATTGCGATACGGAGGGAGTACTAGTTAGTTGTTGTATTAATGGACAGTCCATTACAAGTCGGATGATCATCGAGAGATGAGACCATATATTGTCTGTCTAATGAATGCATTTGCATTATTATATGCAAATCAGTTTGATGATAGGAGGGGAGCCAAACTTTTAGACCACTAGCAGTAGTGGCGGATCGTGAATTTTTTTTATTGAGGGGGTGTAAATTTACTATAAAAAATTTTTTACTTACAAAATAAAGCCCTAATTTTTCTTTTCTGAAAAATCGTCAATATTATGGATATTTAACTAGAATAAAAACATAAATCGTGCATACTTTATTGCATTGTTTTCAAATTAATATTTCAATATAACCTCCTAATTTGAAGTTTTCGGGTATACTTATATTATTAAGGTATGAAATTTAACAAATGATAATTACAATAAAAGTATATCAATTTTGTAAATGATGTAAAAAATAATTTACATATATATGTTCAGTCCTGAAAATTGAAATGTTTATAATTTTTTGCTCAGATATTAGAATTGAGATTGTAATATATCAAATAGAAGCTAACAAAGAAAGGAATATGTAAGTTAAATTTTATTTTTATGAGGGGAGGGGAGAGACTGCCACCACCCCTGACCCTAACGAGGATCCGCCTCTGACTAGCACGATCATATAATGGACTATGTTCGCTTATCTCCTCTTCTTCTTATGTTTTTGAGCAAGTGTTCGTTGATGCTGCCAATGGTATCCAACCACTCAATCTCCAAAGTGATCATTATTAAACTGGGTGATCATTATAAAAATAGAGAAATTTATAGAAAACTACCCTTTAAACATGGACATTTTTACTTAACCACCTTTAAATTCAAAATTACAGAAAATCACCCTTTAATTAATCTTTATTTACAACTCACCACATATTCATCTATTTTCGCTAATTTATCATTACATATACTATATTTTTAAACTCAAATTTGATTATAAATATATTTAGATTTTGAATTTAAGGGTTTGGTTATATTTTAGGGATTATTTTATTTATTTTTTAAAAAATAATGATAAATATAACCTAGACTTATAATCTTAATTTATGTTTGAAAATGTTTATATTTTTTAAAATATTATGTAAATTAATATTTTCTTTATAATATGATTAGAAATCATAATTTCTATTTATAAAGAAAAAAATAACCTTAAAATTATTATTTATTTATAGTTTAAATATTTTCATTAAATAATCAAACTTTGATAAATATTCAAAAAGGCCACCCAAATCAGGATTCAAACCGGGGACATTTGAGTACTACCCGTAGGTCCTTTTTGTTGGAACCAACCCGAAATGATTAGATAACTTTTTTTCATATAGAAAAACTTTATATATATATAACACCAAATCCCATATAAACATATTTATGGTGAAAACTTTTAAGGAAAAATTTGGTCAAATATCCATTTAGAATACCTAATTAGGTAAATATCCATATTTAAATGATAATTAAGTAAATGTCCATATATTTTATTTAATCCCAAACTACACTTGTTATAATTTATGGAATTAGGCCAAAAGAAACCCCCAAATTGGCGCTGGTGGAATTGTGAGATCTCGAGGTCGGGGCTTTAGGCCACTGCGACTGCGAGTGACCGGAAGGAAAGGGATTCGATAGCTCGGCAACAATGGAAAAGAGGAGCAGCCGCGTCGATACGGGGTCGGCGATTCAAGCCACTGCGAGCGACCGGAAGGAAGTGGAATCAACATTTCGGCAACAAGGGAAAAGAGGAGCAGCGACGTCAGTACAATATCAGCGATTTAGGCCACTGCGACTGCGAGCGACCGGAAAGAAGTGGAATCGATCAACTCGGCAACGATAGGAAAGAGGAGCAGAGAGGTGGGAGATGTGGAATTGGCTTCGTTGGTCGAGTTTCGGAGCACTCGGCGGAGAGGGGCGATGGCTTTGAAGCAGGTCTTGAAGGTTTGTTTTAATTTGATTGTTTCTGTATCTTGAAAGGTGTTGGAAGTTGCTAATTTTTTTATATCAATTAGATAAGCAAGCTCAGGCACATGGAAAGGAAGGATATGTTGTTCACTTTATGTTAATATAGTGTTAAAATTTATCAAATGTGTTTAGATTTTGGCGATAATAGTTGATAACAATGTTTAAGAATTCAATTGATAACAATTGTGTTTGTAGATTCAATTGAGAGTACGTACTAATGTTTGGTAATAATAGTTGATTTTGTGGATTCAATTGACAAAAATTGTGTTTGGTGACAATAGTTGCTAATAGTTGTTATGATCTCTATTATTTTTTATTTGGTGACAATTTATTTATACATGTAATGCGGGTTGGTGATAATGTCTTGGTGATAATCAATTTTTTTATTGGTGACACTATCTTGGTGATATTTAGTATGGTGACACTATCTTGATGATATTTATTATGGTGACAATATCTCCGTTCTTTTATTGGTGACACTATCTTGGTGATATTTAGTATGGTGATGACATTTTTTTTGTGATTACATGGTCTTGGTGACAAATATTTGTTGAAATAATATTTTGATGACAATAGGTTGATGACTCTATTTTATTGTTCATGACAACAGATTACTAAAGTAGGTTGGTGACAATAGGGGGTGGTGATAATGTTCTCTGTTTATGGATAATAGATTGGTGACAATGTTTATTTTTAGTTGGTGACAATTGGTTTGTGACAATGTTTGGTGACAGTGTTCACTTGTTGGTGAAAATAATTTGATGACAGTGTTTTATAGTTGTTGACAATAGGTTGGTGACAATGTTTTGGTGACAAATGGAATTTATGTTGTTATTTTTAAATTGGTGACAATTGGTAGAGTTATATATTCTGTTTTGATGACAAATGGAATTTATGTTGTAATTTTGTTGTTTTTTTTAAGATTGGTGACAATTGGTAGAGTTATATATTCTGTTTTGGTGACAAATGTAATTTATATCTCATTTAGCTATAATGTAATTTTCATTATCCTTCTTTTCAATTGTAGTGGAAGTTGTGCTATGTATACCATCAAATATATCGAGAGTCTTGCATTTCACGGTGGTATTGAAGCTATTTCAGAGAAGTATATGGATGCGTATAGAGAGAGAGGATGGCTATAGAAGTATAGAGGGTCTTGCTATTTTGGATGTTAAGTATGAATGTCTCAACTGTTCCCCTTTGTTTTGATATTTTTGCAAGTTGATATAGTCTGACAATTAAGTATTACAAAGTTAAACTTTACATTAAATTTCATCTACTTAGGGTTATTATTGTAACAAAAATGCGTTAATATTATATGAAAAATGTGATGCCATTATAGTATTGTACATCGAAGTATTCGTTTGCTCAAGTTTAGCCCCTCTAGGGTCTATGCTCCCCTAGTTCTAGGGTTTCAGTTTCGTAACAAAATGCGTTAATATTAGATAACAAATCTGATAACATTGGTACTGTACACACATTTTAGGGTTTAGGATTTAGGGTTTAGGGCCTAAAGACTAAACCCTAAACTATACTGTACATCAAATTTTCGTCTGCTCAGGTTTAGCCCCTCTTGGGTCTATGGTCCCCTTGTTCTAAGGTTTCAGTTTTGTAACAAAAATGTGTTAATATTAGATGACAAATGTGATAACATTAGCATTGTAAACATTTTAGTTTGATGAAAGTGCTTTGTAGTTGGTGACACTGTTTTGTCGTTGATGACAATTAATTTCTAAAAATAGGTGGTTGACACTAGATATATTGGTGACAAAGTTTTGTAATTGCATTGGTGACAATAGATTATTGAACAAAGTTTGATGAAAATAGGTTGGTTACACTGTTTTATTGTTGGTGTCAATAGATTACTGAAAAGAAGTTGGTGACAATGTTTTTTATAAGTTGGTGACATACGGTTGATTAAACAATATGAAAACAATGTTCTGTAGTTAGTGACAATGTCTTGGTGATGTATAATGTTACGGTGACAATTTTTTTAAGGTTACAAATATCATGGTGACAATATATTGTCATCAACCTCGTCATTAATAGTTGTCACCAACAATTGTCATCATGAAAATCATCTATTAGCAGAAAAAACCCATTTGTCACCGAGGAAAAGTGTTACTGGCAACTGTCACTGGAAGAAAATCAATTGTCACCCAAATTTTTTTGTCACCAACAATTATCACAAGAAAAAAAAGAAAATCAATTGTCACTAGAAAAGATTTTCCCCTAACTGTCACCGGAAAAAATAAAATATCACAAAAAATCAATTGTCACCAAACTAATTGTCACAATTAACTGTCACCAGAAAAATATACTCAACTGTCACCAAAAAATTGTCACCAAATGCAGGCGTTGACCGGAATGGTCAATGTTGACTAGTCAATGTTAAAATTAAAGATGGTCAAAGGGGGAAGGAGGAAGGGTTAGGAATGGAGAAGGAGGGGTATTTTTGGAAAAAATGGACATTTACTTAATTATGTAAAAATGTGGACATTTACTTAATTTTGACATGAAAAATGGATATTCATTAAATTTAACCAACTTTTAATCCCAACCTTTCATTTTACATAAAGGCTATTAAAATTCTATTCATTAAAGATTAAAAATAAAAGCAAAATAAATTAAACAAAACCCCAAAGCTTCGTGGTTTCCTTCCGACCACATCTTCTCCGGTTGCCTCCTTTGTCCCTGCCTCCCTCCTTTCGTCGATTCTCCGGTCATTGTCGATGTTGCCTCTTCACTGCCCACCCCATCTTCTCCGCTACGACCTCGCTCCCTCTACCCCTTCTCATCTTGTCGTTGTTTTTGCCTAATCTGGGAAGACTTTCAATGTCAGGGAGCGAATTACATATGTCGAGAAATGATTCGGTTGGTTGTGTTGCAATTCAATCAGGTAAGATTTCCACATTTTTCATTTGTTAGTGTTTGTTGAGGCTTTAATAGGTTTAGACACACAAATTTTTTGTTTAGGGTTTAAGGGCTCAGGAAAGGATTTTCAGAAATATACGCTTCTCATATTTGTGATTAACAAAGATATTATTAAACTAATGATGTTTCTTTTATCATTGAATAGATTGTGGGATGAAGATAAATTAATTTTTTTATTAAGAAGAATAAAGATCTTGTGATATTTTTTAGTAGCTTTTTTTTAAAAATTATTTATTTATAAAATTTATATGGCATAAGGTAATTTTTATAATTAATTCAATGATGAATTTAGTTAATAATGACTTAGTGATAAAAAAAACAACGAGAACGGGTGGATTTTGATAATAAAAATTATTTAGGCTATTTTTTTTATATAAGAAGTGATGATTTTTTTAAAGGTAACATAAGGCTATTTTTAATTAATTTTGGAGAGGTTTTTTAATTAATTTGAATTTAAAGGTAACATAAGGCTATTTTTTTGTAATTAATTTGAATTTGAAGGTAATTATTTGAATTGAAATATAGTTTGAGGCTATTTTTTGCAACCAAGTAAAAACTTGAGGCTATTTTCTATATTTTTTTTTATAGTTAAGGCTATTAAGCGCAACAACACCTAAAGGTTGTTTTTTTTTCTTTTGCAATTTTTCCTATAAAATATAATATTATTTAAGACATTTTTAAAACATTTTTTTATTATAGTTGTATGTTGCATATATGATGATTTATTTTTCGAATTAGATGAAAATAAACAAAATCAAATGGGCGAAAAACCACCCATTTAGTATATTACACCTATCTAAGCTACTCAATCGGGTGGTTAGTGAAGTAAATATGAGTGGTGGGACGGGTGAAGTGATGATCCACCCATAATGGATCAGGTGAAATGAGGATTCATCCACCCACCGCCCTATCCATTACCATCACTAAGGCCGTGTTTGGCACTAGATTAATTTTATGTAGATTACTGGGATTTCTGTAGATGTGAGGAGGTGAAGATTATTTTTGTAGATTAATGAGATTTTGTAGACTGAGATTTTTTTTGGCGGAAATCTTTGAAAGGTGTTTCGTTGGTATAAGATTATGGTGTATTTTGTAGAATAAAAATGACCCTTTTACCCCCACCGGCCTTTATTACCCCTCCTTCCAAGTCCCCCTCATGGTTTGAGTTAATTGTTCGTTGCTCCATTACGGTTTCCAGCGAGGCCAAGGGATGCCGATTGCCTCCTTTGCTTCTTCGTCCCTCCATCCATCGCCGGCATCAGCCCTACCCAGATCCGATCCCCACCACTACATGCATCCATCGCCGGCATCCAGATCCGAGGTCTTCACCCCACCAGATCCGGCCTTCCTCTTTGCTTCTCCCTCCCGACCTCTCCTTGCAGGCCACATGCAACCGCCTCTTCCTCGCCTTTTCCGACCATATCCAACCACCACCAACCACTGCGCACCACCAGAAGGCCAGATTCGGCCACGCCTCACCCACCTTCGGCCTGAAACAGTCCCCTCCGCAGCAACCATACCCAACAGTCACCTCCTCGGATCTATCGAACCCACAAGGCTACTTGCCAGGAGGAGCGGTTACATACCTGGATGGGAGGAGATGGAGATGGAGTGTCAGAGCTTCGCTGCACCCAAGCAACATCGACCTTAAAAAGGGGTAAGATTGGGCAAAAAAAAATCTCACTCAAACAAATCTCCCATAATCTCCATCTGCAAATCTTCCAAAAGCTACTGCCAAACACTGAAGTTGCTAGATTAGTTTTTGAAAGAATCTCCTTAATCTAATGAAAACCTGCACCGAACACGCGCTAAAGATAACAATGTCGTGTCGTGTCGAATTTGTAGTTATGCACACCCTTTTTAATCCATCGTTACCCTTCCCAAAACAAGTCATATCATATTACATAGGCAGATGGGAGATCAAAAGTACCCAAAAAAAAGAAAAAGAAATTGAAGACACAATGTAGAATGTATTGAGTTTCTTTATACAATCTTACGCCAAAAGAATCAAATCAGCCACCAGCATTGGGCAATGCTGCCATGAATGAGTTGTACGAAGACTCGAGATCAAAGTGAAGCTGGCGAGCCTGTTGCTCCGTGAGCTCGTCTGCCGCCCCCATCTTCGACAGCCTCCCAAGCCACTCTTTCATCTTCGTCTTCCCCTCGAAATCCGAAGGCAAAATGTTGAGCTTGTTCAGAGAGGTGGAGAGGTCCTTGAGCAATGGATAAACCTGATCAACAGCCACCATGTTCAGCTTGAGAGAGTCCATTGCGGTGATGAAGTTCTGCACACATTCAGCGACAATTGATGCAGAAGCGGTGGTTGCTGCTCCAGTGGCTGCCCTGTGCTCCACTGTTGCCGGCACACCGGAAACCACCAGGCGATTCAGAGCGGTAGGGCAATCCATCTTGTAGGTGTCCACAAATCTCTCGATGTTGGGGACGGTATCTCTGAGAGTGAAAGATAGGGTTTTGAAATGAGCGATCAGCTTCTGGCACTCAATTTCGTATTCAGCCGGAGAGATGATGTCCCTGATGTAGGCCTTCTCGAGCTTCTCGGTGGCCTTGATAATGGCATAGAGCTCGGCAAAATTCTCGTACATCTCCCGCTCCCGCTTGTCATTCCAGAGCTTCACCTCCATTGCTTCCATAGTGTTTTCAGAATTTGGGGAAGTGGGAAAAAGGAGGAAAAATGGAGAAGGGAATGGATCACGTGCAATTAGAATCACTGGAGAAACAATCACGCAAACACAACAACAACAGCAACAGTTAGATTCATATACACACAAAATTAAACCGAAAACTGGGAAACCAGAAGCATAAAGCAAGAGGAACAAGTGAACAACACAGCAGGAGGCCGAATACAGGGGAAAACAAACAAAAAAAGACGAATTGAAGCAAAAGAGAAATCTTAGACATAATCAGAAAGATGGGGTTTTTAATCAATCGAAGGGTAAACAAGAAAGTGGCACCGCGCACACAGTGGGGGGAGGGGGATCTGGAAAAGCATGGATTTTGATGCGAAGACATCAGAGAGTAATAACCAAGAGATGCAGTCAGTGAATTAAAAAAGCTATCACCTACAATGTTGAGCAATTACCTGAACAAGGAAGGTGGAGAGGTTTTCTCTCTGATCAGCTTGCAGCCTGATGACCTGAGAATTAAGAAAAAACCAAAAAGATCATCAAGTTGACAGAAAAGAAGGGAGAAAGCACTACAATGATTGATGCACACCTGCCCTAGCTCAGGGTCTTGAACAACTGCTCCATTGCAGCATCCTTCGATATCCTAGAGAATTTTAGAGTCAGACTTTTTCTACCATACACTGCTGCACACAGATGTGGCTGTATTTCTTTGTTCCAGGACCAGAATCCTCAGCATTTGTGTCAGTAAATGGATCTAATTTGAAAAATACATAAATCAGTAACAAAATCCAAAATACAATGAATCAAGAAACATCAGCATATATATCCCCACCAAAAAAAAACATCAGCATATATATAAGCTTTGTTAGGCAGGTACAGACATCTTGATCAACTCAATATGAAGTAACATGCCAGTAGAGTAAATTTGACGTCCACAAGGGAAATAGATTTTTAACCAAACTTTAGTTTATTCATTTCCCAAGAAAAGTTACAGCAAAATCGTCACTCGAATTCAAGGATTACTTTATGTTTAGTGTTGAGAATATGATTGTGGGAGATCCCACGTTGATTAAAAATTGAATCCAAGCCTTGCATATAAGCCGGTGGGCTACCCCACCTAACACCAATTGGTTTTAGGATGGAACCCCACTCGGCTTATGTGCTCGGCTTGGTTAATTGCGCATGTGCGCTTAAGTGTGTGACCCCCACGTCGTTATGACCCACCGTGATTTAACATTTAGAAAAGAAGAGAACATCAATCAGTACAAAAAAGAGTGTCCGAGTGGCGAGTGGTAGATTCCTTAATTGGCAAGAACAACTGAACAAGGGCTCGCCAAAAGTAGTGCTGACTTGCGTGTCAATCTCAGGTTATGTAGGTTATATTTATAACATCCAATGAAATTACACTCATTCGTTTATTCCAACCATTCCAATATTTGAAAGCTAATATTTAGATGAAGTATCTCATGTGTACCAACTAAGAAATCAAATTCGATTAATCCTACCAATACCAACAGCTAATATATATTTAATAGAAGTACTCATATCTACCAATTAGGTAATCAAATTCAACTAATCCTACCAATACCAACAGCTCACCAAGGTTATTCCCTTCATTAAAACACCCTCCATCCCCTATACTTTTCTTAACTATTTCTGTCATAAGCATGGTTAGTTTTGCTTTGAATATACATGCAACCAAATCCAGGCGATTTTCTGTTTTTTGTCCTGGTTGTAGCTCTGATTTTATTGGCCAATTTGGATTGCAAGTGATTGTTAGAAAGATTTCTGGTTTACTGTCCTTTTGACCAATGGTCATTACATTAAGATAGCGACGCTTTCTATCTTTTGGACCACCTATGAAAGATGGTGGCAATATTATGTTATGACCAATATCAACTGCATTCTTTTGTCCGAATATCAATTATTCCTTGGTACAATTCACTTCTAATTATTGATTGATTTTTTCTCTAAAAATCTAGTCGGGTATTTTCAATTTTAACATACATGTCAATTATATGTTGTTGAAGTAAACTTTCAGCCTTTAAAAGATAATTACCTGCACATATTTGGGAATTCGTATTCATAATATACTCTACACGATATTTCTTTTCCATCCTTTGGTGGTCTTTTGCTGGCAAATGTTACAAGCCATAGGTTATGTAGGTTTTTTTTTCTGGGAAATGTGGTCTAATGATAATTAAAATATAAATTTCTAAAGAACTAGTAGTGATGAACCTATTAGTGCATTACTCTATGAGATCTATTAGACTTCCCAAATACCATAATACATGGGCCATTCTTCTGTTGGGGATCTATGCTTCATTTCTTTAGGTTTTGATTATGTTGTTTTTTAGTTACATATTTACTTCGATTCTAGGTTGTTGCTGGATTAGTTATGTTGTTTGAGAAAACAAGTTCATAGAAATACTCTCTTGTATGTAACTTTTAGTGATAAATTATGGTGTTGAACTTAATCAAATGAGTTTTTGATGGATTCATTGTTCCATGTTATTGTGTCAAGGACTCAACGAAGATTTCAGTGCCAGGTAGCAACCTTCACTATCTTCAGTTGCTTCATTTTGCCCCTATAAAATTCAATTACTTATATAAATAACCAAAATGCAATTAAATGTTGTCCTTGTGTTTTGCTTGCCTTCTGAGAGACTAGGAGCAGACGAAATTGTTCGATTCTTTTAATCCCCAAAGCATAATCTAGGTTTCAATCACCCACACTTGAATGCCACAGATTGAGATTTTTAGTATCTAGATTGTCATGAAGCTTATTTTGCTTGCTTATAAGTCAGGTGCTGGTGGAAAGTTTTCGGATGGATTTGATACATCAACTTTCCCTCGAATCCAAGGTGAGTGCTTATTTTAATCAATTTTTATTCCTATAGCTTTTGGAGTTTGAATACCTGATTGAGAATTCAAGTCCTAGAACATTCTCTGGTTCATTCCAATTCGTAAAACCTAAAATCTAGGTATGAAAATTGATAGCCTAAATAATAATGTTCGAATTAAAGCGTGGACTTAATCTAAGAGGCTCCACCGTCCAGAAAACGAAAAAGAAACCAACAAATTTCATTTTATGAAACAGGATATGATATCCTAAGCATGAATTAGGGTTTGAAATACCGGCGAAATCAACTCGGAAACCTTATAAAATAGACAAAAGGAATTAAATTAACCCGGTGATCAGACATTTGCCTCCTAAGGTTGACTGGATCCAACCAATTCAATGTCCAAGATTTTGGCCAGCGGGCTAAACGTAAGTTCACTTTGACGGGTCTTCACATATTCATTAACGGGTTTCCACACTGCCGAATCACTAATAATAACCTATTGTTTCTCCAAGCTCTTTTATCGCTCCTTTTATCACCTTTAGAAACACCTTATTCAACCGCAATCGCATTAGATTCAAAGATGACTTAGATCGAATAACAAACTTGTCCATATTATATACTTCTATAAAAACGAATCCAGAGACCACAATTCCAAATCACAAATTCACAGATTTATTTCTCAAAACCACAAATTTTAATCACAATTTATCGGAATTTATTATCAAAATCATAAACCCTAATTGAAATTTAACTCAAATGGGCAAATTATTATCCAATCCACGAATGCTAATCTAAATTGATTCTCATCTCAATGAATTGAACATAAAAACAATCAAATTAAAAGGTAGAGAAACAATACCAACCTTGAAGCCGGTAGATCTGCTCCTCTGGACAAGATTAGAAGAAGTGAAGAAAAATGTCTGTTGCGGGTGATTCTGCAGGGGTCCACCGAGGGGACTGCCGGACTGGGGAGGAGCCGAAGGAGGAGCTTTCGGCGGGACTGCCGGCCTGGGGAGGAGCCGGCCGGACTAGGAGCAGCCGGAGGAGGAGCTTGCGGCGGCGGATCTGTGTTAAAAAAATGCAATGGGGTTTCAACCGGTATATCTGCTCCTCTATAGACACGATTTAAAAAAAAAAAACAGGGTGGAGAATCCGTTGGCCTCCTCCTTTCATGTGCTTCAAAACGCAGCGTACAAGGAAATAAAGAGAGAGGGTTGGGAATTGGGCTGGGGTTGAAATTCACGTCAAACGACGTGGATCGACTCCCCACGCAATTGAAACGCAGCGCAGAAAACACAATTGAAAGTTGAAACGCAGTGCAGAAAACACAGAACAAGTCCTCCTCTGGAATCTCATTCCCCTCGAGCTTCCAGCCGTTCCAGGTACGCCATATCTCTCACTCCTCCGATGAATCACCCGCCGTTGAAATTCGATGAATCAGTGGCAGATCACGCCAATTTTCAGCTGTCTCATTGACATTTTATACTTTCGTGTATGAATATTTGATTTTTTTTGTGCTCTACTATCTGGATTAGTTTCTGTTTTTTCAGTTAGATGGTATGTATGATCCAGTACCCCGATTGAGGATGGGAGATATCTGGGATTCTCTATACATGCTTAGTGTCTAATTTGATGAATTTCTTAACATCGAACTTTTGGTTTCGTTCACTAAATTTATGCTCTTTTCACGTTGGGATTTCCTAAATTGGTGATTTGCATGTGGTGTCCATTCAAGTTTTATGCATATGCCTCAATCATCCTTGAATTTCTGGTTTTTCCATTTAGATTTCCTCTTTCTGTGCATGATTTGCCATTTTGGGTTTTCAATTTTCAGTTAGTCCACTTTTCTAAATCACCGGTCTTGTACTTGCATGTTTGTATTGGTGATATATTATAGGTTAAATTACACAGTTTACACTTCACTTGCAAGATAATTGATATTTCATTTGATCACACGTATTATCGAAAATCATATTTAGTCAACCGTTGCTGGCCTTTTTAATCCAACAATTCATGGTTTTTGGGTTTGGATGCTGAATTGTTAATGGGCATAACATGATGGATGATTGTCTGTAATTTTCAGTATAGTGGATTAAGTGCAAAGCTAACTAGATATATGATTATGAATCAGTGTTCTAAAAATCGCGCCTAGGCGCCGCCTGGACGCTAGGCGGGACGGGACCTAGGAATTTTTAAGCCTGGGCGGACCTCTAGGCGGAAATTCATCCAGGAACCGCCTAATCCCGCCTAGGCGCCGCCTAGGCACCGCCTGGTCCAGCCTAGGCGCCGCCTGGTCCCGCCTATGCGCCGCTTAGGCACCGCCTAGTCCAACGATTATTCAATTTGAGTTTCTAAGCATATGAGTAGTTGACTTAGGGTCTTTTTATCCCCCATGTCGGGATGCATTTGCTTTTTAGTCGAACTTATAGTTTTAGATTTTAGGTGGTTTAGAGTTGTTAGTCAGACATGTACTTTTGCGTTTATTTACTTTAGTGTTAGTTAACTACTACAAATTTGGGTTTATGAGTGATATTATGGATTATTATTACATTATATGAATTATTGACAAGTGTTATTCGTCAAAATATAAGGAAATAATCAAGTTTGTTCTAAGTCCGCCTAGGCGCCGCCTAGCGGCCGCCTAGCGCCTTTTAGAACATTGTTATGAATACTTTGTTATACTCACATTGAAACTTGTTTTTCTTCCATTAGAGCCCATCTCTGATCTTACAATAGAAGAAGGGGATACTTGGGACATGGGAGTAGATGTACAACCCAAAAATAGAGTAGCATTTGTGCTGATCGATGGGGTGGGAGATGTTTCACTCCCGAGGTTTGGGTGCAGAACACCACTTGAAGCAGCCAAAGTGCCGAATCTAGATGCCATTGCATCTGCTGGAGTTAATGGCCTCATGGACCCTGTCGAAGTTGGCTTGGGTTGCGGAAGTGACACAGCTCACCTTTCTCTAATGGGTTATGATCCTAGAGTTTATTACCGTGGTAGAGGTGCATTTGAGTCTATGGGTGCTGGATTGGCAATGTCACCCGGTGATATTGCTTTCAAGGTAGGCATCTTATTCCCTTCCTAGTACCTGTATATTTGCTCTTAATTTTGTATGGCTCTATCTTATTTGTGTTTTTACTATTTTCCCCCCTTCACGCTTCAATGACAAGAATCTAGTAAATTTAATTGGTTTTCTGTCGATTTAGGAGATTATGTAAGTTCATGTGTGATTTGATAGTGCTTTGGTTTCTTGCTTGTCGCAAAACTAGGGATCTAGCTTTAGTCTATAAATTGGTTTGTGAAAATGGTATACATTCTCTTTATCATTTTTTTTCATAGGATATCCCATTTGCTTTCTTTAGAGTCACATAGATTATGATATGATGAAATTGATTCATGAGATATTCCTTTTATGCAGATTAATAAATGTTAAAATGACAATTTTACTCTTAATTATTTCGTGGCAGTAAAAAAAATGGTGCATGAAATTAGCCCTCGTCTTGATTGGAACAATCATCTATGAGTTTTTACGTTGATGTGAGAAAGATCTCCAAAACTTTAACATGGAGACTTGCGTGCTTACGTTTTGGCCAGTGATTGATGTATGATTCTCTTCATAGTCTGTCTCACACATGGATGAACTGCCGAGTGCTCTTTTTTCAATATTACCCTATATTGATATCCATTTTTATGGCTTTATTACTGTTTGATATGCAGTCAAATTTTGCAACACTGGATGAAAAAACTGGGGTAGTTACAAGTAGAAGGGCTGACCGCCATTTTGAAGAAGAGGGGCCAATCTTCTGTGCTGCACTGGATAGAATGAAACTACCATCATTTCCTGAGTATGAAATTAGAGTCAGGTAAAGTTTTCCTTCATATTTTAGTGTATTTTCACTCTTACTCTACTCTTCAGTAGTGTACTCTAGTAGATCTTGGTTCTTATTTCAACAGGCAAAGCTTCGCCCAAGTTCTCAAACTTCAGTGTCGTGTTCAGATCTGTAATACTTGGTGTTTTTTCAGTTAATCTGTTAAGAGTGGTTCTGTTTCCTGCAGATATGCTACTGAGCATAGATGTGGAGTGGTTGTGAAGGGCCCTAGATTAAGTGGTAACATATCAGGAACTGACCCATTGAAGGACAACCGTCTACTTTTGCAAGCTGAAACACTAGATGATACTGATGAAGCTAGACATACAGCTGTGGTTGTCAATGAATTGTCCAAGGAAATGTCGCGCATATTGGTCTCACACCCCTTGAATGCTAAGAGACTAGCAGAAGGGAAAACTATTGCAAATCTCGTTCTGTTACGAGGTTGCGGTATCAGAATTGAGGTGCGTTTTCTCAAGGCTAGTAGGTGTCATTTTAAGGCTACTGGTATCAAAATTAAGCTTCAGATTGTAACTCGTAATCTATGATTTGTTTGAGGGTAGCAGTGCAAGATTGTTTGGATTTTACTTTTGATACTTTCCAGTGACATCACTTTTGCAGGTCACTCCATTTGAGAAGAAACACGGGTTATGGCCATGCATGGTAGCGCCAACTAAAATCATCGCTGGCCTTGGTTTGTCTTTGGGCATTGATATCCTTGAAGCACCCGGAGCAACAGGAGACTACCGAACACTTCTAACTTCAAAAGCAAATGCCATTGCAAAGGCTCTCTCATCTCCTCTTGAGCCGTGTCCTGATGTTTTTGTTCCAGGAGAGGACGAGCACAAGCCAGGCCGTCTAGATGGTTATGATTTCGGCTTTCTTCACGTCAAGGTTGTAACTCTTATCCAATCTTCTCATCGAAACAAATGACTATCCCTTGTGCAATCTAAACCTTCAATGTTACATTGGGTGCTTTGGTAGATTATAGAACCTGAAAATATTTGAAGGTAGTTCTATCCATTTAGCTTATATCACCTTGGGGGGGGGGAAGATCATCAGTAAGATCAAAATCAATCTAAAAATATAGAAAACTAGAGGCAATGCTTTAGTTTTCTCATCTAGCGCTAAACGAGAATCATCAGCAAGATGGTGAATTTCGTTTTGAATCATGGTTTTTCAAGTGAGCACACGAGATCTTTAAACTGGGTTCTCAAAAGGTTTATTGGATGGCTTCTGAATGTTGTGATTTACAGGCAGTAGATGACGCTGGCCATGACAAAGCAAGTGTCTTCAAGGTAAAAGCATTGGAAGCCGTTGATAAAGCGATAGGCCAGCTAGCGAGGTTGCTATGGCAAGCAGAATCAACTGGGAAATTCAAGTACTCCCTCTGCGTCACAGGAGACCACTCCACACCCGTTGAGTATGGGGACCACAGCTTCGAGCCAGTCCCCTTCACTCTTTGCCGGCTGGAGGACTTCGTGCGAGCAAGAGGCGGGCCAGCTGTGGTGATGGAGACTCCCCTAGACCCATTCCCTATGCCGATTGTGAAAGCTGGGGAAGACCTATCAGAAGAGGAACTCCGAGACGCCCTGGAAGGAAAGGAAGGACAAGCTGTCGCTGGCGATTGTGTGAGCGAGTTTAATGAGATAGCAGCTGCTAGAGGATGCCTCGGGCGCTTCCCTGGATGCGAGATGATGGGAATCATAACAAAGTTCCTTGCACAACATGCTTGAACTTCCTTTCTTCTTGGTTCCTCATTCGGGTTGATATGGATTTGCCTTATATTTCATGTCAGTCCATCTAATGTTGCTCCAATTTCGACATATGAATGATGCTTGATAATTAAGGTGGGTTTTTTTTTTTTGACGCGAAGATGAAATAGCAAGCACAAGATGACCGTGATCTCACAGCGCACCAGTAGCTGTATGTGCGCCTATCAACTAGGTAGGTCAAGTTAGTTGTAGTTGGTGGCATAGTTGGTCCTCTCATGCACTTGGGCGAGTTTATTCTTGTTGAAGGTTTGTTGTTCATACACATACCAAGGTCTGTCTTTTCAAAAACTCGGTTTCTACAGTGATGAATGTGCAAAGACATTGTAAGGCTTCTGTCACGCTCTGAAAGGCAATGTCTTGGGCCTCAATCAGACAATCTCCCTTGCAATCGTTGTTTTCAGTCAAGTGTGTCGTGTCCCTTGCAATCGCTGCGTGTCCGACACGACACACTTGACTGAGGCAATGTAGTTTGGTTGCTCACCACCTTGCTAGCTTATTTGCCGCTATGTTTGCTTAACTCCTGACCTGATCGACATGGTTGATCTTTACTTCTCATGCATAAGCATTGATTATCTAAAAGGCTCTGACAATAGCTAATATGGTAGAAACAGGAGTAAGGAAGTTGTTCCCTAGACTAGACTCTAGAGCATGATAAACCACAAACGACACACGATTCAAAGTCTACATTCATCTTTTTTTGTTTTTTTTTTTGGTTAGGAAAACATTCGAGTGCCAGATAACATATCTGACTTCTCGAGAGACCGACAAAGTCGGAAAACAGCGAATTGTCCAACCTACAACGAAAATAATAAGGTGCTAAAACAGCTACATTCATCTTATAAAACTTTATTACATATAGTCCATAATTTTGAAGTGATAGCTACACAATTACCACAGTGAACAAATGTACTCCTCCAAAAAAGTGGAGTAAATCCTTTGCCCCATAACCCCGCTCCATAAAATTATATTACCTCTAAATTAACATTAAAAAAAATTTAAAAATATATTTAGCTTTTACATATTTATTATAACATATTTGAAAACAAAAATCTTAAAAATCGAATTATAATTTTTTAAAAAAATATTTAGTAAAATAACATCTTTTTAAAACTTTAAAAAATCTTTCTATCTCTTTTGAATTATTATCATTTTTGTAAGTTAATTTTTAAGATTTTTTTCAAATATGTTATAATAAGTATGTACTCTAGAAGCTAAATATATTCTTTTTTTTTTATTTTTTTTAATGGTCAAATAATTTTTATATCTAGTTATAAATTAATGGTTATATTATTTATATTGAGAATTTGGCAAGAAGTTACACAAGTTTAAAATTTTTTATATCTAGTTATAAATTATTACATGTTAAGAATACAATGTTTATTTGTTGCGTTTTATATCCTTATTTTCTTTTAAAATCTTTGTAGTAGTTTGTAATATCGTCTGACACTAGTTTGTAATATCGAACACGTTTTGTATTTTACAATTTTTTTTTCGATGTTATTGTGTACTACTATGGTGATTCTCCGCTCAAAACTTTCAGTCGTCCCTGGATACACTATTCAAAAAATTAAATGGTTGATAGTCGATACAACCTCCCCTAAAAAAATATAGACGCTGCCCTTAAATTTCCCTATTGATAAAATGTTCGATGCAAATTTGTGGAGTAAGACCTAAATCGTAGGTACAAGTGTACGAAACTATATTACTCCTACAGTACAAAAATCATCCTCCACTAAAATTTCCCCAATTTCCATCTGTATTTTAACCTCTTTTCTCATTTTATTCCGGCTGGGTATTAAAAAAATGAGAGTAAAATTGATAGGACTTGTAGTTATAGGAGCGAAGTCTGCGCTCAAAGATTCCTATTTTTAGGCTTGACGGTATCGATTAACGCAACCCTCAATCTTCAATCATTCATTACCCTCAAACCTCCAACCTCTCTCTCCCAATTCATTACAGTTCAGAGGAAGAAATAGAAGCTGCAATCAGGACAAATCTCAGGTGGGTTATTTTTATTGCTGACACCCTCAATCTTAAATCTTTGAATTGATTCTGGCTTTGATTCATTTAATTTTGATCACCCATTTCCCTTAATTGTTTGTTCATTCTGATGGGTCCGATTTATCCTTTATTACTGTTATTGTCAATTGAATTTCATTCTTGTGATGAGGGTATCTCGTATCCGTTTCTTAATCTGGGTCTATTTGCATTTTTGGTTGATTTCTTCCAGAATTCAATCTGTGGAATTAGGGTTTCAGGAACCTGGTTTAGCAGAAACTTAGTTGTTATTGATTTATAGGGTTATGAGTTATGACCAGTAAAAATTAAAAATCATGTCTTTAACATTGTCCTTCTTATTCCTGAAGAATTTCTTCAGTCGTCTCCCTGATGAGACTGAGATTTTTAAAGGTCTTATGTCAGTTTCAAAATTGCTTGTGGCTGTCAATTGATTACTTAGACCACACTTCCATGGATCTACATTAAAATCTCAGTTCTACTTATGTTGATCTTTGGTTGGAGCTAGAAAAGGAAATCTGATCTTGGGAGGCTTAAAATTGATTGCTAAAGATTTTTCTTTTTATTTTCTCATACGTTTTTCTAATTGATTCTGTGGCTAGATCCATGTATGGTTCATTTTTGTGGTAAAGCTAATTGATATGAATTGGTGCAAATTGCTAGTTGTTTATCTTGGGAGGCTTGATTGAATTCATTGATTGCTTAACAATTGGCTTTTTATTCTTTTTCCATTTCATTATCAACTGCAGCTGAGTTTCATCTTCTTGATTTGGCTATTTTATTCAATATGAGTATGTCTGTTAGACTACATATCAACAATAAACTCCTTGTCACATCTTTATCAACATGAATAAGCTATTTATCGACACAAATAAGCTTCTCTGTTAGCAATCATCACATTGTACCAAACACTCTAAATGATTAGGTTCAGTTTTTTCCCCCAATTTTACAAACCCGGGTTATTGCTTGGGGTAAGGGTGTGCACATCTCGACTCCTAGACCCTGCAAATTGTAAATCAGTAAGCTTGTTGAGGCCTCTGTTTAAATTTTTTGGCAAGCCCTATGGAGGAGGTAATGTAAGTTTGATGCACTGAGACAAGTCATGTAACCTTGTTGAGGCTTGGGTTCGCTGGGGCCTGCAAAGGAGGTGAACCGCAACACAAGATATAGAATTTTGTTTTGTCGGGTTTCAAACTCGTGTGGCTCTAGATATGCAATGGTTTCCACCCCTGGAATTTCAAATGTGTTTCATTTCTTTGCTGATTATTTTCTTACTTCTTGATTCATCATCTAGGCAAGAGCAATGAAACCCTTTTCTATTTCGTGTCTTATGTTTCATTATCTGACTTCCAACTGCAGCGTGTTATCCTTAAAACCTTCACTGGCCAAAGGCTCCAAACATGAGTCTTGCATGCCTCGTGTGCCACGGCGTTGAGAGTCCATCTCACTCGTTCAGAAGCTACTCGGTATCAAGCTCCGACAATGAAGGAAGATGCTCGGCAATGGCCAGCTGCCTGAGCAGGATCCCACCCCACCGGGGAGGAAACTCCTCGGTCATGGCCTCATCGAAAGTAACCCCACAGCCTTCTTCCATGCCCGAGAGCACGGCCAATGGAGGTGCGCCACGGCTGGTGAGGTCTCACGCTGTCCGAAGGGATATTGTGAGAGATTGGAATTTTGATCAGGTTGAGATAGTTGGACAGTAGGGAAAAACAATTAGGGGTACTGATTACTGAACAGCTCCGAACTCCTCTGAACTTGAAGAGGAGTGATGGCCAAATCTTGGATAGAGGTCAAAATTTCATCTGCTAGCATTTATGGACATGTTCATGTGTACTAGGAGTTAGCTCTTGTTCTTCTTGGCTTGCTTCATTTTTGTTTTGCTCGTCAAAATTTTTCTCTCATTATTGGGGGTCAATGGGCATAAAATTCCACTATTTTTCTCTGTGGTTTCAGCTCCATTGCTTGCAAAATAAGCCATGTTATTGGGCTATTTTAGAATTTTGGAGAATTTGAAGCAATTTCTTTAGATTTTCTATCTCATTCTCCAAAATAGAAAAGCATAAGAAAAAATAAAGTCGATTCTAGCATTCTCCAAAACTAAAACTAAAAGTTTTACCTATCGAGTATCGACCTTGTTTGTTAAGGAGATCAACTATTCATTTAAGGAGATGGCGTGTTTGAAGCAATATGTAAATTTCGAATGAGGAGTTTATTAGTGCTGATAATGAGCTTTATGATGTTAAGAATTTGATGTGAAATTCACACTTCAAAATTGGGATAGCGCAATTTGAACCAAGAGGGAATAGATTCTTGCGTAATGGGAAAAATCCATCATTTTGGTCAATGTGAAATAAGAATTTTTCATCATAGACGGGAAAGTTGCAAATAAAATTACAATTAATAAGAAATAGTTTAAAGTAATTGCCTTATTTTTCCTGTTTCCATCACCAACAACTAATTGTAAGTAGATTAAAATCTACTACCAAGTTGTAACCTAAATGATCATCAGGCAAGATTACAAATGGAAGTTGACTTATGAGCTTTCATTATTAGCTAGTAATCAATATCATTAATCATGTGCAGCTTGGAAGGTTCAACAACCAGTAATCAATCATCCATGAAAGTTGGCATATTACCAAATAGACAATGTATAATTTTTGCCAGAAGGGCCTCCAAATGAACAAAACAACAAGGACCAAATTTTACCAAATACTTGCATAAGCATGAAAAAGAAGAAGCAAATTAGGGCAGTTTCCATCCATTGATTTACAGCCAAAAATAAAACAAAGGGATAAATCTGGCACCGGTGGAGCCTACTGTTCGACATGGATCCACGTGAATAACCCATGCTATAGCCAAAGGTTAGACGTCGGTAGGTTGATCTAGAAGCACCACACGGTGCCATTAAACTACATAATAAGCCTTAAAAACTAAGGTCCATAAAATGATTGAACAACAATAGACAGCGTTCTTGAAAAACTAGCATCGGGCAAATCTATTTCCTGCACCACTCAGATGAGGGCTCAACCGCCGCTGATTTGAGTACCTGAAACAAAGTTCTTATAAATCATCATCATAAATTGCTGCACTCATGTACCAACTAAAAATAATGTTCATGTTCATATGGGACCGGAGACACGTCGTTGGATGAGACAGCACACATCATGGGCCCATGACTAGCACTAGGTGATACAATTTGCAATCAAAACTAATCAACAAATTTGAAAAAATAGCTCTCTCTGGTTGCGTCTCGAGTAAGATTAGAGTACGGAAATAGTAAAGGGAAACCAGCCTAGTATCTTTTTAAAAATTAATGACAAATTTTTTCCATACAAAATTTGTCCTTCAATTTTGATTCTTATTTTGGGCATGGGGTAACAAAATCCCTCCACCCCCCTGCTATACTCGGAAAAATAGATAATCTCTCTCTATTTCACTTCTTTATCTAAATTATACTATCTCATTTCTCATACCCTTTCCTTTCCCTAGTTTTCAATCACACAGACCCTAAAACGAAAGGAAGAAATTACTACAGTGAGAAAATAGAGCAAACAATAATTATATCTTTGACTACCACCACTCCACAGAACCAAGTCACAACATAAGTTAAAATGGAAGTGATCCGACAATATGTAAACGTCAATCATGATCAGAATGCGATTAAACTTCACCTCATGAAAATAAGACAGATCTACCGATCAGAATGCGATTAAACTTCACCTCATGAAAATAAGACAGATCTACTGATCAGGCGTTGATATAATCTACAAAACTGCCTCAAAATAATCTACAAACTCGATGAAAAATCAACATACCTGTACAGATTCTGAACTGCAAGATACAGGAAGAAACCAAGTCAGCTTGCCATTGATAAAGTGCGTGCTTCAACTGCCGGAGAATTAGGACATGGAACACCAATCCTATCTAGCAGTTTCATACAAGGATCAGATATACGATTACCCAGTGGATTTCTCAATCCATCTTTTTCTTTGTTTCCTTTGTCAGCATAATAATCTTTAGAACCAGCACCATGATCGTTACTTTCCACAGGACAGTCTGTAGCAATAGTTTGACCGAATAGCTGAAATGAAGTTATACCCGCTTTAGGTGTAGAACTTTTGGCCATCCGTCCAGTGAAATCTGGACTTGTAGATGGAATACTGCTTGAGCTATCCAGTGATAAGATATCCGATTGGGAGCTACCCATACTCAGATCAGTTGACACAGTTTCTACCTTGTGAACTAGATTATTGTTGGCATGGCCAACGTGAAATGCTTGACGAGTTCCATTGCCAATGTTGTTGGCAAAACTAGAAATAGATAAAGTATCTTGCCTGGCTCCCTGCATGCCAGCAGGAAAAGTGTTGTAATTCAAATAGGACGGGTTGAGGTGCCCAATCATTGAATTACTGAAACCCATGCGAGGTAATGATAAATATGCCTCCCCATCAGTCAACAAACCATGATTCTGGGGAAGCCTGAATCTTTTGGCCACGGGGAACGCAACATCTATAGAGGGTGTTGCCGACATAAGTTCAACCTGCCAAGGGCTAACTCGCTTTAGGTTCTCCAGAACCTCAGGTTCATCCCATGCAACCTGCAGAGTTTAGTGGTTGCAAACAATTAGTCAGTCGGACAGCTTGAGCCTCCAAAAACAATTAAAAATGAGTGGGTATTAAAAAAAACACAAAATAAAGAGGAAACATATGTCAATAACAACAATCAAGTTCCGCGAGTGAGAATACTTTATGCCAGTATATGGTAGCTAGCCACTAAGAAATATAATGTACTTGCAATGAAAAATTTAGAAGAAGACTTTAAATGACTCAGGCGGAGATGGAACACTACTCGCATATTAAATATGATCTTCAGAAGCACAAGTCTTAAAAAAATGATGATAGGAAAACAAATAACCTCCATCAGAGCTTAAACGCATCCCTAAAGAAACTAAACAAGAGCTTCCCACCTCTCCATCCCACAAGTTGTTCAAAATTTTGCATTAAGCTCATATATGTGTCTATTAAGTGGAGCTTGGTACATACACAACATAAGTTAGCGTATGATCAACCACAAGCATAGCAAAGGACTGGAAGTTGCATGCACAATGGCTATGGAAAGAGCTATGACAACAGCTTCATTCACTTGCAAATATTCAGGAAAACACAAAAAAGGTAATAGAAGAAAAGAACCATTCTCACATTTGGATAACATCTTATGAAAGGTAGAGGGTGGAAAACCAAGGAAAGGACACTAGTTTCTTTTATTTTCTTCCTTTCCTCAAAGCTCAAGGATCGTAACTCTAAGAACTCCCGTGCTTTTCCTTCTCTTCTTGATCCTCTCTCCTTTTCTCATCATGTTTCTCCCCACCCGAAAAGATTATCCAACACAACCTTGGCTAGTAAAATTCACACCTGAAGGACTTGTATGTTGACACGCATAAACATAAGAACAGTTTCCTTCTTATCCCGATTGACATGTAGGAAATTTTCCAAGCTTTCCTTTTACTTCTCATCCCTTTCTACTGATCCACTCTTCTTTCCTCCCATCTGTTCTCTCCTCTACCAAAAAACTATTAAAACACTTCAAGGTAACTAGCTTGATCCTAGGCTTTGAGCATTCAAATTTGAAGGACCCATATCACATAATCTTACATCTTATAAGGGAGAGAAAAATACAAAGATTGAAACATTGCCCACAAACTAAAAAGAATGTAGAAATATGCCACAAAAGTAGTGAGCTCTGAGCAACCCCAGATTTATAGCTAAGCAACAGCTAAACGTAGTAAAAAAAAAGGCCAATCTGAACTGCAGGCAATAAATTAACACGAAAAAACTAATACCTGAAGCATTCTCCATGGAGATCTCTGCCATGAGCCATAATCAGGCACTGCCACAGAAGACACAGTGCCTTGAATCCAAGTCATTCGCGTTGAATCCTCCATCTCCATGGCCATCTTAATCCTCATCCCAGCCGTCCAATACACTCCCATAGCCTCATCAACCTTCTCGGCAGCCACCACAAAATCCCTAGACAATGCAGTCGGATAGTAAATCACCTCAAATGGCATGTTGTTTGCCGCCAGCCCCACTGCCTCTGCTACTGCCTCCGGTGGCACCTTTCCCTTACCACCACCACTCAGGAAGACACCTTCTCGATCTTCTCCGGCATCGCGTCCGCCTTCCTCCACCTTCATCCTCCCGGGAAAAGCCATAGCCACGTACTGCCTCGCCCACTTAGACATGTCAAAGGCCTGATTCGACTTCGGAGCCCTTCGAATCCCGACAAACAGCTTCTCCGTCTTCTTATTCCTCATGAAAACAACCGAATCGCCGGAAATCAGCTTCTTGCTGTTAACGAACTTGCTCCAACCGGTGGTTAACAGGTGCCTCCTCGGGGTCCCGCGGTAGATGTGCCGGAAAGTCCAGCTCTCCCCGCGCACATCGGTGATGTTCACCATCTGAACGGGCGGATCCGCCGCGAAATCGAGCGGCGGAAAGACCGAGTCCGCGCAGAACTTTGGCACCGAGAATCCACCGCCGTTGTTAGCATCCGATGGCGTCAGAACCTTCGCGAAGGAGACGACTACAGCGCGCTCATCCTTCCTCACGTCGCCGCCCTCTCCCAACGCCGGCATCGAAAACGGCGGTCGGTTGACAGAGAAGAACTCGCTATTCGCAAGCGGCTCGAGCCGGATCCTGGCATAGACCTCATCAGTATCAGAGTCCGCAAGGTAGAGCACCTGGAGGACACGGCAGGGAACGAACGGCACCGGAGGGAGATGACAGACGGCGGAGATCACAGACTGAGGGGCTGAGGAGTGCTCCATATGCCCCTGGGGAAAGTAGTAAACCCTAGAACCGACGGCCGGGATCTGGACGGCGGCGCCGGCGCAGGCCTTCCAGATCGGCTGGTCCACCTGGCGGAGGAACTCGTGCTGGTAACTGCTTCGATGAGCGTAGTGGCAATCGGCGGCCATTGATGAGATGAGAAAGAGAGGATTGATCGGATGATTGATGGACTGACTTGGTGGAGTAGGAAAGAGGATGGAATGAGTGTGAATTGCGGATTTAGGACATGATTGAAATATCTAGGGTTTGAGAGTGGTATCAGATTCAGCCATGGTTATGGTTTCCGAGTTTCTCTGGTCGTAGTCGTAGCGGAAGACACTGAGGAAGTTATCTACACTACCGTTTTCAGCGGAAGTACGTACAAAAGGCGACCCTATCGGGTTCGGTTCGTTGGCTGAACGCCGAAAGTACCATTTTACCGTGAGAGTATTTGATACGGAGTATTTGAAAATACAAGAACAAAATCCTATCTCTACCCGTACCACTACTTAATTTCTTTATTTCCAGCAACGTTGAATCCCTAAACAAATTATTTCAACTGAACTGATATTAAATCTCGGACGATTAGATTTACTTTGTAGATTTTCCAATTTCAATCCTCGACAATTGGATTTGCTTTTTAATTTCATTTTTATCTTTGAAATTAACAATTTAATTGTCCAATATGTTATTGTCCGCGGTATCTTGGTGTATCTTTTCTTTAACAAACTGTTGTAATATACTAATATTCCCAGCATGATACAAGTTGTGTATGACATACATACATACATATATATATATATATATATATATATATATATATATATATATATATATGGTTTTGTACTCTCCAAAATTGACACAATTAATAGAGATTTGTTATTTATACTCTCTTATTCTTCGACATTTTATAATACGTTATGGGCACAATAGTTTATCAAAAATCTATTCTCCAATCCCTTTTTCAATCATGATGGCCCTATTCATCAAATCCCTTCCATTAGTGCGACCTTGGCATCCCAGGATGTCACATCCGATCGACAAGTGCTTTCAAGATCTTCTATCCGATCATGCTCTATCCCAGGATGTCATCGAACAAACTCGATCAAATCCCAATCCTATTGGTATGGTGAATCGATGATGAAGGGGATCGACGGTATGGTGAATCGATGATGAAGGGGATCGACGTTGAACCAGCCTAAGGCAACCCAACCAATGGCGGAGACACCCTGATGGTGCCAGCAGTAGCCAGCGTCAGCGCCTCCTCGCAGCCATCGACCCACGATCATCTCGATTGAATTTTATGATTGATTTCTACGGTTTATTTTTCTATCTTCATTCTTTGATGTGTGTGAATATGTTTTTCCCATAGTTACTATCTAATCTCGAGTTCTCTCGAAAAATTGATCCAGTTTTGAAGCAACGACTCCAGTCTTCCCCTCCGGCATCCCAACCTCATCTTGACGTCCTCCCATGGGGCCCACTCGAGCCGATGCCAGGGTTGCGGCGCGTCCCCTGCCGCTCATTGGTGACGATTATACGGACCCCCAACCCCGATCCAGCGGCATCACCACCTCTCCGAGGCCAGATTTGGTCGATTGAGACGCCGGCGGATCCGAGACTGCCAGTAGGGAGGAATCCTATCTATGATGTCAACATATACGCCGACACCAAGGATCTGTTGAAGCCGAGGGGCCGCCACCTGTGCCCTCTGCGAAATCTCGACAAAGAAGAAACCAATTTGTATTCAAATTTATTATAATTACAAAATCAGCCCTGAAGTATATGAACACATCCCTGAAGATGATGTGAAGACATAAGTTATATGAACCCTAAAGTGGTGAATTTTATTTCCTGAAGCGGATAAATCACTCAATGTGCTTAATAAATCTCATCCTTGCAGAGATGATCGAGCCGATAAATTTCATCTCCGTAGTGATGGAATTTTATTTATTATTTATGTTTATTTAATTCATATGTATGTTATTTTATTTTATTTATTTAAACTATATTTGTTTTCGCTCATCTCCCGAAGTATATGAACGGGTACATCTCTCGAAAGAGATGAACAGGTACATCGGCATATATATGGACCAATGTTATTCCAATACATATGCCTTAACACATTGGTCATATGAAAAGGCTGAGAATGTTTGAGGAGCATATAGTAGTTCACAACGACCTAGAAGAGTCGTTAGTCAAATGGGTCCATGCAATTTTGCATTTCGAATTTGACACAATAACTTCTCCCAAATTATCTCCAGAAAAGAGTATATGTTCCGAGGTCTCTCCTCCACAATTAACTAAAAGACCACAAAGAAGTTGAATGATTCATGGGGTTTGAGTCCCTAATGATATCAAATACCTTGAGCTTTATAAAGGTATCACAAATGCTCGGTATTTAGGGGAGAGGAAATGAGACTATATTAAGAAAGAGATTGTATGAAAGCAACTTCTCTATATTGGGAGGGCATGACCTTCTTTGGATGGTTCCTCCTTAAAGAAGGGTACTTGTCACAAGACCGAAGCTCAAAAAAATTGGTGAGGGCTTGCACAAGCGGTGGAGCATGTGGTTTAATTCGATACAACGCGCAAAACCGCGAACTATTCTCGATTATTCGTTGGCAGAATGGAAAGAGTTAGGGGAAGAAGGGCCTACTGGAAATGAATGGATTTGGGATCCGCGGATGAATAAAGTGAACCAGAAGTTCAGCACTTATGTACACCCAATGATAATTATATGATTTAGCAAAAAGCCGTCAAATGCATTTACTAAGCCCAAGTTGCACTAGCTAGCTCATTTGGAGGTTCAAGAAGTAACTTCAAACCAACAAAAATCAAGTGATTATCAAATACACCAAAAGTGTAAAGATAACTAGGCTCTCATTTTAAGGATTCCCCGGAAGTGGAAAGTAGGGGTGGCAATCTCACCCGCATCCAATGGGTACCCGCTTCACCCGACCCAAAAAAACGGGTGAAAATCCGATACAAGGTGGATATTAAACGGGTGATGGGTGGACGGGTGATGGGGCGGGTCGGATGCGGGTGATAGTAATTTCACCCATCACCCGACCCGTCACCCGACCCATCATCCGACCCGTGCATCACCCGACATATTTTTAATATAAATATACATATATATATAATATTTTTTATCCAACCATAACCCTTTATTTGTTAAATAGATGCTGTTTTTCTATATTAAACAAGGGCTATTTTTTTTAAAGGTTGGATTTTATACTACGTAGGGGCTGTTTTTTTACATTAAAAAAGAACTGTTTTTTAAGGGTAAATTTTATGTTAATTACGGGCTGTTTTTTTCGTTAATTTCTTAAACAAATTTTTTTTTAAACTGTTTTTTTTATTTATTTGTTTAAATTGAACGGGATGTTTTTCACCCGAATTTTCACCCGATCCACCCGATCACCCGATGGATGGCGGGTGAAACGGGGCGGGTGATAGGGTTGGCGGGTGGTGGGGCGGGTCGGGTGGTGGTTTCTGGGTGGTGGATCGGGTGAAAATCTGGACCATCCACCCATCACCCGACCCATTGCCATCCCTAGTGGAAAGAGCTCATGGGAATATGATGATCATCAACCAAATAACGGATATCGACATCAAAATGATGGTAAAAGAGATAGAAAGAAGAAATTCATGCAAAGATGAATTCTTTAAGTATGATGTTGTTGGACCCGTAGTTTCAACATCGGAAAGTATAATATCATCGGTTTTTAAGTGGGTGTTTCATCCAAAACCGCAATAAGTGAAGGAAGTTGTAAGATATAAAACCAAATGAATTGCACAAAAATCTAGAGTGAATGATATGAACATATATTCACCAGTAGTGGATATAATTTTTGGTTGTCGATGAACCGACTCTAACCGTAATTGACGCGCATAGTAGTTGTATGCTCAAAATTGATCATTAATAAAAGAATACAAGTGAAAATGATCGATTACTTTGAAATGTCTAAAGCATCAATATGAAAGTCTCGTCATATGTACACGATTAAGCAAAAAAGTGCTTATAGTATTCAGAATATTGTGTAAGTGGCGATATAGTGTATTGAATCCTGAAGTACTATATACGGCGTTGTACTCTTTTCCTTAAAAGAGGTTTTTACCCCACTGGGGTTTTTCCAAGGTAAGGTTTTAATGAGACAACTTGTAAAGGCTCGGATTTTTAAAATATTAATTTTTGGAAAAAGAAAATCAAAATGAATTTAAAATAAATTCCGGTCCAAATTTTTGATTTAAATATCAATTCCGTCTTTCATTTCGGGTTTTGAACGATCAATCAGCGGAAATTTAAATTCCCGACCCGAGCTCTCAATTCCGTCATATTCCGAATCCTTATCCATCCGACTCACCCTATTCTAGTTTGGGAAAATCTTATCCTCACCTTTCCTCCCTCCACTCTTTGACTCCCTTATTTTAGCAAGCAAACAATACATTACTCTTCCCAAAAATAAGACCTCTTTGTGTTGCAATTTGACCTTTGAAAAATTCAGATTCTTCCCCCTCTCTCTCTCGGCATTCACACAAACAAGCCAAACTTGGCTCCCCCTTGAGCTCCATTTCCACCGCACCACGCCACCTCCACCACGCCACTTCCAGCCGCCACACCACCACCACCACACCTCACCACCGCCACACCTCACCACCGCCCATCCCCGGAGCCGCCAGCAGCAGCTGAAGCCGCCAGAAGCTCCGTCGAAGCCAGCAGCGCAGCCGCCACCACCTCCTCCCTCCCCTGTTTTCCGTTCACCTCGGTAAGCCTTCGATCCTCCGTTCCGACTCCAAAACCTTGTAAAGGTTCCCCTTTTAACCTCCTTCTTCCTTCCTAGGCCACGCTTGGTTGTTTCCGACCTCGGCGAAGCCAAATCGCACCTCCGAGCTCCCCCGACGAAGCTTCGAAGCCCTCTCGGTGAGCCTTCTCCCTTCCTTCTTCTCCCCTTTCTTTTTGTCTCGTGTGTGTGTGGGTCCGCGTCGGAGATGTCGGGTGGCCGGAGCCCGGAGCACCGCCGCCGGAGCTCCCCTCCTCCCTTCTCTTTCTTCCGCCATTTTTGGGCACAAAAGGCCCTGCTTCTTTCTCTGTTTCTTTCGGCAAATATGGGGGAAGAAGAAAGGGAGTTGTGGGCTCCACGCCACATCAGCCGTACCCCACACCTGGGCCCCACCTTTTTTTTACATGTCACAGGCCGGGTCCACCCCCCTCCCCTTTTACTTCTTCTAAAACCGGTTTTGGTGTAATGAGTGATAGAAAGTTCTTTTGGGCCTAATTTTCTTCTGGGCCGAGTTTGGTATGTTGGGCCTATTTTTGTGGGTCTTCAGATTTGGGTTTTAAGAAGAAAAGGGCTCGGTTTGGGCTGGGTCTTAATAGAACAATGGGGCTCGGTTTGGTGGGGTAACAATAAGGCCGGTTTGGCCTATTAAACATCTAGGGGCCGGTTTGGTTTAATTTAAACAAGGTCCGGTTTTGGGTAACAAGAGACCGGTTTGGGTTTTTATAAAAATAAGAGGGTGGTTTTGGTGATTTAAAATAAAGTAAGGTTGGATTAGTAATTTAAAAAGGGATGTTTTGATTTAATAAATATTGTTGGGATTTTATAAATATTTTATAAAGATGTTAAAATAAAGTGATGTTAGAAGTAGTATGTAAAATTATTGGGATTAAAATATAAAATGTTGTTTTGAGACTTAATATATAATATTGTGGTGATTTATTACTTTTGGATAAATGTTATATGATTATGTTGAAGATGTGCAATTATATGCTAAGTAAGATTGTGAGACGATGGCATGCAAATTGGTTAAGTATGAATTGGAATTGTCTTAAGTTGATGAATTGGAGAATTATATTGAGTATGATTGTGAGATGTTGAGATGATGGATTACGAGACAAGATTGATAATATGAAAATGATGATGTGACGATTATTATGTTAATCGTGAAGTTGTGTGTGTGATAATTCTATGCTTTGTGTGCCTTAGAGGTAGACTCATTGATGTGCTTATACTTGTTAGGTGACCATCTGTGACGTGTCAGATTTCATATTGCCTGGTTGATTGCCTTTTGCTGTTCTGCGATACCAGGTAAGTCTCTTCGGAGCTTACTCAGATTGAATAGAGTTATTCCCTGCTTTAGGTGCATGATATACTAGGTGTTGCATTCATGATCAGCATGCCATGTAGTACCATGCTAGGTTGCATCTACGTTGAGCATCCTATTTCTTTATGCGTATGTAAACAGAACGGCCGTTATCTGTGAAGTAACTAGAGTCATTGCTAGGGTCATAGGACGACCCAGTCTCATCGGGTCCCGTCCTGAGTCAATCGAGTCATGCACTTCCTTATATTATGAGATGCCTGCGGGCTTTATTGTGGAGCGGGTTAGGCATGCGTGCCGCCCTATTATGAATGAATGCATTCACGAGCTGGCCAGTCTCCGCCCTATCGGAAGGGGGTGGAGGTAGGAGAGGGACATACCACTTGGTATTCTGTGCTAAGGCCTTATCATTATTATGTACTTGATCTTAGGAGCATGTTAGTGTGTTAATATTCCGCCATGCATCTAGAAGCATCTTTATTAGGCATAGCGTATATGTGTGCTTATGGTTGGGATGCAGAGCTAAAGTGGGCATCGATCTGATCCCGCCCCATATCAATTTTTTTAGGTATTATTTATGTTCATCCTATCGGTGCTGTTTGCTTATTGCGCGGGTCATTTTGTCGGCGGAGAGTGAGCGCTGGAGTTATAGACTTCACCAGACTCTGATTATATTTTTGGATTTACACTTTAGACTCCGTTTTGACCCGGCTCTGCCGTGGCACCCTCTTGTATTACACTTGTTTTCGCTAGTTGCATAAATTCTGATTTCCACGCTTAGACTTACGACAGGTACAGGGGACTTCCCCGGGGATTCCAACGATCCCTTCGATTTTGGGTATGAAATCCCCCTTTGAAAACATTAAAGTAGGTCTTGAAACCTTCAACCTGTACTCGGGGCGCAAGGTCCTAACGAGGGGTTTCATCCCTCGAAACGTAACTCGGGAATCATAATCCCGGGCCGTTACACAACTTATACAACATATATACATCATATCCCCCGTATCAAATGATGAAAAGCACAATAGGTCCTGAGGTACCTTATATTTGTGCATTGAAAGAAGCTCATCACCAAAGACAAGGAAGTCTATTGCATCGAAGTCGTGTGTGATACATGAAGGCATTTCAACTTGCACACATCGAAGATAATACTCAGACTCGACCATGCAACTCATGGAGTCAGTATTATCAAGAACTTCTACGAGCTTATCAGAGTGAGAAAGCTGCAAGAAGAATGTTGAATTCAGGAGGAGAATATACGCACTGCGCTCTTTTTCCCATAGTCCTAGTTTTTGTCCCATTGGGTTTTCTAAGCGAGGTTTTTAACGAGACAGTTTATAATGTTAGAGATGTACATCCAAAGGGAAGTGTTGTAATATTGATGAGTGGATTGTTCACCTCCCTTACCTTTCACCCTCTAAATTCCAGCCATGATGACACAAGTTATGTATGACATATATATATATATAGGGGAGATATCAAGTAGGAAGTACTTGTTATAATGAGAAGTGAGAAGAAATAATTCTAGCCCTCAAATAAAATCCAACGGTGGGTATATAAATATTTTTTTAAGTAGCACATGACTGTCAAAAAAGGTGCATTTTCCGATGCACTCTTATCTTTGCCCCCATTACTGCCGATTAAACTTCTCTCATTCTCCCCCATTTTTACACCTTGCTACGAGAGGGGATCTGCTGTCCCATTTTCCCTGTCCTCCCTCTGTCTCTCCTCTTATAATCTCTCCAATTTTTTCCTTTTTAACTTTTTATTTTTATTTTAATTCTTTTTCATTTTTTTTTTAAATTGGAGGGTGGGGAGGGCCAGGCAGGGGGCAGGCTATTTGGGACAGCTGATCCCTACCTGCTAGTCTTTGGTTCATCTTCATCATCTATCCCAAGTAAGGCTAAAGAAATGCCTCTTTCTTTTTATCTCATGCGCGCTTTTTATTCCAATCTCCTTCTAATTAATTTCTTATATTTTCTTTAGCCCCAATTTATTTATATTTATACAAAAACCTTATTTCTACTTCCTTTTTCGTTCTAAGTTTAAATCACCTCATAACCTCGCAAGTGTTTTTTTTATCCTGAAACAAGAGAAGATGCAAATGGCAAGTGAATAATCACCAGAGCTCCTTCGTTTCTTTTTCTATTGAATTTACACTTGTATTTTCTTTTTTCTCTTACCATTATGTGGACATATCCCAAATGAAAAAATAGATTTTTAGTTTTTTTAAACATAAAATTGAAAAAAATTATCATTGTGGATTTTATTTTTTTTATTCGAAAGGAATTTTTTTTTGAGAAACCGAAGAAAAAACAAAAATTTAGAAAAAAGGCCAATGAAAGAGGCAAAAACAGATACGGAGTAACATACAGGAAGGCTTTTAATTAATTTAATGCTCACGTGACACAAAAAATGATGGTTCGATGGTAGCCGTTAGATGACATCCAACGGACTCCCACTTGATATCATATATATATATATATATATATATATATATATGGCTTTGTACCCTCCAAGATGGACACAATTAATAGAGATTTGTTCTCTGTACTTTCTTGTTCTTCGATATTTTATAACAAAAACAAGATTATTTTTTATAGGAAATCATTTAAAATTTTGGATTGATTTCGGTTGTGTTTGACAATTGATTTTGTTTTGGAGATTATTTGGGATTTATAGAGATGTTAAGAGATGGAGATTATTTTTATAGATTAATGAGCTTTTGTAGATTGACATTTTTTGGCGGAAAGCTCTGAAAGGTGTTTGGTAGGTATAAGATTGTGATGTATTTTTTAGGTTGACAATGGCGGGTTGCCCTAAAATTATTACGCCTCCTTCCTAGTTCCTGCCCCCCTCGTCTTCCTCCTAATTCACACCCGACTTGTAACACAGGTAAAGGATGAAGCTTTTGTTTGACAATGGCAGGTTCGAATAGCTCTTGCTCCCCTCATCTCCCCCCCCCCCCCCCCCCGCGCGCGTCTTCCTCCTCATTCACACCCAATACTCCCAATAGTGTGGTTGAACAGCTATGCCGGCTCGGAGCTGTTGTCTGACAATGGGGGGTTTGAAAGTTATCTCTTGCACTGAACCTACAGGAAGGGCCTTGACACAAGAAGAAGCCTTAACTAAGGCTGAGGCTGAGCTGGAGAAGGAATTACAAGTTGTATACTCAAGCGAGGAAGAATTCTTCGACGACACGATATCGACAGAGCTGAATGACTTACTCGATATTGAGTCAGGTCAGTCGATATCAACTGAACCACTCGACGTCGAGTGCCCTCCTCACTCGATTTCGACCTTTTCTCCATACGAGGTAAGTGCCCCCAACTCAGTCGATATCGACTCTACTAACCCGATATTGAGTGCTTTTTTGTCTGCAGGTACAACCTCATCAGTCGAAATCGGCTCCTCATCATTCGAAATCAACCTGGCTCACCCGATTTCGAGCCTCTCCGGTCGAAATCAACCTAGCTCACCAGGTTTTGAGTACCTCAGTCGATTGCCACCCAGTCCAATCGATATCGGCTCCTCCAGTCGATTTCAACTCCCTCCACTCGATTTCGATTGACCCCTCAGCCCAGTTATGTACTGATCTTTCGCTTGAGGTTTCTGACTCAACTAGTTTTCTACAGCAGTACAGCCTTGTATCCGATTCAGCGTTGAGGTCGATGTATGCTTGGTCGACTCCAACTCCCGTAGCTGATTTGAATGCTTCTACCACAAGGATTGAGATGGATTACTTAGGGGAAATCATGAAGACGGAGGAATTAAAGCCTATTTTGATTCCACATGGCCCTTCTCCAGTGCTGAAGCCTTTATTCGACACCCTTAGGTATGAGTTTCTTGGTCCTAACTCTACTTTTCCTGTGATTATCAATGCTTCACTAACCCGCAAGAAGTAAACAAGATATTGGAAGTCCTCCGCACCCATAGGAAGACTATTGGGTACTTCTTAGAGGACATAAAAGGTACTTCACCCGCTACTTATACGCATAGAATCCTCTTAGAGGATAATCACAAGGCAACCATCGAGCATCAGCGGAAGCTCAACCCCAACATGAAGGAGGTGGTGAAGAAGGAAATCCTACACATGTTGGATGCAGGAATCATCTACCCTATCTCCGAGAACAAGTGGGTGAGCCCAGTCCATGTGGTTCCCAAAAAGAGTGGAATGATCGTCGAGGAGAATGAGAAGGGAGAGCTTGTACCTAAGCGAATCACCACTAGTTGGCGGATGTGCGCAGACTATAGGAAGCTCAACACCGCCACTAGGAATGATCATTTTCCCTTTCCATTCATTGACCAAATACTTGAACGCTTAGCTGAACATGATTATTTTTTCTACCTGGATGGTTATTCTGGTTTTTGGCAGGTCCATATTCATCCTGAGGATCAAGAGAAGACCGCTGTCACATGTCCCCATGGGACTTTCGCATATAGGAAGATACCTTTCGGCTTTGCAACGCCCCTGCCACCTTTCAAAGATGTATTATGGCCAACTTCTCCGACATGAATGAGGACATCGTGGCGGTATTTATGGATGACTTCTCTATATAAGGCACTTCTTTTGATATTTGTCTTTCTAACCTTCGCAGGGTACTTGAGCGATGGGAGGAAACAAATTTGGTTCTCAACTGGGAAAAGTGTCACTTTATGGTAAGAGAAGGGATCATACTAGGGCACAAGGTGTCCAACAAAGGAATTGAGGCGGACAAGGCCAAGATAAAGCTAATGGATAAATTGCCCCCACCTTCATCAATTAAGGAGATAAGAAGCTTCCTAGCTCACGTAGGTTTTTATAGGAGGTTTATTCAAGATTTTTCTAAGATTGCCAAACCTTTAACTAACCTTCTTATGAAAGATGTTAAGTTTGAGTTTTCTAGCGAATGTCTTGAAGTCTTCAATAGGTTAAAGGAAGCTCTCATCTCCGACCCTATCATTCAATCACTCGATTGGTCGCTACCATTTGAGATCATGTGCGACGTCATCGATTATGTCGTAGGAGCGGTCCTAGGACAGCGGAAGGACAAGAAGCTTCACGCCATCTACTATGCAAGCAAGACTCTTGATGTGGTTCAGGCTAAGTACACCACAACGGAGAAAGAGTTCTTGGCCGTAGTCTTTGCTTTTGAAAAATTCTGCTCTTACTTAGTGGGATCTAAAGTTATTGTGCATACTGACCATGCAACTCTTAGGTACTTGATGGCAAAGAAGGATGCTAAACCCTCGTTTATTTAGATTCGGTTCAGGTTTCAAACATAAATGTACCTAATTGACAATTAATTATTAAAAAAAATGTTTATTAAAAAAATAATGTTATAGAAAATTTCTTAAAAATACACTCAATATCTTATAATGGGTTATAACTTTTCTTTTATGAGAATTGATTGTCGTATAATGTTTTTATATAAATTAATAAAAGTTAGCTTTGAACCGAACTTAACCAACCCAAACCTAAAACCGAATTTTTAAAAAATTCAAGTGAAATCCGAACATAATCTCTTAAGTTCGGTTAAATTCGACTTGGTTGACTCAGTTTGGTTGAAAATTTTGATTTGAACTGAATTTTGAACCGCCCTACAACCCTTACTGATAGGTCGATATTGATTTCTTGTTTATGGGTTCTCGCATTTTGGTAAGAGAATTATTAAAGATAAATAGCCACATATAATCCAACATATTAAAGGTGAAATAGTCTCTATTGTTGGAAAGGGTTAAAGTTGAAAATCCATCCGCAACACTAAGATCATCTTTAATGGTGGTGTTATGAGTACCATAACTAATTTTAAATAGGAAAAATAAAATAAAATGTTAGATTTTTTTATAAAATCAATGTAATTATATGATAGGAGTATCATAAATATAGTTAGACTTTTTTATTCTATTTATTTACATATTATATATATATATATTTAAATATATATGTAAATAAAATAAATAAAACCGCCTGAAAGGGTTGACTAAAATCCCGAAAGGGTTGATCAAAATCCCGTTAGGGTTCGGGTGCTTTATACACAGGCGTTGTGTGGCTTTTTGTTTTGGCGGGGTCGAGCTTTCTCTTCCGCATATGGGGTTTTGGCTGCTGAAATCGGGATAGGCAAGGGCCGTCGTAGTGTGTATCGTGACCAGTGGAGGAGCTAGAGGGGTGGTCGAGCACCCCTTGGCTCGAAAAAAAAAAAACAATTTTTTTTTGCATATATTTAGTATTTTTAAGGTAATATAATACATTTAAATGATATTTAAAATAAAAGTGCAATCTAGCTCAAGTGGTAAGGGAAGAAAGGGAGAAAGTAAGGAGAATCAAAAGGTGTTGGGTTCAAATCTCATGTCCTTAACTTTTTATTTATTTTACTCTATCATTAATTCTTCTTAATTTCTCTTTATATTTTTTGTTTCTATCAGCCATTTCATTAAAAAATGTCATATTTATGTTTAAATTATATATTAAACCCTTTCTTTCAATATTGGCATAAAAATAATTCTTAATCAGTTTTAACTATATTTTTTGTTTCTCTTCTATTTTTTTGGTTACTCTAAACTATTAAAATACAAAAAAAATCATTAAAAATCACAATTTTAGTGTTTTTTCAATGTTTCTCTTCTATTTTTTCCAGCCTCAGTGTTTGTACATATATGCAGTACTGATTGTTCCCTTGGCACGATCATATTTGGCTCGCGAGTCATTAGACAAGCTCGAGCTCGAATTCCACACTAGTGTAAACATACCCTTTAACGACATTTAGAAAACGTCATAGAAGACATAACATGATGTTTTCAAACGCCATACCCAGATGCTGTCGAAGGTGACTATGGTATTTTGCATTGTTTAATATTGTGCTTTCCAAAACAATGGCACAATATAGATTAGTAGGTTTATTTGATGAAACACATCGAACTTGAGAGCGAAAAGCGATGTCTACGTTTGTAAATACGCCAACCATTAAGATACAGATCACTTTAAGTATGTGCTTTTCTCGTGTCATGTACATCGTATTTGAATGACATGTTAATAGCAGTTCATGTCATGTACATCTTCTTTGAAGAAAAAGTTCGAATTTCCCATAATTACAAAATGCGTGAACCACATCAAAGCAAGTGATCAAACCAATGTTTTCCCTTGTTTATCGATCACCCTTTAGTAACTTTTATTTTCTATTTGAGGAGATGAACGAGAGGTGAAGGATGAACACTTGAGGTGGCATGACTAGTAGGATTGACAAAGATTATTCAATGGCACACACGGGATTCATGGGAAATCCTAATTACACTAGCAAGATAGAGATTACAAATTCATGCGATCGCCTAAAGGGAACTAACCCTTAATCCCCAAATTCTAATGATTTTCCTCATCAAGAATTGAATAACCGAATTCGCCAAATGAAAAACACGATCAAATAAGAAAATGAACAACGTAATTGATCGATGAAGACAGAAACAGTGAAACGAAAAAGGGAAAAAGGAGGCATACATTTGTTTGACGACACTAATATTTAATTATAAGCTTGTTCTTTTGTTGCTGGTTTATTTATAATATAATCACTTAATTATTATTTTCATTATAAAGATAATACAAGGGAATTCAAACAGACTTCAATGCATTACACAAAATAATGATTCATAATACATAATTGTTTTATAAACATGACATCCAAACGCATATGATAGTAAGAGATGAAGGAAACAGAACCGGAAAATGCGATTACAACAACGCACTTCATAAGGTCCGTTAGGTAAAACAACTTCATATGTATTTTACATGACACATAATGTATTATAAATGACGCCTAGACGATTTTACATGCCACATAAATTGTTTTACTTGACGGACCTCATGACCAAGCACATGATCAAACACAATCTTCATAAGTTTAAAGATAAGTAGGTGGACAGTGGAGAGTGATTACATCATTAAATCCTCATATGGTTTCATTTATTAATTTTTTTATATCCATTAGACGGACGGGTAGTAATCAAAAGCTATAAATGAGAGGACATCTAATTGAATGACTTGTTTTAATAGAGTTAAAATAAATCCTTTATTAATTTGCTTGCTATTTCTCGTTGTCTTGCTCTAAGTTTAGATAAAGTAGTGAAAATTGGCACAATAACTATAATGGATGAATGATGAGAGTAGAGTAAATCTCACTAGTGGCAAGTAAATATTAACTAGTGTCATGTACAAACGCTGAGGCTGGAATGTTGACATAAACGAGTGGCATATTTTTTTTTATACAAGGCAAGGATTGGGAGAAGGTCAACCGCAGTTGACCCACCACCCAATAGCGTCCAAACGGACGAAATCTGCAATCTCAGCAGGAACACAATCAACGACGAAACACGAGGACAAGCCCAGATGCGCCAATCGATCTGCAACCCGGTTTCCTTCCCTGAAGACATGCGCAAAGGTGACACTCTCGAACGGTCGACAAAGGCCAAGGGCATCCGCAATCGTCATCTCGATCTCCCATGGGCACTGCCAGTGTCCTCGCAAGACATTGATGACGGTCAAGCTGTCGCCTTCAACCACCAGCCGAGCGAATCCCCTCTTCGCAACTTCCATAAGACATGCAATGAGACCATAGCATTCTGCTTGCACAACAGACACCTTACCGTGGCTTTGGGCACCATAAGAAAGAACCCTAATCCGAGCTCCATCAAAATTAAGCTTAACAAAATCCTCAGCTGGTGCGGTTTTTTCCATTTAACTATTTTTTGTTTTGGCATTCTCTTATTTTGGGTGTTTGGTTTTAATGTGTCAATGTCGTCTTCTTGTTCCGCAACTTGTGCTCTTCTCCACGCGGTCCTATATTGTTTTATATTTTTTATGGGTAGTAAGTTGCGCACCCAGAACGCATCCTGGATGCGTGCCTTTATGGCGCACCCAAGCCACACGCATCCAGGATGCGTGTAGTTGTTTCTGAAGAATAAAAAAACGAGTTATAAACAATGCGGAACCGAGCTAATAAATGGGGGTCAACACGCATCCAGGATGCGTCTTGACTTTAGAATTTATTAAATTTTGTCAACACGCATCCTGGATGAGTGTTGACCTTGATTTTTTTAAAAAATTTGGTCAACACTCATCCTGGATGAGTGTTGACCCCTGATAATTTTTTAGAATTTTTAAACAATTGTTGACCCCTTATATGTTTACAAAATTGTAATAATGTTGGAAATGTTAATAATGTAAATGTTAATAATGTTGGAAATGTTAATAATGTTTAAAAAATTGAATCGTTCAAATTTTCGATTATAATGTATTCATACTTGTTGCAAATCGTATTAAAATTGTTCGGAAATGATTATTAATAATAATTAAAATTATATTATATATTAGAATTTATAGAAATTTATTCATATTTGAGGATTTATCGGAATTAGATTATTGTTGTCGATATTGAACACTTATCACATATCAAATAAGATTGGATTTCATTTTATAATACATGAGATTGAATAATTAGATTAGAAAGTTAATATGTAGAATGATAGTCATACTCATATATATTAATATATTTTGATTTAATTTCGGCTATTTTTTATAACGATTGTATGTAAATCACTATAAAATACTAAATGAGATTTAATTATTAGTTTATATTCGACAATATAGAATTTCATCTAACAATATACGAGATTAAATTGATTAGGTTATTATGTATGCTTAATTAAAGTTAGGGTTAGGGTATATAGTCGATAACTCGATATTGAACACTTAGCATACATCAAATAAGATTGGATTTCATATATAACCTAACCCTAACCCTATCCCTAACCCTAACCCTAACCCATGCATCATTTCATGTATATATAACCTAGCCCTAACTTAGCCCTAACTAACCTTAATACTAACCCTAACTATAACCCATGCGATCATCACTTATTCGAGAGACTCCCATGACGAGAGTGTAGACGAAATTGATACGTACTGCGTACACACTTTAAGTCGTATTGATGAGTTTCAGATGAATCGTCAACTTAGTGGTAGACCTCGGACTTTGGCTTATTGTAAATACTTGTTGATTAACATTTAGGAAATCTTTTATAAACACTCTTATAATGAGTGCTTGTAATCGTAAGTTCAAAGCTATAAATCGGGTTTATGATGATAAGTTAAAATATTGTTCGGCATATGATTGTTATATAATGAAGTTAGGTTATGTTGTTAAGGCTTATTATGATGAAATGAAGATGTTATTAGGTATAATAGATCATACGCATCCAGAATGCGTGTACACTCATCCAGGATTAGTGTGCACTCATCCAGGATGAGTGTCCTTTAGCAAATCAGGTAGTTTAGGGTTTGTAGGGTTAGTAGTGTTTAGGGTTGTACACGAAGATGCGTTTACACTCATCCAGGATGCGCTTCCTTAGAAGTAGGGTTTAGGGTTATACACGCATTTAGGGTTGTACACGCATCCTAGATGTGTGTTGCCATTTTTTTTAAAATAAAAAAAGACAACGCTATTTTTAAAAATTAAAATAAGTCTACACGCATCCTGGATGCGTGCAAGTTGAACCTTTTATAACACCTTTTTTTAACCCGGTTCATCTTATATATCCCATTTTCTTTTTAAAATCAACATGTATACGCATCCTGGATGCGCGCCCAGTGGGTGCGCCAGTACACGCATCCTGGATGCGTCCTGGGTGCGCTTCGGCTACCCCTTTTTTATTCATTCTTCCATTATACTGATATCATTGTTGTAAAAAGTTATTCTGTTTCTCATCGATCATAACCCCCAAAGGGAGAAGGCAAGAATCGATTTATGTTCCGTAGATAATTGGTGGAATATTTCGGAGATTATATCCTTATATAACTTGTTTTCTTTGTTAGTGTTCCGGATCGTACGTTCAATCTGCCTATCTAATCTTCCGATGAACGACAGAGCAGTCTGACATTCAGTAAAGAGATGGGTGTTATCTTCTTCATAATGGGAGCAAAGGGGGCATTCCAAAGGCATATATAAAAGTTGTTGGCAGTCTCCTCTTTTTTTCGGGATCACGTTTATTCTTTTTTTTTTTTACTTTTGCCTCTCTCTCTCTCTCCATCTTAATTAATTCCCGCTCTCTCATTCTTTATCTTTCTCCCCTCATTAATTCTCTCTTGATTTTTTCACTCTTTTTCTCTCTCTCCTTTTCTCAGCACTATTTGAAAAAGTGAATTGATTTTTCTCTCTCCTCCTCTGAACACTCTCTCTTCTCATTAATTCACCTTTGAGGAGTGGTACTTTTTAATTCTCTCTCACATGCTTTTCTTTTTCCTTTTTTCATCCTCTCAGCTCTCTCTCTCCCTGTCAGTTTTTTGTCCAGTTGTCCTCACAGTATGACCTGCTACCGGCCCAACCTTGCAAGCGGTTATCCGCATTTCAACAAAAAAAATCGGATTGGGTTATGCATGCAAACAATTCGGATAATAGGGTAATTTGCAAATTACCCATTGTTATATTTAAGTTATACAATTATTCGATAAACTATTTTTTTTTTAAAATTGGGGTAAAAGGCAGGTGAATCCCCCCCCCCAAACACACACACGCACACGCACACGCACTCGCGCACGCACGCACGCACACGCACGCACGCACGCGCACGCGCGCACGCACGCACTCACTCACGCGCACACACACAGTGTGTGTGTGTGTGTATGTGTGTGTGTGAAATGAAAATGGTGCTTAAAGTGAAAATGAGGAATAAGATGGTACGAATGCGGGTTTGATTTAAAAAAATCGAACCTGACCCATTTAAAATAAAATGGGATGAACCGAAAAATTAAATCCGCTCATTCTTCTCCTTATTCGCCTCCCCAACCGTCCTCAGATCCTTCACCCTAACTCGTAACCATGGCGACTTAGATGCTTCGACCTCTCCCTCTCACGCTCCTTCTTCTCCCTCTTCGCCTCCCCAATCGGCTCATTCAACTTCGAAATAGCGCCTTCAGTTCCAGCTCTTGACTCTCTCGCGTCCTCCACGTCTCTGAGGACGACATCCTCCTCTCCTACGACCTCCAAACCCTCGTCATCTTCCGCCTCTTCAAAATCGGTTATCTTCTTTCTTGTTCCCCCCTTTTATGTTGTTCCTCCCTCGCATGGCAGATGAAACTATATCCGACTCGGGCTACATCCTAGAAGAATAACAAGTATGGTTTTCAGCATCAACAACCTTTGTTTCAGCAATGCGGTAAAAAAAAACCCCATTTTGAAAACAGGGGTTGCTGAAACCGAATGTGCTGAAACTGGGGTTTCAGCAACTGCTGTAATCAGTGTGTGTGTGTGTGTGTATATATATATATATATACATACATATATATACATATATATACATATATATATGTATATATGTACTATGTATATGTTCACATACATACACCGTACGTAGTGCATAAATATACACTGCTATAGATATATATTTATTAAATCTTTGAAAATCTAAATCTAAATAAAATATATATATTTATAAAATTATAGATATAAATGCTCCTTACGAAATGCTTCACACATCTTTTTCGGATGCAACAACTGCCAGTTTAGAACTCTAGTAGTTAGTGGCTTAATCGATTATCGATCTTTATATTAGGGGTGGGCGCGGGACGGGACCGGGACGGGACAGAGGTCGTCCTGCGTAATTTTTGCGGGACAGGACTGGGACCGGGACGGGACCGGGGCGGGTCCCTCAAAGGAAAAAGATTATAAAAAAAATTAAAATTTCATGTATAAATTGCGATTTTCAAAGATTTAATAAATATATATCTATAATTTCATAATATATATATATATATATATATATATATATATATATATATATATATATATATATATATATATATATATATATATATATATATATATATATATATATATATATATATATATATAATAGCAGTGTATATTTATGCACTACGTACGGTGTATGTATGTGAACATATACATAGTACATATATACATATATATATACTGATTATAGTAGTTGCTGAAACCCCTGTTTCAGCACATTCGGTTTCAGCAACCCCTGTTTCCAAAATGGGTTTTTTTTACCGCGTTGCTGAAACAAAGGTTGTTGATGCTGAAAACCATACTTGTTATTCTTCTAGGATGTAGCCCGAGTCGGAGATAGTTTCATCTCCCATGCGAGGCTTTGCTTATTCCAATAGTGAACACCAGTCTTCCATGAGGGGTGTTCTCTTGGTCAAAGTACTTGTAAAAGACGATTGTATCACCGCGCTTGAGGTCTTTGTCCTTGACGAATCGGCCCCATGAAGTGTGCGATATTTCAACTCGTCTTGCGTCCCTGATCTTCGTGTGCAAAGGTCATTGATTGTCGGCTCTATCAGCCACCGCAAAATGGTGGGTCTTGAGCTCGAGATGTGCTACTTCCAAATTGAGGTCCCAAAATAGACAGAGGTGGCGGGTTGGGAATGAAAACTTCGAACGAGCGTCTGTCGCCGTGAGCTCCTTACGAAATTTTTCACGCATCTTTTTCGAATGCATCAACTGCCGGTTTAGAACTCTAGTGGTTAGTGGCTTCATCGATTATCGATCTTTATATTAGGGGAGGGCGCGGGACGGGACGGGACGGGACCGGGATGGGACAGAGGTCGTCCCGCGTAATTTTTGCGGGACAGGACCGGGACCGGGACGGGACCGGGGCGGGTCCCTCAAAGAAAAAAGATTAAAAAAAAAATAAAATTTCATGTATATATTGCGATTTTCAAAGATTTAATAAATATATATATATATATATTTATATATATATAATAGCAGTGTATATTTATGCACTACGTACAGTGTATGTATGTGAACATATACATAGTACATATATACATATATACATATATATACACACACACACACACACATATATATATATACTGATTACAGTAGTTGCTGAAACCCCTGTTTCAGCACATTCGGTTTCAGCAACCCCTGTTTCCAAAATAGGGTCTTTTTTACCGCGTTGCTGAAACAAAAGTTGTTGATGCTGAAAACCATACTTGTTATTCTTCTAGGATGTAGCCCGAGTCGGAGATAGTTTCATCTGCCATGCGAGGCTTTGCTTATTCCAATAGTGAACACTAGTCTTCCACGAGGAGTGTTCTCTTGGTCGAAGTGCTTGTAAAAGACGATTGTATCACCGCGCTTGAGGTCTTTGTCCTTGACGAATCGGCCCCATGAAGTGTGCGATATTTCAACTCGTCCTGCGTCCCTGATCTTCATGTGCAAAGGCCATTGATTGACGGCTCTATCAGTCACCGCAAAATGGTGGGTCTTGAGCTCGAGATGTGCTGCTTCCAGATTGGGATCCCAAAACAGACGGAGGTGGCGGGTTAGGAATGAAAACTTCGAACTAGCGTCTGTCGCCGTGAGCTCCTTACAAAATGCTTCACGCATCTTTTTCAGATGCAGCAACTGCCGGTTTAGAACTCTAGTGGTTAGTGGCTTCATCGATTATCGATCTTTATATTAGGGGTGTGCGCGGGACGGGACCGGGACGGCAGAGAGGTCGTCCCGCGTAATTTTTGCGGGACAGGACCGGGGTGGGTCCCTCAAAGAAAAAAGATTATAAAAAAAATTAAAATTTCATGTATATATTGCGATTTTCAAAGATTTAATAAATATATATCTATAATTTTATAATATATATATTTTTATATATATATATAATAGCAGTGTATATTTATGCACTACATACGGTGTATGTATTTGAACATATACATAGTACATATATACATATATACATATATATACATATATATATTCTGATTACAGTAGTTGCTGAAACCCCTGTTTCAGCACATTCGGTTTCAGCAACCTCTGTTTCCAAAATGAGGTTTTTTTTTTACCGCGTTGCTGAAACAAAGGTTGTTGATGCTGAAAACCATACTTGTTATTCTTCTAGGATGTAGCCCGAGTCGAAGATAGTTTCATCTGCCATGCGAGGCTTTGCTTATTCCAATAGTGAACACCAATCTTCCATGAGGAGTGTTCTCTTGGTCGAAGTGCTTGTAAAAGACGATTGTATCACCGTGCTTGAGGTCTTTGTCCTTGACGAATCGGCCCCATGAAGTGTGCAATATTTCAACTCGTCCTGCATCCCTGATCTTCATGTGCAAAGGCCATTGATTGCCGGCTCTATCAGCCACCGCAAAATGGTGGGTCTTGAGCTCGAGATGTGCTACTTCCAGATTGAGGTCACAAAACAGACGGAGGTGGCGGGTTGGGAATGAAAACTTCGAACGAGCGTCTGTCGTCGTGAGCTCCTTACGAAATGCTTCACGCATCTTTTTCGGATGCAGCAACTACCGGTTTAGAACTCTAGTGGTTAGTGGCTTCATCGATTATCGATCTTTATATTAGGGGTGGGCGCGGAACGTGACAGGGACGGGACCGGGACGGGAGAGAGGTCGTCCCGCGTAATTTTTGGGGGACAGGATCGGGACCGGGACGGGATCAGGGCGGGTCCCTCAAAGAAAAATGATTATAAAAAAAATAAAAATTTCATGTATAAATTGCGATTTTAAAAGATATAATAAATATATATCTATAATTTTACAATATATATATATAAGCAGTGTATATTTATGCACTACGTACGGTGTATGTATGTGAACATATACATAGTACATATATACATATATATACAGATATATATATATATACATATATATACATATATATACATATACATATATATATATATATATATATATATATATATATATATATATATATATATATATACACTGATTATAGTAGTTGCTGAAACCCCTGTTTCAGCACATTCGGTTTCAGCAACCCCTGTTTCCAAAATGGAGTTTTTTTTACCGCGTTGCTGAAACAAAGGTTGTTGATGCTGAAAACCATACTTGTTATTCTTCTAGGATGTAGCCCGGGTTGGAGATAGTTTCATCTGCCATACGAGGCTTTGCTTATTCCAATAGTGAACACCAGTCTTCCATGAGGAGTGTTCTCTTGGTCGAAGTGCTTGTAAAAGACGTCTGTATCACCGCGCTTGAGGTCTTTGTTCTTGACGAATCGGCCCCATGAAGTGTGCGATATTTCAACTCGTCCTGCGTCCCTGATCTTCATGTGCAAAGGCCATTGATTGTCGGCTCTATCAGCCACCGCAAAATGGTGGGTCTTGAGCTCGAGATGTGCTGCTTCCAGATTGAGGTCCCAAAACAGACGGAGGTGGAGGGTTGGGAATGAAAACTTCTAACGAGCGTCTGTCGCCGTGAGATCCTTACGAAATGCTTCACGCATCTTTTTCGGATGCAACAACTGCAGATTTAGAACTCTAGTGGTTAGTGGCTTCATCGATTATCAATCGTTATATTATAGGTGGGTGCGGGACGGGACAGAGGTCGTCCCGCGTAATTTTTGTGGGACAGGACCGGGAGCGGGACGGGACGGGCCTTGTCCCTCAAAGAAAAAAGATTATAAAAAAAATTAAAATTTCATGTATATATTGCGATTTTCAAAGATTTAATAAATATATATCTATAATTTTATAATATATATTTATTTTTATATATATATAATAGCAGTGTATATTTATGCTCTACATACGGTGTATGTACGTGACATATATATATATATATATATATATATATATATATATATATATATATATAGGGGATGGTTCCGGTGTACTCATGCCTTATTGTGTATCATGTACACACATCTAGGCCCTTGATTAAAGGAAATGGGTGGGTGAGATTAAAAGGTAATTTTACACTTTTTTTTAATTGAGAAAATGGTGGGCCCCACGTGTTTTCTTACCCACTTCACCACTTACTAGCGTGTGTGATGCACTCTCCTTAAATTATTCGATTATATATTTAGATTATTCGATCGTATCGACGGATTATACGATGATATATCTAGATTATTCGATCGTATCGACGGATTATGCGATGGTATCGATAAATTATTCTAATCGGCTACCACCTTGAAAACACCAATTATTCGATGATATATCTAGATTATTCGATTGTATCAACGGATTATGCGATTGTATCGATAGATTATTCTAATCGGCTACCACCTTGAAATCACCCTAAAAACGTGTGAACTTTTAACTAAAAATTATTCACTTGTATCGCTTGATTATTCGGTGGTATTATAGTATTATTCGATTACTTATGTCATTTTTACAAATATTAAAAAATTATTCAATAGTATCACTAGATTATTGTATGGTATCACATGATTATTCGATAGTATTGATGCATTTTTCATTCATATATGACCGCCAACATCAACAAACTCACATCTCTAAAGCACAAAACCAGTCCATACATATGAATAATTCGGCTTTTTCCCCCGAAACAATCGAATAATCCATCATAAAGCAAGGAATAATGAATCAATCTCATAAGATTACACAAATCTCTCAAACAATGAAGAATAACCTATAGATCCGTCTTCTCCAGGAAGAGGATCGGTGAAGTTAACATAATTCATTTTAAGTGGCTGCAGAGTTATGGAATTGAGCGAGTAAATGTTTGCTGTCCTATCAGCAGCATAAATCCATCCATTGAAATTCACGAAGTCCTGCAGATCGTGTAGATCTATGCTAAAAATCACTTGGTTGATCGTGTAGATCATGATTCAATAAAGCCGTGACCTTGGAATTTGGGGGAAAAATAATCTTCGGTTTAAGAGAACAGTTTTTTTTGGATCTCTTCACTTGATCGGAGTCTGAGAGGAAACGGTAAGATGTGGCGATGCAATTGACGCTCCACTCCGATAACTCTATTGATTTTCCCGACAAACCGAGTATCTTCTCGTAGGTGAGTGCGTGCCGCAGAAGGAGTTTTCCGGCGATGGATTCTTGTGCTGATACAATCCAGACTTTCGAAGGATCGCGGAGAACTTGAATAAAGTAAACCCAGGAATCAATCAAACTCCAAATAAGCAAACCCTAGAAATTGGGGTATTTCAAAATTACCTCAAAACTTCAAAGGAGGAGAGAGGGAGAGAGGAGGCTGGTGGCCGGAGGTGGTGAAAGGAGTCGACGGTATGGTGCTCGCCGGCGGCTACCGAGCAAGGTCGGAGAGAAGGGGTCTCGCCCTCTGCCTTCGACTGCCAGATTTGAGGAGAGGAACCCAGATCTGGACATCAAATTCGTCAATCCGCCATGGGAGCAACACGGAGGAGATCTAATTCGTCGCCGCTATCACCACCTTCGCTTCTGCGTGCAACCGCCATCGCCGTCGCCACCTTCGCCATCGCCATCACCTTCGCCTCTGCGCAAAACCCTCCCCGTTAGCTTATCGCCGAATCGCCTCACCTCTTTTCTCTCTCCTCTATGGTTTGAAAAGGCCGATTAATGTTGAGTAGGGATTTGGAGGGGGTAGCACACGCGCAGGTAGTGTGATGATGGTGGGTTTTTTTTTCATTTTAATTTCCAATTAATCAATATTGCGAAAAAATCACAGCCACCCGATTCATCTAAATCAATGGCTAGGAATTGTGTACATGATACACAATAAGCCTTGAGTACATATGATCCATACTATATATACACGATAGTTCATATGTACTCAGCCCTTAACGTGTACCATTTGAACAAATCTGGGCCGTTGAATTAAGAAGATCAACGGATGAGATTAAAAGTAACTTCTGATTATTCGATGGTATTTGGAGATTATTCGGTGGAATGATATTATTCGATGGTATTTTGCGATTATTCGGTAAAATAAAATTTACATTTTTTACACTCTTTTTACAGATGAATAATTATGTGAAAACAGACGAATAATCATGAACAAATAGACGAATAATTTCTGAGTACATGATGCACGTTAAGGGTTGAGTACACTGGAACCAACCCATATATATATATATATATATATATATATATATATATATATATATATATATATATATATATATATATAGTATGGATCGTATGTACTCAAGGCTTATTGTGTATCATGTGAACACATCTAGGCCGTTGATTAAGGTAGAATGGAGGGCTGAGATTATTCAAAAAAAATTAATTAATTGTGATTTTATTTTTTGACAAATTAAAAGACTCTCATCAATTGAGCGCGTGAGGCAATACTCAAAACCCTAACCCTGCCATTAACATAAATTGGCAGTAGAGAGCCCAGGAGATCTGGAGGCGAGAGGGAGATCCGGGGCTGAGGCGAACGTGAAGTGGAGGCGAGAGGGTGATTCGCAGGTGGAAAGACAGAGGGACGATGGCGGAGTGGACGGCGACGTGCGTCCCAAAACAGCCTCCTCGGGTGGCTCGTGAGTCCATCAGAGAAAGAGAAGGAGAGGAGATCGGGACTCCAACGACGGCGGCGGCGGCAAGTCTCTTTCCTGCATTCAAAGGCGGATCCATGAGGTGCGGCGAAGGCGGATGGAAAAGGCGGACCATGAAGGCGGAGCCGTGAGGTGCGGATCGGGGCAAATCGATGGCGATTTCGGCGGCGATTTTCAACGGTGATGGTGTGCTGGTCGGACGCCCCCTTCTCTTCTACTCCTCCCTTCTCCATTCACAATGAAAGGGGTGGTTCGTTCGCGGATCTGGGCAGCCAAGCCATCGCCGTTCATTGAACCAATTGAAACAAATTTTCAACAAGTCAAAAACCTAGTTTTGTGAATTCAATGCTGCTACTCGATTCATTACAAGGTGAGTTTGTGGTCTGCCTTTGATTATTTGATTACAAGCTAAGTTTGTGGTCTGCCTTTGATTCTTTGATTACAAGGGGAGTTCGTGATCCCCAGACCTTTACTTTGGTTGTAAATGACTAAATGCTGATGTCGGTAGAAAGTTTGTTACAGTTTATAAATTAATTAGGGTCTCTCTAAGTTCAGGGCTCCCTCTCTTGATTCTTCGATTTGACATTGGATTTATAACAACTTCTTTTGATTCTTCGATCTGACATTGGAATTGAAATATCTCCCTAAACTCATCATCCAAATAAATTCTTTCATATTTATTAATCAATTCTCGCTCGTCCTAAATGCATCGATACCATCAAATAATCATGTTATACCATCGAATAATACAGCGATACTATCGAATAATTATTAGTTATTTGTTAAAATGAGTAACGAAAACCTCGAATAATCAAGCTATACCATCGAATAATCAAGTGATATGATCGAATAATCAAGCGATACCATCGAATAACCGATTAGAAAAATCCATCGATACCATCACATAATTCGTCTATACCATTGCATAATCTGTTGATACGATCGAATAATCCAGTGATACCATCGATTCATGGTGCTAGCCGATTAGAAAAATCCATCGATACCATCGCATAATCTGTCGATACGATCGAATAATCCAACGATACTGTCGAATAATTTACAGGAAAATAAAAATGGGCTTGTACACGCGCCCCAATGCAGCAGGTGAGAAAGAAAACTAGTGGGACCCACTGATTTTTAATTAAAGACAAAAGGTTAAATTGCCTATTAATCCCAGCCACTCATTTCAATCAATCAACGCTCAGGATGTGTTCTCATGATACACAATAAACAATGAGTACACATGAACCATCCCCTATATATATATATATATATATATATATATATATATATATATATATATATATATATATATATATATATAGAGAGAGAGAGAGAGAGAGAGAGAGAGAGAGAGAGAGAGAGAGAGAGAGAGAGAGAGAGTATGGATCATATGTACTCAAGGCTTAATGTGTATCATGTACACACATCTAGTCCGTTGATTTAAAGAAAATAAAAGGCTAGGATTGTGCCACATATTAGGATGGATTTTTTAGAAAAATGGAAAAAAGAAGCCTAATTTAATGGGTGAAGCGCGTGGGTGTGTGTATGTTAAAACCCTAGAACTACCCACATATTTCAATCGGTGTTTAGGCCTTCTTCCAGGCCGCCATCGTCGTTAGTGGAAATAGGAGGCGATTCAGTCATGGAGGACGGAACGTCAACACGGTCGGAGGCGGCGAGAGGGGAAGGCCGATGAAGAGGAGACGTCCTGCAATGCGGCAAAGTGGCTAGCCCTTCCAATCGCCACCGCCTCTGTGGGTTGTCCGCCTCCGTGGATCCTAATCGAACACCGCACCCGGCGACGCCGCCTTCAACACTTTCGCCGACCATCATCGCCTCGGCCATCTCCTTCAAGTCGCTGCTGATTCTCTTCGCCATCTCCGTCATCGCCTCCGCCATCGCCCTCGTCGGCCGCCAACCTCTATCACCATCGCAGTCGCCCTGCACATTCGCACACAAACTCTGGTTGTCGCTTCATCCCCCAGACTCTGGCGAAGGTGATGGCGGTAGTCGCTCATCTAGACTCCGGCGGCGGCGGTAGTCACTTCATCCTCCCGACGACAGGGGTTTCAAAAGGGGACGATGACAGGGATCGATGGTGATGGCTTGCGGGGTGGGTGGCGAAGGCGATGGCGAAGGCGAAGGTAGTTGCTCCATCTTCTAGCCATCAATGGTGAGTTCCTATGGTCTGGTTCACTCAATTTGTTGATTTTGTTCAATTTGTTAATTCAATTTGTTCAATTTGTTCTACGATAGTGTGTTCAATTAAAAAATTGGGATTGAATTTGACACCCAATTGAACATTCAGTTCGTTCAATTTGTATGAAGAAGATGCAAGTGTGTTGATTTTGTATAATTTAGGGTTTCTTTGTCTTCTATCTTTGATATTTTTGGGTTCTTGGCCTTCAATCCCGGATTTAAGAGGGATTCGGTGGGAAAAGCCGAATTATTCATATGTATTGAGCGAATTATGCATTTGTATCACCGATTTTGTGCTTTAGAGATGTAGGTTTTTTTGGATGAAACGGTTATAAGAATGAAAAATGCATTGATACCATTGAATAATTCAGGGGAACCATCGAATAATCTATCGATACGATCGAATAATCTATCGATATGATCGATCAATCTATCGATTTGATCGAATAATCCTGTGATACCATCGAATAATTTGTTGATACCATCGCATAATCTATTGATACGATCGAATAATTCAGCGAAACCAACGAATAATCATGTGAAACCATCGAATAATCTATCGATACTATTGCATAATCTAAAGATACGATCGAATAATCCTGTGATACCATCGAATACTCTATAGATACCATCGAATAATGAAACAACCCCAAATCACAATTCCAAATTTCCAACAACTGTGCACTCGCCTATCAGGAAGCAAGTGAGGTTGGGAAATAGTTGGGGCCCACCATTTTTTTAGTTAAAAAAATTGAAAAATTGCCTTTTAATCTCAACCACCCATTTTGATCAATAAACGGCTCTGATTTGTGTACATGATACACGTTAAGGCTTGAGTACACCGGAACCAACCCCTATATATATATATATACTGATTACAGTAGTTGCTGAAAGCCCTGTTTCACCACATTCGGTTTCAACAACCCCTGTTTCCAAAATGGGGTTTTTTTTACCGCGTTGCTGAAACAAAGGTTGTTGATGCTGAAAACCATACTTTATTTTTCTAGGATGTAGCCCGAGTTGGAGATAATTTCATCTGTCATGCGAGGCTTTGCTTATTCCAATAGTGAACACCAGTCTTCCATGAGGAGTGTTCTCTTGGTCGAAGTGCTTGTAAAAGACGATTGTATCACCGCGCTTGAGGTCTTTGTCCTTGACGAATCGGCCCCATGAAGTGTGTGATATTTCAACTCGTCCAGTGTCCCTGATCTTCATTTGCAAAGGCCATTGATTGCCGGCTCTATCAGCCACCACAAAATGGTGGGTCTTGAGCTCGAGATGTGCTGCTTCCAGATTGAGGTCCCAAAACAGACGGAGGTGGTGGGTTGGGAATGAAAACTTCGAACGAGCGTCTGTAGCCGTGAGCTCCTTACGAAATGCTTCACGCATCTTTTTCGGATGCAGCAACTGTCGGTTTAGAACTCTAGTGGTTAGCGGCTTCATCGATTATCGATCTTTATATTAGGGGTGGGCGCGAGACGGGACGGGACGGGACCGGGACGGGACAGAGGTCGTCCCGCGTAATTTTTACGGGACCGGACCGGGATCGGGACGGAACGGGCCTTGTCCCTAAAGAAAAAAGATTATAAAAAAAATTAAAATTTCATGTATATATTGCGATTTTCAAAGATTTAATAAATATATATCTATAATTTTATAATACACACACACACACATATTTATATATATATATATATATATATATAATAGCAGTGCATATTTATGCACTACGTACGGTGTATGTACGTGAACATATACATACTACATATATATATGTAGTGTGTGTGTGTGTATATATATATATACATACATACATACATACATACATACATATACTTATTACAGTAGTTGCTGAAACCCATGTTTCAGCACATTCGGTTTCAGCAACCCTTGTTTCCAAAATGGTGAACACCAGTCTTACATGAGGAGTGTTCTCTTGGTCGAAGTGCTTGTAAAAGACGATTGTATCACCGCGCTTGAGGTCTTTGTCCTTGACGAATTGGCCCCATGAAATGTGCGATATTTCATTTCGTCCTGCGTCCCTGATCTTCATGTGCAAAGGCCATTGATTGCCGGCTCTATCAGCCACCGCAAAATGGTGGGTCTTGAGCTCGAGATGTGCTGCTTTCAGATTGAGGTCCCAAAATAGATAGAGGTGGCGGGTTGGGAATGAAAACTTCGAACGAGCGTCTGTCGCCTTGAGCTCCTTAAGAAATGCTTCTCGCATCTTTTTCGGATGCAGCAACTGCTATACGATAAATATTATTTATTTTCTGGAACCTCAATCATCAGGCCCAAATGCATGAAATGTATGCAGAAATCGATATAAAAGTCAATATAAAACATGGCACAAAACATGGACATCAATCCAAATCGGGCATCCGGTCATGGAGCTTGTCTCCCGGATCGAAGAATTTATTAAGTCCAGGACGCGTGAGCTTGCTCCCCGTCGAGCATCTGGATATAGCATGAGCCTCCCGGATCGAAGATTTTATTAAGTCCTAGGACGCTAGAGCTTGCTCCCCGTCGGGCATCCGGTTATACCATGAGGCTCCCGAATCAAAGATTTCATTAAGTCCCACGACGCTTGAGCTTGCTCCCCATCGGGCATCCGGTTGTAGCATGAGCCTTCCGAATCGAAGATTTCATTAAGTCCCAAGACGCTAGAGCTTGCTCCATGTCGGGTATCCGGGTGTTGCATGAGCCTCCCGGATCGAAGATTTCATTAAGTCCCAGAACGCTGGAGCTTTCTCCTCGTCGGGAATCCGGTTGTAGCCTGAGCCTCCCGGATCGAAGATTTTAATAAGTCTCAAGACACTGGAGCTTGTTCCGCGTGGGGCATCCGGTCGTAGAGCTTGCCTCCCGGATCGAAGATTTTATAAAGTCCCAGGACGCTGGAGCTTGCTCCCAGTCGGGCATCCGGTTGAAGCATGAACCTCCAGGATCGAAGATTTCATTAAGTCCCAGAACGCTGGACTTTGCTCCCCGTCGAGCATCCGGTTGTAGCATGAGTCTCCCAGATCGAAGGTTTCATTAAGTCCCAGAACGCTAGAGCTTGCTCCACGTCGGGCATCCAGTCGTAGAGCTTGCCTCTCGGATCGAAGATTTTATTAAGTCCTAGGTGGCTGGAGCTTGCTCCCCGTTGGGCATCCGGTTGTAGCATGAGTCTCCCGGATCGAAGATTTCATAAGCCCCTCGGCGCTAGAGCTATGCTCGCAGAGGGCCTCTGATCTTAGCGCAAGCCTCTCGGAGCAACATATCATAAGGGCCACGACGCTGGAGCTAACTCCGCGTCGGGCATCCGGTCGTAGAGCTTGCCTCCCGTATCAAAGATTTTATTAAGTCCCGGGGAGCTTGAGCTTACTCCGCGTCAGGCATCTGGTCGTGGAGCTTGCCTCCCGGATCGAAGATTTTGTTATGTCCTAGGACGTGTGAGCTTGTTCTCCGTTGGGCATTCGGTTGTAGCATGAGCGTCCCTGATCGAAGATTTCATTAAGTCACAGAATGTTGGAACTTGCTACCCGTCGGGCATCCGGTTGTACCATGAGGCTTCTGGATCAAAGATTTCATTAAGTCCCAAGACGCTGGAACTTGCTCCCCGTCGGGCATCCAGTTGTAGCATGATCCTCCCAGATCGAAGATTTCATTAAGTCCCAGGACGCTGGATCTTGCTCCGTGTCGGGCATCCGGATGTAGCATGAGCCTCCCAGATCGAAGATGTCATTAAGTCCCAGAACGCTGGAGTTTAATCCTCGTCGGGCATCCGGTTGTAGCATGAGCCTCCCGGATCGAAGATTTTATTACGTCCAAAGACACTGGAGTTTGTTCCGCGTGGGGCATCCGGTCGTAGAGCTTGCCACCCGGATCAAAGATTTCATTAAGTCCCAGGACGCGGGAGCTTGCTCCCCATCGGGCATCCGGTTGTAGCATGAACCTCCCGGATCGAATATCTCATTAAGTACCAGAACACTGAAGCTTGCTCCCCATCGGGCTCCCGGTTGTAGCATGAGCCTCCCGGATTAAAGATTTAATTAAGTCCCAGAACACTAGAGCTTACTCCTCGTCGGCCATCCGGTTGCAGCATGAGCCTTCCGGATCGAAGATTTCATTAAGTCCTAGGACGCTGGAGCTTGCTCCCCATCGGGCATCCGGTTGTAGCATGAGCCTCCCGGATCGAATATTTTATTAAGTCCCAGGACGTTGGAGCTTGCTCCCCGTCGGGAATCCAGTTGTAGTATGAGCCTCCCGGATCAAAGATTTTATTAACTCGTAGGACGCTGGATCTTGCTCCCTGTCGGTCTTCCGGTTGTAGCATAAGCCTCCCGGATCGAAGATTTCATTAAGCCCCATAACGCTAGAGCTTGCTCCCCGTCGGGCATCCGGTTGTAGGACGAGCCTCCTAGATCAAAGATTTTATTAAGTCCCAGGACGCTAGAGCTTGCTCTACGTCGGGAATCTGGTCGTAGAGCTTGCCTCCCTGATCGAAGATTTTATTAAGTCCCAAGAGGCTAGAGTTTTCTCCCCATCGGGCCTCCGGTTGTTCCATGAGCCTCCCGGATCAAAGATTTCATAAGCCCCTCGACGCTAGAGCTATGCTCGCGGACAACCTCTGATCGTAGCGTGAGCCTCTCGGAGCAACATCTCATAAGCCCCTTGTCGCTGGAGCTTCCTCCGCATCGGGCACCCTGTCTTAGAGCTTGCCCCTCGGATCAAAGATTTTATTAAGTCCCCGGACGCTGGAGCTTGCTCCACGTCGGGCATCCGGTTGTGCAGCTTGCCTCCCGGATCGAAATATTGTTAAGTCCCAGGACGCGTGAGCTTGTTCTCCGTCGGGCATCCGATTGTAGCATGAGTGTCCCAGATCGAAGATTTCATTAAGTACCAGGACGGTGGAACTTGCTACCCGTTGGGCATCTGGTTGTAGCATGAGCCTCCCGGATTAAAGATTTAATTAAGTCCAGAACACTAGAGCTTGCTCCTCGTCGGCCATCCGGTTGTAGCATGAGCCTCCCATATCGAAGGTTTTATTAAGTCCCAGGACGCTGGAGCTTGCTCCACGTCGGGCATCCGGTCATAGAGCTTGCCTCTCGGATCGAAGATTTTATTAAGTCCCAGGTGGGTGGAGCTTGCTCCCCGTCGGGCATCCGGTTGTAGCATGAGTGTCCTGGATCGAAGATTTCATAAGCCCTTTGGCGCTAGAGCTATGCTCGCGGAGGGCCTCTTATTGTAGCGTAAGCCTCTCGGAGCAACATCTCATAAGGGCCATGACGCTAGAGCTTCCTCCGCGTCGGGCATCCGGTCGTAGAGCTTGCCTCCCGGATCAAAGATTTTATGAAGTCCCGGGATGCTAGAGCTTGCTCCGTGTCGGGCATCCGGTCTTGGAGCTTGCCTCCCGGATCGAAGATTTTGTTAAGTCCCGGGACGCATGAGCTTCTTCTCCGTCGGGCATCCGGTTGTAGCATGAGCGTCCCGGATCGAACATTTCATTAAGTCCCAGGACGCTGGAACTTGCTACCTGCCGGGCATCTTGTTGTAGCATGAGCCTCCCGGATAAAAGATTTCATTAAGTCACAAGACGCTGGAGCATGCTCCACGTCGGGCATCATGTTGTAGCATTAGCCTCCCAAGACGCTGGAGCTTTCTCCTCGTCGAGCATCCGGTTGTATAATGATCCTCTCGGATCGAAGATTTCATTAAGTCATAGAACACTAGAGCTTACTCCCCTTCGATCATCTGGTTGTAGCATGAGCCTCCCGGATTGAAGATTTTATTAAGTCCCAGGACGCTGGAGCTTGTTCCGCGTCGTGCATCCAGTCGTATAGCTTGCCTCCCAGACCGAAGATTTCATTAAGTCCCAGGACGCTGGAGTTTTCTCTCCGTCGGGCATCCGGTTGAAGCATGAGCCTCCCGGATCGAAGATTTCATAAGCCCCTCGGCGCTGGAGCTTTGCTCGTGTAGGGCTTCTGATCGTAGCGTGACCCTCTCGGAGTAACATCTCATAACCCCCTTAACGCTAGGTCTTGCTCCGCGTCGGGCATCCGGTAATAGAGCTTGCCTCCCGGATCAAAGTTTTATTAAGTCCCATGTCGCTTGAGCTTGCTCCGCGTCGGGCATCCGTTTGTAGCATGAGCCTCCCAGATCGAAGATTTCATTAGTTCCCTGGACGCCGGACCTTTCTCTCTATCGGGCATCCGGTTGTAGCATGGGCCTCCCGGATCGATGATTTCATTAAGTCTCAGGACGCTAGAGCTTGCTCCCTGTCGGGCATCTGGTTGTAGCATGAGCCTCCTGGATCGAAGATTTCATTAAGTCCCAGGACGCTGGAGCTTGCTCCCCGTCGGGCATCCAGTTGTAGCATGAGCCTCCCAGATCAAAGATTTAATTAAGTTGCAGGAAGCTACAGCTTGCTCCCCGTCGGGCATCCGGTTATAGCATGAGCCTCCTAAATTGAATATTTCATAAGCCCCTCGGCATTGGAGCTATGCTCGCGGAGGGCCTCCGATTGTAGCATGAGCCTCTCGGAGCACCATCTCACAAGCCCCTTCACACTGGAGCTTGCTCCGCGTCGGGCATCCGGTCGTATAGCTTGCCTCCCGGATCGAAGAGTTCATTAAGTCCCATGACGTTTGAGCTTGCTCTCCGCCGGGCATCCGTTTGTAGCGTGAACCTCCCGGATCGAAGATTACATTAAGTCTCAGAATGCTGGAACTTGCTCCCCATACGGCATCCGGTTGTAGAATGAGCCTCCCGGATCGAAGATTTGATTAAGTCACAGAACACTAGAGCTTTCTCCTCGTCGGGCATCCGGTTGTAGCATGAGCCTCCCGAATCGAAGATTTCATTAAGTCGCAGGTGGCTCGAGCTTGCTCCACGTCGGGCATCCGGTTGTAGCATGAGCCTCCCGGATCCAAGATTTCATTGACTCCCAGAACGCTGGAGCTTGCTCCTCGTCGGGCATCCAGTTGTAGCACGAGCCTCCTGGATCGAAGACTTTATTAAGTCCCAAAACGCTAGAGCTTGCTCCCCGTCGGGCATCCGGTTGTAGCATGAGCCTCTTGGATCGAAGATTTTACTAAGTCCCAGGACGCTAGAGCTTGCTCAGCGTCGAGCATCCGGTCGTAGAGGTTGCCTCTCGGATTAAAGATTTCATTAAGTCCCCAGATGCTGGAGCTTGCTCCCCATCGGGCATCCGGTTGTAGCATGAACCTCCCGGATCTAAGATTTCATTGAGTCCCAAAACGCTGGAGCTTGATCCCCGTCGGGCAACCGGTTGTAGCATGAGCCTTCCGGATCAAAGATTTCATTAAGTCCCATAACACTAGAGCTTGGTCCTCGACGGGCATCCGGTTGTAGCATGAGCCTCGAGGATCGAAGATTTCATTAAGTCCAAGGATGCTGGAGCTTTTTCCCCATCGGGCATTCGGTTGTAGCATGAGCCTCCCGGATCAATTATTTCATTAAGTCCCAGGACGCTGGAGCTTGCTTCCCGTCGGGCATCCGGTTGTAACATGAACCTCCCGGATCGAAGATTTTATTAGGTCCCAGAACACTGGAGCTTGCTCCTCGTCGGGCATCCGGTTGTAACATGAGCCTCCCGGATCGAAGATTTCATTCAGTCCCAGGACGCTAGAGCTTGCTCCCCATTGGGCATCCGGTTGTAGCATGAGCCTCCAGGATCAAAGATTTTATTACGTCCCAGGACGCTGGAGCTTGCTCCACGTCGGGCATCCGGTCGTAGGGCTTGCCTCTCGGATCGAAGATTTCTTTAAGTCCTAGGACGCTGGAGCTTGCTCCCCATCGGGCATCCGTTTGTAGCATGAACCTCCAGGATCGGAGATTTCATTAAGGCCCATAACGCTGGAGCTTGCTCCGCGTCGGGCATGCGGTTGTAGCATTAGCCTCCCGGATTGAAGATTTCATTAAGACCTAGAACACTAGAGCTTGCTCTTCGTCGGGCATCCGGTTGTAGCATGAGCCTCTTGGATCGAAGATTTCATTAAGTCCCAGGACACTTGGGCTTGCACCCCTTCGGGCATCCCGTTGTAGCATGAGCCTCATGGATCGAAGACTTCATTAAGTCGTAGGACCCTGGAGCTTGCTCCTTGTCGGGCATCCGGTCTTAGCATGAGCCTCCCGGATCGAAGATTTCATTAAGTCCAAGAACGCTGGAGCTTGCTCCGTGTCGGGCATCTGGATGTATCATGAGCCTCCTGGATCGAAGATTTCATTAAGTCCCAAGACACTGTAGTTTGTTCCGCTTGGGGCATACGGTTGTAGAGCTTGCCTCCCGGATCGAAGATTTCATTAAGTCCTAGGACGCTGGAGCTTGCTCCCCGTCGTGCATCCGGTTGTAGCATGAACCTCCCGGATCGAAGATTTTATTAAGTCGAAGAACACTGGAGCTTGCTCCCCATCGGGCTTCCGGTTGTAGCATGAGCCTCGCGGATTAAAGATTGAATTAAGTCACATAACACTAGAGCTTTGTCCTCGTTGGGCATCCGGTTGTAACATGAGCCTCACGGATCGAAGACTTCATTAAGTCGCAGGACCCTGGAGCTTCCTCCCTGTCAGGCATCCGGTTGTAGCATGAGCCTCCTGGATCGAAGATTTCATTAAGTCCAAGGACGCTGGAGCTTGCTCCGTGTCGGGCATCTAGATGTATCATGAGCCTCCTGATCGAAGATTTCATTCAGTCCCAAGACACTGGAGTTTGTTCCGCGTAGGGCATCCGGCGGTCGTAGAGCTTGCCTCCCGGATCGAAGATTTCATTAAGTCCCAGGATGCTGGAGCTTGCCACTCGTCGGGCATCCGGTTGTAGAACGAGCCTCTCGGATCGAAGATTTCATTAAGTCGCAGGACGCTGGAGCTTGCTCCCCGTCGGGCATCCGGTTGTAGCATGAGCCTCCCGGATCGAAGATTTCATTGATTCCCAGGACACTGGAGCTTGTTCCCCGTCGGGCATCCAGTTGTAGCATGAGCCTCCCGGATCGAAGATTTCATCAAGTCCCAGAACGCTAGAGCTTGCTCCCCGTCGGGCATCCGGTTCTAGCATGAGCCTCCCGGATCGAAGATTTCATTAAGTCCCAGGACGCTGGAGCTTGCTCCCCGTCGGGCATCCAGTTGTAGCATGAGCCTCCCGGATCGAAGATTTCATAAAGTTGCAGGAAGCCACAGCTTGCTCCCCGTCGGGCATCCGGTTGTAGCATTAGCCTCCCAAATCGAATATTTCATAAGCTCCTCGGCATTGGAGCTATGCTCGCGGAGGTCCTCCGGTCGTATAGCTTGCCTCCCGGATCAAAGAGTTCATTAAGTCCCAGGACGCTGGAGCTTGCTTTCCGCCGGGCATCCGTTTGTAGCGTGAACCTCATGGATCGAAGATTATAGTAAGTCTCAGAATGCTGGAGCTTGCTCCCTGTCCGGCATCCGGTTGTATCATGAGCCTCCCGGATCGAAGATTTCATTAAGTCCCAAAACACTAGAGCTTTCTCCTCGTCGGGCATCCGGTTGTAGCATGAGCCTCCCGGATCGAAGATTTCATTGACTCCCAAGACGTTGGAGCTTGCTCCCTGTCGGGCATCCAGTTGTAGCATGAGCCTCCTGGATCGAAGATTTCATTAAGTCCCAGAACGCTAGAGCTTGCTCCCCATCGGGCATCCGATTGTAGCATGAGCCTCCTGGATCAAAGATTTTATTAAGTCCCAGGACGCTAGAGCTTGCTCAGCGTCGAGCATCCGGTCGTAGAGGTTGCCTCCCGGATCAAAAATTTCATTAAGTCTCCAGATACTGGAGATTGCTCCCCATCGGGCATCCGGTTATAGCATGAACCTCTTGGTTCAAAGATTTCATTGAGTCCCAAAACGCTGGAGCTTGCTCCCCGTTGGGCATCCGGTTGTAGCATGAGCCTCCCGGATCGAAGATTTCATTAAGTCCCAGAACACTAGAGCTTGTTCCTCGACGTGCATCCGGTTGTAGCATGAGCCTCGAGGATCGAAGATTTCATTAAGTCCCAGGATGCTGGAGCTTTTTCCCCATTGGGCATCCGGTTGTAGCATGAGCCTCCCGGATCAAATATTTCATTAAGTCCCAGGACACTGGAGCTTGCTCCCCGTCGGGCATCCGGTTGTAGCATGAGCCTCCCGGATCGAAGATTTTATTAAGTCCCAGAACATTGGAGCTTGCTCCTCGTCGGGCATCCGGTTGTAACATGAGCCTCCCGGATCGAAGATTTCATTAAGTCCCAAGACGCTGGAGCTTGCTCCCCATCGGGAATCTGGTTGTAGCATGAGCCTCCCGGATCGAAGATTTCATTAAGTCGCAGGACAATGAATCTTGCTCCCCGTCGGGCATCCGGTTGTAGGATGAGGCTCCCGGATCGAAGATTTTATTAAGTCCCAGGACGCTGGAGCTTGCTCCACATGGGCAGCCGGTGGTAAAGCTTGTCTCCCGGGTCGAAGATTTTATTAAGTCCTAGGAGGCTAGAGCTTGCTCCCCATCGGGCATCCGGTTGTACCATGAGCCTCCTGGATCGATGATTTCATAAGCCCCTCGACGCTGGAGCTATGCTCGCGGATGGCCTCTGATCGTAGCGTGAGACTCTCGGAGCAACATCTCATAAGCCCCTTGACGCTGGAGCTTCCTCCGCGTCAGGCATCCGGTCTTAGAGCTTGCCTCCCGGATCAAAGATTTTATTAAGTCCCGGGACGCTGGAGCTTGCTCCGCATCGGGCATCCGGTCGTGGAGCTTGCCTCCCGGATCGAAGATTTTATTAAGTCCTAGGATGCGTGAGCTTGTTCCCCATCGGGCATCAGGTTGTAGCATGAGCCTCCCGGATCGAAGATTTCATTATGTTCCAGAACACTAGAGCTTTCTCCTCCTCGGGCATATGGTTGTAGCATGAGCCTCCCGGATCGAAGATTTCATAAGTTCCCAGGATGTCGGAGCTTTCTCCCCATCGGGCATCCAGTTTTAGCATGGGCCTTTCGTACCGAAGATTTCATTAAGTCTCAGGACGCTGGAGCTTGCTCCCCGTCGGGCATCCGGTTGTAGCATGAGCCTCCTAGATCGAAGATTTCATTAATTCCCAGAACGCTGGAGCTTGCTCCCCGTCGGGCATCCAGTTGTAGCATGAGCCTCCCGGATCGAAGATTTCATTAAGTCACAGGACAATGGATCTTGCTCCCCGTCGGGCATCCGGTTGTAGGATGAGGCTCCCGGATCGAAGATTTTATTAAGTCCCAGGACGCTGGAGCTTGCTCCACGTGGGCATCCGGTGGTAGAGCTTGTCTCTCGGATCGAAGATTTTATTAAGTCCCAGGCGGCTAGAGCTTGCTCCCCATCGGGCATCCGGTTGTACCATGAGCCTCCTGGATCGAAGATTTCATAAGCCCCTCGACGCTGGAGCTATGCTCGCGGATGGCCTCTGATCGTAGCGTGAGACTCTCGGAGCAACATCTCATAAGCCCCTTGACGCTGGAGCTTCCTCCGCGTCAGGCATCCGGTCTTAGAGCTTGCCTCCCGGATCAAAGATTTTATTAAGTCCTGGGACGCTGGAGCTTGCTCCGCGTCGGGCATCCGGTCGTGGAGCTTGCCTCCCGGATCGAAGATTTTATTAAGTCCCAGGATGGGTGAGATTGTTCCCCGTCGGGCATCCGGTTGTAGCATGAGCCTCCCGGATCGAAGATTTCATTATGTTCCAAAACACTAGAGCTTTCTCCTCCTCGGGCATCCGGTTGTAGTCTGAGCCTCCCGGATCGAAGATTTCATAAGTTCCCAGGATGTCGGAGCTTTCTGATGTCTCTAAAGTAGCCATGTTTTTATGCATATTTTAGTTCCATATTCTATACACTTTGTATATTTCGGGTTGGGAATATGTCGAATTTATGTAGTATATGTTTATTTGTCAGAAATAGAGATCTACATAAGTTTCTATTTAATATTGCAGAATATGGAGCCATTTCGGGAGAAAACCAAGAAGCAAGGACGGAGGCCCAAATCTACTCGATATCGACAATGTTAGTCGATCTCGACAACCCATGTCTAGGCACCTGCACTGATCGAGGAGCCTATGTCGAGAAGCTGAAGATGAACAACCCGACTCCAGCAACTTACTCGATATCGAGTACCCAACTCGATGTCGACAAAGCAACGAAGACCATGCCCAGAGTCAAAGACAATTTACTCGAGGAGACCGAGGAGAAGTTACCCGACCTGGTGCCCGGACACCACAACTCGATGTTGAGGACCTTCCTCGATCTCGACAAAGCCGAACACCTGTCCGAGCATGTCGAGATGAGTTGCTCGACAACACCAGAAGGACAAGACGATGGACCACCTCAACTCGAGATCGAGTTACTTCCTCGAGATCGAGGACACCCCAGGAGCCCTGTCGAGGACCAGCAACCCGAGACGACGAGCCACTGAAGTCGACGTCACTTCTACTCGAGATCGAGGAAACTTACTCGAGATCGAAGAACCTTCCAGAAGCCGCGTAACGCGTTGAGCAGTCCTACTCGGAGTTGGAGTCCTTGGAACCGAAGATTGCCGATTCTATCCGATTTTATCAAGATCTATCATGAAGAAGAGAGATTTATCCACTTGAAGACTTTAGATATAATTCTCTTTATTAGATTTAATTATGTTGTTGCATTTATTTATCTTTAAAGTTTTAGATACGGATATAGATATTCTATCCTTGAATAGCAAGGAGTAGAAGGCTATAAATAAAGCCCATGGGGCTGATTTTAGAAATCATCCAATTCACAAGCTAGAGAAGTAGTTCACAAAGAAGTTTTAAGAGTTCGAAGGTTTTAGGGTTTTGGCATTCAACGAAAGTTGGAGTGCCGGGATTGTAAAGTCTTTGAATTTAGTTTAAATGCAAGTTTCTTTTTATTCATCAATGTCTGAGGTTGCAATGAAGTGCGAGTAGTCCACCCACTTCTGGGGTTGGGGTGAGCCCGACGATAGCCCTGCATGTTTGAGGTAAAGATCCGACTTTTATCGTGTTTTGAGCATCTACTACTTGTTATATGTTTATTACCCATCTAATGGAGGTCCATGCTAACAACTTGGATTGTAAACAGAAAATCGGTAGAGACAATTAGGGTTCCTTGAAAGAGTTGTCTAATTGTTGGAAAAGGCAAAAGCTTAATCCTTTGGTGCGATTTATATGATTATCTATTTTATCCCTGCCTTATGCATGCTTGGATATTGTTGTCGCAAACCCCAATCTTGGAAGTCCTTTACAGTTTATTTCGAAATCCTACAAAGCATTTGTTTTTACTTTCTTTTGTTTCGTTTTTACTTTCTGCCCTTACTCGATCTCGACCAAGTCTGGTCGATCTCGAGTTACTGATCTTCGACCCAGGTCACTGTAGCTTCTGTGTGCAGGTACTCGACAAGACCAACTCGACGTCGACAAGCTTTACTCGATCTCGAGTAAGCCCTAGTCGAGATCGACAAGAACCTGTCACTGTTGCCTGCTTCGCTCGACTTGTCCGATCTTCTGTCGACTAACCCTAGTCGAGATCGAGGACATCTGTGGTCGACTTCTGTGAGATTTCTCCGCTGCCTAGGATCCGCTGACACGCTTCCTCGTGGATTCGATCCTGACTTCCTACTACAACATAGGGAGGAGGTCTTGTAATTATTTGCTGGGGCACGAATCTGGTTTGATTTATATTCTATATTTTGAACTCGATTTCCTCCTAACAACACTTTCTGCCCATCGGGCATCCAATTTTAGCATGGGCCTACCGTATTGAAGATTTCATTAAGTCTCAGGACGCTGGAGCTTGCTCCCCGTCGGGCATCCGGTTGTAGCATGAGCCTCCTGGATCGAAGATTTCATTAATTCCCAGGACGCTGGAGCTTGCTCCCCGTCGGGCATCCAGTTGTTGCATGAGCCTCCCGAATTGAAGATTTCATTAAGTCGCATGACGCTGGAGCTTGCACCCCATCGGGCATCTGGTTGTAGCATAACCCTCTCGGATCAAAGATTTCATTAAGACCCAGGACGCTGGAGCTTGCTCCCCGTCGGATATCCAGTTGTAGCATGAGCCTCCCGGATCGAAAATTTCATTAAGTCCCAGAATGCTCGAGCTTGCTCCCCGTCGGGCATCCGGTTGTACCATGAGCCTACCGGATCGAAGATTTCATTAAGTCCCAGGACGCTGGAGCTTGCTCCTCGTTGGGCATCCGGTTGTAGCATGAGCTTCCCTGATCGAAGTTTTCATAAGCCCCTCGGCGTTGGAGCTATGCTCGCGGAGGGCCTCCGATCGTAGCGTCAGCCTCTCGGAGCAACATCTCATAAGCCCCTTGACGCTAAAGCTTGCTCTGTGTCGGGCATTCGGTCGTATAGCTTTCCTCCCGTATCGAAGATTTCAGTAAGTCCCAAGACGCTGGAGTTTGCTCCCCGTCGGGCAGCCGGTTGTAGCGTGAACCTCCCCGATCGAAGTTTACATTAAGTCCCAGAATGCTGAAGCTTCCTCCCCGTCCGGCATATCCGGTTGTAGCATGAGCCTCCCGGATAGAAGATTTCATTTAGTCCCAGAACACTTGAGCTTGCTCCTCGTCGGGCATCCGGTTGTAGCATGAGCCTCCCGGATCGAAGATTTCATTAAGTCGCAAGACGCAGGAGCTTGTTCCCCGTCGGGCATCCGGTTGTAGCATGAACCTCCCGGATCCAAGATTTCATTATCTCCCAGGACGCAGGAGCTTGCTCCCCGTCGAGCATCCAGTTGTAGCATGAGCCTCCCGGATCGAAGATTTCATTAAGTCCTATAACGCTAGAGCTTGCTCCCCGTTGGGGATCCGGCTGTAGCATGAGCCTCCCGGATCGGAGATTTTGTTAAGTCCCATGACGCTGGATCTTGCTCCACGTCGCGCATCCTGTCGTTGAGCATGCCTCTCGGATCGAAGATTTCATTAAGTCCTAGTTCGCTTAAGCTTGCTCCCTATCGGGCATCCGGTTGTAGCATGGACCTCCCGGATCGAAGATTTCATTAAGTCCCAAAACGCTGGAGTTTGCTTGCCATCGGGCATCCGGTTGTAGCATGAGCCTCACGTATCAAAGATTTCATTAAGTTCCAGAACACTAGAGTTTGCTCCTCGTCGGGCATCCGGTTGTAGCATGAGCCTCGAGGATCGAAGATTTCATTAAGTCCCACGACGCTGAAGTTTTATCCCCATCAGGCATCTGGTTGTAGCATGAGCCTCTCGGATCAAAGATTTCATTAAGTCCCAGGACGCTGGAGCTTGGTCCCCGTCGGGCATCCGATTGTAGCATGAGCCTCCCGGATCGAAGATTTTATTAAGTACCAGAACGCTGGAGCATTCTCCCCATCAGGCATCCGGTTGTAGCATGAGCCTCCCGGATCAAAGATATCATTATGTCACAGGACGCTAGAGCTTGCTTCCCATCGGGCATCCAGTTGTAGCATGAGCCTCTCAGATTGAAGATTTTATTAACTTCCAAGACACTGGAGCTCGCTCCACGTCGGGCATCCGGTCGTAGAGCTTGCTTCTCGAATCGAATATTTCATTAAGTCCCAGGATGCTTGAGCTTGCTTCCCATCGGGCATCCGGTTGTAGCATGAACCTCCCGGATCGAAGATTTCATTAAGTCCCATAACGACGGAGCGTTGTCCCTGTCGGGCATGCGATTGTAACATTAGCCTCCCCGATCGAAGATTTCATTAAGACCCATAACACTAGAGCTTGCTCCTCGTCGGGCATCCGGTTGTAGCATGAGCCTCCCGGATCAAAGATTTCATTAAGTCCCATGACGCTGAAGCTTTCTCCCCATCGGGCACGCAGTTGTAGCATGAGCCTCCCGGATCGAATATTTCATTAAGTCCTAGGACACTGGAGCTTGCTTCCCGTCAGGCATCTGGTTGTAGTATGAGCCTCCCGGATCGAAGATTTCATTAAGTCGGAGGACGCTAGAGCTTTCTCTTTTTCGGACATCCGGTTGTAGCATGAGCCTCCCAGATCGAAGATTTCATTAAGTCCCAAGACATTGAAGTTTGTTCCACGTCGGGCATCCGGTCGTAGAACTTGCCTCTCGGATCGAAGATTTCATTAAGTCTCAGGACGCTGGATCTTGCTCCCCGTCGGGCATCCGGTTATAGCAGGAGCCTTCCGGGTCGAAGATTTTAATAAGTCCCAGGACGCTAGAGCTAGCTCAACGTCGGGCATCCGGTCGTAGAGCTTTCCTCCCGGATCGAAGATTGTATTAAGTCCTAGGAGGGTAGAGCTTGCTCCCCATCGGGCATCCGGTTGTAGCATGAGCCTCCCGGATCAAAGATTTCATAAGCCCCTCGACGCTAGAGCTATCCTCGTGGATGGCCTCTGGTCGTATTGTGAGCCTCTCGAAGCAACATCTCATAAGCCCCTTGACGCTAGAGCTTCCTCCGCGTCGGGAATCCAGTTTTAGATTTGCCTCCTGATGCAATGATTTTATTAAGTCCCGGGACGCTGGAGCTTGCTCCACGTCGGGCATCCGGTTGTGGAGCTTGCCCCCGGATCGAAGATTTTGTTAAGTCCCAAGATGCGTGAGCTTGTTCTTTGTCGGGCATCCGGTTGTAGCATGAGCGTCACGGATCGAAGATTTCATTAAGTCCTAGGACGCTAGAACTTGCTACCCGTCGGGCATCCGGTTGTAGCATGATCCTCCTGGATCAAAGATTTCTTCAAGTCCCAAGACACTGGAGCTTGCTCCCCATCGGGCATTAAGTTGTAGCATGAGCCTCCCGGATCGAAGATTTCATTGAGTCCCAGGATGCTTGAGCTTGCTCCTCGTCGAGCATCCAGTTGTAGCATGAGCCTCCCGGATCGAAGATTTCATTAAGTCCCAAGACGCTGGAGGTTGCTCAATGTCGGGCATCCGGATATAGCATGAGCGTCCTGGATCGAAGATTTAATTAAGTCACAAAACGCAAGAGCTTACTCCTCGTCGGGCATCCGGTTGTAGCATGAGCCTCCCGGATCGAAGATTTCATTAAGTCCCAGAACGCCAGAACGTGGTCCCTGTCGGGCATGCGGTTGTAACATTAGCCTCCCGGATCGAAGATAATGAAGTCCCAAGACACTGGAGCTTGCTCCCCGTCAGGCATCCGGTTGTAGCATGAGCCTCACGGATCGAAGATTTCATTAAGTCCCATGACGCTGAAGCTTTCTCCCCATCGGACACACAGTTGTAGCATGAGCCTCCCGGATCGAAGATTTCATTAAATCCTAGGACACTGGAGCTTACTTCCCGTCGGGCATCCGGTTGTAGTATGAGCCTCCCGGATCGAAGATTTCATTAAGTCGGAGGACGCTAGAGCTTTCTCTTTGTCGGACATCCGGTTGTAGCATGAGCCTCCCAGATCGAAGATTTCATTAAGTCCCAAGACATTGGAGTTTGTTCCACGTCGGGCATCCAGTCGTAGAGCTTGCCTCTCGGATCGAAGATTTCATTAAGTCTCAGGACGCTGGATCTTGCTCCCCGTCGGGCATCCGGTTGTAGCAGGAGCCTTCCGGGTCAAAGATTTTAATAAGTCCCAGGACGCTGGAGCTAGCTCAACGTCGGGCATCCGGTCGTAGAGCTTCCCTCCCGGATCGAAGATAGTATTAAGTCCTAGGAGGGTAGAGCTTGCTCCCCATCGGGCATCCGGTTGTAGCATGAGCCTCCCGGATCAAAGATTTCATAAGCCCCTCGACGCTAGAGCTATCCTCGCGGATGGCCTCTGGTCGTATTGTGAGCCTCTCGAAGCAACATCTCATAAGCCCCTTGACGCTAGAGCTTCATCCGCGTCGGGCATCCAGTCTTAGAGTTGCCTCCTGATTCAATGATTTTATTAAGTCCCGGGACGCTGGAGCTTGCTCCACGTCGGGCATCCGGTTGTGGAGCTTGCCCCCGGATCGAAGATTTTGTTAAGTCCCAAGACGCGTGAGCTTGTTCTTTGTCGGGCATCCGGTTGTAGCATGAGCGTCACGGATCAAAGATTTCATTAAGCCCCAGGACGCTAGAACTTGCTACCCGTCAGGCATCCGGTTGTAGCATGATCCTTCCGGATCAAAGATTTCTTCAAGTCCCAAGACACTGGAGCTTGCTCCCCATCGGGCATTAAGTTGTAGCATGAGCCTCCCGGATCGAAGATTTCATTGAGTCCCAGGACGCTTGAGCTTGCTCCTCGTCGAGCATCTAGTTGTAGCATGAGCCTCCCGGATCGAAGATTTCATTAAGTCCCAGGACGCTGGAGGTTGCTCAATGTCGGGCATCCGGATATAGCATGAGCGTCCTAGATCGAAGATTTAATTAAGTCACAAAACGCAAGAGCTTACTCCTCGTCGGGCATCCGGTTGCAGCATGAGCCTCCCGGATTGAAGATTTTATTAAGTACCAAGACACTAGAGTTTGTTCCGCATGGGGCATCCGGTTGTAGAGCTTACCTCCCGGATCGAAGATTTCATTAAGTTCCAAGACACTAGAGCTTGCTCCCCGTCAGGCATCCGGTTGTAGCATGACCCTCCCGGATCGAAGATTTCATTAAGTCGCAGGACGCTAGAGCTTGCTCCTTTTCGGGCATCCGGTTGTAGCATGAGCCTGCCGGATCGAAGATTTTATTAAGTCCCAAGACACTAGAGTTTGTTCCGTGTGGGGCATCCGGCCGTAGAGCTTGCCTCCTGGATCGAAGATTTCTTAAGTCCCAGGACGATGTAGCTTGCTCCCCGTCGGGCATCCGGTTGTAGCATGAACCTCCCGGATCGAAGATTTCATTAAGTCTCAGAACACTAGACCTTGCTCCCCGTCGGCCTCTCGGTTGTAGCATGAGCCTCCCGGATTAAAGATTTAATTAAGTCCCAGAACACTAGAGCATGCTACTCGTCGGCCATCCGGTTGTAGCATGAGCCTTCCGGATCGAAGATTTCATTGTCCTAGGACGCTGGAGCTTGCTCCCCATCGGGCATTCGGTTGTAGCATGAGCCTCCCGGATCGAAGATTTCATTATGTCCCAGGACGTTGGAGTTTGCTCCCCGTCGGGAATCTGGTTGTAGCATGAGCCTCCCGGATCGAAGATTTCATTAAGTCGCAGGATGCTGGATCTTGCTCCCCATCAGGCATCTGCTTGTAGCATGAGCCTCCCGGATCGAAGATTTCATTAAGTCCCAGAACGCTAGAGTCTGCTCCCCGTCGGGCATCCGGTTGTAGGATGAGCCTCCCGGATCGAAGATTTTATTAAGTCCCAGGACGCCGTAGCTTGCGCCACGTCGGGCATCCGGTCGTAAAGCTTTCCTCCCGGATCGAAGATTTTATTAAGTCTCAGGAGGCTAGAGCTTGCTCCCCATCGGGCATCCGGTTGTAGCATGAGCCTCCCGGATCGAAGATTTCATAAGCCCCTCGATGCTGGAGCTATGCTTGCAGATGGCCTCTGATCGTGGTGTGAGCCTCTCAAACCAACATCTCATAAGCCCCTTGATGTCGGAGCTTGCTCCGCGTCGGGCATCCGGTTGTGGAGCTTATCTCCCGGATCGAAGATTTTCTTAATTCCCACGACCCGTGAGCAGGTTCTCTGTCGGGTATCTGGTTGTAGCATGAGCGTCCCGAATCGAAGATTTGATTAAGTCCCTGGACGCTGGAACTTGCTACCCTTCGGGCATCCGATTGTAGCATGAGCCTCCTGGATCAAAGATTTCATTAAGTCCCAAGACGCTGGAGCTTGCTCCCCGTCGGGCATCAAGTTGTAGCATGACCCTCCCGGATCAAAGATTTCATTAAGTAGCATGACACACACACACACATGAAAATTTATGTTATCTATTAAAAATAAGGTAATATTTTTCATATTTACAGTTTAATCCATTTTATTTGTTATATATAAGTTTTTTCTTTGAATTTCCCTACTTTTGAAAAATAATATTACGTATCAATTAATAGTATAACTTAAATATATTTATAGACCTTTTTGAATATTTAACAAAGTTTAATTATTTAAAGAAAATTTTAAATTATAAATAAATAATAATTTTAAGGTTATTTTTAACTTTAAAAATAGAAATTATGATTTCTAATCACATTATAAAGAAAATATTAATTCAAAAAATATTTTAAAAATTTATAAACATTTTCAAACATATTTTAAAAATTTATAAACATTTTCAAACATAAATGAATAATAATTCTATGCTATATTTATTATTATTTTAATATTATCAATCCCCTAAATCCAAATTTTGAATATAATAAAAATTTATTATTATTTTATAATCAAATTTTAGTTTAAAATATAATATATTTAATGATAATGTTAGGCCATTAGATTGGGCTAGGGAGTGGGCCGAGAGTGATAGGAGATGGGGCTAGGCCCACATGTGTAAATAAGAGGGGATAAAGATATGTTTGTAAGAGGAACTCGGTATCGAATATTCAGAATCATATCGTCTTCAATCTCTCTTTCCTCTCCGAACTACTCTTCTATCTCCTTCTATACTTTCTTTCCTAATCAATGGCTTTCATAGCTCTAAGGTCCTAACAAAGTGGTATCAGAGCCTTTCGGTTCTCCACCCAGAGACGCACAATTGGGAAGCACAGATTCGTTGAGTAATGGTGAGCGCCGGCCAGCAGAAGTGTCGATTTCTCAGGGAGCGGGAGGAACGATCCATCCTCGTCAAGATCAGATTTAAACTCTACGAAATTTCAACAGAAGTGTTGTTGGAGTTGTTCTCTACTTGTGGTAACATAGAAACGTTGGAGAATTTCAGATCGGGAAAAGAGTTTCATTCAAGGGTTTTCTTCGAGGATGAAGATTCGGCAATTAGGGCACTCAATGGGTACAATGGAAGATGCATATATGGTTTATGGTGCAAATTGGAACTATTTCAAGGATTCCAAGTTACCGATCGATCGAAAGAAATTGAAGTTCCGGTCCAAGAAACCAAGGAGATTCCAACTGAGGGTGAAGGCGCCCAAATCATTCGGAATTCGCCAAGATGTGTTGATCAGAAATTCGATGCGTTTTCAGATATTATTCTTGGAGATTGGAAATCAGAATTGTGCGATATCCAGGGATTCAGTGATGAACCGAGCGCAATTGAAGTCTTCGCAAACTCGATCACAGACGTGAGGACAGAAATCTCCTTCAACCCATCGGAGTTGGACGTCCCCATGGAGGGCGACGACAGAAAACAGTGATGCATATAAATTGTTTGTGGAAATGCCTGGGATAGATGTTAAACCATTCCAGGAAATTGGTGCAGTCATAGGCAAACCGAGGATGGTAGAAAGGATTTTGATCTTTGATCCAGGGAGTAGTGTGTTGGTTATTGGAATGGGATATAGAAATGAGATAATTGGATGGTTTCTTGATCTCAAGCTCTTAAGGAATAGTTTGAAATCATTTTCGTTTGATGGGGGAGGGGTTATTGATTGTTTAGTTGAAGTGAAGGTTGATGATAGACCAAGGTTGAGTGATGTGATTAGTGGTGCGGTTGTTGTTGCTAGAAAGCTTTTCCAAATTGGCAATAGATGTTGCTGGTGTGGTGCAGAAAGGAGGGGTCTGTATTGGCTTTCAGATTGCATTCTCATCTTTGATCCAGGGGGAGATGGTTCTACTTTCAGGAAGATGAGGCAACAAATGCAAGTTGCAGTGTCTATAGTGATGGGGAATGGCCTTGTCATCTTCAAAGTGGCAGTGCTACAGGGGGAGTCTTATGACGCTGATGCGGATGGGTGCTATTGGGGTCAAGGTGAGCTGCTTGACAACTATCAAAGCATCATTCATCGGCTGGAGTAGAGGAATCCATGGTGGTTTGTCTGCAGACAAGTTCTTAGCATCACATGCTTTTGTTTTGCTAAGTGCTAAAAACAGGTTGAGATTGGCTGGTGATTAGAGTTCTTATTTGAGTGCTTACCTAGATGCTCAGTGATGGTAGTGTGTGTCAAACAAGGCATCCAAATTTTTTTTTACTGGAGACTAGGGTTGGGCATCCGGTCTGGATCGGATCGGACCGGACCGGAAATTCCGATCCGGTCCATGACCGATGGACCGGAAACTTTGAAGACATGGAGTGCGGATCGGATCGGGACCGGGATATATGGTCCCGGGTTTTCCGGTCCGCGGACCGGTTAGACCATTTAGACCGGTTTCCCAGCAACTCAGTAAAGATGCAACACCGGGCCAGACGCGTCACCACACACACCGTGCTTTCTCCCTCTAATTGCCATCAAGCCCCAATGCCGATGCCCGAACCGCGCTACCCACCGCCATGGATCCCTCGCCATTTTCACTTTTCTTTTGTATTTCCACCAAACCGGGACCATCGGCGTCGGATCCAGGAGCTGCAATGGAGTCGGCGTCGGATCAAAAAGATTACCTCCAAATCTTCCTCAGATTGTTGCTGGTGGTCTTTCTAATTTGGGGAGATGAGCGTATTCGAGGTGGCGCCGGGTATTTGGGTTTAGGGTGAGAGGGTGGGCCTTTTTAAAAATATTAATTACTGTAAAAGCCACCACTCTTTTGGACCATTGGGTTAAGATAAGTTGTGGTAGCCACGGTGATTTTTTTGAAGAAAAGCCGACTAGGCTTTTTATAATATAAAATCCGGTCCAATTTCGGTCCGTCCCGGGTTTAGACCGGAAACCGGAATCTGAATTTTATTGGACCATGGACCGGACCGTAATCTTTCCGGTCCGATCCAAGACCATAATTTTCGGTCTGGTCCCGATCCGATTCAATTTTTGCCCAGCCCTACTGGAGACTAGTGGTAAGGACTGGTGTGGTCACACACGAGGTACATTGTTGCGTCATGATCACTGATTGCCACAGTCATGGTATTGTTGTACGTGTTGGATGGAATTGTTGCACAGTGGTACAATTTCTAAAGGGAACCGGCAAGCTTTTAATTGTTGAAGTGGGGTTGGCATGCGTGAGGAGATGGGTGGCTTTCAAACCCCACAAGTGTTGAGCAAAGTAAAGCTGTGTTGATCAAAGTGCATGCAGCTCATGTATTTCCACATTGGCTGAGTTCTACTCTTGAATATAATAAGAGACTTGAGGACAAGTTTTCTTTAACGGGTGAGTAATGTTAGGCCATTAGATTGGGCTAGGGAGTGGGCCGAGAGTGATAGGAGATGGGGCTAGGTCCACATGTGTAAATAAGAGGGTATAAAGATATGTTTGTAAGAGGAACTCGGTATCGAATATTCAGAATCATATCGTCTTCAATCTCTCTTTCCTCTCCGAACTGCTCTTCTATCTCCTTCTATACTTTCTTTCCTAATCAATGGCTTCCATAGTTCTAAGTTCCTAACAGATAATTTAGCGAAAATATATGAATGGGTGATTGGGTGGTGAGTTGTAAATCACAATCATTCAAATGATGATTTTCTAAGTTCCTAACAGATAAATTAGCGAAAATATATGAATGGGTGGTGAGTTGTAAATCACAATCATTCAAATGATGATTTTCTGTAATTTTAAATTTAAAGGTTGTTAAGTGAAAACTTACATGTTTTAAGTGAAAACTTACATGTTTAAAGGGTGGTTTTCTGTAAATTTCCCTTTTGTTTTTCTTAGTTAATTAATTTGATCCTCTACAGCTGGAATTTTAATAATAAATTGTAGTATTTGAATGCGGTACCTTCATTCATAACGTGTATCAGTATATCAAAGGAATAGCATGTAACGAGAACCTTCCAACCAAAAGCAATCGTCCAATAGCAACCAGCGAAAGATAACAGTAGGCAACGAACACACTGCATTCTACCATATCCCACCAGGGATGAAGAATGCCAACAACAATAACAAAACAGCATCCGAGCAACAAAACCCAAAACATGTCCAATACGGAAAAACAGCATTCCGCATGCTTATTTAGTAGTCGCAGTAATAGAAAGACAACACGACAGGAAACACAAGGGTTTTCCATAAACAAGTAAAATGGATGAACTCACATGGCTTACTCTTCTTCAGATTCGGACTCTGCACTCTGAAGCCACTCCACAAAAGGCTTGACATTCTTCCAAATTGGAGAGCTCTTGTGTTCACCAGCACACCCGTCCTTGTACCACTTCACGATGTACTCTTCCTCTAAAAGATCAGCATCGTAGAGCTCCTTGATGCCTAAGGCCACTTCCTTGACAACATCAGGGCTGGCTTTGCCACAGCAGAACGCCTCAATAGCATGGAGCAGAATGGGCTGAGATTCCTCCTCCTGTACGACACAAGCCAGGTAGTTTGTCTTGCTAGCCACCTCCTTGCGGAAACTCTCCTCCACACCGTCAAAAAGAGCCTCAAACAAAGCATCTGCAATCTGACTCTCGCTGCCTGAGAGGGACTCCAAGTGGGACTTCAATTGTTTCGGAGACGGACCACTCTCTAGCAGGGACTTGATTTCAGAAACAAGTTTCTCATGAGGTGTCATGGTGTGGCTTCCACCATTAGACTGCTTCTGCTGTTTGCCCTTCCCTGATGAGGATTTCTCCTCCTCAGTTGTAAGCATGACCATCTCAGAAGTGGCAGCACTAAGCTGCTCCTGAATCCTTTGCCGGGCAGCCTCCAGAGATGTATCAGTCTGCCACTGGACATCATCATCATCATCGCCGTTATCATCATCAACCACTGCTGGTTCATTCTCATCTGCCTGACTTCCATTAGGAGAGTGATCCTCATCGGAGACATTGGATTTCTTCTTAGAAGGGGCCTTAGATGCACCATCCTTGGAGGTCTTCTTCTTTGCTGTTTCTTTCTTTATCTTCTTCAGCTCTTCATCAGCGGCTTCTCCTTCTTTCAGCCTCTCCTTCTCAGCCCTCCTCATTGCCTTCTTGTCCTTTGATCCCTTTTTAGCTTCTGGAGGGTTCTTGAGGATGAAAGTTGTGAGCTTGTCCCTCATGTCAACATCTGAGAGAAATCCACATGCAGCACACTTCATAGTTATCATCTGGCTCTTGGTTATTATAATCTCTGTCTCAGGATTACCACACCCATAACACTGCACATATTTTTTGATGAAGTTCTCAAGAAGACCAGCAAGTTTTGCAGTGTCATGGGATCCATTGACATGAGAAGTCCCAGATTTTTCATCAAACTTGGACTGGGCTCCGAGATCACAGCCAAAGTATTTCGTAATGTAAGAGGGAGGTCTTGCCAAGGCTTTTGCAATATCAACCATGTTGACAATGTTAGTCTTGATGCCATTTCCCCTGCCTTCAATTTTGGTAATCATCCTTGGCATCTTATACCGGTAGAAGGCATCATCCCGGTTTCCAGCACCAATGTTCTGCAAAGCCATCTTGTTAAACAAGAGAACAAACTCAGATAGTTAGGAGGCAGCAACTGCAAAAGCTTCGTGTGTGATAAAGGGGAATGGTTGCAAATAATTGCAACCCTGCCTATGACTAGTGTATCCTTTGTATGGCCCAATATGCATACAACCAACTTCTTGGAATGTACGACTGTCCTTTTTTCTGGATGTAGGACTGTATTCTCCAAGCAACCCAATCAATGACAAAAAGAAAGATGATCGTTCAAACATAAAAGAAGCTTGGTACTCCACTGTGATGAACTGCAACTGTAGTAGGCTTAAGTGCCGATTCCCTGGACCAGAAACAATAGTGAGTCTGCAAATTTAAACAAAACCCAAATCAACCATAGTATATACTCAACGTAGCTGCTAGTAATCTAGTATACAAACTACAAACAATAAGTAAACAAGCATTCCATAAACTAACTAATTCCTTGTAAAAAGTAAACATGATATACAAGACAGTGCAGGAATTTCCTAAATAATACATACACAACTTGACATTAACAATGACACAGCATCAAATAACAGTTCACATATCATATCTAAATTATCTGTAGTACATTCATTCAGTTTAGCAATTCAAAATACTCAGCAAAGACAGGGAAGGCAACTGCTAACAGAAGACTACAAAAATTAGAGTCCAGCGCCTATGGTTTGCATCAGATAACTAAACATATTAAACCACTACGTCAAACTACCAAATGTAAACCAAAACCAGCACAAAACTCCCACAAACTACAAGACAACAATATAGCAACAAATCCGATTAAACAGACTAGGTTTCACAATAGGAAAAAGTGTTGGCCAGTGCTTTGGAGAATCGGAGATGATTATCAAGTATCATAAGTCATACGAATCCAGTCAAAAGCAAACAAATCTAAACAGCTAAGTTGACGGTATTGCACTCAAATGAATCATCGAAATCCAATTCATGTCTCTCTCAACAAAGAAGCTCGTCAACCAATGTCACAACTAAAAAACAAATCAATTAATCAGCAAAGAGAAGGAAAACCTAAATAGATCTAAATTTCAACGTCCTTTACACGGCCACTAATCCATCCAATCAAAAACCACATAGAATGTTAACGAGAAAGCCACGCGAAACAAATCAAGCCGGTTACAGATCCGGATGGTAGGTGACTGCCTTATATCAACCGATTGCGAAAACATGTATAAAAAAAAAAAGAAGCAAAAAAAAACAAATCATAGATTGACAATAACAGATTCAAATTCAACCAATACTGAAATCGGATCCAGAAATCGTAAATCAAAAGATGCAGTATCAAGGGAGATAGAGAGAGGAGGGAGGGGATACCTTGGAAAACCTAAACCTAGCCTCCTTCGTTGGACGATTGGGATGAGAGAGGGATAGTGGATGGGTGAAGAAAGGATCGCCTCTTGTTTGTATTTATACAGAGAGACGGTGCAATTAGTGCAAAACTCGTAGACGTACCAAACCGACCTCCACAATTCCTTTTTTGTTTTTCCTTTTTTCTTTTTACAAATCTTTATCTATTGCAGTAAAATTATGGAATTACAGGGGTCTTTCAGGGTTTTTGATTTGTCAACATCGTTGAAATTACCTTTATGCCCTTATTAGGTGATAGTATTAGTGCGCCGCTTTAGGGTTTTTGATTTGTCAATAACCGGAAACTACTGTTCTACCCTTGTATGGTGATAGGACGGACTATGGAATATTTATTCTATCTTATATCTATCCTATATCCTGTACAATACTCCCTCCGGTAATTAAAACTAATGTTTTACTATTCATGTACGTTTTTTGAGGTGTTAAAAATTATATAAAATATTAACTTTTTTAATATATTTTTTTAATAACTACCTACTTGTTACTATTAAGTATGAATTTATAAAAACAAAATTAAAAAAATATTAATATTTCATATAGTTTTTGTCATTCTAAAAAAGTGTGTATGAATAGTAAACGACATGTTTTAATTAACAGAGGGAGTACTAAAGTAGGATTTGTGATGTCACTTTCTCATGAAAAAAATTCCCGTTCAATTTTTTAACCAATGACAATAATATTCTACCACCTTCGTTTAACAACATTTTCATTCCTGCTGCGACAGATGCGTGGGTGTCGAGTGACTCGGGCCTGGTGTGCCCATCGCTATTGTCGGGTATGAGCTCCGATATAATGGTTTCAGACTTCATTGACCCCATCAGTATTGCTCGTGGGATATTCTTGCTCTGTCTACCGCCTTTAGCCCATCAAATGTTCATCGCATAGCTTCTATCCTGCTCAGTCATCGTCTACCCGTGGATAATCGTATCTGGTTTCCCTCATGTATTGGGGTATTTCCCTATTAAGTCAACTTATTGGTTGGGCTGCTTTGGCTTACGGGGTGTCTAGTGTGGAGGGTTGGAGTCTTTTATGGCGTCTCAAACCCCCCCCCCCCCCTCAAGGTGCTCAACTTTGGTTGGCGGTGGTGCAGCAATTATCTCAGTGTTGCATCCAATCTCTTCCTCAAGAGGGTGATTGCTTCTCCAATCTGCTCCAGGTGCAATACTTCGGAGGAGACGACGTGACACGCCTTGTTTTCTTGTAGTTCTTCTGTAATTGCTTAGGAAGGCTCCAACATCTCAAACATGTTATCCACGCCCCTATCCACCGATCTTATTAAGGCCCTCATGGCTATTTTTGATGCTTTTGGCGAGGAAGAGGCTTGTGATCTCCTTACTAATGCTTGGATGGCCTAGACTTTGCGCAACAAGGCTATCTTCTTAGATGAGATATTTATCCCAACTATTAGGACTGGGTGGTACCGTGGTGGTAATTAAATTACCATACCAACCGTACCAATAGACCTTTTGGTACCAAATCGTCGGTAACCGACAGAATCGATAACCGAAATCTCGGTACCAACCTCTATCGGTACGATACACAGTAATGAAAACTCAAATACCGTTGTACCATGGTGCCGATTATATATATATAGGGTGGGTCATGTGTTAACAACTCTTATTGTGTTTTAACAACAAGCCATTGATTGATTAGAAATTGATGGATGAGATTATTCCCCAAAATTGATTAATTGTATTATTAAAAGAGAAAAAACTCTCTTTTCCCTCAATACGCGCGCGTGGGATCACAACCCAAATCCCTTTTTCCTCATCTTCATTCGCCTCCCTAAAACCCTTTTAATTTGTCGTTTGAAGAAGACGATCCGACGGCCACCACTGCAACTTCAAGCAACACACCTAGACGTATGCTTGAAGGGAGCCACGTCGGTGAAGAAGCAATCGACGACGACGAGTGGAGGATTGGGTGAAGCTGCGTCGAGTTGAATAGCATAGGCAGTCAACGGTTGCGTTGTGTCTAAATAGCATTCGTCCATCGTCCCACAAATTAAATTGTGTTACTGTGATGAATATTTCTTAAATTTTGCCGAATATTGATGAATAACTGGGAAATTGTGATGAATATTGCCAAGGTTGATGATAATGAATCATAAACTTTGATGAATCTTTGCAAAATATATACTCTTTGCAACTTTGGTGAATAATTGATTGAAAGTGATGGATATATGATAAATTTTGCCGAATATTGATGACAACTTGGAAAATGGTGAAGATCAAAAACTTTGATGAATCTTTGATGAATAATTGTGAGATTGTGATGAATATTCCTTGAATTTTGCCGAATACTGATGAATACTTTGAATACTGCAATTACTCTGTGATGAATATTGCTAAGGTTGATGAATAATTATTCATGGTTTTGATGAATAATTGAGTGACTGTGGTGCATATTTCATAAATTTTGCCGATGATGAATAATTGTTGATGCCAATTAATCCAAAATTTCACAATTAATTGATTGATTGTGGTGCATATTTTACAATTATTGATGAATAATTGAGTGACTGTGATGCATATTTCACAATTATTGTTGATGCCAATTAATCCAAAAAAATAGTTACGTCCATGTTTTTTTGCATCTGACAACCGCCCTCAGCAGCTAAAATTTCATAGTTACAACGAATACTTTCTTCCCAACATCGAATAGTTCAATTGCTAATTACGTTTTCTAACCCATTACCGACATCCATCAATGATTTTCCATCCGATTTTCTTCTTCCTCTTCTTCACTGTCCTCTGATGAAACGTTGATATGATTTTCAAATAGCAGATTAATTGATAATGATCTTGATTTGTATGACCAAAAATATTTTTGTAAAGGCCCGGATTTTTAAATCCTAATTCTTGGGAAAAGAAATTAAATATGAATTTAAATCGGGTTAACTAAAATCTCTTAAAATGAATTCCGGCATATAATTATTTTAAATGGGCTTTCATTCAGATTTATTTTCGCTTTCGCTTGCTAAAATTTGAAAGTATAATATAATTTTATTATTTGATTCAGTTCGAGAATTCGATTTCAATTTGAAGTTTTAAGCTTTATATCTTTTGAGTCGGGTTAAAGTCGAGTGAACGGATTTCGAGATTTGTTTCCGGGTAAATTTTAATTGGTATTAATGGGGACTATTCTTACTTCTTCCTCCTCCCTCCATACTTCAAAATCCGAAGCTGCAATTCACATGCCAACTTGGTCTAGCTTGGTCTTCTTCTTTTCATTTAAGGTAAACCACACCTCACCCTCCTCTCTACTCGCACCACTGCTGCCCCATTTCTGGCAAAGGGCACTGCACCTACCACGCCAATCTGCAGCCCTGCCAAGACTCTCTTTGTCTTCTTTAATTGGAACCATTCTGCAGGGGAATCACCAGGAGCAACCCACAAACATTGCAACACCAAATCCCTCTCATCCCCTCCTTTTCTTTCACCAATTCAACCCAGAAAGAGCACCACAACCCTATCAGCTCTTATCTCCTCTCTTTCTCTTCCCTTTTAGTCACAAAGACCCACCATTGTTGCTCCTGTTGTAACCGCAGCCACCAAGTCACCACCACTTCATCAAATTTCCATCAAATCACCACGCCTTCACTAAGCTTCTTCTGTCCGTTACAGCCTCGTCGTCGTCGTCGCGAGCCAAGCCTCCCCTTTTCGCCAGTGATGGACCGAGCACCTTGCTCTCCTTCCACCGATTCCGAGCTACGCAGCAGCTTCTTCCTTTCCCTCTGTCTCCCCTGCAGAAGCTCCATACTCCCTCCGACGTCTGAGTACGGAGTCGACCCCAAGCGAGAAGCCTAGGAGAAGCCCGTCAGAGCCGCGAGCGCGCCCTGCTTTCCACGAAGGTCTATTATGTTTGTTCTCGTCTCGATTCACATCTCCTTCAATCAAGCACGAACTCATGTCTTACCTCTTCCTAGGATCGATCCACACTCCTTCCCAGTCGATTCGTAGTCAGAAGCCGCAAACAGAGCCGGAGAACTCACCTTCTAGTCGAACGTTGTACGTCTCTCTTTTCCCCTCTCTTTTCCTCGCGTCAGTTCTCTCTTCCTGGTGGGCTCTGATCGGAAAACCTTGTCTATCTTCCGGGCAGAAATTGACGAGGAAAGGCCGCCGGCAAGTTAAGCTCCGCCTCCTTTCCTTCGCTTCTCCGTCGTTGCGCCTGAATCAGAGGTTGAAGGTGAGCGCGTTTCTTTCCTTTGTTCTTTCTTTGTGTTGGGCTGGGAAGTGGGCCGGATCCGGGTTGAATATTTAGCGTTATATCATTTGGATCCGGGTCTTTTCTGGGTTAAGACCCGGTTTTCCCTTTCTTTTTGGGTTGGGCCTAATCTTCCGGGCTATGGGCTGCTGAGTGTTGTGTTATTGTTATTGGATTTGTTGCATTTAAATGTGTATTTGTATTGTTGTTATAAAAATGTGTCTTTATAATATATAATCGGATGAGTATTTAAATATTATCATCATATTATTATGTTTTGCGAGATATTATATATATATATTCTGAAATTATTATTATTCATTTTAAGGTATCTTAACGTAATGTTATTAGAAAATGTATTTTATGATGAGTAAATATGTGATCTTGGAAATTTTGAGAGGATCTACTGTTATTAATTTATAAATATGGTTTGGTGTTTACTCTAGTTTAATACAATTTGGTAAACTATCTAAAGGGTTTTAGGTTTTGAAATAAAAATGCCGGAATTACGTTAATGGTATAAATTTACAAGTTGATTAAAGATTTAATGTTTTATAAATGGGTTTTGGCCAATTATGATTTGAGAAAATGTTTTGCATATGAGTTGACTCAACTTGATATTTAAGAGTTGGAAAACTTTGGGAAATGAGTTTGGAAATATTGTTGGCGAGATTTATCGATGGTTTGATTAAATGGTTTTGGTTGATGTCGATCGTATCGGAAGGGTTTTAGAAATGGTTTTACTATCGGTTGGTTTTGAACATATTGAGAACTTGGGTTTTGTGCGAGTATGAATGTTGGTCCATCGTCTTATGACAATGACTTGATGATAGGTATGTATTGCTAGTGGATTACTCTGGACTTGCATTGGGCCCTTGCTTGTGTTATCTTGTTGTTCTGCATCTTCAGGTAAGTTCCCTAGGGGGCTTACTCAGGTTGGACATTCATGCCTGTTGTTGCATTTTATGTTAGGTGTTGCATATGCATAAAAGCATGCCATGTAGTGTCATGTTTAGGTTGCACTAATTGATTGAGCATCTGTTTACTTCATGCGTTTGAAACAGAACGGCCGTTATCTGTGATAGCCCTAGAGTCTTTGCTAGGGTCATAGGGTAGCCCAGTCTCATCGGGTACCCTGAGTCAATCGAGTCATGAACTTCCTTATATTATGCCTGCGGGCTTTATTGTGGAGCGGGTTAGGCATGCGTGCCGCCCGATTATGATGGAATACATTCACGAGCTGGCCAGTCTCCGCCCTATCGGAAGGGGGTGGAGGTAGGAGAGGGATATGCCACTTGGCATTGTCTTGGGCCCTTTACAGTATTTCTGCACATTATTATACCTAGGGGCATGCTAGTGTGTTTGACTTTCGTACTGCATTAGAGCATCTTTATTAGGTATAGCACATACTATGTGGCCTCGGCGAGGACTGCCGGTCCCGCATGAGTGGCTCGATCTGACTCCTTTCCCCGTTCTTTTTTTAAAGGCATTTTCTGCAGATTTTGAGTGCTTGATGCTTATATGACGGGGTTCCCTTTTGGTGAAACGAAGAATCTGGCTAATATCCTAACTTAGTAAAATGGTAATTACCCACTCATAATTTGGTTTTGTCCGGCTCTGCCGTGACCCTTGTATCTTTACTTTACTTCCGCGTTACTTTCGTTGAAATGGATTCCGCGACATAGTCTTAGGACAGGTTAAGGGTACCCAACAGCCCTGCGAGTTTTTTAGGGTTTGAAATCCCTCTTTCTACTAACCTTAAAGGAGTTTGAAACCTCAACCCGTACCTGGATTGCAAGATCCGAACAAGGGGTTTTATCCCTTGAAACGTAACCCGGAAATCATAATTCTGGGCCGTTACAATTTTAAAAAAGGAAATTGATGAAAATTGGCAAAAAAAAATCAACGCTCTCCTTAATTTTCTCACACCCGGTTTTAAGTAGATAACTGTCTGCTTGCATCACACGCTCTACAATTGTGAGAGTTGAGCAGTTATATGGCCGGGTCCCACTTTTTTAATAAAAACAAAATATTAAAATCCTTGATTAATCACATCATTTCATCTTCATTCAATCAACGGTCATTATTTGTTAACACAAAACACATTAAGAGTTGTAAACATTTGATCCATCCTCTATATATATATAATATTTAAATAAAAAATATTCCCTAAATATCCTTAATTCCTACCGATGGTACCGATGGCGTTTTTCCTAGAAAACTTAGTTGTCTGGGAAAAACGTCGTACCATCGGTACCGTCGGTGACCACAGATTATAAAACGTAAATGATGATTGAAATTTGTGTTGTTGGTTATCACGGTACTGACGTTTGGTAACTGACCCATTTCAGTACTAACCATTTCGGTTACTGACACTTTCGGTTGGTACGTGGTAGGAAAAATTGCATACCGCTGAATGATATCGGTACGGTACATGGTAATAAAAAAATTCTCATTGTACCGTATCGTGCCAGCCCTACCAACTATCCTTCGTGACGGATATTGTCATTATGTCTACGATTTCAGGAGAGTTGGGTGGCCTGGACTTTGCGCAACAAGGCCATCTTCTCGAATGAGATATTTATCCCAGATATCCACCGTGTGATCAGCAGCCGCTTGGTCACCTCCGGCTATGGGATCCTTAAAGCTCAATACTGATGCTGCCATGTTGAATGGCTCGGTGTGTCTTGGTGTAGTCCTCCGAGATTCTACATGTGTTATTCTCATGGTGGCTACCAAGAATTTTGCAGAGTCAATGCTAGTGGCTCTGGCTGAGGCATCGACTCTCCTCTTCGGTATACAATCGATGCAAGGCAAAGAGTTTCGGGCACTGCTGATTGAGTTGGATGTTGTCGGCCTTATTGCCCGACTAAATAGGCCCGCTTCCACTAATTCATTTATTGATGTTGTATGTGATGATATTCTCGATTACTTTCCAAATAGATTGGTTGTTTCGTTTTCGCATATTCGTAGGAGTGCGAACATTGTAGCGCACATGGCAGCTAGGCTCATGCCGTCTGACATTTCTTGTCGTGTATGATTCGATCACTTCCTGCCCGGTCTAGTTGACTTAGCAGAAATTGATCTCCTATAATATATTATCAGCGCTTATCCACATAATTAATTAACTATATATTTGTAAATATTTTTTATATTTGCAGTCTTCAATTTCTAATTAAGATAATTACTATAAATTATAGTTTTGATAATATTGTACATTCATTTTTAAATGATCTCATCTTATTTATATTTTTGGAAAGTCTAAATTAATGAGGTTGAATCTTTTTTTTAATGTTTTGTAGTTTTTAATATTTTAGTATTTTGAAATATTGTTTTTTTGGCATATCTTTTTCCGTTAACTAAATTAATATTGATTTTTTAAATTTATCAGTTCTAGAACCTTATAAGAGAGTTGTACTATTTTTCCTAATCTTCAATGTTATAAAAATGAAAAAAATATGTATAATTTTAAATTTACTAAATAATTTTGGATATTTTTTACTCATGTTAGTAAGTTTGAATATTTTTCTATTAAAAATAATTGAATTTTTTTAACTGAGAATGTTAGTTAGTTTGAATATTTTGTATCTTAATGTATTTGTATTATGATACAATGCATGTTACTCTTAAAAATACTTAACTAAATAATTTTGGAACACATATGAGATATGTATTTTATTTAGTTAATATTTTTCTACTTGCTATGTACCAAAATGGGATGTACTTGAATTGTTTGTATATCAACTTTTAAAAAAACAAGTTACCATTTTTGTAAGAGACTGTAATATTCTTTAACGTATTATTATGCTTTTTTTATTCATTTATTTTAGAAGTATTATCCAATAAAAGTTCTGTCATGTATGGGTTATATGGGTAATATAAATACCTTTGTTGTGTAATATAGAGATTATCAATTGAATAATGAAAACCAAATTACCTCGTTCTCCCTAACATTTACTCTATCTCCTTTCTCTCGTATCTTCTTCATCCCTAACTTTCCTCTAAACCTTCATATTCTTCCCTAATCTCCCCCCTTCCCTGTCAAATTCACTTGTTAATGCCCAAATTATGGCTGGGACCTATGTAGCACAGAAACGCCTATGTAGGGCACAGTGTCGTGTCGGAAACATGGACACGACATGAAACACCTCGGAAACGCCTGGACACGGTCAAGACACGGTCAAGAAACGATCAAGAAACGGTCAAACTTCGGACACGTATGGAAACGCGATGGAAACGCCTTGGACACGGTTCACAAATAATGGACACGATTTGGAATTTAAAAAAACCCGGTTCATAATTAAAAGAAAAAAAGAAAAAAGCAAACCCGGCTATCAACCTTTGTCCTTTTCTTCTTGAGCGTCCTTTTGCACTAGCCACCTCCGAGCGTTGTTCTACACTAGCCACCGCCGTTCTTCGATCTACACCATTCACCGTCGATCGCTGGGCTTTCTGAACACAAACGAGTGTCGTTCCTGTCGATATTCCTTCAACTCTTATCTCCCTATCTCACTCCCTCTCTATACCTTGATTTATTTTCAGATTTAGGGTTACTTTGATTGAGTGATGTTTGATTTCAATTTATATGAGATTTAGGTGTATGATCTTGAAATTGACGATAGTTCAGGCTCACAAACTAATGAAGGTAGTAGAGGGGGTGTTTCTTTGAAACAGAATGTGGAGGTGGAGTGGACCACTTTGGGATTATGCTGATAACTTGATATAGTTGGCAGAACAGCGGGAGGGGGTAACAAGACATGATAGTGGACCACCTCCTCTCTATACTTTGATTTATTTTTAGACTTAACAATGTTTATTTGTATATATTTTGATTTGAAATGTTATATAATTATTTATTTATATCTCATTGGTTTTAACATCTAGGTGGCTCTTATTAATATAAATGTATACATCTTTACAAGACCTTTAAAATGATATATATATATATATATATATATATATATATATATATATATATATATATATATATATATATATCATATATCTTTGCCGTGTCCGTGACCTATTTTTTTGAAATTGCCGTTTCCCCGTGTCTTCCCGTGTCCGTGTCCTGTGTCCGTTTCCGTTTCCGTGCTACATAGGCTGGGACATAACAAGTTCATAAAAATACTTGATTCTCATAACTTATTTTTTCAAAAAATAACCCTACCCTAATGTATAAGTACAACTACATTTCAAGAATACATTTATATGGTTTTTGCTATTTTATTATACAATATAAACATCCTAATTTCTACTATAGTTTTTTTAATACCAAACAATCCTATACAAGATTAAAATAAGAGTTGTTTTGCCACATGCCACTTTCTCATGAAATTTTTTCCCACTCAATTTTTTAGCCAATAATATTCTACCACCTTTGTTTAGAACGCCATATAATTAATTAACTATATATTTGTAAATATTTTTTTATATTTGCAGGTTTCAATTTCTAATTAAGGTAATTACTATAAATTATAGTTTAGAAAATATTGTGCATTCATATTTAAATGATCTTATCTTATCTATATTTTGGGAAAATCTATCAAGCTATCTTTATTTAATTAATGGGGTTGAATCTTTTTTTTTAAACCCTAAACCCTAAAATGTTATGTACATTACTTCATTAAGAGATGAGGGGTGTCACCACAAGTAATGGTGCATGTCACTAAAAGGACAACCCTAGGACAAGGGAAGCAAATACCCTAAAGAGTCTAATGTTAAGCAAAGCTCTATGTGGTGTAAAACATAAAAACAGTGGGAAAATGATGGTACCAAAAGAATAATTCTAAGCAATCAATGGTCTTACCCCCATGAATGGTGTCATATAACAGACTGTAACCAAACAAATAAACTATTGTCACCAAGCATGCGAAATAGATCAAATACATAAATGCTAAATTCGAAACCAAATCAGTTCAAGGAAGAAATAATGCATCATATCACAAACTCATAACCCCTATAGAAAACACGAGAATCACAAAAGAGAAAGAACAAAGGCATACAACATACTGTAACCAAACAGGTAAACTACTTACTGTAATCAATCATGAGAAATTGATCAAACAAATGCACATAACTGCTAAATTCGAAACGAAATCAGTTCAAGGAACAAACAATGCATCATATCACAAACTCATAAACCTTATAGAAAAAATAAAAGCAAAACAAAAACCTTAACGCATAACAGGCTAAAATCACAAAAACCAAACCAAATTAAACAACAAAATGAAGACAAGTAAAGAAGAATATGCAGGGAATGGAAGGAGATATCCAAATGCAAACAGAAATTGCAAAAACCTAAACAATAACCGATTTCATTGAAACGACAATGAGCGGTACCTAATGACGATGCCATTAGAAGAACGAAAAGTGACACGAAATCGAAATGGGAGATGAAAGCAGCAGAACAATGATCGAAGATCAGCGAAAAGGGAATTCGCAAGTCAATTTGAGACCCTAACTGAGTTAATCCGGGGGATGAACGAGAATTCTCAGTCCGTGGGAGGCCAGGGATCTCGACCTGAGGAAGGAATTCCAAGATCGGAGGGTTCGTCGCGGGAATCGCCCAGGCAATCAGTGACGCCAAGAAGTAATGAACTCTGAAGCGGTGGATCGGGATCTTTTGGGGGACCAGAAACAAGAAGTGGATTCCATCGATCGCCAAAAATTGGTTTCCCGATCTTTGAAGACAAGAAGCCGCGGAGCCGGATCCGGAAGTGCGAGAAGTTCTTTGGCGTATTCAACATTCCGGAGTCGCAGAAGGTTAAGATTGCATCGATGTACATGAATGATAGAGCTGATGTTAATTTGGATGCAGGGGTTTGTGATGCAAACACCTCAGGTAAGCTGGTCTGAATTAAGTCTTGCAATTTGTGCAAGATTCGGCGAGAAGCAGGGAGCTGAAGTACTGGAAGATTTCAATAAGTTGGAGCAAGAAGAGGATCTTGAAGACTACATAGAAAAGTTTGAGGAACTCCGGGCTTGTATGCTTGCCTATAGCCCTAATCTTCCCGAATCCTATTTCGTCTCCAGTTTCATAAGCGGGCTTAAGCTAGAAATTAAGTCGCTCGTGAAGCTTGGGAAGCCAGATTCCTTTATCACATTTTTTTAACAAGCCGGGCTACATCAGGGGGCAGTTCAGGCGATTGTGAAGCTGAGCAAACCTCATTGATGGGCTGGATACACCTCCACATTCTCAGAAGAATGGGTCGATTAATCCAGTAAAAAAATCAAGAGGTGAGAGCTCGACCCAAGACCACGAATCTTGGGCAGGAATCGGTTGCGAAATGGACCTCACAGAGTTTATCTCAACAAAAGAGTTTGGGGTTGTGTTACAAATGTGATGAACGCTACTTTGTGAGGCACAAGGGCAAATCTCAGACACTGCACAATTTAGTCGTAGCTGATGTAGATGACGATGAGGGCGGAAAAGAACAAGAGGAGGAAGAGGATGAACCCGAAATATATGTTCATGCCTTGGAAGGGAGTAGTCCAAAAACCACCATTAAAGTATGGGGCGTCACCAAGGATAAGCCGTTTACAGTGTTGCTAGACAGTGGGAGTACCCACAGTTTTTTGGATGTCAGGAAGGCTAAAGAGCTAAAGTGTGAACTATTGCAGGCGACATTGATGGAATTTCATGTCGCCAACGATAACCAAACCTTTAGCCAACAGAAGTGCAAGAAATTCCATTGGAAGATGCAGGGCCACTCCTATGCCTTTGACATCAGAACTTTGAAGCTTGGGGTTGTGATATGATCTTGGATGTAGACTTCATGACCGATCTCAGCCCGGTGACATTTGATTTTAAACAGCGTGTGATATCCTTTGTCATCAATGGGAAGAAAATTATTCTCAAAGGGATCAAAGAGGAAGCGTCTGTGAAGATGATGACAGGCCAAAAGATGCAAAAATGGCTCAAACAAGGGCTACCTTGTTTCATTTCTCAGATTGCACAAATTTCTCAGATTGAAGCAGTCCCAGAACCGATTAACGCATATATTACTGAGTTGCTGGAGGAGTTCTTAGATGTTTTTGAAGAGCCTACGGGTCTTCCACCAGAACGGGGCCATGAGCAGACTATCTCCTTAAAAAAAAAAAGTTGCTCCTGTGTGTGCCAGGCCTTATCGATATCCATATTTTCAAAAAACAGATCAAAATTGAGAATCAGGTCGGTGAGATGCTGAAACAGGGGACAATCAAAGCTAGTCAGAGCCCTTATGCTTCACCTATGCTCTTGGTGAAGAAGAAGGATGGGTCATTGAGGTTTTGTATTGACTATAGGTAGCTCAACGACATCACCATCAAAGACAAGTTCCCAATCCCGCATATAGAAGACCTCCTAGATGAATTGGGAAGAGCTGTAATTTTTTCAAAGTTAGATTTGTGTGCGGGCTACCATCGAGTTGGGATGGCCGAGGATGACATTGTAAAGACGGCTTTTTGAACCCACCATGGACACTACAAATTCAGGGTCATGCCATTCGGACTCACGAATGCTCCGGCAACCTTCCAGTTGTTGATGAATGATATCTTCAGCCAGTTCATGCGAAAATTTGTCTTAGTGTTCTTCGACAACATACTAGTATACAACGATTCCAGAGAGCAACATCTTATTCATCTGAGATCTGTACTTGAGGTTCTAAAGCACCACCGTTTGTTTGCAAAGAAGTCGAAATGCGTATTTGCTCAGTCACAGGTCGAGTACCTGGGCAATATAATCTCATCTCAAGGGGTGACAACTAACTCCTGGAAGGTTAAGGATATGTTGGATTGGCCGGTTCCGTAAACAGTGAAGGGTTTGCGAGGCTTCCTGGGTTTGACAGGTTATTACCGGAGGTTCATATATAACTACGAGATCATTTGCAGGCCACTCACGAAGTTGTTAAAGAAGAACTCTTTCAAGTGGGATGATCAGGCCAATTTGGCTTTCCAACAATTAAAAGAGATGTTGGCCTCACCTCCTGTATTTGGGCTCCCAGATTTTACAGTATCATTCGAGATGGAGACAGATGCTTGTGACTCGGGAATTGGAGTTGTCTTGATGCAAAAGGGGAGGCCACTAGCTTACATTAGCAAAGCCCTTCATGGAAGCCACTTATTGCTGGTAACCTACGAGAAAGAACTCCTTGTCATACTTCTAGCCGTGGATAAATTGCGCCATTACTTGGAATTAGCACCTTTTATTATCAGGGCTGACCATCAATCCCTCAAGCACCTGGCAGAGCAACGATTAACCACTCACTTGCAGAGGAAGGCGGTGAGGAAATTGTTAGGTCTCACCTATTCTATAGTTTACAAGCAAGGGAAAGAAAATAGAGGGGCTGATGCGTTATCCAGAAAGTTTGAAGATGGGGAAGAGACTTAGTGTGCAATGGTGGTGGTTGTTCAGCCCCTATGGATGAAGTAGGTGACACAGAGCTACGTAAATGACCCGAAAGCGCAGGATATCATTGCTCCAGTGTTGCTGAGTCCAACAACAGATTATACAATTACATACGGCATCTTGAGGTACACGAATAGGTTGTACATTGGTGATGATGACACCTTGCAGCTCAAGCTGTTCACCGCACTGCATTCAAAAGCATCGGGAGGTCATTCAGGTATTCAAGCTACCTATATACGCCTCAAAGCATCGTTCTACTGGGCTTCTATGAAGAAGAAAATAGAACAATGGGTAAAGGAGTGTGAAGTGTGTCAGAGGAGTAAAACGGAGAGGGTGGCGTACCCAGGTCTCCTGCAGCCTCTACCCATTCCAGCCCGGGCTTGGTCAAGTATTTCAATGGATTTTATTGAGGGTCTCCCAAAGTCTCATGGGAAAGACCCGATTATGGTCATAGTCGACAGGTTCACCAAATACGCCCATGTTGTCCCACTAACCCATCCTTTCTTAACAACGGAAGTAGCCCAGGCATTCATGGAAAATGTTTATAGACTACACGGGTTACCAACAAATATTGTGTCAGATAGGGACAAGATTTTCATCAGCCACTTTTGGAGAGAGCTTTTTCAGGCACTTGGGACGTCTTTGAGCATGTCAATAGCTTACCATTCTCAATCGAATGGCCATACAGAGCGTGTGAACCAGTGTGTGGAGCTATACTTGCCCTGTATGTCATCAGAAAGGCCCTCTCGATGGCTCAATTGGCTGCACTTAGCTTTGTATGGTTATCATCCCCCTCACCTTGGGATATCACCTCATCAGATTAGCACTGCTTCGATTGAAGAGTGGCTACAAGAGCAACACCAGATGACCGAGAGCCTGATTCAACACCTCTTATAGGCTCAAGCACGGATGAAACAAGCGGCGGATACGGGACGTTCGGAACGCACTCTGAAGGTGGGTGATTGGGTCTACCTCAAGCTCCAACCGTATAGGCAATCGTCGGTGGCTCTGCGCAAGAACCTTAAGCTCAGCTCGAAATATTATGGGCCATTTTGGGTTCTGCAACAGATAGGTGAAATAGCTTATAAACTCGCATTACTAAATTCCTCGAGAATCCATCCGGTTTTCCATGTCTCCCAATTAAAGAAGAAGTTGGGATCATCAGCAGCTCCGCTCCAATCATTGCCGACGACCAATTCTGACAGGGAGGTCGAAGCATACCCGGAGGCGATCTTGGACACAAGGTTGCTCCGCCTTCCGAACGGTGAGCCGGTGACGGAGTGACTCATCAAATGGAAGAACCTGCCATCAGAGGAAGCAACGTGGGAGGCTGCGGGACATGTGTTGCATCAATTTCCCGATTTCACTCAGGCTTGAGGAGAAGTCTCTTATACGGGGATGCAATGTTATTGATATATTACATAGGTCTTATATTGTATAGTGGGTCAAAGGCCCAATACCGACATTTCGGTGAGAAGATGAGAAGTAAGCCTTATACCCCTTTGATTAAAATGATTTTTTTTATATGGATATAGGGGACATATCTAATGAGAAATATATCAATGTTTTTTTTAAAAAAATATTTTTTACTCTATTTATCTAGATGGTGATTTAAGGTTCATTTTAGGATTTTTATGCTAATTTAAATTAGTTTTTTCATTCATCATCTAAAAAAATAGCATAAAAAATAATTTTTAAAACAACATTGATATATTTATCATTAGATATGTCCTCTATATCCATATAAAAAAAATTATTTTAATCTAAAGAGTATAAGGCTTACTTCTCATCTTCTCACCCAAATGTCACTTCTCATTAGATATCTCCCCTATATATATATATATATATATATATATATATATATATATATATATATATATATAGGGAGTGGTTCCCTTGTGCACACCCCTTAAAGTGTACTTAGTGCACAAATCTTGGCCTTTGATTGAAAGAAATGGAAGGCCAGGATTAAATGAGTGTTTCTTTTTTTTTAAATAGAAAAACTGGTGGGACCCACCTAAAAATGTCTGACGCGCTATTTTTTTTTTCCGGATCTGATTTCGCTGTTTTAAAAAATCTGTCCATTCCACCGAATAATGTTTCATAATCTACCGAATAATGTTATATTTCATTTTTCAATCCATTTCAGATCAATTTACCAATTCAACTAAATAATTTGTCATACACTACCGAATAATGTTTAATTTTTTGTCAATCAATTTTCGTTTTGACTCCGAGTTAATTTTTATGCATTCAGTTTTGAAATATTATTCGGTAAAATAGTTATATTTTTTGGGAAATTATTCAATAGAATGTATGAGTATTCGGTGGTAAAGGAATGATTATTTGGTCTTATATGAGATGCTTTATGCTATTTGTCAATCTGAAAACTCCATACGCAGACAAATAATGATCCAAATTTCACCGAATAATTAACAACTCCTCAACACTAACAATCAAAATTTTAACATATTCATCCGAATAATTAACGAATATCGCACCGAATGCATTCGAACCACAATGCCTTCGAACGGACCACCACCACCACCCACCCCCAACCACCCACCACCCTCACCACCCACACAACCACCCAGCCCATACTACCCCGCCACCCACACTCCGCCGCAAAAATAAATAAAAAGAAAAAGACCCACTGCATTAGGCGGTTGAATGAGCCCGGCCACCGGAACCGCTCGGAACCGCTCGGAACCGCCCGGAACCGCCCGGACTTCAGTAAACTGGAATCGCAGCCACTGCCAGCCCTCGCCGGAAGCACGCCCAGGAGCAGAGGTCCGAGCCTCGCTGCACCACCTTCGCCAATCGCCTCGCCGGAAGCGCACGAGGTCGATCGAGCCCAGTCGATCCCCTTCCGAGCGCTACTGCGGTGCCGTCACCATCACCGTCGCCGTCGCCAATCGCCTCGCCGGAGACGCGCCCCTGCTCTCGCCATTGCCGCTCGAGTTCGGGGATTGCAGGCGTCTCGGATTTCCGCCACCATCACCGCCGTCTGCGCCACCACCGCTACCGCCACAGGCGCCGAATCGTCGATTTGCCTCCACCACACCCCACCGCCTTCGAATTGACGAATCCGATCAGAAACACCACCATACCCCCACCGCTTCGAGGATGGTGTTCTAGGCTTGTTTCCGCCATCCTCGGCTTGGTACAGCAACGAGAATCCTCGTCGGTGTATTCATCTGATCGTCATCAGAGGCGGCTGAATTAGAGGAGGTTTTTTTAGAAGAAATCGAAGTCTAGTGAAATTGGAGGAGGCGTGATACAGAGATAGGGTTTTATCAGCGGAGGTGGACGCGCTTCACGCTCCCACTTGTGAAATTGGGCCTTTTTTTTTAAAAAAAAAAAAAAAACCTTATCAACGTGGCACAAATCTAGCCATCCATTTTCAATAGATCAATGGTCCACAATTGTGCACAAGGTACACCGTAAGCCTTGTGCACAAGTTACCCATTCTCTCTCTCTCTCTCTCTCTCTCTCTCTCTCTCTCTCTCTCTCTCTCTATATATATATATATATATATATATATGTTTATCAGTGAATGGAAACCCTCAAGGAGGACATTACAATCAATCTCGTAATCTTACATGGTATCACAGCCTAAGATCCCTAAACCCTAAATTTTCTTTTCTCCTAACCCTAGCCGCCACCCCCCTCCTACCGCCACCCCCACCTTGCCGCCGCCACCCTCCCTTCCCTCTCGGCCACCTCCCGACACCGGACTCCTCCCCCCTATCGGCCTCCCTTTGCCGTCACCCCTCTCTCTCTCTCTTGTCCCAATGGCCGACCCAACCCCTACCAACCCTATCAAGCCGCCCTTCCACTCCGCTCTCACAATCTCCAACATCAAAAACTGCATCCCCATCATCCTTGATCACGAATCCAGTTCCTACACCATGTGGTCTCACCTCTTCACGACCCATGTCAAGGCTCATAAGGTCCTCCACCATATTGATTCTTCCATCGATCGTCCCACCACTGAGGACGATGATCTCTTCGCTCAACTCGACACTATTGTCCTTTAATGAATCTTCAACACCATCTCCAAAAATCTATTGACAACCATCCTCGACCCCAAAGACAATGCCTTGGGTGCCTGGACCAAGCTCCAGAATCTTTTCCAAGACAACAAGTCCACTCGTGCCGTCTACCTTGAGCACGAATTCTCAAGTTGCAAGCTTTCATCTTTCCCGTCGATTTCCGCCTACTGTCAGCATATCAAGACCCTGTCAGATCAATTAAGCGTCGTCGACTCCAAACCCAGCGTCACTCGCCTTGTTCTCCAGGTACTTTCGGGTCTTCCCTCTGAATACAACGCTGCTGCTACTCATATCCAGCAGACGGAACCTCTCCCCGCCTTTGAGAAGACCCGGTCTAAACTGATCCTTGAGGAGACTCGCCTTCACCGTCAGACCACCGATCGACGCCGCCAAGGACAAGACGGCATTGATCTCGTCAAGCGGCATTGACGAGACCTATGCCCCACAACATAGCCGCAGCAACGACCAAACAGCCCCGAGAGGCGGCGACCGCAGCAATGGTCGGCGGCCGCAGCAGTCCGATTCCTCTCGCCCCTCTTGGTACCCCAACCCCGGCTATCCGCATTGGATGCCCTTTGGTTACCCACCTGCAACGTATCGCCCACCAGCCCCGTATCCCAACTGTCAACAGGGAGCGGGCTTGTTGGGTCCTGCTCCTCGACCCGCAGGTCATCAGGCCTACCCGTCGTCGTCTGATCAGGTATACACTCCGACCGATGTTCATCAAGACTTCTCTTCCATGCAGCTGGCACCTCCTGACTCCGCTTGGTACATGGACACTGGCGCCACCTCTCATATGACGAACTCCTGAGGTACTCTCTCTTCTCTCTCTTTTAAGGGTCCTGCACATTCTATTATCGTCGGCAATGGTGGTCGCCTTGCTACTTCGGGCATTGACCACGCCACATTACCAACCCCAACCAACCCATTACACCTCAACAACGTCCTCATTGCCCCCAAACTTGTCAAAAACCTTATCTTTGTCCGTCGGTTCACCATTGACAATAATGTTTCTCTTGTGTTTGATCCGTTTGGTTTCTCTGTGAAGGATCTTACTACGGGGGTTACTCGCCTGAGATGTAATAGCACCGAGGAGCTCTATCATGTGTCGTCGCCCTCACCATCCAGCCCGTCAAGTCCAGTCGCCCTCTCGGCATCATCATCCAGTCTTTGGCATGCACGCCTTGGTCATCCCAGTCCTGCAGTTTTAGATTTGCTTCGTTCTAAGAGTCTAGTCAAATGTAATAAAGAGCTTCACTCTAGTTTATGTTCTTCTTGTCAGTTAGGCAAGCATGCCAGACTTTCTTTTCAGCGGTCTTTAAACACTACTTTTGCCCCATTTGATATTATTCTTAGTGATATTTGGACATCTCTTGTGCCTAGCAAGGAGGGTCATAAGTATTACCTTTTGTTTCTGGATGATTACACACATTTCTTATGGGTTTTCCCTTTGTACTTTAAATCTCAAGTGTTTCCTATCTTTGCAAAATTCCATGCTTATATCAAAACACAATTTCACACCTCTATCAAGTATTTCCAATGTGACAATGAGCGCGAATTTGACAACAAAGACTTTCACACTTTCTTCAACACAATGGGATCTCCTATCGCTTGTCTTGCCCCTATACCTCCGAACAGAATGGCAAGGCCGAACGAATCATCAGAACCATCACCAATATGATGCGCTTTCTCCTCTTCCACGCATCCATTCCCCTTCTCTATTGGCCTTACGCCTTAGCCACCACCTGCTACCTCCTAAATATTCTCCCTTCCACCACCCTCCACCATTGCTCACCAACTCAGGCCCTTTATTGCACTTTGCCCAGGTATGATCACCTTCGTACCTTTGGGTGCTTGTGCTTCCCAAATCAGTCATCCACCACCCCACACAAACTTCACCCACGCTCCACCCCTTGTGTCTTTCTTGGCTATCCGTCTGATCATCGCGGTTACCTCTGCCTCGATATCAAGACCCACAAGATCATTCTATCTTATCATGTCACCTTTGATGAATCGTGATTCCCCTTTGCATCTCCCACACCTCCTGTATCTCAGTCAGAGTCAAAGTCATCATTCCCTCACTTTTTTCTTCCCAGAGCTCTCTCGGTGCTCTTTCATCCCCCCCTCCACCACCACCACCACCCCCTACCACCAGACCACACACCCGCAGCGTCTTCGATGTCTTCCGACCCCGTCAGATAGTCTCTATGAACACCACACATCGCCCCACCCTCTTTTCCCCTCCAAACTCCCCGCCATCCCCTCCCCAATATGAGATGACGCGGCCGTAGCACGATGCTGCGGTCGCAGCCAATCAAATACTCGTCCCCCACCCTTTCCCCAAGCTACTGGCGAGTCTGGCAGCGGCCGCAGCATCATGTCGCGGTCGCGGCCAATCAACGTGTTGCTGGCTTACAGCGCCCACAGCCTTCCCCGTAGCCTCCACCCCCCTGCATCCGTCCTTCCCGACTCCCAATCCCCCCCCTCCCTTTCCCCCATTCCCACCTCCCACAAAACAACCCTCCTCGACCCGAAATGGCAGGCGGCTATGCTCGACGAATACAAGGCCCTTACGAAGAATGGTACTTGGGTTCTTGTCCCTCGCCCTCCTGAGGTTAACGTCATCCGTTGTATGTGGCTCTTCCGTCACAAGTTCCGCTTTGATGGGACGTTGGAGCGCTACAAAGCCCGTCTTGTGGTCAACGGTCGATCTCAGTAGGCAGGTATTGATTGTGATGAGACGTTCAGCCCCGTAGTCAAGCCTGCCACTATCCGCGTGGTTTTGAGTTTAGCATTGTCGCGCAAATGGGCCATGCATCAGTTAGATGTCAAGAACGCTTTTCTGCATGGTCATCTGAATGAGACAGTCTACATGTTTCATCCGTCGGGGTTTGCTGATGTTGATAGTCCCAAGCACGTATGTCTCCTGAAACGCTCTCTGTATGGTCTGAAACAGGCTCCGCGGGCTTGGTTCCAGCGCTTTGCTTCCCATCTGCTACGCTTGGGTTTCATTGGCAGCCGTTCGGATACGTCTCTGTTTATCTATCGAAGAGGCTCAGACATGGCCTTCCTGTTACTATATGTCGACGACATCATTCTCACCGCCTCTTCTGATGCTCTTCGGATGTCCATTATTTTGCAATTGAGTGCGGAGTTCGCCATGTCTGATCCGGGTCAGTTGTCCTACTTCTTGGGAGTTGTTGTTCAACGTCATGCGTCTGGTCTCTTTCTCTCTCAGAGTAAGTATGCTGCTGAGATTGTTGCTCGGGCCAAGATGGTTAACTGTAATCCTGTCGCCACCCCTCTCGATACATCCAACAAGCTCAGTGCTCATTCTGGTCCTTTGGTTGATGATCCGACGTTGTACAGGAGCCTCACTGGTGCTCTTCAGTATCTCACCTTCACCAAACCTGATATCAGTTACGTCATTCAGTGTTGTGAGCTGAATTTGCCATGTTTGACACTTAAGTTTATATCAATTTCTGCATACATTTCATTCATTTGGGCTAAGATAGTACAGAATCTGTGTAATATATGTTTATTTGCCAAATTATGGAATCTACACCAGTTTCTGTTTCAATTCGCAGAATTCGAGGCATTTTACAACAATTCTAAGGAAGGTCGGAAAAGCTCGGAAATCCACTACAGAAGTCCAAGGTCAAAGAAGCAGCGGAACCGGTCGAATCAAGCTGAGAGCCAAGGTTACTCGATCTCGAGTAGACCTTACTCTATCTCGACGAACATGTCCGGGCACAGACCTTGTCGACTAGGAGCAGTGTCGAGAGCCAGACCAACCCAGCTCCGGAACTCTACTCGATCTCGAGTACCACTAGTCGAGATCGACGAAGCCTAGACGCCACAGCCGGAGTCGACGAGAAGAGGAGCTAACCGAGAAGCCGAGGACGAAGACGCTGAGCAACCCTACTCGATCTCGAGTAGTCTTGTCGAGGTCGAGTAGCCCAGAGCGCTTGTCCGAGTCCATGCCGAGGAGGAGTCCTCGACATCACCAGAGAGCTGTCTTCGACCACACCCCTAGTCGATCTCGAGGAGACCTAGTCGAGATCGACGAGCGCCAGGAACCCAGATCCGAGCCTGTCGAGCAGAGTCACCCGAGAAGTCCAGTCGACGATGAATCCTAGTCGAGATCGACAAGCCCTTGTCGAGATCGAGTAGACCAGATTCCAGAAACGCGTCGACGTGAGCAGTCCGAGTAGACTTGGAGTTGCTTGGGCACGAAGGAAGACAGTTTGGCCGAGATTCTATCCAATTCTATCGTCATCTATCTATGGAAGGGAGATCTATCAAGACATGAAGACTTACCTAGTTTAGATTTATCTTTTTTCCTTTTAGATTTATTTCCTTTAAGCATTTTATTTATCATTAAGGCTTTTAGATATAATTTTAGATATAGATAGGAGATCCTATCCTTGAATAGCAAGGAATAGAAGGCTATAAATAAAGCCCTAGGGGCTGGTTTTTTTGGACATTCAATTTCAGAGACAATAAGTCACATAGAGAGGAGGAGAGAAGAAGTTGTAAGTTTAAGTTTATTTAATGCAATTTAGTTCTTTTTCATCAATCAATGTCTGCGATTGCGATGAGGCGTGAGTAGTCCACCCACTTCTAGGGCTGGGGTGAGCCCGACGGTGGCCATGTGAGGTGATGCGGTAAAGGTCAGATCTTGTTATGCAATTCGTCTTCTATCCCTATGAGCATGATTCTTTTGCGAGAGTTGAAGGTGATCCTTGTTTGTGTTATTGAAGCGAAAGTGATCTTAATGCAACTTGGGTTAATTATGTGAAAAAGGGTTAGTAACAATTAGGGTTTATGCGAAAGCCTCTATATGCCTATTTGTTAATAACGAAAGTTATTTTGATGGAAAGCATGATCTTTTATGCCTTTATGTGTTACTTTGCATGGTTATCGTTGTGGTGTTGATACCCTGGCCTTGGAAGTCTTTTATATATTGAATTTATTTCGTCGAAAATCTGAGTTTTGGGTTCGAAAATTTGCAATTTAAGGTTTCTGTCTTCCAGTCGACATAGAGTAGAGCTTGTCGAGATCGAGTAGGACTGTAGTCGATCTCGAGTACGGTTTGTCTAGGTCGAGTTAAGCTCTTGCCTTTTGTTGTCGATTTTTCAGTTTCTGTCGACTTGCTGTTGTCGATCTCGAGTGCCCTTTTGTCGAGATCGAGTGACTCTGTCTTGCTTTGTTCTTTACTTTCTTTCGCTATTTTTTGTCTTTGCTTTTGTTTCTGTTTTGCTTTGTCTTTTCTGCTTTTATTTCTGTCTTTCTGCTGCTTGTTTGTGAGATCTACAGCTACCTAAGAACTGCTGACACGCTTCCTCGTGGATTCAATCCTGACTTTCTCTTACTACAACGGGAGGAAGTCTTGTATTTATTTGCTGAGACAGGGAAGTCAGTCTGATCTATATTCTATATTTATTTCATATTTGACCATCCTCCTGCAACAACAAATTGGCGCCGTTGCCGGGGAAGCTATCAATCGCGCCTTAGGTAGTCAGTTCTCACTTTTTCTTTGAGTTAATTTACAGGTGTATGCGCCGTTCTGATCAACCACCTGAGTTTGACGGATTAGACGAACCAAAGCGCCTTCTACACATCAGGGCTAAACTGCAAAGAGCCATGGCAGCTGCGGAGACACAGGAACAGCTGATCGCAAGGCTTACAAGGGAATTGGCCGCTAAAGATGCTGCTATCGCCACTGAGAAAGCAGCAAGGGAACAAGCACAGACTGAGCTTGCCCAATACCCAACCACGGCAGAGGACTATATGCACCCAACTCTCGTCGTGCCTGAATCAGCGATTCTTATCCCTGAAAACTCTTTTGAAATTCGCACTCAATTTCTTATAGAGCTTAAAAATAATGCCTTTTTTGGTAGATTTAATGAGTGCCCTCTTGAACATATTACAAACTTTTCTGACATGTGTCGTACTCTTGCTGAAGGTATAACCCTGGAATATGTCAAGATGAAATCTTTTCGCTGGTCTCTCGCACTGAAATGGCTTGAAGGGCTGAAACCAAGATCACTCACAACCTGGGCCCAAGTAGAGCAAGAGTTTCTGAACAAATTCTTCCCACCCGCCAAAACAGCACATCTCCGCCAGAAAATCACCACCTTCAAACAGAAGCAAGGGGAACCGCTGGCAAAGGCATGGGAGCGCTACAAGGAACTTCTGCGATCTTGCCCTACTCATGGACAGCCACCCTACGTCATTCAGGAGATCTTCTTCAACTCTCTTGATCAAGTCACTAAGGACAGAATCAACCATTATACTCGCTATGAGTATCTGACAATGCCGCCAAGTGACGCGTGGGGTGTGCTAGAGAAGCTCACCACCTATGACAACAAGTATGGGTCTACTGCAACCTATGAAGAGAACCCATACGCCAGGCCAGCACCATTCATGCCCCTCTATGATCCTCCTAAAGAGATTGATCCTGATGTAAGAGAACAGTACTACAGAGACCAGAATAAGAAGCTCCTTAAGCAAGTATAGTATCTCTCTGTCAACCAGCCTTGCTGTAAAGGCCCGGATTTTAAATCCTAATTCTCGTAAAAAAAGAAATTAAATATGAATTTAAATCGGGTTAACTAAAATCTCTTAAAATGAATTCCGGCTTATAATTATTCTAAATGGACTTTCATTTAGATTTATCTTCGCTTTCGCTTGCTAAAATTTGAAAGTATAATATAATTTTATTATGTGATTCGGTTCGAGAATTCGATTTGAACTTGAAGTTTTAAGCTTTATATCTTTTGAGTCGGGTTAAAGTCGAGTGAGCGGGTTCCGAGGTTTATATTCCGAGTATCTTGAAATTCATATTGGGTCAAATTGAAGCTCACCTCTTGTCTTTTTCCCCTTCTTCTTATCCAAATGTCAAGAAGCCAGCTCAAACTTTATTTGTTTCCTGATGTACCCTAACATCCACATCTCTCTCTCCCACCTCTCTCTCCCTCGCTCTCGTTCAGAAATTGTGGTGAGGCTCATAGACAGCTTGCAATTGTTGTTATCTTGTGTTTATTTCACCCTATGGAGGACCACTCTCCTGTCCTTCCTCTCCCTCCCATTTCACATTGTGCAGAGACCCAATTTCACTCATCCCCTCCCTCACTTTCTTCAGATTCTGCAACCCACAAAACACCTGCCTTCCTCCTGATTTTCACAGCAACGCGCCTCCACCATCAACCCTCCTCCGTTCCTCCTTTCTGTCGCTGGTTGGAGCCACCATCCTCCGCCCAAATCTGACCCGTAAACCATCACCATCACTGATTCACCATCCGCCATTTTCCCTGTTCTCTGGATCCTGAAACCACCACGAGCACCTCCTCCTTCCAAGAGCAAGCCAGCAGTAGCAACAGCGACCAGAAGCGTCCGTAATTGCCCAGGAGCAGCCCAGAGCCACCGACCGCCGAAGCCGCAGCACCACCGCGTCCTTCCTCTTTCCTCTGCTCGTTCAAAAGGTCGGTTATGGCTTCTTCTTTCGTTCTCAATCTCTTACCCCTTAAAGGTGCGCTGTTATGACCCTCTCCTTCGTTCTATACCATCTTCCGTGAGGATCCGACTCCGGCGAGGCCAATCGAATACCGACGAGCCCTGAAGGAACTCCGACGAGGCTGTCACGCGCAGACCCCTCGGTGAGCAACCGTATCTTCCCCTTCTTGTTCGCTTCTGCTTTGTTTCCCTTCCTTGTGTTGGGTTAATGGTCGGGATCTGGAGAGGGAATAGCCGGCGGGCGTGAATCCCCTCTTCTTCCTCCATCTTCTTTCCTATGTGACAGAGCTCTGTCGTTTGAGGGAGACAGGTTTTCTGTTGGGTTGGGCTTGGGACCCGAATTACTACCGGGTTATATCATTTTGAAACGGGTTGGGGGAGCTCTCTTTTCCTAAATATTCCGGGTTGGGCCTTTCAGTTTGGACTCTTGGTTTTGGGGATTGTTATTTATACTCCATTGTTATTGTTGTTATTTGTTATGTATAAATACAAATGTGCAACGTGGGTTTTATTATATTGTCATTTGGAAAAGGTTGTTATATGATTTAAATATGTGATTTATAAAGATGGGTTTACCTTGGTGTATATTTTAGATAAATATTTTGTTAAATTATCTAAAAAGGGTTTCAGGTTTCGAAATAAGAATGCCGGAATATTTTGATAAAAAAAATAGATTTTGGGTTATGATTGTAATTATGGTTATTGTTTTGAGAATATATGGTTAGTAAGTGCTAAATTATTTGAGTATTATAATTATTTTAAATGGTATAAATTTACAAGTTGATTAAAGATTTAATGTTTATAAATGGATTTTGGCCAATTATGATTTGAGAAAATGTTTTGAATATGAGTTGACTTAACTTGATATTCAAGAGTTTGGAAATATTGTTGGTAAGATTTATCGATGGGTTTGATTGGAAATAAAATGATTTTGGTTGATGATGTTGGTTTTGAAAAGGAAATTGGGAGAATGAGTTTGGTCGATAGTCGAAAAGGTTTTGGAAACGGTTTTACTATCGATTGGTTTGAGTATGTTGAGAACTCGGGTTCGTGCGTGTGAGAATGTTGGTTCAATAGCTTATGAAAATGGCTTGATGATAGGTGTGTATTGCTTTTGGATTGCTTGGACTTGCATTTGGGCCCTTGCTTGTATTATCCTGCTGTTCTGCATCTTCGGGTAAGTTCCTTAGAGGGCTTACTCAGGTTGGACATTCATGCCTGTTGTTGCATTTTATGTTAGGTGTTGCATATGCATAAAAGCATGCCATGTAGTATCATGTTTAGGTTGCACTAATTGATTGAGCATCTGTTTACTTTATGCGTTTGAAACAGAACGGCCGTTATCTGTGATAGTCCTAGAGTCTTTGCTAGGGTCATAGGGTAGCCCAGCCTCATCGGGTACCCTGAGTCAATCGAGTCATGAACTTCCTTATATTATGATATGCCTGCGGGCTTTATTGTGGAGCGGGTTAGGCATGCGTGCCGCCCTATTATGAATGAATGCATTCACGAGCTGGCCAGTCTCCGCCTATCGGAAGGGGTGGAGGTAGGAGAGGGATATGCCGTTGGCATTGTCTTGGGCCCTTTACAGTATTTCTGCACATTATTATGAATTAGGAGCATGCTAGTGTGTTTGGCTTTCGTATTGCATTAGAGCATCTTTATTAGGTATAGCACATACTATGTGGCCTCAGCGAGGACTGCCGGTCCCGCATGAGTGGCTCGATCTGACTCCTTTCCCCGTTCTTCTTTCAAAGGTATTTCTGCAGATCTTGTTTGCTCCATGCTTATGTGACGGGAAACCTTTTGGCGAATCAAAGAAGTTGGCTAATATTTTAACTTGGTAAATGGTAATTACTCACTTATGATCTGGTTTTGTCTCGGCTTCGCCGTGACATTTGTATCTTAACTTCGCATTCGCTTACTTTTGCTTGAATTGAATTTCGCGACATAGCCTTAGGACAGGTTAAGGGTACCCAACGGCCCTTCGAGGTTTTTAGGGTTTGAAATCCCTCTTTATACTGATCTTAAAAGAGTTTGAAACCTTGACCCGTACCTGGATTGCAAGATCCGAACAAGGGTTTTCATCCCTTGAAACGTAACCCGAAAATTATAATTCTGGGCCGTTACAAAGATGGTATCAGAGCTGAGGTTGTGCAATTCGGGTACGCAAGGGTCGAGTGTATGTTTTGGAAAACGCCCATGTATTTCAAAGGATTTGAAAGGATTTTAAAAAGGGCAAAATGAACTTAAGCTGTCTAACCGGAATTGGACTAAGTAATGAACTTGACTTATCATAAAATATGGAAAACCGACTAAAGAGGGGATCGAGTGGGTAGAAAGACGTTAGACCATCCCTATTGGATGTAGTTGGAAATGGGTAGGCGAAATATTAGCTTGTTCTTTACAGATGGGTCTGGAAGACTCCAAGGAGGTCATTATGAGTGTCACTAACTGATTCTGTGTTTAGTGCTTGCTATGCTAGATATCTGATTAGTATGCCTAACAGTTAAATGTGTATTGACTGCTCTGTGAAAACGGGATAGTGGGAGTACCTTTGTTTCTGTGTGGTCAAACCCAACTTGTGTGGAACAGCCCCTTCCACTATGTTAAACCCTTGACTGTTCTATCTAGCCTTTTCCTGGATGTCAGTGTCTTCCACGGGAAATTGGGTTGGTAAACAATTGTGTCGGAATCATGTATGGCTATGAAGGTTCTCTGAGTGAGTATTAGAAGGTGGTTCTTGATGGCATTTTGAGTCAAAAGTAAGGTGTCATGGGGTTGTCCTTCTTGATTCATATGATGGTCAACCTTTATTTTCTTACCACAAAGAGTCGTACCAAAGTCCCACGGGAAAGAGGGGTGATAAGTGAGTCGGGAAAAGTCAATGGTTGCCCTTAAGGATCTCTGTCCGGTTGTAATGGTGACTCTCTCTGAATTACATGACATGATTTTGTAATCTCCCGCATGTAAATTGCCAATGATCATTAGTAAGAAGTTGCTCATGTTATGTCTTGCCTCCTGTCATGGTTTTATTGTTTAAAGCTCATGTTGTGGTTAGTTACCTTGCTCAAGTCTCGCGTTGTGTCTTGCCTTATATCATGATTGTTTGTTGTTATAGCATGTTTACTTGGCCCACCGATCGTATGATTGATTGGAAGCATGAACCATATGATACTAACCTGCATGATCGTTAGTTCCTCCTGTATTAGGTTAATGATAGTGTGATCTAACCCTCCCTGTATGAATGCTTGTACATGATCGCCTTAGCATGATTGATGTTGATGTGTCAATGCCTATTATCCCTTGGTGACAAGGATCAATAGCATGTCCGTTTGTTATATATACATCAGGTTAATTATTGTTGCTTACTCTGCAATTTATACTGTTATGTGATACCTGCACTGAATTGGGATTATGTTGGTGTAAATGAGTCTTGATAAATGCATGTTTTATCCCAGTATGTGTTGGTTTGAACTCATGTTCCCGTGTTCCAGCTATATTGCCTTGTTGTTTAAACTCGTAGTATACATTGTGAAACCTTCCTCATGCTTCTATATGGTTGGAATGTGATTGAATTGATTTCTTACATGACGTCATGATTAGTTGCATGCATGTATTGTATGTTATATTGAACCTTTAGTATCATGTAGGATCCTTGCTGGTGGCTCGTGTGAATTGTATATTGCCTGCAGTATTGCTAATTCTCTCTCGAGCTAGGTTTCTGGTAGTGTGGTTCTTCCCTCTTTCTGTTACCATAAAATGTCTTACTCTTGCAAATTGGATTGATGTTGAATTCGATGATCGATTGCTTTCGGTGATGGTTTATCATAGCATGCTTACATGTTATCACTCGGCAGTGTTTCCCTATTACGTTATGAATTCCTATTGTGCTGACATAGATGTATGACTTGACACCTCGCATGATCACACACCACGTTGTATTATTTCGCATATGCATGACACCTAAATGTTGGAATGAATCTATTCGAATTACCTTGGTTGTAGTCATGTTTTAATATGTGCTAGTAGTATCATGTATGGCTGTATGCTCCCCGATAAGACTCGCTAAATGATGATTTACCATACTTATTCTATTACGTGAACATGCTTGTCCCATAATGTGATAGTTGTTATACCGTTTTATGTGCACTGTGGCAACTGTTCCTAGCATGCTTTTAATCTATCACTGGTGATCTCCTCTTGGTTACTCTATGTAATGATGCCTCATGCTTTATGAACATTATGTTTAACTCTTTTAAATGACTCTTGACTATGCCCATGCCTTGTCATGTAATGCTAGTACTGTTCAGGACCTATGCTTTCTAAATGTATCTCGTCGTATGATTACATGTTGTTCTTAACCTACTATATGATCATTGTTGTCAGATGTGATAGTTACTATGCTACTTTTATGTGTGCTCGTATGACGCTTCGTCGGATTGTTATGATATACCTCGTTATGCTATATTTGAACTCAATTGTTGATGAGTATACCATGTTCGTCCATCGTTCATATACATGATACTTGTTATCCTCATTAAATCCCGCATGACTTCGAATCTTGCATGATCATTACTGGTTCCGCATATCTTGCTTGAAGTTGCTAGGCATCTCTGCTTCTATGGAATAATAGACTGCTAGTTGTCTCACAAGCATCAGTGTAGGAATCGATTGTGCCTTTGGAATGAATATGCATGTCGTTCTCCTTGCGATAGGTACATGTTAGTGTGGATTAATATGACTAATGTGCTCCATGATGAATCCATTTTGCTTGTCACAAATTGTAACCTCATAGATTTTCATAGGGGCAATCGTTGTCATTCTCGGGTCAAAGTCTTGTCTCTAGTCTTGTCGTCCTTTAGCCTCGGTCTATGTTTGGTTCCGAAGTGAACATTGGGTTTCCCCTTCCCTGTCATGTCACTCCCCTATCTCTGCTAACTTAGACTCCTCTGCGATACTTGGATGAGCGACCGCATGGGAAAGAAAATGGAAGGTGGGATAACGATAGAGCGATGCGGCAGAAGCGTGGGCCCATAGCCCACGGGCCTTAGGATCAATGATGTCGGCAGAACAAGCACGTATCGAGGACTGCGGTTACTGAGTGCGATATGACTTGCGAGCGAGAATGTCCTTCGTTCGAATTGCTAACCCTTTTGGATTTGTTGACGACGATATTGCGCTGGCCTAACGATGAGATTTATGTATTGATGTCCTGACTTGATGATGATCGTTGCCTGATTGCCTGTTGTCTATGATGATATGATTTGACGACTTATAGATCTCATGTACCATGATGCCTTGATGTGGTTACTCTAAGTTGCTAAGCATGATTTGAATTCCTTTGCCTGTAAAATGTGAACTACACATACTAAGAAGCTTGAATTGTATCAGATAAGGTTATAATGCAACATGTTAGCTTGACTTCATTATGTTCGTATATGATGTTTGCAAGGATTATTGAGCATGATGGTAACTAAGACTTGTTGAACCCATGATGTTATGTTTATAAATGCTAGTTGATATACTGTAGACCTTATGTTTGATGATTTTCATGATTGCTTCTTCCTTAAACCTGTGGGTGAGGTCATTGGTAGCGTGGTTGGAGAGTGGGGAAAGAATTTTGGACGGTTGGGATGATCGATGGTATTAGGAAGTGATTCGCGAGAGAGGGATGTCGGCTTAAGTAAGACTGGGTGAGCTTGGGATCGTGGGAGACAATGTTGGTGGTATTGATGAGCTTCGAGGTTATGCTAGTGATACCTTGGGAAGTGTGAGAAGTGTAAGAAATGGCCTTTGTGGATGTTGAGGACATAGTGTAAGCAGGTACTCGGGCGTGAGGTTAGACATAGGAGTGAGTTCTTAGAGGTGGATGGTGTGGTAGTGATCGGCAGAAGGAGGGGTAAGATTCGAGCATCGAGATGAATTGGGATTTCTTTGGAGAATTTTTGTCTGAGTTGGCGTTGGCGAGTCTAGAAGAGGATTAGTCTTGACTTGAGAGTGGAGATGGGCGAGTGGGGATTTTATTTTGACTGGTATGACGTGAGAATTTTCTTGATTATGTGATTTATTTATATTTGCTGGCATGATGTTAGATAGCGACTATGATGAACCTGATACATAATGATATTACATGTTGTTATGCAATATTGAAATCTAGTTGGTAGTGACAAATGTTATCATGATATATTGCTGCTCTGCTATGTTGTTTTAGGGGCATGTTAGGATGTGTCGTGATATGATATACGAGATAATGATGTGCTATTATGTGAAAGCATGATGTTATATTATGTGGTAGTAAACATGATGTTGTACTATATGTTTAGCAAGCATGCCTATGGGTATGTTACATCATGAATATGACTTAGAGCATGAATATGACTTGTATATATATGAGGTAATAGTGCATGTCTGCCTAATGACTAAATGATCGTTATATGGTGTTGTGACGAGTTGAGATGATATCTGGAGAGCATGTTAACATTTTGATGTTGATGTACTGCTTGATCTTCCATTTTGCTGAATCTTACTAGCATGACCTTGTTTGTATTGATGTGGTTATAATTAGTTTTGTTTCATTGACTTATGATGACATTCCGATGTGGCTAACCTTGCAAATACAAATGGTTGATGTGATAAATCTGTTATGATAATGCTGGATAGAAATTGGATAGGATGATTATGTGAATTTATGCGCTGAATGAGATCCCTTGTTGTGACTGACCCTACTATGATTGCGGTGTTGATATGCGATAGTGAGATACCTTCTATGATTTATGGTGTGATGTCGAGACGTTGTTATGATTTTGATATGTTGTTGAGATGCACATTATAACCTTTAGTATGATTTGGAGATGCTTGATGTGACCTTGTGGCACTGTGTGGGTACATGGTTGAGACTTGTCGTATGATGTGTTGGTTGGAGATTGATTGGTTTAAGCTGTTATGCATTTGTTATGGCGTATGAATCTTGTTTGAATGGAGATTGATGGATTGATTTGATTATGGAAACTAGGAAGAGAATATGGGATTAGCCCTTAGAGGTGGATGATTCCACCTCCTGATTTCTGAATTTGATTGATTGTCATGCGGTAAACTGATTTGGTTTTGGAGGATTTGACGAAATTTTGATCGAAATGATTTTACTTGTTTTGGTGTAAAGTTGTTTGGTTAAACGTCTTACTTGAAAATTTCGAGCGGTTTAAAAAGGAATTACTTGAAAATTTAAAGAATAAACGTTACCGAGAACTTCAACGATTTTGAGACCAATCTTTTCCAATTGCGGAAATCCCTTTTTGAGAATTTTCACACCCGGGCTTATATTATAACGCCTCGCGAAGTGGATACAAGCATTTTATAGGGGCGCATATAGAATGCTTGCTAAGACCTAGTAGAGACGCTATGATTGCTTTTCGAGTTATGATGTGACCGAAAGGTCGGGGTAAGGGTGTGATAGGGGCCCATATCACATACTTGCTACGACCGATTGGGAATGTTATGATCACGTCAAGGGTGCTGTGAGGATCTCATACGGGCCCCTATGAGATGCTTACAGAATCAATGGCATGATCCTTGGACTCTCCAATTTAAAACTTCATCCCCATGTTTTAGAGTGATTTTAGTCTCGGGGACGAGACTTATTTTTAGAGGTGGATGATGTAAAGGCCCGAATTTTAAATCCTAATTCTCGTAAAAAAAGAAATTAAATATGAATTTAAATCGGGTTAACTAAAATCTCTTAAAATGAATTCCGGCATATAATTATTCTAAATGGACTTTCATTTAGATTTATCTTCGCTTTCGCTTGCTAAAATTTGAAAGTATAATATAATTTTATTATGTGATTCGGTTCGAGAATTCGATTTGAACTTGAAGTTTTAAGCTTTATATCTTTTGAGTCGGGTTAAAGTCGAGTGAGCGGGTTCCGAGGTTTATATTCCGAGTATCTTGAAATTCATATTGGGTCAAATTGAAGCTCACCTCTTGTCTTTTTCCCCTTCTTCTTATCCAAATGTCAAGAAGCCAGCTCAAACTTTATTTGTTTCCTGATGTACCCCAACATCCACATCTCTCTCTCCCACCTCTCTCTCCCTCGCTCTCGTTCAGAAATTGTGGTGAGGCTCATAGACAGCTTGCAATTGTTGTTATCTTGTGTTTATTTCACCCTATGGAGGACCACTCTCCTGTCCTTCCTCTCCCTCCCATTTCACATTGTGCAGAGACCCAATTTCACTCATCCCCTCCCTCACTTTCTTCAGATTCTGCAACCCACAAAACACCTGCCTTCCTCCTGATTTTCACAGCAACGCGCCTCCACCATCAACCCTCCTCCGTTCCTCCTTTCTGTCGCTGGTTGGAGCCACCATCCTCCGCCCAAATCTGACCCGTAAACCATCACCATCACTGATTCACCATCCGCCATTTTCCCTGTTCTCTGGATCCTGAAACCACCACGAGCACCTCCTCCTTCCAAGAGCAAGCCAGCAGTAGCAACAGCGACCAGAAGCGTCCGTAATTGCCCAGGAGCAGCCCAGAGCCACCGACCGCCGAAGCCGCAGCACCACCGCGTCCTTCCTCTTTCCTCTGCTCGTTCAAAAGGTCGGTTATGGCTTCTTCTTTCGTTCTCAATCTCTTACCCCTTAAAGGTGCGCTGTTATGACCCTCTCCTTCGTTCTATACCATCTTCCGTGAGGATCCGACTCCGGCGAGGCCAATCGAATACCGACGAGCCCTGAAGGAACTCCGACGAGGCTGTCACGCGCAGACCCCTCGGTGAGCAACCGTATCTTCCCCTTCTTGTTCGCTTCTGCTTTGTTTCCCTTCCTTGTGTTGGGTTAATGGTCGGGATCTGGAGAGGGAATAGCCGGCGGGCGTGAATCCCCTCTTCTTCCTCCATCTTCTTTCCTATGTGACAGAGCTCTGTCGTTTGAGGGAGACAGGTTTTCTGTTGGGTTGGGCTTGGGACCCGAATTACTACCGGGTTATATCATTTTGAAACGGGTTGGGGGAGCTCTCTTTTCCTAAATATTCCGGGTTGGGCCTTTCAGTTTGGACTCTTGGTTTTGGGGATTGTTATTTATACTCCATTGTTATTGTTGTTATTTGTTATGTATAAATACAAATGTGCAACGTGGGTTTTATTATATTGTCATTTGGAAAAGGTTGTTATATGATTTAAATATGTGATTTATAAAGATGGGTTTACCTTGGTGTATATTTTAGATAAATATTTTGTTAAATTATCTAAAAAGGGTTTCAGGTTTCGAAATAAGAATGCCGGAATATTTTGATAAAAAAAATAGATTTTGGGTTATGATTGTAATTATGGTTATTGTTTTGAGAATATATGGTTAGTAAGTGCTAAATTATTTGAGTATTATAATTATTTTAAATGGTATAAATTTACAAGTTGATTAAAGATTTAATGTTTATAAATGGATTTTGGCCAATTATGATTTGAGAAAATGTTTTGAATATGAGTTGACTTAACTTGATATTCAAGAGTTTGGAAATATTGTTGGTAAGATTTATCGATGGGTTTGATTGGAAATAAAATGATTTTGGTTGATGATGTTGGTTTTGAAAAGGAAATTGGGAGAATGAGTTTGGTCGATAGTCGAAAAGGTTTTGGAAACGGTTTTACTATCGATTGGTTTGAGTATGTTGAGAACTCGGGTTCGTGCGTGTGAGAATGTTGGTTCAATAGCTTATGAAAATGGCTTGATGATAGGTGTGTATTGCTTTTGGATTGCTTGGACTTGCATTTGGGCCCTTGCTTGTATTATCCTGCTGTTCTGCATCTTCGGGTAAGTTCCTTAGAGGGCTTACTCAGGTTGGACATTCATGCCTGTTGTTGCATTTTATGTTAGGTGTTGCATATGCATAAAAGCATGCCATGTAGTATCATGTTTAGGTTGCACTAATTGATTGAGCATCTGTTTACTTTATGCGTTTGAAACAGAACGGCCGTTATCTGTGATAGTCCTAGAGTCTTTGCTAGGGTCATAGGGTAGCCCAGCCTCATCGGGTACCCTGAGTCAATCGAGTCATGAACTTCCTTATATTATGATATGCCTGCGGGCTTTATTGTGGAGCGGGTTAGGCATGCGTGCCGCCCTATTATGAATGAATGCATTCACGAGCTGGCCAGTCTCCGCCTATCGGAAGGGGTGGAGGTAGGAGAGGGATATGCCGTTGGCATTGTCTTGGGCCCTTTACAGTATTTCTGCACATTATTATGAATTAGGAGCATGCTAGTGTGTTTGGCTTTCGTATTGCATTAGAGCATCTTTATTAGGTATAGCACATACTATGTGGCCTCAGCGAGGACTGCCGGTCCCGCATGAGTGGCTCGATCTGACTCCTTTCCCCGTTCTTCTTTCAAAGGTATTTCTGCAGATCTTGTTTGCTCCATGCTTATGTGACGGGAAACCTTTTGGCGAATCAAAGAAGTTGGCTAATATTTTAACTTGGTAAATGGTAATTACTCACTTATGATCTGGTTTTGTCTCGGCTTCGCCGTGACATTTGTATCTTAACTTCGCATTCGCTTACTTTTGCTTGAATTGAATTTCGCGACATAGCCTTAGGACAGGTTAAGGGTACCCAACGGCCCTTCGAGGTTTTTAGGGTTTGAAATCCCTCTTTATACTGATCTTAAAAGAGTTTGAAATCTTGACCCGTACCTGGATTGCAAGATCCGAACAAGGGTTTTCATCCCTTGAAACGTAACCCGGAAATTATAATTCTGGGCCGTTACACTTGCATAGAATGCGGATCGCAACGGCACACCACTCCTGAGTGCCCACACACAGAGCAAGTCAGGATGGCAGAGCATCATGAGGAGGTAGCTTATGCAGGGGGTCCCAATCGCTACATGGGGGACCAAAGGTTCCAGCAACCACAATGGAACCAAGGTGTCCCTAGGAACCCCCCGCCCTACAGAGCTCCAGGACATCCGGAAAGGGACCAGAAAAAGGATGATATACAGACAGTCCTGGAGGAAATACGGAGGAACCACTCAGAAACTAGGCAGTCCTTCAACTCCGTCTATACTCAGATGCAAGGTGTCAACTCTAGGCTTGGGGAGATTGATATATGGCGAAAATCAGTTGATACACAGATTGGTTAGCTAGCAACGGGAATCCCCAGACAGTCAGGTGCGCTCCCTGGATCTTCAGAACCAAATCCTAAGGGAAAGACTGGACACATCGCTGCTGTAAAACTCAGAAGCGGTCATCAACTGCAAGAGCCAGAGGTCAGAAAGCAGCAGAACAACGAACAAGAGGCTAGTCGAGGTCGAGGAGCCCCTAGTCGAAGTCGACAAAGCTGCAGCACCTCCGACATCTGTTCTAGCTCCGAATCAGAAAAAGAAGCTGCCTTTCCCCACAAAATCTCCAAAGGACCCAGCAGAAAAGAAATTTCAGCGCTTCATCAAGATGCTTCAGAAACTCAACGTCACCATCCCCTTCACAGAAGCTCTCAATGAAATGCCATCCTATGTCAAGTTCCTGAAGGAGATTCTGAGCAAAAAGCGATCGATGGCTGAAATCACAGAGGAATGCAGCCACTTGGATATACTGGAGAAGAGGCCGGATCCAGGTAAGTTTGCAATAACTATTGGATTTGGTCCATACAAAATTAATGCTTTATGTGATCTTGGAGCTATTGTGAGTATAATGCCTTTAACAATTTGGTCCAAGATTAAGATAGGTGCCCTAGAGCCTGTGGATGCCAGACTTTACATGGCCAACAATACTGTGGTCATCCCAACAGGCATGGTGGACAATGTGCCAGTACAAGTAGGTAAATTCTTTGTCCCTGCTGATTTCCTAGTTGTTGATATGCAAGAAGATCCTGCTTGTCCAATTATTCTAGGGAGACCCTTCTTGGCGACGGTGGATGCCAACATAATCGTAAGGAAAGGAGTGCTCACCTTCAACATCAGCGATGAGGTAATTGAGTATTCCTTTAATAAAACTGAAAGGCATACAGGTCCAATGGAAGAGGTCAAATCTATCTCAGCTGGCTACATCACCTGCGGGGAACCCAAGGTCAGAAATATGACCCCTGAGGAGCTAGAAAAGAGGGACATGGAGGCCCAGGTGGAGGAGATCATGGCAATCCTAAAGGAGGATGCAGAAAATCCAATCGACACAAACCAAGGTACGTCGTTATGGATTAATTATTTTTCGGATGCCTTGACAGGAACCAAGTATGGGGTCAAGATCGACCAAGGCTCCTCGACATTGAGGACCCTAGTCAATCTCGACCAAACCAAGGAGTCTCCACCAGCACCAGCCTCGTCGAGCAGCCGGACAGAAGCAGAGCCCTACTCGATCTCGAGTACCCTTGTCGAGATCGACCACCACTCGGCTAACTCGACTTCGCCTTCTTCGACGCTGACTCCACCAGACGAACCAGGCTCCTCGATCTCGACTAGGCTTGTCGAGATCGACCACCACCCGGCTCCACCAGATCCTTCTTCCTCGACGATGAAGCCATCAGGAGCAGAAAGCTACTCGAGATCGAGTAGGCCACTCGAGGTCGACAAGACCTTACCTTCATCGACTTCCGCATCCTCGAGCAGGACACCACCAGAACCAGCATCCTTGTCGAGATCGACTAGCCCTAGTCGAGATCGACCAAACACTGTGGTCCCCGATTCCGTCTCTGCGAAGGTAAGCCAAGGTATGGATCTCTCTTCTCCTATTTCCATTAAAGATCTATCTATACATGGGAGAGGTTTGCCTTGGTATGTGCGCTTATGTAGGATATCCAATGATGAACCCAAGAAATATGAAGTTGGAGACAAGCTCTATGTCTCTAAGTCAAAGGATCATTGGTTCCCTAACAAATTCAACAAGAAGCGAATGGGGCCTTTCGTGGTGAACAAGATCCATTCTGGAGGATTACAGCTGATGGACAAGAATGGAGTCTTATTTGAGGCCCAAGCTACATGGGCCCTGCAAATGCCACCTTGAGCTAAATGGAAAGTCGGCCTAGCGACTATAAAATCTAGAGCTTGTACATAGACTTTTTAGGACTTTTGAGACTTTGTTTTGCTTGTTTTTTGGTTTTGAACACTTTTAGTTTTTCTATTGTGGGTATATGTCTTCTACACTTTTCAGGTCCAAGGATAGAACCAAGCAATATTCAGACTCGGCCCAGGCGATTCTTCCATTCGATATTTAGAGACCCTGCACACCTGTCTTGTGAGTTTCTTTCTTTACCCTTGTTTTTATACAGTGAGGACACTGTAATGTTTAAGTATGGGGTGGGGGAAGGGCTTACTTTATGCATATTTGCCATATTTGACATATATGTACATTATTTCTTTGAATTGCTACATGGCTATTTTGGATTGCATTATTGATTTATATGCTTATATGCATGTTTTCCAAAATTTGAAAAAATGACCCCCATTGAAAATTTTGAAATAATGTCATGGAAGCTTATAGTGAACTCGACGATGCAAAATTAGATTCATTAGAGATATAGCATGAAATTGCCTAGTAAAGGGAAGTCACAATGAAGTGCATATTTTGATGAAAACCATGAAAGGAGGTAAAATTTGAAGTTACTTTTGACATATTGCATGATAAAATGATGGAGGACTTTATATTTCCATATATGCTCATATGTTTATATTCCTAGCCTTACCTATGCTTATGCATCACAAAAAGCCATATTATGCCTTATTTCATATATTGCTCCACATGATCTAAAAATTGCCATTCTTTACCTTATTTCCTATCCGGGGATTATGTTGAGAATGATGTTACATTATGGAGATTATCATATGGAGTTTGTGTTGTTGTTATCTTTATTGGAGTTTGGCGAAATTGTTTGAAATATATGGAAAATTTAATGAGTGAAAGAAAATCCGATCAAAGATCGACCCTGCTCGCTGAGATAATAGTTTGGCGAGATGGGACACCAGGTGAGGAGTCCAAAGCACTAAGTATCCGGGGCCATTCATGACACCCATGTTTGCGACTCGCGAGAAGGCAGTGCTGAGGTTAGAGAGGTAAAAGCATTATTATTGAGAAAAAGCATGAATGAAAGGGAGAAGGAATGTGAAAATTCAGTTTGGAAATACTTCATTTCCCCGGATCATTAGCACCACATGCCATTGCCAAAAATTGCCCACCTTTTAGCCTTTTACCAATCTGCTCCTTCATGAGCTTAATTAAAGTCCTCTTGATTATCAATGCTTTGTCACATGAATTGTTTTTGCATAACTCTCCTTTTGTGAGTAGATGTTGCTTTTATATTTGCACATGCATGGATCTGTGACACTAGTACCTTTTCGAGGATGGTAATTGATTGCAGGGTCATATGAGAATGAATCTAAGATGTTGAGAGTTTGAATTCTTCCCCTGAATGACAATTAAAAGTATTGCTTGAGGACAAGCAAGCTTAAGTATGGGTGTTTGTTGTGAGCTGAATTTGCCATGTTTTACACTTAAGTTTATATCAATTTCTGCATACATTTCATTCATTTGGGCTAAGATAGTACAGAATCTGTGTAGTATATGTTTATTTGCCAAATTATGGAATCTACACCAGTTTCTGTTTCAATTCAAAGAATTCGAGGCATTTTACAGCAATTCTAAGGAAGGTCGGAAAAGCTCGGAAATCCACTACAGAAGTCCAAGGTCAAAGAAGCAGCGGAACCGGTCGAATCAAGCTGAGAGCCAAGGTTACTCGATCTCGAGTAGACCTTACTCTATCTCGACGAACATGTCCGAGCACAGACCTTGTCGACTAGGAGCAATGTCGAGAGCCAGACCAACCCAGCTCCGGAACTCTACTCGATCTCGAGTACCACTAGTCGAGATCGACGAAGCCTAGACGCCACACCCGGAGTCGACGAGAAGAGGAGCTAACTGAGAAGCCGAGGACGAAGACGCTGAGCAACCCTACTCGATCTCGAGTAGTCTTGTCGAGGTCGAGTAGCCCAGAGCGCTTGTCCGAGTCCATGCCGAGGAGGAGTCCTCGACATCACCAGAGAGCCGTCTTCGACCACACCCCTAGTCGATCTCGAGGAGACCTAGTCGAGATCGACGAGCGCCAGGAACCCAGATCCGAGCCTGTCGAGCAGAGTCACCCGAGAAGTCCAGTCGACGATGAATCCTAGTCGAGATCGACAAGCCCTTGTCGAGATCGAGTAGACCAGATTCCAGAAACGCGTCGACGTGAGCAGTCCGAGTAGACGTGGAGTTGCTTGGGCACGAAGGAAGACAGTTTGGCCGAGATTCTATCCAATTCTATCGTCATCTATCTATGGAAGGGAGATCTATCAAGACATGAAGACTTACCTAGTTTAGATTTATCTTTTTTCCTTTTAGATTTATTTCCCTTAAGCATTTTATTTATCATTAAGGCTTTTAGATATAATTTTAGATATAGATAGGAGATTCTATCCTTGAATAGCAAGGAATAGAAGGCTATAAATAAAGCCCTAGGGGCTGGTTTTTTTGGACATTCAATTTCAGAGACAATAAGTCACATAGAGAGGAGGAGAGAAGAAGTTGTAAGTTTAAGTTTATTTAATGCAATTTAGTTCTTTTTCATCAATCAATGTCTGCGATTGCGATGAGGCGTGAGTAGTCCACCCACTTCTAGGGCTGGGGTGAGCCCGACGGTGGCCATGTGAGGTGATGCGGTAAAGGTCAGATCTTGTTATGCAATTCGTCTTCTATCCCTATGAGCATGATTCTTTTGCGAGAGTTGAAGGTGATCCTTGTTTGTGTTATTGAAGCGAAAGTGATCTTAATGCAACTTGGGTTAATTATGTGAAAAAGGGTTAGTAACAATTAGGGTTTATGCGAAAGCCTCTATATGCCTATTTGTTAATAACGAAAGTTATTTTGATGGAAAGCATGATCTTTTATGCCTTTATGTGTTACTTTGCATGGTTATCGTTGTGGTGTTGATACCCTGGCCTTGGAAGTCTTTTATATATTGAATTTATTTCGTCGAAAATCTGAGTTTTGGGTTCGAAAATTTGCAATTTAAGGTTTCTGTCTTCAAGTCGACATAGAGTAGAGCTTGTCGAGATCGAGTAGGACTGTAGTCGATCTCGAGTACGGTTTGTCTAGGTCGAGTTGAGCTCTTGCCTTTTGTTGTCGATTTTTCAGTTTCTATCGACTTGCTGTTGTCGATCTCGAGTGCCCTTTTGTCGAGATCGAGTGCCTCTGTCTTGCTTTGTTCTTTACTTTCTTTCGCTATTTTCTGTCTTTGCTTTTGTTTCTGTTTTGCTTTGTCTTTTCTGCTTTTATTTCTGTCTTTCTGCTGCTTGTTTGTGAGATCTACAACTACCTAAGAACTGCTGACACGCTTCCTCGTGGATTCGATCCTGACTTTCTCTTACTACAACGGGAGGAAGTCTTGTATTTATTTGCTGAGACAGGGAAGTCAGTCTGATCTATATTCTATATTTATTTCATACTTGACCATCCTCCTGCAACAACATTCAGCAAATCTGCTTGTTCATGCATTCACCCAGGGAACCCCACTTTCAGGCCTTGAAGCGGATCATTCGGTACATCAGCGGCACCCTCGAGCTAGGCGCCACGATCACTCCTTCCTCTAAGCTTGACCTTGTTGCTTACACTAATGTGGATTGGGGTGGTTGTCCTGACACACGTCGCTCCACGTCTGGTTACTGTGTCTTTTTCAATGACACCCTTGTGTCGTGGTCAACAAAGCGTCAGTCTGTCGTGTCTCGCTCCAGCGCTGAGGCAGAATACAGAGGTGTTGCCAACGTTGTCTCCGAGTGCTCTTGGCTCCGCAATCTCCTTCTTGAGCTCCGTTGCCCTCTTCAGAAGGCCACTCTGGTCTACACTGACAACGTCTCCGCCGTCTATCTGGCTAGCAACCCAGTCCAGCATCAACGCACGAAGCACATTGAGCTCGATCTCCACTTCGTCCGGGACAAGGTTGCCAATGGACATGTCCGCGTTCTACATGTCCCGTCCTCCTATCAGTACGCTGATATATTCACCAAGGGTTTACCTCGACAGTTGTTCATTGATTTTCGGTCCAGTCTCACTGTACGGGCCCCTCCAGTTTCGACTGCGGGAGTTTGATAGATTACATAGGTCTTATATTGTATAGTGGGCCCAAAGGCCCAATACCTTTGTAACCTATATATATGTTTATCAATGAATGTAAACCCTCAAGGAGGACATTACAATCAATCTCGTGATCTTACAGTTATGAATACTACATGAGGAAGATTGGGCCAATGGCCACTTGTAATGAGCTTCAGCCCAGCCCAGTAGTGAACAAATGGAAGCCTTATAAAAGGCTTCTTCGATTGTATTCTGAGCATATTGAGTAATCCAGACAAATTCCTTTTCTCCTTCCTTATCTTCCCTTTCTTTCCTTAACTCTCTCAACTCCGACTCCCTTAAACCCAATTTCAGTCGTGTATCACCTCAAGTCGGTGACAGCCTGACACATGTAGACACAAATGTATTGAGATATGACATGCAGATAAAAAAAAAACAGTAGATACAAAAAAATAGAGCGTGACAACTGTTGTCTCGGACAACAACCTCTCAGCCAAGAGTTGAAAACACATTTTCTTCTGCGACCGGTAAAAGACATAAATTGAAGGAAAATTAAAGGAAATCGAATATTCATTTGGATTATATTTCCTGGACGAGTACTTTGTTTTATACATCATTTAAAACGCATTGATTAATATGATAACATCCGAAAAATAAGATGAGTATACTTAGATTAGTTTTAAAAATCTCGTGTGTGACGCACAGGTTGTAGGCTAGTTAGTTTATATAAATTGACTTTCTAGAAATTATACGAAGTACTACCTAAGAAAAAAAAAGTTAATGAATTTTGACTTGAAAAAAATAGGGTGTTGTTATATACACCGCAAATCCAACTTCAAAACTACACGCCGAAAACGATGTGCAAGCCTTCTGACTAATTAGCGTTTTAAAAAAATTAATTAATCCCTTTTAACCATGCACGTCGAAAATGACGTGCATGATTTGGGGTGTATATAGCGAACCCGAAAAAATAAAAATGGGAGAAGAAGTTGTTACATAAAAGAGGGTAAAAGTGAAAGTTAAACAAAGAGGAATTGATTCTCTACCCAGAAAAAAAAAACTGGAATTGAGGGGGCAGGGAGACAAGTTTAGGACACCTAATTTGAGCCCAATTAAATGGACTACAATCATGTATATCAAATTATCCTTAGATTATTCTTAGTCGGCTCATTTTGTTTAAATTTTAGAAAGGAAAAGAAAAATAAAATGAATATAATTCATTTATAGTTTAAGATACTTCCGATCAAAAAAAATTTACCTCTTCTCTCAACTTTGTTTGAACAAGGGTTAATCATATCCCTTATACTTATCTAATCATTACCCCTCATGTCTTATTTTTCGTACAAAAAATAACATTCTTCTCTTATGAAGATTTATTTTTCAATACAAAATTTATTTTTCATTTCGTCTACCTTACATACTTATACCAAACAAGCCCTAAACTCTTTGCATTATTAATTAATGCACTTAAGACTATCCACAATGGTTTTGCTTATAATGTATACATTTGCACAAGATGTGTAAAAATGCACCTTACTTTTTGATATTTTGCTTCAATGGTCAAATGTGTATTTTTTACACATCATTCAAATACAATTAATTTAAAAAAAAAGAAAACAAAAATCATAAAAAATACACCAATAAAATTGTCTTGCTTTTTGAAAAAGTTTTTACACATAGGGGAGGTGATGTGCTCAAATTTGATCACACTAACAAAACCTAACATCACATGGTTAAGAACTTAAGATCATCTAATCCACAATTAAATTTCAATATATGGTCTTTATCGCTTCAATGGATGTGCCGAATTATTTTATTATTTCTTTATAAATGGGGTAGTTTTATAATTATTTTTAACCATTAAAAGAATGTGAACTATAAAACAGATCACGATTGCAGACTAGAGGATCCTCACCGGGCATCACAAGATACCTCCAGCCACAAGCTCGTCTTGATAACTAGTGACCTTCGCTCTACAGATTACCATAAATCACCAAAGGTAACAAACAAAATTTCCATAAAACGATACCTTGCATATTTTAACTTCCACTATAAAATAGACCATAACATCATAAGCTGTTTGTCCCCCAGGGGTTTGCAACCATTTTCAAGAGGATAGGAGAAAATGGTGAAACTCGAGGGAAGGTTTTAAGGAAAAAACCTGCAAGAAGATGCAGATATAGTACCCAGGCGGCAGCAACCTACAGCTAAAAACAAATTAAAAGCCTTATCCTAGCCTAATTTGCAAAATAGCAAAAGGAGAAACTAGAAACTTATTGCAATATTTCGCAAGAACCATATGTGCAGATATTCAACCGAGAACCCATTGCAAATTCGCCATCCCTTTCCTTCATATCACCCAAAATAACAAAGAAAGAAAAATTCAACCCTTTCCCAATTTTATACTACTCAGTGTGTGTGAGATGAGCAAAATTTCAAAAGTCAGGCAGAAGAGTCAGATGCGCCGAACTCTGATGAAGGTCCACCAGAGCATGCTGCTGCAGGCTCTGCCTGTGCCATCATCTTCAACTGGAAGTCACGGCACAGTTTAGAGGCCGGTTTCAGTTTCATGTACTGCAAGAAATATGCAATACATTTCATAAACTTCCCACAAGGTAGATCTATATATCACAAAAGCTAATTAAAAAAAGTGCATAAATAACATATTTCATGTTCCACTGTTTCCTCCAGTGAAAGAAAGATTCATGATTTGCATGCTACGATCAAGAAGAAATTGAGATACTCAAAGATAAATCAAAACAGGAAACAGTAGTAAGTTACCTCCTGACAAAAAGCATTTATCTCCTCCGGTGTAAGGCCCTCGTCGTCATTGTCAACATTTCCATCCCAACCAAGGGAGCGTAGAAATGCATCCTCTTTTTCATCTGGAATTGCAGGTTTATCACCAAATTCATTTGCTGGAGTCTGATCGAGTATCTGAGACACATTTCTAGCATCTCCATTACATTTCACCTCGTCATCATTCTTAGAGGAACTCAGAGGAGCACTTTCACCATTCTCAAGTTCATCAGCTTTCCTCCCAACAGATGAAACATGGCTAGAGTCAGCAAGTTGAGATGAGTTGCTCATAGATTTCTTCCTCATCAGATTAAAAAAATCACTGCGGCTCTGAGCTTGAGCTAAGGAAGGTTTCTTGTCATCCTTTGAGCCAGGACCCAAAACAAAGGCAGAAATCTTGGTAGAGGCAGAGAACTTAGAGTTGCCAGAGTTCTTAAATGCAACAGGAGCAGGTTGTGGAGCACCAGCTTGATGTCCATTTACATCCTTGTTGGTGACGCTACTTGCCGGATAAGAAGTGTCCTTCAGGGACAGTGTGACACCATTTTCACGCCCTGGCTTGAGCACAAGCATCTTTCCAGTATGAGATGCTTTTGTACCATCCACCTTAACATTTGAACCAAGAGCTGGTTTGGCACCCAGTTGCAAAGATGGTAGCTGGTGCCCATTCTTTGATACTGTGAAATGATCCCCGGATCTTGGAACTGTCTTTGCTTTCAGCTTATCAGAAGGATTAAGGGCCTGAGATGGAAGACAAAGGAGAATCTAAGGTTGCAAGTCGGGAAAAGACTAGGCATATTACATCAATTTTATATTTGTCATTGGTGTCAAATGCAGGACAGTTGCTCAAATTATGAAATGCTTATGGCATAGGGTTGACTCTAATGTGGCTGACACAGTGGGGTTTCTATTTACTCAAAACACCTTTAAGCTTCATCAATATATTAAGCTCTACGGAGAAATTCGCAATTGTCCATTATGTCAACTTCAACAATACTTCATCGAATATGTATTTGATAGAGTTCTAGATCTATATCAAATATTTATTGTTTAAACGCTACTTATAGCAGGTGCAAAAGGTCACCCACTGTGTTTGGTTCCACTTAGTAACTAACTGGGGTGCTTTAAAGTAGGAATTAAATCAAAATAATATTGGTTCAACATATTAGTAGTAATTTTTGGTGATATTTGGAAAGGAAGGTCTCGCGTGTTTCTGTAAAAGCACAATAGTCCATACTTGCATGCAACTAACAATTTCCCGTCATTAATTACCATTACCCTAATGATGTATAAATGCAATACAGCTTAACATGATAGAATAGGCTGCTTAACTCCTGTTTGATTTCAATAGAGAATATAAACTAGAATATTGCATCATTAATTACAATAAGAGAACCTAGATACTCACAATGTCCTCATGCCATGCGCCAATAAATAGAACATGCTAACCTTGAATAATCATTGAAATGCAATTTGCAAAAAATTCACAAATTACAAATGAATATTAAATTCCTATTTCAAATGTCCCACCCAAACTCAGCTAATCATTACTCACCAGGATTCAGCACCTAATGTAATTACCATGAAGAGCGAATCCCCATTTAAATTAGAAGTGGTTATATGAAGGCATGTAAACTATACAATTAAAGCTCACAACATCCCCCCACTATTGCCTTTCAAATTCGTTAAGGAATGGTAGAGTGCAGCAGAGAATTGATTCCTCTACACAAGGAAAGCTTAGCCAAAAATAGAAGATTGATGCAGGGAAACAGATTTTGACTTCACAAATAACCAGACGAAAGTAACCTGGTTATGGAAACACTGCTTCTTACCGTGTTTTTTGGCGTTGATGGTGTCATTGGTATCAGTCTCATGGACTGCAAAACAGCCAATTCCTCACGCTTCTGGTTTTGCATAGAAGGCTGTAAAGGCAATAAACAACAGAGTCAAGAAGATATACAGTTTTCGTTGAACAAAAGAACTAAAAATCTCCAAACTATCTAAATACGCAAAAATCTTCTCACCTGCTGAGATGTATGAGATCTAGATGGAGCCTGTACCAATGTTTCAGCCATATTAAGACCAGCTGTAGAGCTAGAAGAAGCTGACACTGGCTGTATCAGGGTGGATGCAATGGCACAGCTTCCAACTCCTACCGGAACCTCAGCAAGAGCTGAAGTCCAACCCTCCCCACCAATCAAGGCTGAATTACCAATGGATAGGTCTTGCACATTGCTGCTCAACCCAGGGGATGGAATTCTGCTGATATCTGGTGTTAAAGGTCTCTCATCAGCTCTAAGCAATGGAAAATTCCTTTCAAATGCTACCTTCTCTGTATTACCAACAGAAAGCCCATTGCCATTTTCCTGATTGTTCTTACGAGCATGCCTTGATTCTCCATAGTCCCTTCGTTGCAAGATCTCACTCGGCTTCCTTGAAACCATCGACTGAGAACGTCTTAGTGTGTCCTTTTCCATTCTCCTAGCCATGACACTCCTCAAAGGACCAGAATAGTCAGCATCCCAATTATCATCAATTGTTAACCTGTCCCTATCTCGGTCCCGTTGACCCCTGGAAAAATTCCTGTAAGACCTAGAATACTGATTTTTCTCAAGCTTTGCAGAACCATTACTGCCCGAAGTTCTTCGAGTGTTAGATAACGAACTCCGGTCTAGACTAGAATGCAGACCATCACTGTTACCAATGCTTGTAGAAGATTTGTTTCTTTTAGGCTGTGCTAACAGAGGACCATCTATCATCCGAATCAAACACAAAAGCATAAATATTGGAATCATGTGAAGATATTACACAAACAGATGAAAATCAGATCACACAAAAAAAGAAAAAAATCATACCCGATTGAGAAGTTGCGAAATGGCGACAAGCTCCTCCACTCCCAGTGCCACTTCCAGAACTCCTCAACCATTCTGGAGCCAAACTGGGTTCACTTTTGTCCATAAGGAGTGCTTAGCATGAACTTCAGGTATACTACCAAAAGAACTTTTCTCTAGTATTCAACATCCACTCTAATTCTCTCTCCACCAAAGCCTGTTTCTTATAGTTTATAATTCTAGAACCAGATTGAAATCACAATTATCACCCCAGATTGAAAAGAATTTCAATCAGACTCTCTGTACAACTAAAACCAGCGCTCCCAAAGTCCTAGGCATAATTGAATAAGATAAAAGAAAACCAACATCAAACTCAACAAGTGAGTCAGGGAAAATAAGCACGGAAGACAAATCCAGAAGAGAAAAACATTAGAGTGTGGAGAGAGATGAGAGACAAAGGAAACCTTTCTACACCGCCATCTTCAACGAGAAACACACAATTTCACAAGCGCCTCATCTCAGCCAAGTGCCACCAACCACGAGAGCAATTGGCTCCCTCGAATAGTCAACCTAATCCCCCAAGAAATCAATCCAGAATCGAAAACAATGCACCGATTCCACACTCCACTCCTAGAGAAGGACAGATTGAAAACCTAAAATCTCCGACGGAAGACTACCAAACAACCAACCAGGTATCCCGCTATCACCCCCGCTTGGCGGCCCCTAGGGGAAAACAGAAAACCCTAGAAATAGCGAGAGTTCCGGAAAGGCAAAGGAGTGGGGACTTCTGAAACCCTAAATCCAATCAATTCGAAGCGAGAATATCAAAAGTAGTTCGAGCATGGGAGGCAGTTAATTAGAAGAAGCCAACCGTGAAGAGCAGCCGAAGGATAAGGAAAGGTAGATTGGTCTCTGTGAATGGCGAAGCGACCTTCGGTGTGTACGCAGAAACTGCGAATGGCGATTGGATGGAGTACTCGTAGGAGACAATGGGGTGCGCAAATTAGGGTTTTATCGGAGCGAAGCGAGAAGAGGAGAGGAGAGAAGGCGAGAGAGAGAGAAGATATATATGAAGTTGCGGTTTTGGAAACGGAAACAGCCTATGAGACCTCCCCTTCAGAGGAGGATTTTGCTTTCTTTTTTCCTTTTTATTTTCTAGGATTTTTTTTTTAATCTCTTTTGGTAAAATTAATTTTGATTTTAGGCCCCTATTAATAATGGGCCGGTTAGGCTTCAGCCCGGAGAATCAAGCGAGCCCAATTCTCGTTGTCGTGTTTGTTATTTCAAATTTGTAACCCATGCTCTAACAACAACGACCTATCTCATTTTCGTATGGGTTTATTGAGTTAAAATAACCAGAATTTGTGTCTCATAATTTGATGTGTTTGGTCTTTGCACGTTAGTCCCGGTAAATTTTATGATATTGTAATTGTCTCCTTCTTTTTTAAAAGATTTTATTTGTTTGTTTGTGATAGTTAGTTCTTGATTTTGTGTTGTAGTCCTTTGTAAATTAAGCAGTTCATTTTCAACATTCTTTTTTTTTTGTGCTAAAGGAAGGTCGAGGCCCCAAAAATAAAATAATAAAAAAAACTAGTTTGAGTTGACAGGCGCAGTCCCCTGGTACAGAAGGTCCCGAATGCACAATGGTGCTTCCTCAAATACCGTCCACTGGGTAGACATGGTGAAGGCCGAGTTTGCAAGCGCGTCCGCCACCGTGTTGGCTTGCTTGCGCACTTGGTTGATCATCACCTCACATGCCGTCTCCCGAAGTAACCGACAACATTGGTCTAGCCGCTACTTGTTCACATAGATTGCATCTCCTTCCTCTTCAAGCCGATCACACGTCACCGAGCTATCGATCTCCAATACGAGCATAGTGATTCCCATGCCCCTTGCAAGCTGCAACATGTGCAGGACAGCCCACGCCTCTACCGTGTCCGCCGAGACACTTAAACGCAAAAGCTCTTCTGAATGAGCCGTCCGAGCCCCAAAGTATGCCTCATCCACCTGCCAATCCGGGATTACCCCTCGAAGCCCCATCGGTGTTGAGCTTAATCCATCCCGGCTCCGGATGCATCCAGGTCCTCGACAGTTCATGACTTTGGTCTGCTCTGACAACCGCGTTTGCTTCTCTCTCTACAGTGTAGGTAAGTTGAAACCTGTCGCCACACTCTACAAGCCATCCCTTGTGTTCGATCAGTCCCTTGGAAAACCAGCTCGTTCTGTGCCTTCCATGTCATCCATATAATTGTCGAAAAGGTACCGCTCAACATATCTTCCTTTTGAGTGTTAGCAAAAACCCAATCATGCACCGTAGAAGGGGGAAAGAAATTGAGAACTAATTCATGGGCTCCAAGTTGTCTCCGTATTTGTTTTATTGCCCCACAATCTCTGAGCATATGCAGACTAGTTTCCTCAAGGCTACATCTTGGACATCCCGAGAAGTTTGAAAGATGACGTCGTACACGATTCGCATTGCAAAGCATAGCATCGTGAGCTGCAAGGTATGTGAACATTCTGCTCCGCTGCTGCACTGACACTCTCCATATGTGCTTCCAATTCGGTGAGTTGGATGCCTGAATATCCCGTCGGATCCACTTCACAGCGGACTTCGTAGTGAACATACCATCGTGGTATGTCCCCAATACATTCGATCAATTGCATTAGCATCGGTTATGACTTTGATTGACTGTAGCATTTGCTTTGCATTATCTGGGAGAAAGGGGTCAATAACATTCAGACGTCAATGTTCCCCCTCCCATGCTTCCTTCACCGTGTATCCAAGTAATTCCTCCGGTACCTCTTGGATTGCTACCTCCACCAGAGGCGTTTCTTGCAACTAAGCGTAGAGCCAGAACAAAGCTTATCGGCCATTTCCGATGTCTATTATGAGCCCTAGGGTGAGAACCTTGGCTCCTTGCACAAGTCCCCTCCACACATGAGAAGATCTGCTCCTTGGTTCAAACATATCAACATCTAATCTGCCTTGACAATATTTTCCCCAGTATGAGACAACAAAGAACGCGCTTTGTACGCGCCTGCCCTCCTCCTCTTTTCAGAGGCTCCACCCTTTCTCTTCCTTTAGCCACCGTCAGAAACCTCCTCTGGTTCACCGCCGATTGTTCAATCAGTCCCAAACACACTTTATTCCTCAGAAAGCTCCTTCTCGAGTGTGGATACGCATCCCTCTCTAATCTAATCTCCTTTTTCTAGCCTTATTGGGGGCAAATTTATGATGGAAAGCCTTCTTTTTCTTTTCTTAAATCAAATTGGGGCTTTTTTCCCTGGGATTTCAATCAATCGCTCACCTTTGTGCCTCCGTTATGTGAAAGAACAATCCCTCTCGGGGGATTCATCCGGTGGCTATGTTCGGGGCCTGTCCTTGTTGTCTGCTTTCTGCCCTCTCACACCTTTTCGCTGCCTCCCTTCCATCTGTCTGGGTTCGGGGGTGACAGTTCCGTCAGTGTTGGTTGGCTGGTTGTCCCTGACTGGCCTGCTCAATGGATCCCAAAGGTAACACATTCTTTTTTCCCCTCCCTTTGTAGTTTCGAGTTGATTTGGATCCTCTATAAATGGGGTGGGTCGGATGGCTTCGTTCCCCACACCTCTCATCCTCTTCCCTCTTGCTTTCATAGTTTCTTTCTCTTGATAAAGATCTCTAACAAAAAATCTCCTTTTCCATCTCTCATGGCTACGACAAATACAAGCAAAGGTAAAGAAAAAATGGTGGTCGAGGATTCCCTTCTCCCATCCCCCAACTCTCGAAAGGGTTCACCAAATCCCCTCGAGGGCAATCAATCTGAGGGGAGTGCTCTCCCCAAAGAGGCAAATTCTGCTCGCTCAGCAAGGAGGGGAAAGAAATCAAAGAAGGAGTTTGTCAACATGGGGAATTTTAAGTCGTTGGTGGCAATGTTCTAAAAGGCGCTAGGCGGCCGCTAGGCGGAGGGTGACCGCCTAGCGCCTAGGCGGCTAGGCGGGTGCCCAGGCGGCGCCTGGGCGGACATGGAATAAACTTAATTATTTTCTTATATTTTAACGCATAACACATGTAAATATTTCATATAATCTAATAATAATTCATAATATCACTCATAAACCCAAAATTTATCGTGTTTAACTAATACTACGTATTAAAGTAAATAAATGCAAAATTAGGCGTCCGATTAGCGACTCTAAACCTTCTGAAATCCAAAACTATAGGTTCGATTCAAAAACAAAAATATCCCAACATGGGGGATAACAAAACCCTAAGTTGATTAATCACATGCGTAAAAGCTAAAATTGAATAATTGTCGGGCTAGGCGGGACTAGGCGTCCCCTAGGCGGGACTAAGCGGGCCTAGGTGGGGTCTGGGCGGGACTAGGTGGTGCCTAGGCGGATTACCGCCTAGAGGCCCGCCTAGGCTTAAAAATTCCTAGGTGCCCTGCCGCCTAGCGCCTAGGCGCGATTTTTAGAACACTGGTTGATGGATGAGGTTCAAGGCAACATCTCATCTCTCAACAACTCATCTCTGTTCGCCACGATCGTCGGAGACCCGGTGGATATCAGGACTATCAGGAAAAAAATCCAATATGATTGGAAGTTTCTTTCTGGTGGTTTTAAGCTGATTCCCACTGCAAGCAACTGGTTTGAGCTTCGGTTCGACAAACAGGAAGATCGCCATGCTACCTAGGGTGGTCGACCGTACTATGTGTCTGGGAAGCTGATGGTGCTTCGACCCTGGAGCCTGTCTTTCGACCTATTCTCGGAACCCTTTAATAAACTGGACCTTTGTGTTCGGTTTCCTGGGGTCCACGTGAAGTATGTCACCAATGAAATCCTATCCTCCTTGGCTGTCAAGAATGGCCTCGGCGAGGTTATTCGGGTCGCCGCATTCAACCACAAGGGGGCTCGATTCAGGTATCCCCGAATCTGTGTCTCTATCGACATCAACACTATCCGCAAGCGCAAGATCTCGGTCTTGAATGAGGTCGGAGAACTGGAGCACTACCCCATCTGGTTTGACAACATCTCCCCAGGGTGTGGGAGCTGTGGTGATCCCGACCACAACTTTGATGATTGCCCTAGGAGGCTGCTGAGTCAGGGGCTGATCCCAAGGGGTGGTCCGAGCGAGGTTGGACAAGGCCCCATGCTACATCCCACCCCTCCGTTGATGCTGATGGTGCTTGGGTTAAAGTGGCATCGAAGAAGCCTTCCTCTTTAAATCCGATCAAATTCGGCCACCCCAAGGAGATACTTGATGCGGGACCATCCAAGACACCTCCGGACACACATATCATACTTGGGGATGGACCTATGATTCGATCTCATGAGAATGAAGTCATCCTCAAGAAGAAGAAGAAGGCTCCACCTTGGGAGAAGATCCAAAGGTGCAAGTGACGTTTTTACATTCGTCCAGCAATTTGACAGCTTTTCGACGTTTCAGTAAAATGATTCGTACGGATTCTATATTTATCGGATTGAGGCGTGTCATACCTTGTTGGAACGACGACGAAGAGATCTACAACTTTGCGGTTGAAGGTTTTTCCAGATTCGACCTAGAGCTTGGCCGAAATCCACATTCTTTGAGCTGTCGCTGATTTTGACGGGATTTTATTAAGTCTTGGACATTATAGTATTTCCTATTTTAGCAACATTCTTACTTAAGTTATTTTAGGAAACTTTAGAGGTTATTTATTTAATTCCTTTAAAGTTATTATTTAATCTTCTTTTATCTTCTTAGATAGCTAGAATCGGCCCATGAACAGCCTTAGAGGCCTATATATGTCGATTCCTCCATTGTAATTCAATTGGAACATAATGAATAGAATTAGTCTTCTCAAATTGAGGCCCCTCCTCAATCCCCCCACACTCCTATTGAGGCCCTGCTCTTTAGCCCGGAACTCGACCTCGACGATGATGATTTAATGGATGAATACGATGAGGCTGAGCTTGTTGCAGATGGCTTTGACACCCCCCAGGGTGAACTCTTCCAGGACACTATAGATGTTATGCTTGTGGACATTCCTCCCTCGACTTAGTTCACCCTGCCGGACTTAAGCAACCCAGCGCGCCTAGCTCCCTCCCTATCTGGCACTACTAGGTAGGCTTCTCTCTATTCTTCCGAGGCTATTCAGATTGAGCTGTCTGACGTTGCAGTATCCTCCAACCCTGAGTCGAGCAAAGGCAAAAGAAAATCTGAACCGGACAACAAGGACTCTACTTGCTCCAACTTAAGGAGAGGTAGAAGGAATCGTAAGAAGTCCCATGTGTGAAGAACCATTGATCCCGCTGGCCGGTTCTGTCAGGGGTGGCAAACCTGGCCTTAGCAAGGTGATGATCCTACCACCCCCTTTTGCTATGACGAATGCCCAACCTTTTGTCACCTCCCTAGGTTGGTCCTGTCTTGTTTGGGGTGGTTGCCTCATAACCTTGATCTGTACCTTCAGCTGTATGATAATTGGTAGTAGTAGCTTATTCCCATTATGTAGCAACTTGGTTGTAGGATTATCGTACTTGTTTTCGTTTAGCAGAACTTCTATCTCTAGTTGTAAGGGTAGTTGCTTTCCGTGTATTACCCCCCCCCCCCCCCCCGACAATTATGTAATAAAATTAGTTATCATTGGATGCACTAATGTTATATTTTGTTCAATTAATTTAGCCAAAATGAATTCCTATTACTCTTCTTTTATCGCTTGGTACTCTACCCCTCCTCAAGCCACTTACCTCATACTGGATTTTGCTTTCTTTTTTCCTTTTTATTTTCTGGGATTTTTGTTTTATTGTTTTTTTTTAATCACTTTTGGTAAAATTAATTTTGATTTTAGGCCCCCTATTAATGGGCTGGTTGGGCTTCGGCCCGGATAATCAAGCGAGCTCTATTCTCGTTGTCATGTTTGTTATATCAGATTTTTAACCCATGCTCTAGCAGCAACAACGACCTATCTCATTTTCGTATGGGTTTATTGAGTTAAAATAACCAAAATTTGCATCTCATAATTTGATGTGTTTGGTCTTTGCACGTTAGTCCCGGTAAATTTTATGATATTGTAAGTGTCTCCTTTTTTAAAAGATTTTATTTGTTTGTTTGTGATAGTTAGTTCTTGATTTTGTGTTGTAGTCCTTTGTAAATTAAGCAGTTCATTTTCAACATTCTTTTTTTTTTTGTGCTAAAGGGAGGTCGAGGCCCCAAAATAAAAATAAAACTAGTTTGATTTGTCGGACGCAGTCCCCTGGTACAGAAGGTCCCGAATGCACAATGGTGCTTCCTCAAATACCGTCCACTGGGTAGACATGGTGAAGGCTGAGTTTGCAAGCGCGTCCGCCACCGTGTTGGCTTGTTTGCTCATTTGGCTGATCATCACCTCACATGGCGTCTCCCGATGTAACCGACGACATTTGTCTACCAGTTGCTTGTTCACATAGATCGCATCTCCTTCCTCTTCAAGCCGATCACACGTCACCGAGCTATCGATCTCTAATACGAGCTTGGTGATTCCCATGCCCCTTGCAAGCTGCAACCTGTGCAGGACAGCCCACGGTGTCCACCGAGACACTTAAACGCAAAAGCTCTTCTGAATGAGCCGTCCAAGCCCCAAAGTATGCCTCCTCCACCTGCCAATCCGGGATTACCCCTCGAAGCCCCATCGGTGTTGAGCTTAATCCATCCCGGCTCCAGAGGCATCCAGGTCCTCGACAGTTTATGACTTTGGTCTGCTCTGACAACTGCTTTTGCTTCTCTCTCTACAGTGTAGGTAAGTTGAAACCTGTCGCCACACTCTACAAGCCATCCCTTGTGTTCGATCAGTCCCTTGGAAAACCAGCTCGTCATGTGCCTTCCATGTCAGCCATATAATTGTCGAAAAGGTACCGCTCAACCTATCTTCCTTTTGAGTGTTAGCAAAAACCCAATCCTGCACCGTAGAAGGGGAAAAGAAATTAGGCACTAATTCATGGGCTCCAAGCTGTCTCCATATTTGTTTTATTGCACCACAATCCCTGAGCATATGCAGACTAGTTTCCTCAAGGCTGCATCTTGGACATCCCGAGCATTTTAAAAGATGACGTCGTACATGATTCGCATTGCAAAGCATAGCATCATGAGATGCAAGGTATGTGAACATTCTGCTCCGCTGCTGCACTGACACTCTCCATATGTGCTTCCAATTCGGCGAGTTGGATGCCTGAATATCTCGTCGGATCCACTTCACAGCGGACTTCGTAGTGAACATACCATCGTGGTATGTCCCCAATATATTTGATCAATTGCATTAGCCTCGGTTATGACTTTGATTGACTATAGCATCTGCTTTGCATTCTCTGGGAGAAAGGGGTCAATAGCATTCAGACGTCAATGTTCCCCCTCCCATGCTTCCTTCATCGTGTATCCAAGTAATTCCTCCGGTACCTCTCGGATTGCTACCTCCACAAGAGGCGTTTCTTGCAGCTAAGCGTAGAGCCAGAACAAAGCTGGTCGGCCATTTTCGATGTCTATTCTAAGCCCTAGGGTGAGAACCTTGGCTCCTTGCACAAGTCCCCTCCACACATGAGAAGATCTGCTCCAACCGTTGAGTCTAGAGGTTACCTTCCCCAACAGATACGAGTACCTCTCGGTGATGAGTCGACTGCAGTCCGTGGGTACACCTAAATACTTCCCAAATTCAGTGACGATGGACATTCCTAGCTCAGCACTCACCTGTTGCTTTATTCCCACCGAAACATTCCTAGAGAAGAATATATAGAGCTTTTACTGAGGCTTACCTTCTCCTCGGATGCATCACAAAACTTTGCGAGACACTTCTTCATCGTTTTGCCTTGATCAACGGTTGCCTCCCCAAGCAAAACAAGGTCGTCTGCGAAGAATAAATGCGAGAGTTGCACTCCCCCCACCGTGACATGCTTCCAATTTCACAAAGCAATTGCGCCTTGAATTACATCCGATAGAAATTCCATCCCAAGAACAAATAAATATGGCAAGAGCGGATCTCCCTAGCGAATCCCTCGCGACAGCTTGAACTTTCCAGCCCTTTCCCCATTCCATAGCACTTCCATAACACCCCCCATTTGGCACTCCATGACCACGTTCACCAAATCTGGTGGGAGTTGTGCTTTGTTCAACATTATGCGTATAAAGCTCCAATCGACACGATCGTACGCCTTCTCGAGATCAACTTTATGATTGTCCATTTTCTCCTCCTTCGCTCTGCCATCGAGTGTTAGACCTCCTTGACCACCACGATGTTGTCAATTATTTGCCTTCCTGGCATAAAGCTAGACTGTGTGGGTGAAACAAGCAAGGGCAATACCGGCTTAAGCCAATTCACGATAACCTTCGTGGCAAGCTTGAAGATGAAATTCAACAAGGAGATGGGTCTTAGCTGTTTCGGGGATGAAAGATTTTCCACTTTTTCTATCAAAACCATGAGCACGTCCCCCATTGAGCCGGTTGTCGTCCCCTATTGAGTAGATTGAGGACCGTCTCACATACTTGGTTACCAACAAGGCCCCAATTCTTTTGATAAAACATCGCCGAAAAGCCGTCCCGGCCCGGCGCTTTGTAGGGTCCCATCTGTTTCAGCGCCGACCACACTTCTGATGCTTTAAACGGAGCTAACAAAGTCGCAATCCAATTCGAATCAAGTGCGGGAAAAGTGTGGTCGCTTTGTACAACCCCTAGGACCCCCTGATTGCCCTCCACCTTGTAAAGCTTTTCAAAAAAAACTCCACCACAGCCTTCTTCACTGTCGGGGGATCCTCTAGCCACACCCCCATGTCATTCTGCATAGCCATAATCTTGTTTGCTCTTCGGCGTACTATCGTGGACAAATGGTAATATCGAGTGTTCCTATCCCCCTCCAACAGGAAGCTCGACCGTGATTTCTGAAACCAGAGATGTTGCTCTTGTTGGAGTACCTCTTCTAACTCTCTGCAAAACGTCTCTTCAAGCCTCATGTGGTACTGCGTGACTCTTTCTCCCAACCTTATTCGAACCCCCTCGATTCTCCTTTCCAATCTCCATTTTCTCCTAAATATGTTGTCAAATACTTCTTTATTCCAAATTTCCAAATATGTTGAGAGCCCCTTCAATGCCTCACAAGTATCACTACTTTTCCTCCAATTTGCTAAAAGAAATTCATCAAAATTCTCATGGAGCAACCATGCCGACTAAAATCTGAAAGGTTGATTAGTCCCCCTGTTATTCATGGCCGGGTTGAGTTCAACTAAAATCGGGGCGTGGTCAGAATAGGCCGCTACCAGATGTCTAACCGTAGCCTTTGGAAATCTAAGCCGCTAGTCTGGGCAACAAAGAGCCCGATCAAGACGAGCAGCAACTCTTGTGTCAACATGTTTTCCACGCCACAAGTAAATGCCCCCCCGGAAAATCCCAGATCGATCAGCTAAAGCGAGTCCACCCACTCGCTGAAGGCTTGTGTTGCTCTGTTCGATCCGACTGATGAACCTGGTGTGCGCTTCTGGGCGTTCAAAATGGTGTTGAAATCTCCCACAAGAACTCACGGATGGGTATTCTGGCTAGGAAACTGAATCAGACTTCTCCAAAGGTCTAGCCTCCTCATATGGCTTGGCGCTGTGTAAATTGCCGACATTACCCATGGTTCTTCCCCCTCATGAATATCTCGACCGTGATGTGTTGTGGGTGACGAACCAAAGGAGCCACCACAACCTCAGCAGTCCGTCAAAGCACCCAAATTCTTTCTGAGAATCCCACGGCTTCCATACGTTTGCACCCGTCGAACCCAATCCTCCTTCAAACTCTGTCCGCCATATCTCCACTTATCCGTGGCTCTACCAAGATCAGGACTTGTGGATCATGATTCCTGATTAGGTCCCGTAGCACCCAAAGGAAAGTGTCGCTCACGGCGTCGTTAGTGTTCCATGCTACGTTTCTTAAGTTATTCATATTAACTAGTGTGTTTTATATAGCCCCAAAGACGATCGTACTTGGCATAGACATAACATTAGCGAAAGCATGGGCAACGTCATCTAAGCGCCCAATCGAATCATTGAGAGAGTGGGGCACCCAGGCCCGACATAGTAATGGTTGACTCATCGTAAGTAATGGTTGCAACTCCATTCTCAGTGTGGAAGCTATCAGTGGTGATTAGGGATGGCAATGGGGCGGGTTCGGAGCGGGGAGTACCCTCCCCGTCCCCGTTTGCAAAAAGTCCCCCCGTCCCCGTCCCCGCTCGGGGATAAAAAATGTCCCCCGTCTCCATCCCCGTCGAGTCCCCGTCCCCATCAGGGAATCCCTGTCCCCGCGAAATTTTCCCGTTTGCATTCCCCGCGGGTTTTCCCGTCGGGTTCCACATTTAAAACTCATGGTTCCCCTCATTTAATAGAAAATTATAAGATATTATTAAAGTTATGTAAAAAAAATATGATTTAAATATTACATATAATATCTCATAAATGTAAATTATAAGGTAAAAGTTTAAAAATAAAAGCAAAGTTATTTAAACTTAGGTAAGATCTAAATTAAAACGAGGATTTCATACTCCCCATCGGGGGATCCTCGCGGGGTTCCCCAACGGGAATGGGGCGGGGATCGGGGTGGGGACTGCTATCCCCGTCCCCATCCTCGTCCCCGCGCAGGGAATCACTTTGGCCCCCATCCCCGTCCCCGTCCCCATTTAATTTCCCCATCCCCGTCCCCGCAACGGGGATTCCCCGCGGGGATCGGGGAGTCCCCGCCCCATTGCCATCCCTAGTGGCGATACCACCAGAAAGGGGTCCAGTCCGGCGGTTCGACATTAGAAAGCTCCTTTGGGTTTGGACAGGTACTACTGTGACCATCGGCTCTAGGTTCGCCATGTCATGAAGCCTCAGGCTTGCTTGGCTATGTGTCGTTCGATGTTTGTGTGGTACTGCTGATTATTTGGTTTGGATTGGTGGGCATCTCGTGGGACTCTCGGGGGTGGAATCTGAGAGGCGTGGTGTGGGCTTTGGGTGGTTTGTCTTTTGTTGCTTCGGTCTACGTGTGGGAGGATTTGGGAATTGGCGTTGGTGGGTCATATAAATGGTCGTGGGAGTGATGTTAAAGCTCTCAGTGATATCGATCACATCCGTCACGGATGTCGAAGTCTTGTTCTTCTTCCCTCCTTTCTTGCCGAAAGTTGGCTTCTTGATTGATAAGATACTCCCTCTGTTTCTTGTTGTCCCACTTCTGCCCCTAGGAGGTAAGTTTTCCTTGCCTTGAGCTTTGGCGTAATTCCTTTCCAAATCAATTTCTTTTCCTTTTTATAATATTTCCTTGGGAGATTTCCTGTTATCTGCTTTGCTAATATTCTTATCCCTAATATTAACTGTCAAATCTTGGTTCCCCTACATATCTTCAAGCACTGCGTATCTCGAAGATTGCGCAAATCCCGCCTGCCCTTGATTTTCGGAAGTTGCTCCCGCTTCACTCTTCTTTCTAGGCGGGCGACCATTTTTCTACCCTATCACCACCGGTGTGTTCTGTTGCCCTGAGATTGTCATGACATTCTCATTCGCAACACCCTTATCTGTCTGATTGTTTGTGGTTCGGTTGCTCTGTCGATGTGCTTGACTCTTCTTAGCCTGCATCTATCCTCCGTAGTTATCCCTGACGACTCCATCATGCGCATGACGGGTCACCGACGTCTCCTCCTGCTGACTCTCACAGCTCTCGACATTATGTCCCTCCTTGCCGCACTTAAAACACATCATCCTAAGCCCCTCATACTGTATCGGCCATACCTTTCCATCTAATCGGAACTTCAACAAGAGCGACTTTGTCAAATTCACCTTCTCATCTTCTTTCCAGCCTGGTGGAGTGCTACCACGACTTCCTTTGTAGAGATTGGTCCGTCCGATTTCTCCATATTTACCGTGAAGCTAACTTTATTGCAGATGCCATTGCCAATTTTGTTTTCGATCTTCCCTTAGGCTTTCATTTTTTACCTGAACCTCATGATTGCACTACTCTTTCTTTGTTGAAGGATGTTCAGGGGGTCTCTTTGTACCGCCTAGACGCCGTGTAATTTTCCTTCGTTTTGTTTTAGTTAACTGTGGGGGTTGATGCCTCCAGGTTTTCCCACAAAAAAAAGTGTTACTAGAATGGATTTAGTCTTGTGGATGCAACAATAGTGTTTATGTGTGTGTCTGTGTGTAGATAGATAGATACTTTATTATGAGGACACCCCTTACCATGAAACGGGGGAACAAATCTCAACTCCTGGATAAAAAAAAATAAACGGCTTGGATTAACTTTGAAAAATAAACTATTTAACTGTAAAAATACCTAGTATTCATATTTAATGTTAAATATGAATACTAGTTGGTTACACGTTTAAGCGTAGAGATGAAATCTCTTATATTTTACTTGGAACCACTAAGGACTAAATATGAATATTTAATAATTTATATGTGAATAATTACATAATAAAATATGAATATTAACACAATCTGGGAATAATAGTTTTTGGTTACCTACCTTAAGCGATTAACATCCTAGTATTCATATTTAACATTAAATATGAATACAAGGTAGTTATACGCTTAAACAAGAATTTTTAAAACTAATCCAGGCCGTTGGTTTTCTTTCATCCAAGGGCCTAGATTTGTCCCCCCGTTTCATGGTAAGGGGTGTACTATATATATATAGACACACACACACAGTTTAGTGTTTATTGACTAGGTAAGAGCCCTTTAATTTAATCTTGCCCCGGGCCCCCAAAATGTTTGAATAGGGTCGGCCTCTCGGCCCCGTGACTTTGTCGCTTGTGTCTCCCTCATCTCTATTGCTTCACCTCCATCTACGGCCGTCACCCGCCAACTCCTTTGTTCCACCTCCCTCTCCCGTGTCTGCAGTGGCGGCCGCAGAACTCACTGAAAGGTGGGGCGAAACTTCTTGTGTATATTGATATATTCATTGAAAATTCAGGTTTTTTCCATATCTAGGATTGTAAACTTATCAAAATCCAATCATGTTAAATTCAAGACTTTTGCATATTAGGATGTAAACTCATCAAGCCTTACAAATTGAATTTATAAATTCATAACTTTCATTATCAAAAATTCAAAATCATATATACACAATAATTAATTAAAACACAAAATTGATTCCTCAAATCACAAGCCCTAATCAAAATTTCACAAAATTGATTATCATAATCAAAATTTCACAAGCCCTAATTTTCATCGCTGCTTATGTGGGAGAAAAAAAGGAGGTGAAAAATTTGCTGGACCTTGGCATTGATAAAATATAAGGATTCAACTTTGGCAAAATTATGAAGGAGCTAACCAAATTTGCTGGACTCAACCTTGGCAAAATTATAAAGGAGCTAAAAAGGAGACTAATTAGGACTCAACATTGCCATTGATAAATACAAGGACTCAAGTCAACCTTGGCAAAATTATAACCTAATCAGCTGGTACAAAAAAGGAAAATTAGGAATCGAACCCCGCACCTCTTTGCTCTCATTTAATTTTCCCCTATCCCATTTACCAACTAAGCTAAAGAGAGACTTGATTTCACATCCAACCTAATTTTACTTATTATCAAAATACATGTATATAAATAAAAATAAATTAATTTTTTCTCCAAACTCCGTGTGGGTCAAAGGGTGGGGCGGCCGCGTACGCGCGCCCCACCCTGGGGCCGCCCCTGCGTGTCTGCCCGCCCCCCTTCCTCAGTTGTAAGCAATGTTTTTTTGGTTTTACTGTTACTATTGATAGGAGAGAGATGCAGTTTAGAACCGCATCTTCGGTTAAAAATAATGCATTTTGTAGCTTGAAAATAATATCAAAGAAAGAAACTCAGTTTCAACTCGTGTTTTATGTTCTTTTATTTTCTTTTCCTTCAATTTCAATTTTTTGATGGATTGTGAACAAAACATATTTTTAATTCATAAAAATATATAAAAAGGATTTTCAAAAAAAATTTTAAAAAATATTTCCTTAAATTGGAAAAAACAGGATGTTCGGATATTAAAAAAAAAATATTTTTGAAAATTGGAAAAAAAAATATGATTTTCGAAAGTCAAAAAAAAATTATGGAAATTGAAAAAAAAAACATAATTTTCAGAAAACAAACTAGAATTTCAGAAATTGGATAAATAGGATTCTCATAAAAAAAAACAGATTTTTGAAAATTTGGAAAAATGGGATTTTCGGAATTTTTTTTTAAAAAGCAAATATATAGAAAATTGAAAAAAAAAACATAATTTTTATAAATTTAAGAAAAAACTGTTTTTTGGAAATTAAAAAGAAATCCCAATAGGAAGAAGATAAAGGGAAGATTTTGTTAGATAAAAGATGAAAATAATCTTTATTTTATATAAGTAAATCTTCTTCCAAATCCATCCAATGTAAAAAAAAAAATCTTTTGAAGATATGGCTACGACATTTTCTCATTTAAGGTTACTACGTTTTGTTCTGTATCTTGACATGCGTATAACAATATCATGTCAATGTAAAGTGTCTTCCTGTCAACATTTGTTTTTTTTTATCCTGTCATGTGTATAAGAATGCCCTATCAATGTCTTGTTTTTATCCTATCAGGATATAATTGTGTTCTTGTCAAGTGTCAAAACATAGGTGAATGATGTCCCCCGACCGAACAAAAGACAAGGATTCTGGGTTGAAAGGTGGCTACGTCATTTCCTCTTTTAAGGCGACTACGTTTTTTTCTGTATCCTGGCATGCGTATAACAATATCATGAACGAAGCTTAAGTGTCTTCATGTCAACATTTTTTTATCTTGTCATGCTCATAAGAATTCCATGTCAATGTCTTGTTTTTATCCTATTAGGATATAGGTGTGTTCCTGTTAAGTGTCAAAACCGAAACGTAGGTGAATGTCTGAATGATGTCCCGACCAAACAAAAGACAAGGATTTCGGGGTGAAAGATGGCTACGACATTTTCTCATTTAAGGTGGCTACATTTTATTCTGGATCATGACATAAACAATATATGTCAATGTTTAAGCGTCGTTCTGCCAATATTTGTTTTTTATCCTGTCATGTTGATAAGAATACTCTGTCATGGACTCATGGTCTTCTTTTTATCCTGTTGGGATATAGTTGTGTTCCTATCAAGTTTCAAAATGTAGGTGAATGATGTCCCTACTGAACAAAAGACAAGGATTTCGGGGTGAAAGGTGGCTACGACATTATTAAGGTGGCTATGTTTTGTTTTGTATCCTGTCAAAGTTTAAGCATCTTCCTGCCAACATTTGTTTTTTATCCTGTCATGTTGATAAGAATACCCTAGCAAGCTCTTGTTTTTATCCTGTCAGGATAATTTTTTCCTTTTTCTGTAATTTAGGTGTATTTTCAATTTTTATTTCTTTTATTTTTGTCTTTTATTTTCTGTTTTTTTTCTATCCAATTTTATCTCTTTTTTTTTTCTTCCAAAAACTACTCTTATATATATTTTTATGTTTTTTTTGTTTTTTAATTAAATCATCTAATTTTTTTCTTTTGGGCAAATCTGCAATTTTATTAGGTATTTTTGTAATAAAATTAGGCATATTTGCAATAAAATAAAAAAACAAGCTATATTTGCAAATCTCCTATAAATTCGAGGTATATTTTGCTATTCTTCCGTTTCGTTTTTTAATATATTATGTAGATATAGAAGATTGCTTAAAACATAGTAAGAAGTAGTTTAACATATTATATAGATATACAGATGTATAGATAAATTATAATAAAATTATATAAGATGACAATATTATTATATAAAGTATAATAATAATAATAATAATAATAATAATAATAAGAAAAGTTGACATAATTAAGATGATACGTGGATATATTTTTTTTTGGTGGAAAATGATACGTGGATAAATTAAAGGATATACTCCATCCGTTCAGAAATATAAGTCTTTTTAGGCTTAAAATTTTGTTTAGAAATATAAGTCCTTTTAGGTTTTCTAGGCATTGGGTTAAGAGAAAAGTAACTTTTTGACTTGTTTTATGAAATGCTATTGGTTGTTAGTGGTTGTGGATAATTAATGAGGGGTATAAAGGTAATAAGTTTATGATCAATCAATCAATCAATCATCAATATCTAATATAATACTAAAACAAATGTTGATGATGTCACTTGGCGACTTTTGCTTAAATATAGGCTTACGTGGCAACTTCTAATGAATCATGGCCCCACCTTTAGAATTAAATAATTTTTACTAATTAAATTAATTAATTATTTACCCAAAATCTTTATTTCAAATTGAAAAGTTGTTATGACCCTTTCGAAATACAAATTTGTAAAAACCTTTATCATCTTTTATTTACAAAATTTTTATTTTAATTACCGGTAATTATTGTTCCACTAAAAGATAAAGGTTATGTAGTTATTATTATTTTTATTTTATTATAATTGTTGTTGTTGTCGTCAACATATTTTATCAGAACAGATCAATATAGTAATTTTCAATTAAATTAATCTTGCTAATAGTTTCAATTATAGTTTCAATAATTTATTATTTGTTCTTTTGACTTACTCATGGTATTTTATCTCACTATTCATAATGGTTCATATTTTCAAATTGACTCCTACAAATTTAATTACTCCATGACTCCTACAAATTTAATTAATGTATGTTCTTCCTCTATTTAATTTTTTTTCCTTTTTTCATCTTCATTGTTTTAAATTTTGTTTACCAGTTAACAATTGATCGATATTTTTAATGTACATATATAACATGAATGTGTTTAGAACACCCTTAAAAAGAAAACTACTCCAAGACTCCTAACTATAAAGTTCAAAGGTACATAAAGAACTAGAGAATGATATATAATATGCAATTAATCAACTTCTTATTAATCTACTAATCATACTACGAAACAAAACTCTCAAATATCTATGTGTATATAGTAACATTTTGCAGTTAAAATTATTTTATTTTATTTTAAAACAAGAAGTTACAAATTATTCTTAATTAGCAAAGACTAGATTTTACAACTAAATATTTCTTTTGCCTAAAAATTCAATTTATGAGGAAATTCTCCCTTTTCATAACAAAGAAAATTCAATTTATATACAACCAAAAGTTTATATCCATAAAAAAAACTTTTCAATAAAAATGACCCATTATTTATTAAAAATAAGTCAATATGTATTAACCAAAAATAACATTAGATAATAAACAAAACTATTTTTCTTTATTATATTATCTAAATTAAAATATTAAATCTTTTATCTTTGCTTAATTTTCTTATTTAGGTTTTTTAAATAAGTAATTATTTAATTAATCTAATATGTAATTTAATTAATACTTACTTGATATGTTTTCTTAGCCTTATCCGGATTTCATCTAGAGTGTAAGCTGAAATCTTAATTTTCATTTTCATTTTAATTAAGTAACAACATCGATAAACATAGCTATCAACTAACTCTTTTTTTATTGTAATTTTATTTCCAAATTTCTTTGATTTAGGTTAATATCACGTCTCCATGTTTGTTATAATTAACAACCAGGAAGATTATGTAAATCTATTTTCATAAACTTTAATGATCTTAAAAAAAATATCTTTTGTTTATTAACTATAAAGGGTTATTAATCATATTTTAAAATTTAAAATTAAATTATTCTTATTTTCTAGATAATCATCTTTTTTAAAGATTCACCAAATCCCATATTCTTATCTTTTGTTGAAAATTAATAATAAATGAAAGTTTTTGCCTAAATTGTTCAACGAATAGAGCTATCAATCTTGGATATGAAAATGTAATAGGTTTTCTATAAACAATAATGCATATAACACTTAGGCAGTACTCCTTATAGTATGCAATAGGTTTTCTTTTACATGGTATATAAGCATCAAGTTTTCTATTATTTTCAACTTTTTCTTCTTATAACTATCGATTGTGCTATTGCTTTTTTCTTAACTGTATTTTGAATTTGATTTCAATTTTAAGTTACACAGGGTGAGTGAATGATTTCCATTTGCAATTTGTAATAAGCAATACTCCTTATAACATGCTCCCGTCTACAATCCAAGAAAGGCATTACCACCGTCTAAACTCTTCGAACATCAACCCCGTCACATTCAAAGGGTCTGCATATCCAACTTCGACATCAAATAAAAGACAATTGGACTCCACCATCATTTTCCTTTTCTCTTTATTTCTAGAAGCTATCGAACCCCAAATGATGGCATTTGCCTCCAAAATCTCAGTCAATATGTCTACCTACTACACTCTCGAAAACCCTAAAAAAATTACTTCACCCCATCCTGCTCAAGCAACAATCATAATCCCATAGCCATCGATCTCGCGTACAACTACATTGCAGTTTAGTTTATGATTCCTTGAATTGATGCATTTTATTTTTCTTTCTCACTTCTGTACTATATTTTGTATGAAGTAATTGTGATGAATTTGTTGATGACATATTTTCACACATCATTGTTTATCGAGCAAGAATTTTTATTTCTCTTAATGACTTCGATCTATTTCTTTATACTTTTTTTGTATAAAATATTTGTTTAATTCTTAATAAATATTTTTTTGAACGATTTTCTATAAACAATAATGCATATAACACTTAGAACCAATTTTGATTCGAATTAAGTAGTATTTTAAGCTTAACATCCCAATTTTTAATAATCAATTATAAGTATGATGAAAGGATATTAAGACTAGAGTCACTTACATTTTGATGTATTTTCACCACATTAGAATTTAAAATAGTGTAATATAAATCGATCAAATTTGATCCAAATTTATAATTTGTGATTATTAAGAAAGCACGTGCGTGTAAGACATATGACAAGAGTCACTTAAATTGTGATTAAAAGGATATTAATTTATAAAACGTAATCGTATAAAATATCCATCCAGTAAAAGTATTAGTACATAAATCCTAATATATTGGGCTCGCCTAGCATTTTTCGAATGTGAAATCCACTTAAAAAAGTATTTGGTTCTACCTTTCAGCTTAGTATGATAAAAAAAATTTGTTTAATGTTCAAAAGTAACCAATCAAGTTACAAAAAACTAGAAGGTGAAAAAAAATATTTAAAACACTCCCTGCCTGATTAGTTCATGCAACTGTGTCTATCTAGAAAGTTGAGGCATTAGCGTTTTGCCATACATATTATATACTAATATAATATAAGCATTATTTTTTCCAAATGAATATTATTTGGCTATATCATTTTTATATCATTATAATATTATAATATATCTAATATATAATGTAAATAAATTATGATAATATCTTTTAACCAATATAATATATTTTACAAATCCCGTGCGTAACGCACGGGTACTGTGCTAGTATATAATACTAAAACAGAGGCGTGGAAATCCTATGTGGCGGGTTCTAGTGCGATTCGCTTACGTGTCGTTTTCTAGGGCGTTCTGACTGAGTTCTTTTTACACGTCAATTAATGATGACCCAATATATTTATGCCACGTCAATTAATGACCCACTTATTTTATTTAGATGTAATCCTATGTGTCGACATTAATATGGATGACTATTTAGTTGTTTATAATATAAATATTCAATTTCAAAAGTAGTTACAAAATCTATCCTTTTACCTGTAGTTATTTTATATTTAGTCATCAAGATTGATTATATTAGTTGATAATTATATCTAATGATGAGATTTTATGTTTGAATACATATTGTATAAAAAAAATATTAAACTACATAAGTTAATTGGCTACAAATCCAGTATTTTCCAAATCTATAAAAATTGAAATAAATCAATTCATATTATTTATAAAAAAAATATTAAATAGATTATTTGATTAAAAGTAAACCCATAACAAATCCATCGAATCCGATCGGATTATAAAAATAAAATAGTGCTCAATACTATCCATTGAATCCGATCGGATTATAAAAATAAAATAGTGCTCAATACTAACTGGGGTTGGTTAACCACCAGAATTTGTGATCGAGAAGACGATTTATATAGGGAGGGATTTTTGGAAGGATGAAATTAAGAAAGTGGATGGGCGGGTTTAGGAGCGGTAATGGACTCTCTATTTTTGTCTTTATTTGTACGTATAAAATTATTAGGGTTAATTTAGGGAAATTTTAACAATTTTGGAGTGGTTGTATAAAATTAGCCTCAACCCTAACAATTACCGTCAAGAGATTTATTTAACTATGGAGTGGAGTGATTTGTAAAATTTATTATGTTAGATAGTCCAAAAAATTTATTATGTTAAATAGTCTTTTGCAACTATTATAAAACTTAAAACCAATAGCTGAAAATAGTCCAAAAAATTTATTATGTTAGATAGTCGAAAACAATAGTGTTGATTAAGCTATTAATTGAAACTGTTATTAATGTTGGGATATTTTATAATAGAAACTATAGGGGAAACTAATATGGAAAACATATTATGAGTCAATATTAATATAATATAACTTTTAAATAAACATATCACTAACGAGAGAGAGTTTATATATATTCCATTAAATTGTTAAACATTCACATTAAATAATAAAGATAATCCAAATCAATAAGTGCTTATCTTTAACAAACAGTTAATTTACAAACTAAATTTATGAAAATACTGCTCACGTACCAAATAATTTTGTTTATCTTCAAACAATCACATTAAACAATATAAATAATTTGAATCAACAAGTGTTTATCTTTCACAAATAATTAATTTAATTACAAACCAAATTTATGCAAATATTGCTCAAGTACCAATTAATTTTATAAACCAAATTTATCCAAACATTAGATCCATTATATATATTGCTTTATTTATTTAGCGATAAAATAATTTTATTTTATAGAAAAAAATTAAAAAAAGAGTAATGAAATTACATCATACAAATTTGAAATTAAATGCCCTTAATTCGGCTTATAGTTTAAGTTTTACCATTAAATATTCATGTGTGTGTGTGTGTGTGTAAAGATAATTAATTTAATTACAAACCAAATTTATGCAAATATTGCTCAAGTACCAATTAATTTTATAAACCAAATTTATCCAAACATTAGATCCATTATATATATTGCTTTATTTATTTAGCGATAAAATAATTTTATTTTATAGAAAAAAATTAAAAAAAGAGTAATGAAATTACATCATACAAATTTGAAATTAAATGCCCTTAATTCGGCTTATAGTTTAAGTTTTACCATTAAATATTCATGTGTGTGTGTGTGTGTGTAAAGATAATTAATTTAATTACAAACCAAATTTATGCAAATATTGCTCAAGTACCAATTAATTTTATAAACCAAATTTATCCAAACATTAGATCCATTATATATATTGCTTTATTTATTTAGCGATAAAATAATTTTATTTTATAGAAAAAAATTAAAAAAAGAGTAATGAAATTACATCATACAAATTTGAAATTAAATGCCCTTAATTCGGCTTATAGTTTAAGTTTTACCATTAAATATTCATGTGTGTGTGTGTGTGTGTGTGTGTGTGTGTGTGTGTGTGTGTGTGTGTGTGTGTGTGTGTGTGTGTGTGTGTGTGTGTGTGTGTGTGTGTGTGTGTGTGTGTGTGTGTGTGTGTGTGTGTGTGTGTGTGTGTGTGTGTGTGTGTGTGTGTGTGTGTGTGTGTGTGTGTGTGTGTGTGTGTGTGTGTGTGTGTGTGTGTGTGTGTGTGTGTGTGTGTGTGTGTGTGTGTGTGTGTGTGTGTGTGTGTGTGTGTGTGTGTGTGTGTGTGTGTGTGTGTGTGTGTGTGTGTGTGTGTGTGTGTGTGTGTGTGTGTGTGTGTGTGTGTGTGTGAAATTAAAAAGTCAAACAAAATAATTTTTATATAATTTTTATGATGTTACACAATTTGTGTATGAATAATAAAAGTCATATAAAAAAAGCCGCGAAAATCGCGGGCAATAAAACTTGTTTGTGTGCAAATGTCTAAAAGGACGTATATTGTTGAACGGATGTAGTATTAATTAGCTGACTAAAATAAATTGATTATGTAATAATTAACCTTTTATAAATATCTTTTTCTAAGATTGTGACACATGGCAAAAAGTGATTGTGTCTTTTTATATTATATAGATAGATAATATTTCGATAGGAAGTTTCAATCGATAAATATTTCCTTAATTTTTTAATTTTCAAGGTAAAAAATGCAATAATATTTCGGTAGTATACTAGTATGTCTTATGTACTGGTCCATTGAAATTTAGCATCAATAAATACTAACATTTTTGCCATTCCCAACAAGACCTTGAAAGAAACCTGACATTTTTGCAAAACGGTCTATAGAAAACCAAAAACTGCCACAAGAAATTTACCAAAACAATATCCGGGAACACGAAAAAGAATCACTGGTCAACTACAATCTACGGCAACAAACAAGTGCTAAACGAATCCCTGCTTCATGGTTTAGGAATAGGAACACAGGAAAAATAAACCCCAATCTCTGTAGCGAGTCCATACCCAAAAAGATCAAGGCTTTTTACTCCTTTGCTTCCAACAAAGGCGGGCTACGTCGTCTCTGCATCGGTTGGAATACCACCTGCATGTAACAAAGATAACGCAAATGACAAATGCTTTATACTTTGTAAGACACCATCTGCTTAGTTCCATGGGCTGCGGTCCACATAAAAAAGGAGGCATAAAACAAAATTCAAACTGAAATAGAAGATGCCCATGAGCCATCTGCTTAGATGGTTCAATCAGCTGCTTCTATTCCTTCTTGCCCGACGATTTATCCTCCCAAAGAGCAATCGCCGGTGGTGGCGGCTCGCAGGAGGGGCATCACCATTCAGATCGCCTGCAGGTGCACGGTGATCATCATCATCGTACACGCTACGAAACCTTGCGATTCGCCTGCTGTCCGATACGAAGCCTAATCTGCCACCAAATGACCGGCTGCCAGTAAAAGGGTTGATATGGAAATCTCCGTCATCCAAAAAGTTGTCCATGTTCCCGTAGTTTCTGTAGAATGGGTTATGATCCCCTTCAATCACAAAGTCCCCCAACACGATTGCACCTGGATCAGAGGATGTAATCGCGCTGATCACGTCATTGTGCTCCCTCTCTCTCTCAAGGGTTTTCCACTTCTCTTCGAGGGCAGGATCGACATCCCTAGGTCGTGACAAGGGGTGCTCGTCTTTCACGTGTTTCTTGAGCTGTTTGAAGTTGCCAACAAACGAACAGTTGTCTTGCATGCAACTTCTCTTCTTCTTGTTGAGGTCTCTCCTCGCTTGTTCCACCACTGTCCACCCCTTCACTTGTCCACGACAGATAGGGCAAGACAACTGAGGAACTTCTTCCTTCTCTTGCAATCCTCCTGAAAAAAGGACTTCAGCAGAGGATTGTGCACTCTGGAGGGAAGTCAGCTTCGTGTATGCTTTTTTGTATTGTTCCAGACAATTGGAGAAGCGGGAGCTGGTAGCACACATGTAAGGCCGACACCCTTTGCTGTAGGAGGAACAAAGTAGGAGGACAGCATTGTGAGGAGACTCCATACAAATTGAGCATCTAGCATCTTCCCAGTCATCCCTAGCTGAAGATGAGCCATATTTCTTCTTCTTGTAGGCATCTTTTGCAACTTTGTGAGAGCAGGGTGATACTTGATGTGAGTTGGCCTGTCGCTTTTTGTAACAGGATTTCAGCTGCACACCATTCTTTCCAACTTTTGCCATGTATAAAACCTGAAATAGAGAATGAAATGGAAATGGACGCAGACAACGCCGAATAACTAAAATGTATATATGAAGTTAAATCTAAAATTTGGCACCTTCTAGTCAATACTATCACGTTACCATGAGATAAATATTTTGAAGTGCATGGTTCATTCATTCACCTTAGAAGTAAATGTGCATAATAAGATGTAAAGCAGGCCATACTTTCTTATCCTCGTGTTTTCGTACAAGTTTACACATCGGGCCAAAGATCTTAAACAAGTGAATGAGAAGAAAACTGTTGCAACATCAAAGAGATTAGCTTACCATAATCACCTATTGTATTTTTTTTTGTAAAAATATTAAGGACCCATTTGGATGCATTATAAACACAATTTATTATCGATGCTTCTTGCATGATAAAGGCATAATATATTATCAATGCTTATTTTTTAAAATGTGTTATTCTTGGGTTTGCAAGCTTTTGTTTATGTTACATGTACTATTTACCAGTTTTATTTGGTAGCAGACTCACAGCTCATTATAATTGTCATTTTAAACAAAGATAATATTATCTTCTACTTTGTTTCCCTTCCACCTCTAGCCCATATGCTCTCTCTAATGCCTCCTCCACAATTTGTGGTACAGAGACTCCCTCTTCCTCTCTCCGTCACGCTGCTCCACCACAACCCTCTCTACTTGGAAATCAACACCAACTACACCATCCTTCACCTCTATGCCACCATGGCAAATGACTGTTCCCTCTCCAGCCTCCCGACTTTATCTGACTTGCTCCTTTCTAAGAATAAGAATTTAACCATCAACCAACACTGAAAATCCTCTTGGAGAGTCTCCTTTTTCTCCATCTAGTATCAATTAGGCAAGGATTGTTCTATTGTAGTGCAGAGAGGAGTTTTCTGGAGTTGCTTATTTTTGGACGAAACTCAAGCTTTGTAGCCCAGACTTGAATGTGTTCTTTTAGGGCTTAGAGAGGAGGAGGTTTGATTCAACGAGAAATTAATTGAAATCAAATTTTGGTGGTTCTTCAGGTTTCTTGAATGAGGCATTTCTCATTCATTTTTTGGGCAGTGAGAATGCAAAGGTAGCAGGATAGATGGAGAGATTGGACAACATGATCAGGAGGAAGCATATCTAGGATGGGCACAGACATGGTGTCAATAATCACCCCGTGCAGAAGTGGACGGCTATGGTGAGTTGGTTGACAGATTAAAGGGGAAAAAAAAATGGTTCTGGTGCACTAGAACATATTTCTCGGTGCACTCCCATTTGCATTTTGTGACGACACTACATTGTGCAACTTGGGTGCTAGCAACGAATCGGTTCTTTTCAAAGGGGTTTCGTTCTTGTTGACTACAGATTATGTTTATTAAGGTTTGTGTTCAAGTGTGGCCGAAATTCTTGGTGCAGGACTAAGGATAATATTTTGTAAGATTGACTTTGTAGATAAAAAATATTGTAATTAAATAGTTGTTTGCACTGGCAGATCTAGAAATTTGCTTTGGGGGGCTAAATTTTTTTTCGATAAAAGAGATTTTACACACACAACCCATAAAAATACACAAATTTATTTTTCAAATCACAAACCCTAATCGAAATTCCCCAAATTGATTCTCAAATCCACAAATTCTAATCTAATTTGATTCTCAATCAATCAATTGAACTTAAAAACAATCAAATTCAAAGGAAGAGTAAGAAAACTAACAAAACTATTCTCATAAATCACAAATCCTAATCGAAATTCCCCAAATTGATTCTCAAATCCACAAATTCTAAACTAATTTGATTCTCAATCAATCAATTGAACTTAAAAACAATTAAATTCAAAGGAAGAGGAAGAAAACTAACAAACCTATTTCTCACAAATCATAAACCCTAATCGAAATCCCCAAATTTATTCTCAAATCCACAGATTGTAATCTAAATTGATTCTCAATCAATCAGTTGAACTTAAAAACAATCAAATTCAAAGGAAGAGGAAGAAAACTAACAAACCTATTTCTCACAAATCATAAACCCTAATCGAAATTCCCCAAATTGATTCTCAAATCCACAAATTGTAATCTAAGTTAATTCTCAATCAATCAATTGAACTTATAAATAATCAAATTCAAAGGACGAGGAAGAAAACTAAAAAACCTTGAAAGTCTAGATCGATGCGGGAAGCGGGAGTGCTGCGTCGCCTGTAGAAGCCTTCGCAGACAGAAGGTTGCGGTGGTGCGCCGCCGGTACCAGGGTCGGCCGGAGGAGGAGCTTGCAGAGGCACTGACGGCCGAGCCGAGCGTTTCGCCGTCGCCCTTCGCTGTGGGTCTGAAAATGGGGTTTGGCCCTCTGTCTTTGTGTTCCGTCAAAAAAAAAAAGGGGGGGGCTTTGATGTTAAAAAAAAAAAAAAAAAAGGGAAATTTTGTGAGGTAACCCGACACGATTAACCGGTTCGTGTCGGGTATCCGGATATGCACACCGCTAGGGGCGGCGGCGACTCGGTCATTGGTGGTGGGCTGCGATTTGAGGTGAGTTTTCTCCGAGTTCGAAAATTTTGAATAGATTCGAGTGAGATTTCGATGTACTATCTATCAATTTAGTTCTTATTGAGTGGGATGAGTGATCTAAGGTGTGAAATTGAGATGAAATTATGGTTTGAACCTTCGAATTTCGAATTATGAATTTTATGGTTAAAGGGTAGGAAATTTTGGAGTTTTTTGGTTTTGGTTTGTAGGGATCCGAAATGTATGATCTAATGAGATAAAAATCTTTGTTTGATTTTGTTTTGGGGGGTTTTTAATCACTTGTGTCTCGGCTGATAGACAATCTCTATTTTCTTCCCAAACTTTGAGTTCATTTTTATGCAAGGAATCTCTAGTTTCTTCCCAAAATTTGGGGCTTTTTTGGTTATGATTTGTAGGGAATTTTGATGTGGAGAGAAAAGAGTTAATGGGCTTATATGCCCTTGTATCCGAGAGGAAAACTGCTGCTATAGAGGCGTCAAAAATTCTTGAAGAGTCGCCTAATTCGCGTGCTTGCAGAACAAGCTGATTACAGTATCTCCTGATACTAAAGTTATGAAGGCGATGCAGCTGATGACTGGTCTATCACCCAACCCAACTACAAAATTATAGCACTGACTTTGCTACCATATTATTTTTTCTTATTTATCTTGCTGGCTTCACTCATGACTGGCATATCTGAAAATGCAACACTATGTTTGCAGATAACCGTATCAGACTCATACTGATTACCGACAAGGGAATGATAGGCATGATGTCCATTAATGGAGACGTGGTTCGTGCTGTGGTTAGCAAGCACATGGAGGAGCTGAATCGCCTAAATGCGTTTATAGAAAGAGGTTATTGGAATGAAGACAATGATGATGACGAAGAAGAAGAAAGCTACTTGGGTATTTTCTTGTCCAATGATGCTCAGGGAAAAAGAAAAAACAAATGGGCTCATAATTTCATGGATTCAGATGTGGTCATTGCAGCAATAGATCCAAGAAAGGCTGAGATCCTCCAAAGGTATGAACATACTATGCTTCTCACCCGAACAAAAAAAAATATTTTGTTTATATTCAGGATATGCAAAGTTATGGGTAGAACATGGTGGGAAATAAAAACTTGGGTTGACAAGTGGGGTTAAGCAAATTCGAATCAAATGATCAAGATGGATTATTCTGAAACAAAAAAAAAAATTGTGTTTGCTTGAGTTGATGCTTTCCCAGTGCAATAGTTCTAGCCTGGAATTTGGAAATTTAGGGTTTAGGTTCCAAAAATTTGGGGTTTTTCTTGTTAAATAATTATAGGGTTCCTCAATACTTGGGTCTGAAATTCTTCATTGTGCTCATTGTTAATCCTTATCATCTGTTTTGGACTTTTGGCACTTGAAATTCTCATACATAGCTTTTCCTGTAATGTGCAACAAGCTGTCAGACCCTAGTGAGACAGCACTCCAAGTTCAGCACTTTTGAATAAGCCATTCGTCATAAGTTGTCCTGTGAACAAGCAAAAAGAAATCATATCAGAAGTTGCAAAGGAGAGAAAACAGTAGTAACAAATGCCGTTCTTTCTTTAACTGAAATTCTATTCACATGGAGAATATCCCCAATGTTACATATAAAGAGCTCCCTCCATTAGTGGCTCATCTATCTACTGGATAATTATTTCTATACCTACAGACTATAGGTAACTCAGTGCTGGCTATGTCCTTGCCTTCACAGGAAAGTGAATCCTTCCATAGATAAGTATTTAGCCCACTTTGAATCTTGATGATTTAAATTTGCACTTGAAAATCTTGATGGAAATTGATCTAAATTTTGGTATTTTCCAAGTATGTAGCCTATTAGCTCAATCGGCAGAGCAATGTGTGTTGCACACAAAGATGTAGATTCGACTCATACATAGGCTAATATCTTATTTAAAACTAAGTGATCTAAAAAGGCATTTACTCTCAAATAATCATCCAATCTCAATTAGTGTTTAAAAGCAAAGGTGATCTTCCCAGACATTGTTCAAATTTTTGTAGAATAATGCATACTCCTCTTTAGTTATCTCCCCAGGCTTCCAAAATCTGAGCAGTTTCTTCTTGTTAATAAGTTGTCACTTTCTGCAATATGTATATAGCCTATATGGGATTCGAACCCACATATTATGCCTAAGCACATTGCTCTGCCGATTAACTTGTATTCGACTTCATAATTCTTTTTAGTGGATGTTGCATCATCAATTTCTAATGACTTGCATCTGCATCTGTCATATGCTTTCATAAAATGCCTCTAAATATAATCAATCACTTAGCATAAAGATGTAAAATATCAGTGGGCATATTATAATTTGTCTTTTTTCCCTCAAATAACGTGAACAATTTGCTCTTTGTTCATATTCTTATTTCATGGTTAATTTTTTTAAAATAAATTGACAAAAATAAAATTCAATTGAAGAAATTAATGATAAGAGTAAATTGTCAAAAAAAGGATATATTTTAGCATTCTGCACTAAAAAGAATCATGTACAATAGGATTATATAAGATCTTATAAGTCCCGTGCGTGATGCATAGGATTGTGATGAATACTCGTCCGGAAAACATATGTTTCCCAGACGAGTACTATGTTCTATATAGCATCTAAAACGCATTGATTAATATGATAACATCCGAAAAATAAGATGAGTATACTAAGACTAATTTTAAAAATCTCGTGCGTGGCGCACGGGGTCTAGACTAGTTCTCTTAAAATGGAAGAGTTTTCGTCTATGTGTCATAACCACCTTAATCCTCTCATTTCCAACCAATCATTTTTTTTGCTTCCCCCCCTCCCCCCCACCTTCCCTTTTTGCAATTTATTTTCATATTTGAAATAACCAATGAGTTTAATTTTAAATATTAAATTAATATATAACTTATATCTATTTGTAAATCTTCATATACTATTATAATGGAATCCATCTTGAATGATTTTATTATATCATTCTCTTATGAGTTTGTTCTAATAAGTTTAATTCAAAATATTAAACTTATGTTTTATTTAATTGTATAATATTAATTTATTTTATTATTAAAATTTTATGTTTTAAAAATCGCGTCATGACGCGAGAACAGTGCTAGTTGCACTTCCAATTGAAAACCATCCATTTTTATTTGATTTCCAGTGTAGTTTATCTTCAATATCATTTATTGGTATTATTTTTTCGACCATTTCTACTGACAAGTTTTCCTTTAGCCTTTCTACATTCCAGGTATTGTTCGAATCTATATCTATATCTATCTATCTATCTATATACATATATAAAGTTGGGTGAAGCCCAATTAATTGCAAATATTAAATGCTTAAAAATCTATCTAATATATATTTAAAATTAGCATTAAAAATCAAAAAGTTGTGGTGTAGTTCTTATCCTTTAGATCAAGGGTTCAAATCCCCCTAACTACACCATTTCTTATACATATATAAAGTTGGGTTAAGCCCAATTAATTGCAAATATTAAATCCTTAAAAATCTATCTAATATAAATATATTTAAAATTAGCATTAAAAATCAAAAAGTTGTTGTAGCTTATTGGTTTGTGGTGTAGTTCTTATTCTTTAGATCAAGGGTTCAAATCCCTCTAACTACACCATTTTTTATATAAGTGCAATGATAAAAATAATAGAGAACATGAAAGCATGTATTTATTTACTCCCTTTCTTATTGGTTTTTGAACGGAAGGAGTATTATTTAATGATTTCTTGTATAAGTGAAGTTAAATAAAAAAAATAGATGTAGCTTATTGCTTCTAGGTATAGCTCTAACCCTTTATGTCAAGTGATCAAATCTCCTTAACTAAATCATTTTAACTTTTGTTATTTTTCATGCATTTTATCTACTCCCTTCATCCCATTTTATTTGTCATTACATCTATATACATATATAAATCTATATTCTATATACATATATAAAGTTGGGTGAAGCCCAATTAATTGCAAATATTAAATGCTTAAAAATCTATCTAATATATATTTAAAATTAGCATTAAAATAAAAAAAGTTATTGTAGTGTAACGGCCCGGGATTATGATTCTCAGGTTACGTTTCAAGGGATGAAACCCCTCGTTAGGATCTTGCGCCCCGAATACAGGTTGCAGGTTTGAAATTCTACTCTAACGTTTTCAAGTGGGATTTCATACCCAAAATTCGAAGGGACCGTTGAAATCCCCGGGGAAGCCCCCTGTACCTGTCGTAAGTCTAAGCGTGGAGAATCAGTAGTCATGCAAATAGAGGGATCAATGTGTAATACAAGAGGGTGCCACGACATAGCCGGATCAAAACCAAATCAATAAGCGTATTTATCGAAATTTAAGGTTAGACCATTTCTTTACAATCGCCCAAGAGAGTTCCCACGTCACATAAGCAAAGAACAATCATGCTGCAAAACAAACCTAAAAAAATATGTATGCGGGGCGGTGTCAGATCGAAGCCCTACGCAATATAATCCCAAACAAGCAGACACATACACACGCTAGTCTTAAATAAGATGCTTCTAGATGCAAGGCGGAATATTTACACACTAACATGCTCATACGAACAAGTGCATAAATATAATAAGGCCTTAGCACCGAATACCAAGTGGTATATCCCTCTTCTACCTCCACCCCCTTTCGATAGGGCGGAGACTAGCCAGCTCGTGAATGCATTCCATTATAATCGGGCGGCACGCATGCCCAACCCGCTCCACAATAAAGCCCGCATGCATCTCGTAATATAAGGAAGTTTCATGACTCGATTGAATCAGGACGGGACTCGATGGGACTAGGTCGTCCTATAACCCTAGCAATGAATCTAGTTACTTCACAGATAACGGTCTTTCTGTTTACAAAAGCAATGAGTAAACGAATGCTCAATCATGAATGCAATCCTAGCTTGATACTACATGACATGCTTTATTATGAATGCAAGCACCTAGTATGCACATGGCTACAAGCAGGGAGATCTCTTTTCGAATCTGAGTGAGCTCATATAGGAACTCACCTGGAAGTGCAGAACAACGAAAGGCAACAACTAGGTATTCAGAACCCAACATGTCACAGATGATCATCTAACACATATATAAGTAGTATAAATAAGTCTACTCCTAGTGTTACTTAAAACATATAATATCACACACAAGTCATCAAATTTATTCATCAAGTTAGGCAAGGTAAATAAAGTCACTTTCCCAAGATTTTCCAAAACTGTTCTAAAATCCCAAGTTATATCAAATCATTAATTAAAAACTTTCCCAAATCATACTTGACCCAAAAATCCATTTACAGGGCGTTACTCTTTAAACCAACTTATTTTATTACTTTATCAAAACAAATCCGACAAGATTAGGGTATTTCTAAAATTCCTCTTTTTAATTTTATTAAATCCATTTCCAACCTTTAAAACCTTTTTCAAATCCAAGTCCAAATATTATACTTTAAATCTCAATAATAATATTCTATATTATATTCCATCTATTTAATATTTATAAAATCAGCCCTTTATTAATTTGTCAAAACCGAACCTATCTTATAAAAATAGACCCAAAATCAAATATGAAACACCCTTTGTAAGAATAGGCCCAAAATTCATTAAAACAGACCCGACCCAAATTCCTTTTAAAACACAATCCGGATCCAAAGCTCATATCCAATCTGATTTGTTTTTTAGAGACCAACCCGGTTTTCTTTTTATTAAATGGTGAACCGGACCAAAACAAAAAGAAAACAAAACCCAAACCGGTGGCCACTGTTCATTCATCACCTCCAAAAACGCCCAATTCAAAATCTGGGAAGGAGAAGAAGAGAGGGAGGGCCTCGCCGGTGACAACAGCACTCAGACCACCCAACCCGACGCCAAGCATCACAGAATTGATACTAAAGGGAAGAAGAAGGAGGTGCTCACCGAGAGGTTTCAAAACTTCATCGGGGACGCGTCGAGGGCTCGATTTGACTCCGTCGAAGCCAGATTTATGCCGGAGATGACCTGGGAAGAGAGGGAGGGGATTAAAGGCAAATCCTTGTGCTGTTTGGAGGTGAAAGGAAGGAGAAATGGAGGCTTACCGAGCCTAAAACTGAAAGCAGAGAGAGGGAGAAGCGGGATTGTTTTTCGGTTCGTCGGAGAGCCTCGAGGGCTGGTGCAGCTTGGGAACGCCGAGGAGGGTGAGTCAGAAGTGCTGCTGCTACTGGGAACGAATGAAGAAGGAGGGAGAACGATTTGTGGGATGCTCATTGTGGCTTGCGGAAAACCAGGCGCAGAGCTCTCGGGAGGCGCTCAGGTTGCTCGGGCTGGCGTTTGGTGGCCGACGGGAGGCACTCAGCTCTCGGGGGAGGTGCTGAGGGTGACTATGGTGGTGTAGTGGAGGAAATGGGGAGCTCCCCTCGGCAACTCACAAGGGAGAAATGGGAGAAAGGGGTGTGCTTTTGAAATTGAGTTGTGAAATGATCGGAAATGGGTTGCACTTTTGATTATTATTTTTTTTATAGGAAAAGTGAGTCTTGCAGAGTTTCTTCGGTCAATAGGGAGGAGAATTGGAGGGTTGTTGTTTGTCCTCTTGTGTTTGTGTGGGTGTGAAAGGATATCTTTTTCAATGGGTCAAAGAATCTGATTTTTGTGAAAAGAGAATTGTTGTTTGTTTTCCTAAAAGAAGGGGAATCAAGAAGAGAGAAAATGAATGAGAGGATAAGATTTAACCCAAGGAGGAGAAGATGAGTTAGATAGGAAAATTGGTGAAATATGGGATCAATTGTAGAGATTTGGGTAAGAATTGGTGATATGAGACGGAAAGAATTTTCGAATCATGAGGAAAAAGACGGATTCAATCGTTAAAGCTAAAAATTGGGCCGGAATTCACTTTAAATTTATTTTTTTAATTTCCTTTTTTCAAAAATTAATATTTAAAAATCCGAGCCTTTACATCATCCACCTTTAAAAAAAAGTCTCATCCCCGAGACTAAAACCACTTCAAAGTAGGGGATGGAGTTTGAAATTGATGAGTCCAAAGACCATGTCCAAGGATCTTGTAATCATCTCGGTTGCGTCTTCCGGGATTCTCACAACATCCTAGTCACGGTCGTGACATCTCCAATTGGCCTTGACAAGTATGCAATAAGCGCCCCTATCACATCCTCGCTTCGACTTTTCGGAAGTACCACAACTCTAAAAGTTCTACAATATCATCACTAGGTCTTAGCAAGCACCCTACAAGCGCCCTCATAAAATGCTTGTATCCACTTCGTGAAGTATAATAGAGTTGCCCGGGTTTGAAAAGTTTCAAAGGGGATTCCACAATTGAAAAAGATTAGCCTTAAAATCGTTGAAATTTTCGATCGCGTTCGGTCTCTCAAAATCCAAGTTAGTCTTTTTCAAAATCGTTCAAAACCCTTCAAATCAAGCAAACATATCAACTTCAAAACCATTCCAAAACTTTTCAAAATTCGAGTTGGTCGCTTCCAAACTCTTTCAAAACCCTTTAAATCCCACGTTGGTCCAGCAAATTCAGAACTCAAGAGGTGGATGATTCCACCTCTAAGGGCTAATCCCATATTCTCTTCCTATGTTCAAATTTCAAAAGCAATTCCAATCTACAAATCTCTAGCCATTATCAGAATCGATATAACCAAAACATGCCACATCATAACAAACCAACCACCGAAATTGGCCACGCCAAAACAGTAACATGAATAGTCGTTACCAACATTGTCGCACACCAGTATATTGGAACGTCACACTCAACATTATCATTTCATGTTCTAAGTGTCAACAAATAAGAATACATCAAGCACGAATATCATTTTTGAAAGGGCAACACACAAACACATCAAGCCTCAACCTTAGTAGGTCACATCAGCATGGTTTCCTACTTACCACTACCAACACAATAAAATTTTGTCATAATAGGGGTGTCAATCTAATAGAAAGGCAACAAGTCAACATAACAAAATCCATTTCAACAAGATTCAGCAAGCCAAGATATTCACCATTTTTATAGCCAAGGATCTAGATGAAAATCAATTTTTGAAATATCAATGCATAGAGGTATCAACGCAATCACATTTCAGCAATTCAAGTTCAATTGTCAACATGGAATCGGTCATGCTCTCATGGTTCTGCAATAGCAAAGTCTAGCAACATAGCAGCATAAAATATTATTATCACGACAACATTTAGCTTAGCAGGACATCCCATACCAATATATCAGGAATACATGCATCCTTATACTATGGACCCTACACTCTACTATCACTTAATTCCCAAGTATTTCATATCAGCATATAACATGATTTCACACTAGGTTTATACATCATTATCACTCATTACCTCAAACAGTCACATTTTATAAATCCTAATATACTATCATGCTTGGCAAGTATTGCAGAATATCAGGTATCAACATAGCAAAACCAGTTACCACATAACCTCATGCTAATAATAATTCGAACAAAGGTAATATCATGCCAACATCACAATATCATACTGTCACATATTATTAGGGCACGTAATATCATTATTACCAACACAAGTCAGGATTTCAGCAGGTATAGTTCACATTCCATGAGTAAAAGAATTCAGGCAAGGCTTACCAACACATAACACAAATTATATCACAAGGTCAGTCACATAGGAACACCAAAATTCATTATCATATGTAGAAGTTAACCGGTCGACGTTCACCTGCCCACACTATGGTTCATCAAAAGTATCGCAAGCAATTTTTAAGCTAGTGGAGAAAGGGGAGAGACAAGGAGGACAACTCGGACTCCCCACGGAACTAAACACAGACCAATTGATGATGATACGACGAAAAACAAGATCCCGACCCAAGAAGGAGTATGATGCCCTTATGGAACTCTATAAGGTTACGAGTGCAGCAAGCAAGACACACAACAATCGTGGAGTAAACTAGTCACTTCACTGGGCACTATCATGGACCTATCTAAATGAAAGGTGTTAAAAGATGGGGGCAACCAAAAACATGATCGGGTTCTGCATGGGGCATAAGAGACTAGCTAGCAACTTTTCATTTCATATATCAGACAAGCTTGATATGTATAAGAAACATGTATACACGGATGCACGGTAGATTTGTGCGACATAAAGCTCATGCAGAATCTAGTAAATAACACAAAGCATTACACGTAGGGTAAATTGTTCGTGACATGTACACATTAACAGGTCATAATCAATGTAGGATCATATGCAGACCCATCGAGATGTTTCATATCAATCGGACTAATGCCATGAAAGGATATATAAAGTTGTACAGAAACCATGTCATGTAACAACAACGTTCTTATGATAGGATAAATACGGGATGTCAGCATGTAATGAGTTATGGTTGAAAAGCAGTCCTCCATGATACTCGTAATATATTGTCAAGGAATGAGCGCAATCAAGGATAATCATTGAGGAATAATTTAACACCAAAATCACAGGTCGTGTATGTGTGCATCTATCCTGTCGTAGGGTATAACACGCAATGGGGCACTCAACTTCTTGTTTACATACATCTCACAAAAGTATAAATTGATCCAGATAAGTGTCGGAAGGTATCATGTGATAAGAACAACAATTCAGGTGAGAACATATATGCATGACACTAGTCATACTTAGCATGAGACAACTTTGTGGAGGCATAACATTCTAACTGGACTAACAATATCTAACATGCTTGGACAGTCATAAGATTATGTAGAGAGAGTATAACAAGGCTATCACAACCTAAGACAAGAGTGGATGTATGAGATGCAAGTTGAGCATGCGATCGTACAAGTCATATCTCTACAGACATAGATTTTACAAGGTACTACATGACAGTCACAGATGTATATGAATAAGATGCATCGAGCAACTCCACATAACAGTGGGACTAGTCATAGAAGTTTAAGCAGGACCACTATTGCACCCAAACATTAGCACATATAAAAGGAATATAAGCGATTGTGATGAAGGAGTCACGCGCATATCATAGTGCGAAGCAGGACAATGCTCCTAAGGTATCATGCTTCAAGGGGGTGGTATGCTACATTATATATGCAAGAGTAGTCATGTGAGTGCCTTATAGCTATCGTAATGTGTGTGTGGTCATTCAAGGTGTCAGATTATTCATTTGCGAAAGCCTTAAAAATGTCAGGGGCATGCAGAAACAACATCGAGTGATGAGATGATAGGCACACATTGATAATCACCTAATGCTTAACATGCGCTGAAAATAGGCACTAACTCTATAACTGGGTCTATCAATTCCTAACCAGTTAAAAAGATCGCACATTATAGATGTTGGAAAGAATACAAGACTTTGCGAAGTCTCTTCGACGAAAGAGCATATCATAATGCGAGTAAGGCATGAATACACATAAGCCATAATTCATGGGTCCTATAAGATATATTTTAACACGATGAGAGGTGCAGTTATGCAGCACAGGTTACATGTTCATTTAACAACTAGCATGAATGCATTTAAGGAGTCAACCGATCGTAACGTGACCATATGAGGACAAGGGGGAATTATGGCGGAAACGAAAATATGAGATTAAGATAGTACATCTTCACATGAATATAAAGCATGCAAGTACACATGTATAGATTGACAGTATACAACCAGGGCATGTATTTAACATAAGGATATATCAAGTCACATCGTGATCCTACATGATGCTAGCGATACATGATAAGACATGGGTATCTTTACAGAGTGAACAAGAGAACATCACGGGCAATACATTATCATCATGCTAGGAATGAACCATCATAGGAGTACATGAAATGGTACAACAACTATGACATCATGGACAATCATATTCACATGATGAAGTAAGCATGACAAGTTACCCCTCAGTGAGTCATATTGGAATTCATAAGCCCTATAGGATGCTACCAGCACATATCGAACATGAATACAATCAAGGTACTTTGACTAGACTCACCCTAGCATTCAGGTATCATTTATATGCAAAAATATGATACTAACTCATGATTCGTACATACGTTCATTTGATTAGCACAACAGTTTGCAAAGAGTCAAATAAGCCACACCGTAATGATCTAAAAGCATGATAGACATATAGTGGAGTATAACATGGGTTTAAAGCAAAATAGCTAAGCTTGGGTAGGATGATAGACAGTTATGGGTCAATGCAAATATCTAAACGGCACATGCACAAAATATCAAGTCATACCTTCAGGGAAACACGAGAGGATACCATTGAGCAGGATAAAACATCACGAAAATCAGGAAGGTAAGCATGCTGAGGTTTAGTGGTCATAAACCATGATGAGGGGTGAGAGTAAGACTAACATGCTAAGGGTCACACTATCATGAAACTAATCCAAGAGAGAGTAAACATCATGCGAGTCATACATAACGAAACCAGGAATTATAGTGGTCTGTGCTCGTGCGGCGTGTTAGGTCATATATTCATGAAAGTATGTGAGAAGCATGGAGGTCATCATGGCATGACAGTTGGGTAAGCATGTTGGAAATTAGGCATCATATGAATCAGGTTGAACATCAAGTTGTAAAACACACCCATCAAGTAAAGAACTCACTCTATCAGGATATCAGAATGGAAGGATCACACTATCACGAGCCTATTTACATAAAATTAGGTAGCTCCCTAACATATGACACATACATTCAAGCATTAGTATAACAATGCACATACTAAGTAAATCAGACTGGGATGATATGGGGGCATAACAGATGTAACACAGACCTAAACAATGGCTAAACATGGACATCAAGACATGTAGGCATAATTTCACACTATGGATCAATCTGCAAGTCTAGGGGGTAGTACATATAGAATCATACAATCATGGACGAAACAACTAAGATAACCCGACAAAGATCTACAAGGGCGACTCTAACTCATTTCCATGATCCCCATGACTTGTTTCCCGTGAAATATTTGTGTAACTCTCGAGTAGGGTAGAAAAGGGCTCAGGTAGTAGCGTACTCCAATACAACCTCAAATGTGGTTACCCTTATATCACACCGACATCGCAAGAAAAGCTCAATAAAGACGTTTAGTGGGGTCAGGAAAAGAAGACCGAAGAAGAAAGTAGTCAGGCTTAAGAGATCAAAGGCAATCCCACAAGGACTGGGATCCCAACTCTATAATGGTAGAAGGTCTCCCCCGCTATTCCATTCACATAGGCATTTAACATATGATTCGCAGTCAGAATTATCAACCAGGTCTCCAATTTAAGCAAACAACACTCAGCACAGAACAATAAGCAATCAAGCTATCTTAAGGCCGCCCTTCGAGGGGCGACTGACCAAAGGGGCAAAACCTCACGATCTCTACCTAACTCGCCACTCCAGCCACTACGGCTCAATCCCTTGGAGTCTTGTAGGACCCTCTGTAAAAGACAAGCTATATTTTTGCCTACCCGTTCCCAACTACATCCAATAGGGATGGTCTAGCGCGTTTACTACCCATTCGTTTCCCTTTGTTTGATTACCGAATTTATTGAGTCAAGTTCACATTTAGTCCATTTTAGTTAGTCATATTAAATTCATTTTGCCCTTTCTAAAACATTTTGAAAAACAATTTGAAAACCTTGGGCCATTTTCAAAACCACTTCAACCTATCATACTCGGTTTGCAAAACCTCGCTCTGATACCAACTTTGTAACGGCCCGGGATTATGATTCCCAGGTTACGTTTCGAGTGATGAAACCCCTCGTTAGGATCTTGCGCATCGAATACAGGTTGAAGATTTGAAATTCTACTCTAACGTTTTCAAGTGGGATTTCATACCCAAAATTCGAAAGGACCGTTGAAATCCTCGGGGAAGCCCCCTGTACTTGTCGTAAGTCTAAGCGTGAAGAATCAGTAGTCATGAAAATAGCGGGATCAATGTGTAATACAAGAGGGTGTCACAGCAGAGCCGGATCAAAACCAAATCAATAAGCGTATTTATTGAAATATAAGGTTAGACCATTTCTTTGCAATTGCCCAAGAGAGTTCCCACGTCACATAAGCAAAGAACAATCATGTTGCAAAACAAACCTAAAAAAATATGTATGCGGGGCGGTGTAAGATCGAAGCCCTACGCAATATAATCCCAAACAAGCAGACACATACACACGCTAGTCTTAAATAAGATGCTTCTAGACGCAAGGCGGAATATTTACACACTAACATGATCCTAGGATCAAGTGCATAAATATAATAAGGCCTTAGCACCGAATACCAAGTGGTATATCTCTCTCCTACCTCCACCCCCTTCCGATAGGGCGGAGACTGGCCAGCTCGTGAATGCATTCCATTATAATCGGGCGGCACGCATGCCCAACCCGCTCCACAATAAAGCCCGCATGCATCTCGTAATATAAGGAAGTTTCATGACTCGATTGAATCAGGACGGGACCCGATGGGACTAGGTCGTCCTATAACCCTAGCAATGACTCTAGTTACTTCACAAATAACGGTCTTTCTGTTTACAAAAGCAATGAGTAAACGAATGCTCAATCATGAGTGCAATACTAGCAGGATACTACATGGCATGCTTTATTATGAATGCAAGCACCTAGTATTCACATGGCTATAAGGAGGGAGATCTCTTTTCGAATCTGAGTGAGCTCATATAGGAACTCACCTGGAAGTGCAGAACAACGAAAGACAACAACTAGGTATTCAGAACCCAACATGTCACAGATGATCACCTAACACATATATAAGCAGTATAAATAAGTCTACTCCTAGTGTTACTTAAAACATATAATATCACACACAAGTCATCAAATTTATTCACCAAGTTAGGCAAGGTAAATCAAGTCACTTTCACAAGATTTTCCAAAACTCTTCTAAAATCCCAAGTTATATCAAATCATTAATTAAACACTTTCCCAAATCATACTTGACCCAAAAATCCATTTACAAGGCGGTACTCTTTAAACCAACTTATTTGATTACTTCATCAAAACAAATCCGACAAGATTAGGGTATTTCCAAAATTCCTCTTTTTAATTTTATTAAATCCATTTCCAACCTTTAAAACCTTTTTCAAATCCAAGTCCAAATATTATACTTTAAATCTCAATAATAATATTCTATATTATATTCCATCTATTTAATATTTATAAAATCAGCCCTTTATTAATTTGTCAAAACCGAACCTATCTTATAAAAATAGACCCAAAATCAAATATGAAACAACCCTTTGTAAGAATAGGCCCAAAATTCATTAAAACGGACCCAACCCGAATTCCTTTTAAAACACAATCCGGATCCAAAGCTCATACCCAATCTGATTTGTTTTTTAGAGACCAACCCGGTTTTCTTTTTATTAAATGGTGAACCGGACCAAAACAAAAAGAAAACAAAACCCAAACCGGTGGGCACTGTTCATTCATCACCTCCAAAAACGCCCAATTCAAAATCTGGGAAGGAGAAGAAGAGAGGGAGGGCCTCGCCGGGGACAACCGCACTCCGACTACCGAACCCGACGCCAAGCATCACAGAATTGACACAAAAGGGAAGAAGAAGGAAGTGCTCACCGAGAGGTTTCAAAACTTCGCCGGGGACGCGTCGAGGGCTCGATGACTCCGTCGGAGCCGGATTCATGTCGGGGATGACCTGGGAAGAGAGGGAGGGGATTAAAGGCGAATCCTTGTGCTGTTTGGAGGTGAAAGGAAGGAGAAATGGAGGCTAACCGAGCCTAAAACTGAAAGCAGAGAAAGGGAGAAGCGGGACTGTTTTACGGTTCGTCGGAGAGCCTCGAGGGCTGCTGCTACTTGGGAACGCCGAGGAGGGTGAGTCAGAAGTGCTGCTGCTACTGGGAACGAATGAAGAAGGAGGGAGAACGATTTGTGGGATGCTCATTGTGGCTTGCGGAAAACCAGGCGCAGAGCTCTCGGGAGGCGCTCAGGTTGCTCGGGCTGGCGTTTGGTGGCCGACGGGAGGCACTCAGCTCTCGGGGGAGGTGCTGAGGGTGACTATGGTGGTGTAGTGGAGGAAATGGGGAGCTCCCCTCGGCAACTCACAAAGGAGAAATGGGAGAAAGGGGTGTGCTTTTGAAATTGAGTTGTGAAATGATCGGAAAATGGGTTGCACTTTTGATTATTATTTTTTTTATAGGAAAAGTGAGTCTTGCAGAGTTTCTTCGGTCAATAGGGAGGAGAATTGGAGGGTTGTTGTTTGTCCTCTTGTGTTTGTGTGGGTGTGAAAGGATATCTTTTTCAATGGGTCAAAGAATCTGATTTTTGTGAAAAGAGAATTGTTGTTTGTTTTCCCAAAAGAAGGGGAATCAAGAAGAGAGAAAATGAATGAGAGGATAAGATTTAACCCAAGGAGGAGAAGATGAGTTAGATAGGAAAATTGGTGAAATATGGGATCAATTGTAGAGATTTGGGTAAGAATTGGTGATATGAGACGGAAAGAATTTTCGAATCATGAGGAAAAAGACGGATTCAATCGTTAAAGCTAAAAATTGGGCCGGAATTCACTTTAAATTCATTTTTTTAATTTCCTTTTTTCAAAAATTAATATTTGAAAATCCGAGCCTTTACATCATCCACCTTTAAAAAAAAGTCTCATCCCCGAGACTAAAACCACTTCAAAGTAGGGGATGGAGTTTGAAATTGATGAGTCCAAAGACCATGTCCAAGGATCTTGTAATCATCTCGGTTGCGTCTTCCGGGATTCTCACAACATCCTAGTCACGGTCGTGACATCTCCAATTGGCCTTGACAAGTATGCAATAAGCGCCCCTATCACATCCTCGCTTCGACTTTTCGGAAGTACCACAACTCTAAAAGTTCTACAATATCATCACTAGGTCTTAGCAAGCACCCTACAAGCGCCCTCATAAAATGCTTGTATCCACTTTGTGAAGTATAATAGAGTTGCCCGGGTTTGAAAAGTTTCAAAGGGGATTCCACAATTGAAAAAGATTAGCCTTAAAATCGTTGAAATTTTCGATCGCGTTCGGTCTCTCAAAATCCAAGTTAGTCTTTTTCAAAATCGTTCAAAACCCTTCAAATCAAGCAAACATATCAACTTCAAAACCATTCCAAAACTTTTCAAAATTCGAGTTGGTCGCTTCCAAACTCTTTCAAAACTCTTTAAATTCAGAACTCAAGAGGTGGAATCATCCACCTCTAAGGGCTAATCCCATATTCTCTTCCTAGGTTCAAATTTCAAAATAAATAGAATATGTTACTTTTCTTTTTCATTATTTACAAAATAAATATTATTTACAAAATAAATATTATTTACATATTTTTTATGTTTAATATTATTTAACAGTTTCTTATATAAGTGAAATAAAAAGATTAGAGAGCACAAAAAATGTATTATTTATGTTTAATATTTTTGGATGATTACAAATATTGAGTACGTAACTTTGTAGTCATCTAAAAACATTCATCTAATGGGACATAAATTTTACTCTTTTTATATTTATTTTCTCCTTTTCATAGGTAGGTTTTGTTTCAATTGATTTAAGCTTTAATATTAGGAACATGCTAATAAAATCTATAATTATATGTTACTTTTCCTTGTTCATTATTTTAAAAAATACATGTCATTGTGATTAGATTAATGTTGTTAGAAGTACAAAAAAATATAACTCTGTGCATGTTAATTTAGTGGTCATTAATCCAATTAATTTAAGTTTTAATATAAGGAACACGCTAATAGAATCTATAATTATATTATACTTTTCTTTTTCATTATTTAAATTTTACTTTTAAAATAAATACATGTCATTGTGACTATATTAATGTTGTTACAATTAAGAAAAATATATAATTCTATGCACATTAATTTAGTGATCATCAATTGCCAAAATAAAATTTATATTTTTCAGAAGATTACAAAATATTTGAAATTTTCATAAATTGATCAATTCTTTTAAATAAAGTATAAAAATAAATTTGGGTAATATTAAACATTATAAATCATTGATTATTTAACTTACCTATTAAAATTAATATTGGTATATCAAATATTACAAAATAGGACTAATAAAATGAATCGGTATAAAAAACCAATGTCCCGCTACTGCCCATCTAGTTTATATAACTTTCTACTTTATCTTCTTCATTTATCATGTTCAAATGATGGAGCTCACTTAGACTCTTCTCTTCATCCATTCACTTGTCCTTCCGAATCGAATAATTCTTCCATTTCCAACCTACCATATCTAACCTTTGTAGAATTCTTCTTTAATTTATGTTAATTTTGTCCATTGTCATATTGTGTTTTTTTTTTCATACTCTCATATTTTTTTCTCTTTCAAATACTTTTCGCTAATTAATGATCTTCACCCATTCATTTTGTGATTATACAAGAATTTTTCAAATAAGCTTCATTTACAATGCTTTGTTTATGTCTTTTGTCAAAGACTTCACTATTTTTCGATCTGCAAACTTTATCACATCCAATCAAGGGATTATAGCCTTGATCCTTATTCTAGAAGAACCACCGGTTTAGGTGTTCAAGTTCCTTGGGGACACTCGAGAGAAGCATAAAATTTTGCATAACATAGTTTGGCTTGGTTGCCAAATCTGCTTTTATCAAAACTTGTCTTCCGGGAGAGGGGGTTTGCTTTCCATTTCATAAGTTGATTTTTTGTTCTCCCTACAGTTTCTTCAAATGAATATTTATTTACTCTTTCGTTTATGATCGAACATCCCAAGTATTTGTCCAGTGCAATTTAGTTCACGATATGGAAAGAGTTCTGAATACTCTATTTCTGATTGTATGATACCCATTTAATCACTTGAAATGCTTACATGTGAACTTGAGCTCATATTAGACTTATTTAATAATTGAACGAGCTTGAGCTAAGTTTGTTTCCCCCAAGTATTATGCAACTTTACTTGCTCATAACATAGAAACTTAAAAGAAAATTTGTAAATTTTACAAAATTCGTGCTATTTGAGTTTCAATCGAGTCGAGCCAAGCTTTGAATCAATTAAAGTGATTAATTTCAAAAAATCCGTGCTATTCGTGCAAGCATAAAAATGTGTTCATAATCAACTCATTTTGTAAATGATGCTCGAGCCGGGCTTTTATTAAGCAAAACTCAAGTCAAACTCTAGATACTTAGCTCATATAACAACCATAATTTTAACTTAGTGTTTATTATATTGTGTTTCCTATACTTATTTAGTTAATTTTATTCGGATATTTTAGGTGCGAAAAAATGATAGCATTTTATCATAAACCGATGACATTTTTATCTTAAAATAACATCATTTATTATCGTATTATATATAATTCTTTATGTCAATTTAATCCAAAACTATATCATACATGTATTATTGTGCCCCCCCTCCGAAAATTTTCTTGCTCCGCCACTGCCCCAAACCATTTCACCCGCATCTGACTCGCGCGGGTGATGCGGGTAGAGCGGGTACCCAATGGATAAAACAAAAGAAAAAATCAAATCAACACAAATAGCTTGTAGTCCATTTCTAACTCAAAATTACAAAGGGGGTGGGTTTCTGTATTTATATTTTTGGTCAGCAAAGTATTGAAATCATGAGCTAATTTTTTTGTTACGGTAGGCAAGAAGTAGATCGACACGGCGATCTTGAAGCCATCAAAAAGAAGGCTTGGTAGACCCTACGAAGAGGGTCGCTAGTCAAAAGAAAAAAAAATCTAAGATTACAATTACATTTAAATTTAAACCATCTAAAAATTAGAGTTCTTGCTTCTTGAAATCTGGTCCGATGACTTAGACGGCTTGCATGCAATTAAGCTGATTGATGTAGTTGTTGGCCTTGACTTAGTGGGATCTGGTTCCGACTTCCGAGTGCAGTGACCGGCAATCAAAATCTAGATAAACTTGTGGTGTTGAGAGAGAGGCTCCCATTTAGACTCAACTACGGGGAGCAAATCTTCGGCTGTCATAAATAAAATTTTGAGAAACAAGAAATTTGTTAATAGAAATAAAATCTGTGTTTGAAGCATGGTCCAAGGGTTGTTTGAATTTTTTTTTTAAATGAATGGTAGAAAAGAGATTTTAAAATGAATGGTGTTGAGAGAAAAGGGATTCAAGAGTGGTTTGTATGTAAGCCAAGAGGGTTGAGTATGAGCCTACGAGGTTGTGGTAGTGGCGGTGGCGACCGCAGCGCCTCCGCGCCAAACGGTGGTGGGTGACTTGACAATAGCCCGACCAAAGTGACCCAACGGGAGCCTTCGGGGCTGCTGCATGTGGGTTGGGAATGGCGGAAGAAAGTAGATGGTAGTGGGAAGAGGTGGTTGTTTGGTTTTTCTCTAGTGGTTTGAAATTTATAGTTTTTCGGGAGGTTTGAGATCTGGAAATTCTCGGGTTGTGACCGACGGTGGTGGAGTCAAGCGAGGCCGGAAACCACACTAGAGTCGTTAGGGGGCGGTGGATGAGAGGAAGGGGGCGGCACCGAGGTGGGAGGCAGTGTAGATCTCGGAGAATCCAAGAGAGGAGTCTCCGACAACCTTGCAACCGGGGCGCACTGGTTGAAATCATGAGCTAATTGAAATTTAAAAGTGGAAGGGTATATATCTCTAAGCTAATCATATACTAATCCAGTATATCCTTTGCTATAACGTGGACGAGCAAGTCGAGACTATATTCATTCTAATTGAAATTTGGTCGACAAAGCACTGATCAAGAATTGAGTTTGTAGAAGTGAAACTTGAAAAGGGTAAAATATTAAAATCACACACACATAAATTTTAGGGTTTTATGCGGGTTTACGGGTGAAAAATCTCCACCCATAATCCATCCTTCACCCATAATCCATACATCACCTGCTTCACCCGCACCCTCTCCACGCATCACCCACTTTTTTACGGGTTTTCAACCGCAAAATTAATGTGAATAAAGCGGGTACCCGTGGGTTATTTCCAGCCCAACCTATAAACCCAAATTGCCAAAATCAACTCAAATTATGATATGGGTCTAAGCCAACCCGTTAGTGCAATAATGTGGATTACAAACTCAAACCCAAATATGAGATCTAGTCAGGCCCAACCACGTGTTGCCCTTTTACTTTTTCTAAAATGTTGCAGTTTTAATACGCGACGATATATTCATAATGCAGCCTCTGCCCTCTGGTTTGTCGGGGAGTTTTCTCCTGCTCATTGGGGAGAGCTCTATGCCCTACCAGTTGCTTGGGCCCGATAGCAGGTCTTTGGGCCCAAGGCATATCCTTGAGCCCAAAGGTAGTCCTAATCCTTAACTAATCAATAAATAATTAAATAAAACTTTATCAAAATATATATAAATAATCCCCGGAGTGGGTTGATTTTTCTCCCGCTTGGGGTTATGGTGCGTTATCGATTCAGGTGGTGTTGCTATGCGGTTTGGAGGGATTGGTTTTTCTTCTTCGATTGATGGGGTTCTGACTATTCGGAGTCGAGTCAGGCTGGGGTCGTGGCAGGGTGTATGGAGTCGTTTCCTATTCCCGGAATGCTGCTTCCTTGGAGGTTCATCTTCACTACCCATAGGTGTTTCCTGTTGTATCGCTGGCATGCGGTGTTGCTGTTGGTAGCGCTTGGCTTCGTTCGTTCGTCTACGTCCGCATCACGTCCGGTTTAGTAGGGCTTGGTTTCTCTTTGTAGAGCTCTTGTGCTTGTTTAGTGCACCCTCGACCTTCGAGGTCCAGATTTGTCTGACCTCGAATTATTTCCTAATCAAAAAAATAATAATGCAGCATCACTTGCAACTTACAAACCCAGCAATTCCTCCTTAGCCTTTCTAATTCACAAGCAATTTTGTTCTTCTAACATTCACCTAAATATGCATGCAAACCTTCGACAAATTAAAAGAGGGGTAACATACTAGAATCCATAACTATCTCGCGACAAAAGGAAAACCGATTCGGGATCGATTTTACATAACATATGTGGCTAAACTTTGAAAACTCTATGTTTCCTTCTCACCCCAGACTCGACTATCCGGATGTCTCTCCAAATTCATCTTGGGAGATAGGAAACACAAGTCTCAATTATTTCTACTCTTACTAGTTACTACACTTTCTTCCTACACAACAAACGAACCTTCTCATGGCAAGGAACCTGAACCCCGATCGTCGTCACTGTCGTCGCAGCAGTATTGTAGCCATTCCGGGGAGGTGAGATCTCGACAGGAAGGAACTCTTCCGTGTCACAGAAGAACTGAGATCGCTCCAGATGCCTCTTGGAAGCCTCTTTACCCTGTGTACACCACAATTCAATGTTTCCACAATTAACATCCAATCAAACACCACATTAAACTAAAGCGTCAAAGCTTTGAACAAGAGCGGCCAACCTGGACAACAGCTCGGGTGATGGCACAAATCTTGGGGCATTGGTAGAAATTGATCCATCTCATCCCACTCCAACACTTGTAAAACTTAAAAGCGGCTCGTGCGTTGGTGAAATTCACAAATGCATAGCCCAAATTGCCTTTCTTACTGCAAAAACATGGCCATTAAATCAGCTAAAAAATGTCACCCATAACAACAACGAGTTTATAATTGATAATGATAAGGCGCACATGAAATCGAAGGGGAGGTAGACGAAATCGTATGCAGCTTGGGGCTTGGCGGAGGCCCTTGAGGCCACTGACTTGTTCTGTTCTCTGCAGTGCTCATCCAACAGATCCAACAATTCATCCCTCCTGCAAACATCATCCACTAATCTATCAAGTTTTGTGTTTCATCTGTTCAATAAACATATTTTTGGATGGAAGGTAATTTCAATAAGGTACTTAGTCCACAGTTTCTAACATCTCAGAAATTAGAGTATCAATAAGGAAGGTACTTTCAATGGAAATTAAATTACATACCTAAATACATTTTAACTCAAAAATCATAACAAAAAAAAAACCAACAAAAGGCATTTTACACCTTGATAAATGTTCGCTGGTTTCAAATAAATTAATTAAATTAAATATAATAGACATCTAATTACATACCTACAGACATTTAAACTCAAAATTCATAAGAAAAAACCCACAAAAGCATTATACACCTTGACAAATATTCATTGATTTTAAATAAATACAATAGATTGTTAAGTCCAAATTTGACTAAAATATGAATAAATAGATATAATTTTTTTTTAACAAAAAATGAACACAACTTGTGTTTTCTAGTTGATAACAGATGGACAACATACAACAAGCTCCAACAATTGAAGAACGTGAACCCATTTGTTTAATTATTTGAACACTGGATATGATTTCTGATCAAGAAAAAAACGAGGAAGGAGGGGAGAGAAAGAGAAATGGAGGCGGTACCTGAGGCGGGTAGGGATGTTTCGTATCATCAAAGTTGTAGTTCCCATCTTCAACCCAGAGACACTAACACCGGAAGGCCGCCCCGGCCTGACGCCGTTGAACTCGTGAGGATGAGGAGAGGGGGTGGCCATGCCCATGCCCATGGGAGGCTGAAACCAAGGCTGGGGCTGGTAGTAAGCGACATACCCATACCCGTAAAGGCATCCGTAGCCGTAGTGTAGGCCGAACGGGGCGGGGTTGACGGGGCTGCAGGCCACCGCGGGCGGCTGGAAGGAGAAGGCGGCCTCCTGTGGCGGGTAGGGGAAGGTGTTGGGCAGGAAATTAGGCGGCGGCCATGAGGAGCAGCTGGACGGCGAGGCCAGGGAGGGTGATCCGCTGCCGCTGCCGCCTCCGCCAGAGATGATGGGCTCGATCCTCACCATTGATTTCTTGCTAGGGTTTGTGGTCTGTTAAGGAAAAAAAATGTGGGGAAGGAAGTAGGGAGGTGAGGAAGTGAGAGTAACATCAGCAACAAAAAACAAATATAAGAGGAGGGAGGCTTGCTTGCCTGGCAGCAGTGAGCCGGCTCGTGATGCAGAAGAGTAGGGAGTGCCTCACTTTTTCTTTCTTTCTTTTTTCCGAAGCAAATGGCCAAAACACATCACCTTGTACTCTTGGAGATTACTTGCACTATGTTTTTTTTTTTGTGTAAATTATATTTTCAAATCCATTTTCCGGCTTATTTAACAATAAAAAAAAAGTTGAATGTATTTTATTTAACAATAAAAAAAGTTAAATTATATGTTTTTCTTAAAAAAATTCAAACATTTAAATATACATATACTCGCTACTTCCATTAAAAAATACATTTATTACTCCATTTGTTCCCTATAAACAACCCCTTCCTCTTCATAACTCTCACACCTTTCCCAATCCTCCCTCCTACCTTTCAAAAAATTCTATCATCTTCATAAACACAATAATAATAATAATAATAATAATAATAATAATAATAATAATAACAACAACAACAACAATAATAATAATTATAATTACAATTATAACTATAATAATGATAGCTTTATATATTTGAAGCAAAAAAGAAATAGATCACCAAAAGTAAGTTAATTAATAGTTCGGGACGGGACTCGCTAATAATTTGCTGAAAAAAGTGAAAAACTAAGATGGACGTCTTAAACTGACATGACAGTTGAAAAATAAGCTAAGGGTCTGAGATGGGGTTCACTGGTAAACATGCTTTGAGGATGAACAGCTAATTGGCTGGATTTGTGTAGAGATGAAATCGTTTTCTTTTTCTTTTTACTGTTTTTTATGTTTGTTATGTTTTTGAGGTTCGAATTTTTGTTCTTGTCTAATTAGCTTTTTGGAAAACTTTAAATAATTTTGCAGGAAAAGGAAAGAAGATGAAAAGAGCAAATCAAAGTCGGAGAAGACGTCGTCTGGGTCTACTCATTTCCCCCCAAACTGTCCAAAACCCCAATCAATAAAAATGGGTTAAAAAAACCCTACTACTATGGATATGTATGGATGCACATGTTTTTTTTTACGGAAATTTCGGGAGATACCCCTGGAGTATTGTAATTTTTGCGAGGTATACAACTCTTTTGCATATTTCGCGTGTTACCCCTAAGGTTTTGATTTTTTTTCGCCCAGTGCCCTTTCCGGTTAACTTTAACATATTCCGTTAGTTTTCAATTAAAAAAAAAAGAAAGAAGGAACGGAGTGAGAGAAGAAAGAAAGAATTGGGGCCGATTGAAGCACGGGCTTCCTCCTCCTCCGCTCCTCCTCCGCCTCCATCCCTTCCTCTTCGCTGGCGCCGGGCCGATTGAAGGAACTGTACGGCTTCCTCCTCCTTCGCCTCCATCCCTTCCTCTTCGCGGAAACTAGATTGGCTTAGATCTGCTCAACTATGGAACCAATCTCAAGATCCGCCTACCACCGCCGCCGACGAGGTTCACTTGGTCCCTCAAATCCCTAAATCATCTTCTTTGCATAATCTCTACTTTTGATTGAAAAAATGCTCTGAAATTTGGGTTCAGGAGCTTCATAAATCAAGTCGGTCGAGGAAGGTCTCGGTTGTGGAGATGAAGAACAATGGAGTCGCATTTCACCCTTTCTAGAACTCAATGGAGATCGCCACCCCCACCGCGGCTCCAACTCCGACCCCAGCGCCTGCAACCTCCGCATCCATCCCTTCCTCCGCTCCTCCTCCTCCGCTAGGGCTTCCTCCGCCTCCGCCTCCATCCCTTCCTCTTCGCTGGCGCCGCTCTGCCGTCCTCCCCAATCGAAGCTCAGCAGCTCCGACGCCTTCTTCTCCATAGCTCGCCCTCAACCATCACCACACCGTCAGACCGTCGACGTCTACCTCCGCCCACCATTGCCGGACCACTTCCGTCCCTCGCCTAACCCTCATCGGCTTCCTTCCGATCTCCGTCCTCACCCTCAAGCCGCCGGCAGCCACCCTCACCGGCTTCCCTTCTGCCACCGGCCCTCCCCTTCCCGGCTCGCCTTCCTCTCCCTCATCGCCATCCTCGCTTGGCCAGATCTGGTCTCTTCGCTTTTCTCTCTCTCACTCCGTTCTTTCTTTTTTTTCTTTTTTCTTTTTTAATTTTAAAATTGAAAACTAACGGGGCATCCACTAGTTCCGTTAGAACCGGAAAGGCTATGGGCGAAAAAAATCAAAACCTCAGGGGTACCATGCGAAGTATGCAAAAGAGTTGTATGCCTCGCGAAAATTGCAATACCCCAAGGGTATCTCGCGAAATTTCCGTTTTTTTTTTATTAACTACTAAAAAAAGTAGTAGAATAGCTTATTTTGTGTATGGGTTCTTATTTTAACTAGTTTATAGTTAAAAAAAAAAAGTTAAAAAAAAAGGCAAATCAACAAGCTTATTTGGTGTTTATTTTGTTTATTTGGTTTGAAATTATCATAATACCCCTAATAACAACCAAATAAACTCCACTTTTTACAAATAAACTCTTTTTTTGTCTCATACGGTGTTTATATTATTCCATAATATTTTAACCTTTATTTTACATAATTTTTCAATTTCAACTGTTTTTAAATTTTAGTCACTTTTTAAACTCCGTCTCATACTGTCCCTATAGCTTCCAAAACGGTGGAAATTATTTTGCAATCTTTACACTTTGGGTTAAAAAAAACTCCTACTCCAGCTTCCAAAACCTTGAGTTTTTTTTTTTGCACCTAATTTAGATGGAATATCTCACGATTTATAAAATCATATAATTAGATTATTTTTTTATTATTATTTTTAAAATCGTGACGGCATATATATTCTCATAATTTTCAAAGCGATAATAACGGTGAAGACACAACTAACATAATCAAGTTAAATTTTTACAAACTAAATTTTGATGGATCTTTCTGTGTATCCGGATTAGGTACTTTTGAGTTCGTTATTCGTGACGACGCAGCTAACATAATCAAGCTAGGTCGGGGAACTTGCAACAATTCGTCTACAATCTTCTCAAAAGCTTTAGCCCCTAGACAAGGAGTTTTAGGTGCAAGACATTTGGGCCTTGATAACCTGCTTATTGAAGGGGATAATCCCAGAGTCATTAACGTCTTTCTGGGGGACTGGGTCAACCCATGGAATATTGAGCTGGTCCAATCAGATACGAGGAATTTATTATCATTATTCTCTAATGTTTCAATTCGTCATATTTTCAGGGAAGCTAATAATGTGATTGATATGGTTGCACGCATGTCTTACAGTATCCCCGTTGACAGTTATTTGGAGAATGATTTAGAGCCTCAAGTTTTCGTCTGTAAGGACACTCTAGGACGAGTTGCAGCTAAAGGGCGGTAGCTAGTTCTAAATATTTTCCTGTTTCAAAAAAAAAAAAAACGATAATAACAGTGATACGGAGTATTTTTAACTGACCATTCCGAAATGGTTCATCGGAAAGGACTTGTGGGTAGTACTCATAGGTCCCCGGTTCGAACACCGGAATGACCGCTCTTTATTTACCAATTGAAGGAGTATTTTTAACTGTGGAAAAAAAAGTTTAAAAGATCACATTTGAATGACATCCAGATCAGAAAGTTGTAATCATAAAATCTAATGCTGCGCTATTTACTGTATTTGTTTGTGGATTGATTTGGATCAATTAATTAACCATATTAAGCCAAAAACAAATCTAAAGTAATCATAACTTCGTAGTAGTAGTATTAAATGGGCACACGAACACATAAAATGTGTAGGACAATTTAAAGGGGATCGGAGCATCATGACTTGTGAGTAGCAGTTGTGTTTTCCAACATGAAGATGAACACCATCCAAGCAAGAGTTATCTACCAGTATATGACTAGTAGGCCGGCCGGATTTATAATATTCGGAGTTTTTTTTTCATTTTAAAAAAACCTTTAAATGATGATCAAATTATTCTTTTCATCGTTTCAATTTTCGATATGTTTATGTAAAAAAAAAATCTATTAAAAAATATTACTCCCTCCGTCTCGAAATTCATGTCGTTTTAGCTCTTTAGTTTTGTATCAAAATAGATGTCGTTTTAGGTTTTCTAGGTAGTGGATAGTAATGATTTGTATTGATTTGTGTGTTGTTGACTTTTTTGAAGGTTTTGATTGGTTAAAAAATATAGTGGGTAATAAAATTAATGAAAAAGTTAGTGGAATGATGATGTTGATTGATGGATGAGTGTTTTTATTAAAATTTGTGCATAAGGCTAAAACGACATGAATTTCGAGACGGATGGAGTACGGAGTATTATTTTACTAATTTTATCATGTATCTATTAAAAAATTGCAGTATATGTCATTTTACTTTTAAACACATTTTTATGAGTTAAAAACTCTATGAAATTATATTTAAACATTAATAAAAAAATATATTTAATACAGCTTTCGTTTCTGAACAAAAACACGTCATTTTCCATTAATATTTATTTTTTAAAAATAATAAAAGCAACATAAAATATCACTATTTTTTAATTATATTTTATATAATTTTATAATTATTACTAATAAGTACATTATACTCCCTCCGTTTAAAAATATAGTTCTTTTTAGACTTAAAATTTTGTTTAGAAATATAAGTTCTTTTAGGTTTTCGAGGCATTGAGATAAGAGAAAAATAACTTTTTGAGTTGTTTTGTGAAATGTTATTGATTGATAATAGTAGTGGATAATTAATGATGGGTATAAAAGTAATATTTTTAGACTTTTCTTAATATGTATGCAAAAGTCTAAAAATATTATTTTTATATCCCTCATTAATTATATACTACCATTATCAACCAATAACATTTCACAAAACAACTCAAAAAGTTACTTTTCTCTTATCCCAATGCCTCGAAAACCTAAAAGAACTTATATTTCTAAACAAAATTCTAAACCTAAAAAAACCTATATTTTTAAATGGAGGGAGTAATAAAATTTATGGGAAAGTTAGTGGAATGATGATGTTGATTGATAGATAAGTGTTTTATTAAAACTTGGGCAAAATTCTAAAACGACTTAAATTTTGAGACGGAGGGAGTATTAGTTAACAAAAAATCTGATTTTTTTTTTATACTCCGTGGTTTTTACTATCGTATATAAAAAGGATGTAGGAGTAAATTACATATTTTATCGAATAAAAAAATCAAATAAAAATAACAATTTACAGTACGGAGTACTCCGTAACATTTTGTTAATAATGCGGGTTTTATCCGTTTAGAAAACCCAAATTTATGAAGAGGTAAGATGAGGGGGGGTGAATGATTGAAATCTTGGGCATTAAATGCAAAGGAAGATTCGATGTGATTGCAATTTGAAGTGTGAATAGGGGAGTATATAGGGCTTTAGCCTTTGAATTTGAAGGATCTCCTCGCCAACCGGAGCAAATCCTATGTCATAAGTTCCCGCCTCACAACCTGTCTCATAAAAATATTTTATCTCTAAAATAAAATTTAAAAATTTAAAAAATATACTGTATTTAGATTTTACAAACTTATTATAACATAGTTTACAAACTCATGAAAAAATAAATAATTATCAAAATATTCAAAGTTTTAAAATATTTATAAAAATATTCATTTTTAAAATAAGTGTAGTTTTATGTTTTCTAGACAATTTAATAGATTGATTAATGAAAATTGTATTTGTTAACTATTTTTTCTCTCAAACTCTTCATTTATTGGTTGAAAAAGTTAATAAACATTTAATAAATGATAAGATTTAAAAAAACGTATAAAACCAATGATAATTATCACTTTACTTAAAAACTGTGTCAAAAGCTAAAACAACACTTATTTTTAATCTAAGGGAGTATAGATTAATTTTTACTATGTATTCGTATAAGATTTAATCAAATTGAAATATTAGGAAATTCTTTTAGTTAAAAGTCTTTATTATTTGCATTGGAAATTATATTAATATTTATTGTTAGTGGAAGAGCGTGAAGAAAGTAAGGTTTTACTTTTTTTTTTTTTTTTTTTTTTGTAGGCAGTAAGGTTTTACATTTAGTGTTAGTCCACATTTTTTTTTTAATGAAAAGTCTACATTTTTCTATTTTATTTAAAATTAACATGAATTTGTTGAATAGATTGACCATTAAACCCTTGTGTTGGGAAGGTGCAATGTAATCATCATGCATGTAGTCACGTAAGAGGGGAGGCCTACAGCTGCTTTGCCAGTGAATGAGTAGATTTTTGTCCCGTTCATTACAAGATTAATCATTTTTAACATTCGTATAAGCGACTACCTAAGCTGAATCAAAACATATATGCAAAAAGGCTAAAAAGCTCTCTTTTCGCTTCCTAGATGAGAGAGGGAACTCCGAATGTATATTTTTTATATATATATTCTTATTTAGTTTTGTTGTATATTTTTTCCGATTCTATTCCCTAAAATAGAAATAGAAAGAAAGCAAAAATATATAATTATATATTCATAATAGAATCAAAATGGAGTAATAAAAATAGAAAATAACGAATAGAATAATATACAAACCAATATATAAAAAAACATCGAAAAGAAAAATACGAAAAAGGATTTGTTGAGTTGTTCTGCCCAGACCGTCGACCTTTTGAAAAAGAAAAGATGTCTTTATTCTTTCATTTCCAAGAAATAAAATCGTATAAAAAAAATAGGACAAATAGAGAAAAGCCGGCTATCGGAGTCGAACCGATGACCATCGCATTACAATGAATCTTCTCTCCCAGAAAACACAATCTCTCCTGCCTTTTCTTGTTTTGATATATGTTGCTGATAAATTCAAAAACGTAAAAGTTACTAAAATACGAAAAAGATTTTTTAATAAAAGCATGTTACCATTACTCACCATTCTATCTATCATATCTTGCACATCACTAGAAAAACTCCCATCCTTTTTTTGACGAGCTCTTTTCCATAAGTCTTGTCGTCCTCCTATAGTGCCAAGCTCTTTTCTCTAAACATCCAAAATAATATCAAGTTTTATGTAATGTAAAAATTAAGATGCAAAGTATTGAAGACAAACCTAAACATATCTAAATTGTTACCAGTTGTTCACGTATCCCAGGATAACCTTTACGAGATCCGCGATAGGGGTACTCAACCTTGAGAGATAGTTGTCAATGTGCCTCACTTGATTCCTATTATCAAGCAAATGTTTATCCATAATAATTGAACATTTATGGATTATAATTTCTTCAAATTAGTAAAGAATGCTCGAGTGTTACCTGAAACTCTTGGGTTTGTCTACTCTTAGTAAACTCACTCCATTGATCTTCACTAATGTATTGAGTATACAATTCTGGAGGGCTCGGAAGAATCTCATCATCTTTATCATACATATGGAATCTTGTCAAGTCTGATTTGAACTTCCTCCATAGTGTGTTTGCTACCTTTAACATCCATTCCTTCTTTTGCATTGGAAGAACAAAAGCCGTCTACAAAGCATAGAGTTAAAACAATAGTTAATTATAATTCAATTTGTACTGAATTTGAACCTTAAAATTAAGATATACTTACCAAAACTTCTTTCCAAACCAAATCCTTTAGTGTTTGTGGAACAACCCGCCAATCAGAATATATGATTGGCACCAACCGCTTAACAGTCGTGCCAATAAAGCTCTTCAACTCAGCTGCATGTGGCCCAATGGACTGCCCGTGATCATCCCATTCAACTTCAAACTTATCACCCTTGGCAATTGCTTTAGTAACCTCCTTTGCCATGGTAGCTCCTCTAGTTCCACGTGATGTTGAAGACGCTACATTTTTAGTTGTAGCTGAGTGCTTCTTAGAAGTCATCTGCATTACAGAAAAAGAACATTTGTGAGTTATAAAAATGAATATAGTAAAATAAATTTAAATAAATAAATGAAGATATAAATAAACATAATACACTAATGCATACATATTCTTATATTTGGTTGTGTTTTGTTTTCTTCTTCTGCTTTGATGTATTAGAGGTTTCGCTTTGTGGTTGGTTATCTTCATTAAGCCATATGCCTTCTGCGTGATCATCTCTTATATAAATCTCTTGGTTCTCATCTTCGAGACGAGGTGTCACCGAAAATATGCTAGAACTCTCTTCACACGTATCTTCACCATCTTCATAAATGTTCCTCATTTGGGTTGACATGACAACAGACCACCTTCGGTCAATAGGGTCTTGAACATAAAATATTTGTCTAGCTTGTGTGGCGAATATAAATGGGTCATCAGTATAACCAACTTTATTAAGATCAACTAAAGTGAATCCCATTTCATCGTTCTGAAGACCACTATTATTATCCACCCATTTACAATAAAACATAGGGAACTGTATTGTATCAGTATAGATCAGCACCCAAATCTGCTCAATTACCCCATAATATGACATACTTGCATACACAGGATTCTTGTCTTTTGCACTAGCCACATGCATTGCCCGAGCCACTAATGTCACGCCACTATTCTGTTGTACACTTTTATCATCTTGGTCCTTGGTATAGAATGTACAATTGCCCACTTCCATGCTTGTGAAACTAATCACTTGACTTTTAGGACCTTGAGACAGCCATTTCAAATCATCTGAGACACTTTCCCCTGATTCCATCATGTCAATTATCAACTTTCGAAACCAATTACCAAAGGTTCGGTTGTGTTCAGTTGCAACCCATCTGTCATCCTTGGCATTTCTAGGATTGGCACTTTTCACATACTTCACATGATCTTCGATATATGGTTGAACTTCTTCTGTATTGTGAAGCACATATAGATGTGCTTTTCTGAGTAATTCATGGTCAACATTCATAGTACTGAGTGTTGATGTTCCCCTCCACTCTACTTGGACCGAAGGATGTCGTTTTGGGAGACCAATGGATTCAACATCTGTCAAGTAATCACTGCAAAATTCAACGGCTTCTTCCATGATGTAACACTCAACAATGCAACCTTCAGGCCGATTTGGATTCTTCACATAACCTTCAATATTTTCATGTATCGCTCAAATGGGTACATCCATCTGAGGTAAATAGGGCCACAAAGTTGAACCTCTCGAACTAAGTGCAATGTCAAATGCACCATGATGTCAAAAAATGCAGGTGGGAAGTACATCTCCAATTGACAAAGGGTAACAACAATACCCTTCTGCAAAGTTGACAATTCTTGGGGCTTAATCACTTTACTACATAGTTTCTTAAAAAAGAAACAAAGATTTGTAATGGCAAATCGTACATGCTTGGGTAATATGGAACGTATAGCTATGGGCAGCATTTGTTGCATCAGAACGTGACAATCATGAGATTTCAATCCTACGAGCTTCAAGTCTTTTAATGACACAAGACTTCTAATATTGGAAGAATAACCCTCTGGAACTTTGACATCATGAAGAAAATTACAAAATTCCTCCTTTTCCTTCTTTGATAGAGTATAACAAGCAGGAGGTAAGAAGGTCCTTCTTCCATCCGTTACTGGTGCTAATTCCCCTCTGATATTCATCTCAACATAATCCTTTCTAGCATTAATGCTATCTTTTGACTTCCCAGGCACATTGAGCAATGTTCCAATAACACTGTCACATATATTTTTCTCAATATGCATCACATCGAGACAATGCCTCACAAAGAGATCTTTCCAATATGGAAGTTCAAAAAATATCGATCTCTTTTTCCAACCATCCACTGAATCAATGCGTCCTGTTTTTCCAAATGTCATCTCTATATCTTTAACCAAATTGAACACTTGCTGACCGGATAATGGGAGTGGAGCCATTTTATCTTCAGGCGATCCATTGAAAGCATTGCGTAATTTCCGATAACGATGGCCTGAAGGCAAGAATCTACGATTTCCAAGGTAAACAGTCTTCTTACCATGCTTCAATTGCCAATAACATGTTTTCTGTAAATAAATAGGGCATGCATGGTGTCCTTTAATAACATATCCCGAAAGGTTTCCATAAGCAGGAAAATCATTTGTAGTGCAGAATAACATTGATCGAAGACGGAAATTCTCTTTACGATGTGCATCATAAACATCAATACCATCTTCCCACAAGAGCTTCAAATCTTCCATAAGACGTTCCAAATAAACATCAATATCGTTTCCCGGTTGCCTCGGCCCCGAAATCAACATTGATAACATCATGTATCTACGCTTCATGCAAAGCCACGGTGGGAGATTATATACCACCAAAACCACTGGCCATGTACTGTGATTACTCCTAAGATTACCATGAGGGTTCATACCATCCGTGGAAAGAGCAAGGCGTAAGTTTCTGTTTTCTTTTTGAAACTCAGGGTATAATGCATCAATTGTTTTCCATTGTGGAGAATCTGCAGGGTGTCGAAGATTCCCATCTTTTTTTCTTCCATCTGCGTGCCATGTCAGATTCTTTGCATCCTTAGGGTTACCAAACAAACATCGAAATCTTGGTATTATTGGAAAATACCAAAACACCTTTGAGGGAGCACCATTCTTCTTATACCGCGGAGCTTCACATTTAGGGTTTGGGCACTTATCCAAGGATTCATATTCCTTTCGGTAAAGTATGCAATCATTTGGGCATGCATGTATTCGCTCATAATTTAATCCTATAGAGCGCAAGATCTTCTTTGCCTCATATGTACGTTGAGGAAGACAATTATCCGGTGGAAGCATTTCCTTTAGAAGCTCAAGTAATGCTGTAAAGCTCTTATCTGTCCATCCATGGCTGGCTTTCAAGTTGTACAGTTTTAGAAGAGCAGACATTCTTGTAAAACTTGTGCAACCAGCGTACAAGGGCTTCTAAGCATCACTTAACAAGCTTTCAAACGTATCCTCCTTGTTTTGAAAATTGCCCTGGGCATCGTGTATCATATCATCAATCCGATCAGCTTGAAATGAATCACATCTCACATTTTCTTCTGTCTCATGACAAGTCGAGCAATCATTAGCTTCCTCTCCATGCCATATCCATCGTGTGTACTCTTGAGAAATACCTTCAACAATAAGATGGTCCCTTATTTCGTCCTCGGTAATCCATTTCATGTAACAGCACCTTACACATGGACAACGTATTCTCTTTGGATCAACACCATGGTCAAGGGCAAACTGAATGAACTCCTCAACACCATCAGCATATTCTTGAGACAAACGACTTTTTCGCATCCATTCTCGACAAATAGTTCTAAATATTTAAATAGAATTAAGAATTGCATCTGTAATATTATAGTTCCTAATTTCTAAATATATGCACAACTATAATATAAGAGGATGTCAACCATTCCAAACAAAACTCAATAATCAAATAGCACGGAAGTCAACCATTCCAAACAAAACGCAATAACCAATAATCAAATAGCACAAAACACGGGATAAAACAACACAAAAATATATCATTAAATCAAACGCTAATGATATATTTTATCTATAATGAAAATAAGTATTCTCGGTGGTTGACAAAACATATTGTTTACTATTTATTTATGCTTTCTAGTATAGTTAAAATATTAAATTATTTTAAAAAAAATCATAGTTATTAGTAATAATGAAATCGCTAAGTATAGGAGGCGGAGATTAGTGATAAGCTCTATCAGAACTCCCGGTTTAAAAAAATCATCATTACTATTTATGCTTTCTAGTATAGTTAAAAATATTTTTTTTAAATTATCTTCTTAGATTCCGGTTGAAACAAATTAACCATAAGTTATTCTATAGTTGACTCAACACGAGAACTTATGTTTTAACCGGGAGTTCTTATAGAGCTTGTGTTGAGCAGATTAGTGATGATAAAGAGGCGGAGAAGCTGATGCTAAGTTCTCTAGCTAAGACAGAAAGGGAAAAGAATGAAATCTCTAAGTACATTAAACTGGAAGCTGAGAAGGGCTGGTCGATAACTATGGGCAGGAAAAGCAAAACAAGATAGGTAAGAAGCCTTGACAGTAAGGAAATTTATTTATGACAGATTTGACAGCTTGTGTGATAATCGTTTTCAGCACTTGCTAAGAGCTGAGATGAACAGTACCTTGGATGAATTTGCTCAACATGGCCGAACAGAATGTGAGGTTAGCTTGGTTTTTAATGTATAGGGTTAAATTTGGAGCTTAGATTTTTTATATAATAGTGCAAGGGGCTTTAATTAAGTTTGTCACTCTTGAGCTGAGAATGGTTAAATTTGGATAGTGTTTTACACTCTTGAGCTGTTTGTGATATTCTCTCTCTTTGATTGATTCACTTATAGCTCTTTTCTTGCTGTTGTTATGGTATTTTCACACAGTCCAAATGTTTAAGCGTGATTGTTCATAGGCCTTAGAGTCGAGGATGTGTATTTTAATGTTGATTTTACGTAATGTGGATACTCTTGGGGAATAGCTTAATCTCTAAATGCTGTTTAATATTTCTTAGGCCTTAGAGAGTTAGCAAGTTATTTTTTCCAACCTTACTTTTAAATGTCAAATTTTTATTTATTTTTATATATCTGAGTGCTTGAAAAATGACTTTCCTATATATTCATCTGAAATTTGTTCTCAACTACATGACGGACTAGTTAAGGTCAGAAGACCTAGTGATTACAACCCCTCACTTGCTACAACACCAAATTGACTGCACTTTATGCGTGACCAGCTGATCGACTGTATAATGTGTACAAAGATTTTTGGCCTCTTCGATCTCAATATACTGTATTAGAAAGAGTGTTGAGATTATCTCCATTCATATAGGAGTGAGTATGTACGTACACTCTCCACAGAAATGACAAAGAAAAGACGAGGATATGGCCAAAATGGCCAAATAATGCACTTCTATAGCTTTAGCCCCTGTATATTAATTGTACAAAAAACATTTAAAGTGGCCACTATATATCTCCAAAGGACACTCCAACTCCAACTGAACTACAGACATGAAGACAACCCCACAAAACAAGCATTTGTCACCAATGGTGCTAAGATAACACCCCCATCTCCCTTGCTTACATTTTTCTTTTACCATCATAACCATTATTGAAAATCATATGGGTCCTACTCCCACTAAAACAATACTCCCTATATATTATCACACCCATCAACAGCTTAATTGGATCCTTTCATCAACTGATTGAAGAGGCCAGGGAAGAGATGATTATTTTGTTTGCTTAATCTGTTCAACATCAAATTATGGCCCCCCTCTCAAAATAAAAATAAAATATGGCCCCTTTTTGAAGTGTTTGTTGTTAGCTATATCTCTTCTTTAAATTCAACGGGAAATCCCTTCAAAGCTGATGTATGAAGCATATGTTTATCCATGGGTTTCTACTCTTTATAATAGCCATCAGTAATGACGTTCAATGTCAATTGACTGCACTTTATGTGTGACCAGCTGAATGTGCTTAATTTGTTGTTTTTGCAAATCCTTTAACCCCAATCACTGGAAACGGTTAATATATTCTGGAAAAAGCCTTATAAAAGCAGAAGTAGATATGGACTAGTTGTGACTCATTCATAAGCATTCCTTCCCACAAAACAGAAGGTTGAATTGTATTGTATGGCATCAGATTAAGGACCCTTTTCAACATCAAAATGATATCCCAGGCCCCAGCCACTCAAATAAAGAATAAAATCAAAAGGTGCATCTTAATTCTACCAAAACTCAAACAGATAACTAACAAGCAAGTTTTCCACATCAATAATTTCAATAAAATAGGGAAATTTCAATTAACAATTGCAATTATTTAGGACTTCATGTTAGCTATTTGAGGGATGAACCGGCTAGTGAAATTTCAGAGTTGCATTTTCGGAATAAACATCACAATGTTAAATCAAAGTTGCAATTTTTCCCCAAAATCGGTTTAGGATTGAATATTATCGTACCTTTAATAGAGGATTCGAGCAACTATGACAATTAGCAGAGTTGGAAATGAATTGGGGCAAGCGCGCACGCAGATACGATGGCTCAACCGTACGTCTTCGGCAGTCGCCCCTTGGTCAACGATGGCTCCAATCGGCTGAATAACCGTCGGTGATTTGGGGGCTATGATGGCAAAAGGGATGAAACAACTGGTGATGGTGGTTGCAGGGTTGCAGCGAGAGGCTCCCGGTTGCAGGCCGGGTTGAAGAGAGGGAACGGTGGAAGGAGAGATCACAGGCGGGGGTACCTAGTGGCTGATTTTAGGTTTTGGATTTAAATCCTATTATTAAAAATTAAAAACAATCTTTTTTTTTAGAACAAAAATTAAAAACAATATATCTCGATCCGTAACCAATTCGGGATAAATATAAAATCTATTAAAATACCACCCTTTTATATACCGGGTTTTCAACCGGGATGTATTATGTCTTACCAAACGTTGCATTTCCTTTATAATATATCCCGGACAAGTTACAAATACGAGATATAAAAGAGCAAGATGAATTTTTAAGCCAGAAAGCAACGGAACCGTGATATATAAACTGGGATAAATTAGTGTTTTTGGCCTAGTGTGGCTAGCTGTGACAGATAACCGGTTTGTTTCGACCGGTCCTTCATGATGCAATTTTCTCGGGTGGCATGCGCCTTTGCTTTAGTACGTCTAGGCGTTCTTCGTCTCTTCACTGCCCAAAGAGATTCCCGATGTATCGCTGGCCAGCGGTGCTGTTTCATGACGGTGCTTAGCTTCGTTCGTAGTTTACATCCCCAACATGCTAGATTTAGTTTTGTCTAGATTCATCTTTTGTATGGTGCGCTTTTGCTTATTATATTGCACCTTTTCTGGTTTCGATTGTATGTTTCGATGGTCGTCTGTCTACCGACTTATCGAACACATTATTAGGGTTATTAGGGTTAGTTGCTCATGCTTACCAAATGCAATATCTCAATTCTTTAAAGCCAAAGATGATGAAAAATAACCCTAATAATGTCCCAAAATAATAATCTCCTAAAGTCTACCAAAAGAAAAGCTAAAATAGCCCTAATTAGAAAAAAGGTTTCGGCCATCAATCGTCGATATAGCCTAACAAAGCCACGACCAGGTCGGGGTCTGCTCGCTCAGGATGGCCACGGGTGTGATCGGCTCAGCACAAGTGCGACCTCAGTGCCTTCGGACGCTCGGCGGGGAGGAGAGGCCCGCCTATATGAGTCTGGGGGAAGAGGCTCATAACGCAAGCATCAAGGGCACGTATAGCATCCGTTTGTAGCATTGCCTAGGTACAAGCCAAAGCGACGTCACATAATCCCAAAGGTTGCCAAAGCGCAATGTTTCAGTGCGTCTTGGTGCCAAAAAAAATAAAAAAAAATAGCCAGCGCGGCCAAGCGGCCTAATGGTTGGACGTCATGTGGCGGCGCTTGTATTTATTAAACTTTATATGTAAATTTCAGCATTTCTGTAATTGGAAAAAATTACTTTTGAGCTTAATATAATTTTATATACCCATAGACACCCATCTTACATATAGTTATTTTAAAAAAAAACCATTTAAATAATACTCCTATAGTATGGCTACCATTAAAAAATTAATTTTTCACACATTTTGCCTATAAATAAGGCAAGAAAGCTCTCTTCCTTATTACATATTAATATCTCACCATCTTAACCTCTTTAAAATGGATCCCAATTAAAATTATTACTATTCTTCTCAAGTATATTACTAAAAAACCCCTATATGGTTGTTTATCCAAATCAAAGTGTTCATCCGAACGCAAATGTGTTTCCCAATCTATCAAAGCATATTAAGTTGTTGTAGAGGAAGACTTGATTGAGCATACTTGACAGAAATTTTGAACACATGGAGTTGATAATTAGATGAGAATGTTGAAGCTATCTACTTGACAGAAATTGGAAAAGCATGTCGTGTAACGTTTGTTTTAAATACAATTCAATGTTTATTATTATTATTATTATTATTATTATTATTATTATTATTATTAATTATTATAATAATAATAATAATACGTAGTAATGAATAATCAAATTAATGAGTAAATAAAAAAATAAAAAGTAACTTAAAGCTCAAAACTCACACAGTACATGCTTTTTCAATAGACTAGGGTGGCAGACCCGTGCTACGCACGGGACATTGTTTTTATGGTATAAGTAGTAGAATTAGGCATCGAAACGATAAAGATTTGAGTTTACATACCCGATTTCTATTGGTAGTACCATGGAACAACATTGGTTATCTTTCTTCAGAAGTATCTTTGCAGTTCGGACTTCGGGAAGCTTAGTTCCTGAATGCATCCTGTATTCTCACACTGCCCTACGCATGATCTAACAAAGTAAAAAAACACTTATCAATGACAACAGGCATGAGAAAATATCAGTTGCAAGAGTGAGGAAACCGAAATACAGCATGTGTCAGCAAAGAAAACTCAGTGAACTGCATTGCATTACAAATAGCACAATGAACTGCACTGCATTAGGAATTCAAATGTAGGAATATGTCTTGTTTACCTAAAAATGGAAACTCTTTGAGTCCCTGCCTACACACCATACTTCAGCCCAAATCCTCCACCTCAAACTCAGTGATCTTCCTTTACAGGCTAAACACTGACAGTATAGACAACCAAAACAGAATCGTAAGCAATTCACACACACTGAAACCCAAGAAATGACTTATCGCCCCTATTGGCAAACATGTGTCATTCTTTAGTTGGAACATGAAACATCTAAGCTTATTTTTAAATTAGTAAGAAAAGCATAAGTAATTATATAAAACCTAAAATGAAAAGAACCCAATACAAACACACAAAAAGGGGCAAAATTGATAGATTTTATATCACTAAACCAAGCAAGATACCCAAGAAAGAGTGTGACAGAGAGAGAAAGTGGCAATCAACCACCAGGCGCCTCTGAACCAACTTGAGAGCTCAGATGTGTGTTTGGATTTGTCTCAGGAAATAGGGTACATCATTGTTAGTTGACACCATCGCCCTTTTTACTCTACTCTACCAATGTCTTGAGGCCATCCGTGACTGCTGTAATTGTTACTCTACAAACTCAAAAACATACACAATCTAAAATATGGAATTAAGAACAATGATCAATTTGTTTGCAAATGCTCAACAAAATGCATAAATGAAATCCTAGTTCCAAACATACTGTATGGGCTAATATATCTCCAAGCCTAAAAAATATATTCACTATCGATTTTGGATTCAATTTCAATCAATTTTACTTTGCTACCATAAGTGACATCATTGACTAAGGCCATACAATATTAAAAAAAAAATATTCACTGTCTATTCAATATAAAAAAATGCATATGTTTTAGCAAGAGCAAACAAACAACAGCAATAAATTGAACAACAGTAGCAGCAATCCAACATGAACATATATGTCGATTTCCAACAATTACCCTGATCAAACAGAAATCAAACAACCCTAACAAACAACAATTGTACGTCCATAATCGATCAGTAATAAAACAACCCCAATCAAACAGTAAAAAATAACAGGAGCAAACAAACAACTCTAATCCAACCAAAAAGCGGTAGCGTGGACATCAATAGGCAACACTTCCGTCTTGGCAACAGATTCGGGTATGCAACAGAAATTACGCCCGGGACCTGTCGTAGAGGTTGCCGAGGCTGCCAACAATGCTAATAGTCATGCCATGTCGTAGAGGTAAAACACGCAGACCTGTGCTACGACAGCCTCGAGAATCTGAACAAAATTGCATAATAACACAATTATTCTCCATAAATAAATATATATAGATAGATAGAAGATATCCCCATTTGCCGTCGATCGATCATCAAGCAGGTACTTCATATGCGTGTTTTACCAAGGAAAACGTCAGTCCGAACAGCCTTTGATATCAACGAAGCCTTCAGCAATGCAGTTCCCTACGTACGTACAAACATATATAGTAAGCCTTTGCTGACTTAAACGATCCAAATATATATCATATATATGTTAGAATGGGTACGTACCTGGTTCATGTCTAGGCTAACCACTTTTTCTTGGAGACAACCGACGTCCTTGACGTTGAACTTGTTGAGGCTGACTTAAACGATCCATTATCATGTACGTCACCACCCCTTTCACATATCCCGCGCCTCCACTCTCTGCTAATTGTGACGTCTCCGCAGCTGGAGGACCCACGTATGTAACAGTTCGAGTCTTACGCGATTTACAGCTTGAGCAAGAAGCCCCTTCACCATCTGACACGAAATTGAAACATCCTTTGCAGTATATAGTATCTTTTGTCATTGGTGTTAGGGCCCTCATTGATCATCATGAGAGGGATGCCCGGAGAGGAGCCGATGGCAGCCTTGGGGCTGAGGTTGCAGTCCTTGGTTAATTAGGTTGGCCAGCAGGTAGTCGTTGCTCATATTCTCGAGGCTGTCGTAGAGGTTGTCGAGGCTGCCAACCATGGCTTCCTTGGTCAGGCACCTCACAAGTCACAACTGTCCCTATGGGGAGGGCCAGCAATTAAGTGTAGGAAGAAATCTACGCATTCCGCCCTTGCCGGCTTCCGCGAACAGAACTTTGTTGTTCTTGCTGTCTATCAGCAGCTTCATGCTTATCTTACCATTCGAATTAGCCATTGTTTCTCCGCTAACTTGTGCATCCAACTCGATCGATCACCAGTACGCACTTATAGGTGTGTCCTCTGTCAAGCCCCATTCGTTTCAGATCCTCCAACTGAAACTTCTCATTAAGCAAATGATGTTATTGTAATTAACGTACGTTACATTAATTAAATTTTAATCGATCAAATGCTTTTTCATTCTTTTTTCTATATATAGTTGATTCGGCTCCCCTTTCTTTAATTAATTTCAAGTTTGAGAAGGTTGAAGATCTTCCCAATAAATTGAAATTAATATTTTGATTAGTAATTCTTTTCAAACGTAATATTATTTTGGTCTCTTGATATTTCCTTTAATTAGGTTAGATGTTTTGGAAAACAAAAGGCTACATAACCACACAATAAATTGAAATTAATATTTTTTTGGTCTCTTGATAAATTCTAATATATGATCTGCTGCATTTAAAAAAAGAGTTAACAACTACTACCATTTTGATATAGTTTAATATTTTAATAAATCATTATTTTTAATAAATTTTAATATATATATATATATAAATTGCAAATTTTAATAAATCACTATTTTAATAAAAATAGCAAATTTTTTGTGGAGTTAATAATAGCAATAAATTGCCAATGAACACAACTTTTTATGTATTGTATTATTATTATTATTATTATTATAGATAGATTAGATCATATTAGATTATCATTAAGTCAAAAAAATGACCATGAAAAAATAAAATAAAAGATGTAATTGCTAAGGTTATGAAGAGGTTATTGTTATTATACATAAATGACCATGGAAAAAGATTATTATTGTTATAATTATATAAGTATAAATTAATTAGGTTACATTGTCATTAAGTAGAATAATGACAAAGTAAGAAAATAAAATAAAACATGTAGTTGTTGAGACTTGAACCTTAGATGAAGGGATTCTCATCAACAACTACTACCATTGGGCTAAAGTAACTACATTGATTCAAATTGAGCATATAAGAAAAAATAGCAAAATTATTTTGGAGTTAATAATGGCAATAAATTGCCCATGAACACAACTTTTAAGGTTTATTATATAGATTCTTCATTTTGGAGATTTTTAAAAATTTTAAGACCTTTTTTGACCTAACAAATTTTCTATCTCATTTTTTAAATTGAAGAAGCAGCTAAAAAAAATTAAAGTTTTCTAAATCTGCAGCATATTCGAAAATTAAATCATTATCCAAATTTTAAAAATGGAGAATCCATTGAAGTTGAAAAAATAAATAAATTTGGATAATATGTATTTTTTTTTAACCCATTTTAGGGTAATTTTGAAGAAATTACTGATGGTCTTATGAAACACAAATTACTATTTTCTTTTATCAAGAAAGAATTCGTGTAGAACAAATATATTCGATAAACACAAAGAGTACTAAATAGGTTTACATGGATATGTTTTTTTAAAAAATTTAAAATTAAAATTTTTCAAAACATAATTTTACAAAATAAAAGTTCATAAACATATAACTTAATGAGTATGAATATAATTTATTTTATATAAGATAAATTTTTTTTTTTGACGAAATATAAGATAAATTTCAAGTTAAATAATACAGTAGTACGGAGTATTATGATACTCTTACCTAGCGTTAGACGAAAATGATGGATCTTCAGGGTGGTAAGGTAAGGGTTTAGGTACACCCTTTACCCGGACCTGGAATCATAACTAGACCGCAATTGGAAAACAAACCAAACCATCCCACACGCATTACATACTCACAAGTCACACCACGTACAGTACAGTACAGTACAAACCCGAAGTTCAAACATATCACAACAACAACAACCACACAAAGCAGTGAAAGTGTAAAACTAACAAGAGAAATGCCCTAAAATCCCATGTTTCCATTTCACCCCCAAAGGACCCCACCACTAATCCAATGTGGGGAGACAATGAAAACACCGGAATCATCTCCGATCGAAACCCTAATCAATCAAACTTCACCCGGGCGCCAATGGTGGACGAGGTAACATCGCAAAGGTTGAATCCGTTGCACGCCGGAGCCAAAACTACCGGCAAATACTCATCGGTGTCGCACTCGAAGCGCGACCTCTCCAGATGACACTTCAATGCGTCGCCCTGTTAATCCACCAAATCTAACCTCAAATTCAACCGGATTAATAATTAATTAAATGAACCGATTTCTAATTTCAATTTACCTGAAGCTTGGCGGCAGCGATCTGGCGGATCTTCTTCGTTCCATACCCGAACTTAGCCCATTCCAGATTGTTCCAGGCGCGGTAGAGGGCAACGGCGCCAGCCGCGGTGGTGAAGTTGACGAAGGCGTACCCCTTGTTCCCCCGCTTCGCGAAGTCCACCGGAACGTACAGCAGATCAAACGCTGATTCCACCTCCCCGCGGTTGTTCATCTCCGCGCAGTGCTCCACCAGGAGATTCAATAACTCCCGTTGCCTGGAATTTCAACACACAACATCAAAATCAAGAGAACGGAAAACAATCGGAAAGTAAAGAAAGGGAGAGGGGCTAAACCTGATCCGATTGGGGATATTCCGGATCATTACCGAAGTGGTGAACTCGCCGAACGGAGACTCGACATCCGGTGGAGCATCGCTGAGGTTCCTCTTACGACAGATGCTCCGCTTCTTCGTCCAAACTAGCGGGAGCGCGTGCCGCTGCCTAGGAGGTAGACACCTCTTCCTGACCACCAAAGAGTCGGCGCCTTTGGCCGGCTCCGCGAGCCTTTCCTGGACTGGAATCGGCGCAGGCTTGTCGGAGGTTATTAGAGCGGTGGAAAAGGCGGGGGAGGGGGAGGGGAAGGCGTAGGGGACGGGAGCCCAGACGATCTGAACGTAGGGGGAGCGGGAGGGAGGGAGAATCTTGGGTTGTAAAAAAGTGGGAGGAGGTGGGAGGTGCCGCCATGGAAGCCGGGGCATGATATTCATCGGTGGGGGTGGGAGGAGATGGGCTACAGAAGCGATCGGGGGATGGTGGTGGTGGAGGGGGATGTATTCGTCGGCGGTGGGGTTGAGTTGGGGACCGGGGGTGGCCGGATTAGGGCGTGATGTGATCATGGTTTTTTTGAGGAGAGGGAAGAGCAGAAGGGCGGAAAAGCGGAGTTGGGAAGATGATGAGGAGGATGAGAAGTGTGGAAGTAACATAGGGAAATGGAGACCTCGTCGAAAGTAGGGGGGAAGGATGCTGATGCATCATTTTTCTTTTTCTTTTTCTTTTTCTTTGACGGCGGGTGCCCAATATGGATTACGGAGTGTTTTTTGATTTTTCGGGCAGCCTCTCCTGCCCTGTGTCCCATCCATTGCTGTGCTCCTGCCCGATTGTCCTTCCTCTTACCTTCTCTCTCAATACTCCGTATCTGTAACTCTGTTACTGCACTGGAGTCTGGATAGGATCACGGAGTACTCCCTCCGTTAATAAAATACGGAGTACAAGTTTTTTAAGTTTGAAGTTTTTTTTTTTTTTTTTGTGAAAAACTTAGGTTTGAAGTTAAACTACTCCGTAGTTGAAGTTGACGACCCGTGCCCTTGCACGGATAGACTATGTATAGTAGTACTACGTATTAGACTATGTATAGAAGTTAAACTCTAATACGTAACAGCTACTGAGCTACTGGATTATGAAAGATTTCAAACAAATAAAATATTTGCAGGCTTGCAGCTAAATATTCAATCTTGAATACGATTTCTATGGGATGAAAATATTATGAAACATTATGGACGGTTAACGGAATACAAACATGTGTCGAATTAAATTGATTTATTATTATTATTATTTTTGTGATTATAAGGTCGAGATCACCAACTTAACACAAAAGCTTGAGTTATTGTGTAGAGTTTTACCATTTCTTAATAATTAATAACCCATCATTTTTACTCTTTTATAATCAATGTGGAAGGAACACTAACCTACCAAACCTCTCAACAAGGAGACCTCACCTGTTTTTTGTTTGTTTGTTTGTTTTTACGATTAGATTTGGTCATTTTTTAAAGAAATAATTTGTTGTAGATGTCCTTTTTTTGGCCTTTATTGGGGAGTGTCACCCACGCTTGTTAAATTAGCCTTTTGTCCATCATTAGAAAAACCCTTCTCTTTCTCAAATTCAATCTTTTTCTCACCTTTATCTGTCAATGTATCTCCTTTTTGGAGTGAGAGGAAGACGACGACAATATAAGCTTTGATGTTCCGAAAGAGATCTTCAACAACGGCCAGATCGGGCCTCTATCATCTATTGATATGTCAATTATCCAGAAATTCGTTTGCCAGAGGTGGAGGTGGAGTGCAGATCCATGATCGATCGCAACAAGCGACGGTCGAGGCGACCTCGTCCTAGGTCTGGCTCCCCCTATCGGGATCGACTTGTACCAGAGCCACACCACGCCTCACATCTCGGCCTCTGGCTTGTACCATAGCTTGATGTCCAGAGCTTCGCCGACGAGGCAATATCGAACACGCGTGCGAGATGTTTGTCGGCGGGGAGGCCTCTCAGGCAAGGCGGTGCTGGATCGAGGCCGACAGGGAGGAATTGTTGGGGTCGGAGGGAGAGGAAGTGCAGCTTGGAGGTGATGTAATCATCGTTGATCAGCAAGAAGAATATACAGCCCTTCGAGAATGTATTACTTTGGGAACTTCAACGATTTGTTTAATCGATACAAATTGTGGCCCCGATCTTGCAAATATTTCGATTCCGGCGAACGATGACGCTATAACTTCAATCCGCTTAATTCTCACCAAATTAGTAGTCGCAATTTGTGAAGGTCATTCTAGCTATATCAGAAATTCTTTCTTGATTTTTATGGCATTAATTTTAAAATTTTAAGTTATTTGAGACAACTTAAATTATGAAATCTTAACTTAAAATTTTTTTTGATTAGTTTGTGGTGGTTTTCGACATGGCTAGAGGTGAGATTAAGTAAGTTGAGTTGGTTTTGGATTGAATTTTTTTCATTTTGAATCAATTCATGTAGAATATAAATATTATTTATGCTAGAGAAGATTGATCAATTAAGTTGGATGTAAATTGAATTGAATGAATTTTGGTTTTAAACACAAATTCAACAAACATGCATTTGTTATGTTGCTGAAAATACGAAAATGGATTTTTTTTATTGTATTTTAAATAATTTATTCACTGTGAAGTTGTATAGATTTTTTTTTTTGAATCAATCAAACGTGAAAGCAAGAGAAATAAACTAGTTATCTACTATATACTCCATCCGTTTAAAAATATAGGTCTTTTTTAGACTTAGAATTTTGTTTAGAAATATAATTTCTTTTAGATTTTCGAGGCATTTGGATAAGAGAAAAGTAACTTTTTGAGTTGTTTTGTGAAATTTTATTGGTTGATAATGGTATTGGATAATTAATGAGGAGTATAAAAGTAATATTTTTAGACTTTTCTTAATATGTGTGTGTAAAAGTCTAAAATGACTTATAATTTTGAACGGAGGGAGTATGAAGTATGTATTACTCCATCCTATATCTTTTTTTAATCATTTCATACTTACTAATTATAAAAAAATTAATAAACAACTAATACTCCCTCTGTTCCAAAATAAAAGTCACTTTCATTTTCGGCATGCGTTTTAAGAAGGTAAAAACTCTATTAAATATTATTTATTTAATGAATTTATTTTTATAAATTCATACTTAAGACTAACAAGTATGAAATTATTTTAAAAAATTGATTAAAAAATAATATTTTATTATATTTTTACCTCATTGAAAAACGTGCACTACATTACAAAAGACACTTATTTTGGAACGGAGGGAGTATTATATAAAAATTTTATATATAAAAAAAAAGTATATACTCCTTTTAAAAAATCAATAAATAATTAATATTTTAGTTTGGAAGATAGAGAGTAATTTTTTGTTTTGTCATTTATTTTGGAAAGAAAGAGTAATTTTTTTTATATCATTGATAGAAAAAGTACATATATAGAATGGTATTTTAAAATGGGTTCATTTTCCAAACAATCAAAGAGAGAGAACAAAAATACACAGTACAGACTACCCCAATTAGCTTCGTGGGGATACCTGAAAAATAATTGATCCATCAAGCAACTGTGACAAACAAGTTACAGAACAGTAAAAAAGCATGAGTCACAAAATTCACTGTTTAGACACACCCATTTTCGTGCCTAAAACCACAAACCCAGAAGGCCTGAACCCCCAAAACACCGGTCAGATTGAACCCCATTTCACCACCCATGCCATGCCACCACCATCTGTCTGAATCAAGATGTGTCAGTTTTCATCCATAGCTGGCCTCTCTCTGAATCAAGATCCCCTTTGTGTGGGTTTTTAGGCCAAACCCATGATCGAAAGTTTTGTACTGCACAAACCCCTTTCGTATACGTTTCTTGGCTTTTTGTTTGAATAAAAGCAAAGTTTGTTTCAGCTTTTTATGAAATTAGGGTTTTGAGGGGTTGACCATTGCCTGTTTGAGCTCATATATCTGACCAAAAAGCTTGTTGTCTATGGAGTTTGGTTTTGTCATATATGGTTCCGTAGATAGGGGGGATGCGCTGAATTTGCTTGAATTTTGGAAAGTAGTGATCGATCACCGAAGAGGGAAGATACCTGTTTTACTGTTTTATTCATCGTATATAAGGGGGAAGTGCTAAACATTAGGGTTAAGTTTTAGACAAACCCCTGTTAAAAAAAAAGGGGGAAATTTACAGAAAACCACCCTTTAAATATGGGTGTTTTTACTTAACCACCCATTAAATTTAAAATTACATAAAATTACCCTTTAAATGGTTTTTGTTTACAACTCACCACCCATTCATCTATTTTCATTAATTTATCATTAAATATAATATATTTTAATATTTTTAACTCAAATTTGAATGCAAATATATTCTAATTTTGAATTTAAGGGATCGATAATAATTCTAGGCTATTTTATTATTATTTTTTAAAATAAATAAAATAATCCCTAAAATGTAATCGAGTGCTTAAATTCAAAATTTGAATATATTTATAATCAAATTTGAGTTTAAAAATATTAAAATATAATATCTTTAATGATAAATGAACTAAAATAGATGAAAGGGTGGTGAGTTGTAAACAAATGTCATTTAAAGGGTGGTTTTTTATAATTTTGAATTTAAGGAATGTTTAAGTAAAAACACTCATATTTAAACGGTGATTTTATGTAAATTTCCCAAAAAAAAAATACTACGTATATATTTGTGTCCGGACGAGGAAGAAGAAATGTAGAACTGTTGTTTAAATATGGAATCTTTATTTAGACCTTTGCATCCCTTTTTTGACCTACCCATATTATTTAATTTATTGAAATTATTATAGGTTCTTTAATTATCAATATTTTATTTACAACTCCCTCCCATCTACTATTACTTTAGGCAAATTTGCTAAAACACTACTAGAAAAACATATAATTTTCGACGCTTTTATCCCGACGCTTTGTGTCTGCGTCGCTAATTTTCGACACCTATAGGCGTCGAAAATGGCCTGACCTTTATTTTAGTAATAAAAATACATCAGATCCCCAAAAACCCACTTCGCGTTTTCCTAAAATTGAGTCTCCATTCAACTTCTCTCTCCTCCTCCGCCTGTCCCTCATAACCCTAACAATCCCATCTCCGATCTCTGACTTCGAATCGTCGTTCACTCGCTTGAAATCGCTGGTCTCTGGCTTCGAATGTAGATCTCCCGCTTCGACGATCTCCGGCTTTGAAGAAATTTGCAGTTTGTTGGCAAGAGAAATTTCAAGTGATTGAAAGGGGGAGATCTGGCAGTTGGATTCATGTCGCCGGCTTCAAATCGCCGTTCGATCTCCAGGTTTGAATCATCATTCTTCGGCTTCAAGTGTAGATCTTAGCTTCGTTGAGTGTAGAACTCCATCTCTCACCCTCTCTCTTCTCTGATTTTCCAGATCCGAACGGAGTCTTCTCCGAATGGAGTGTAGTCTTCGATTTTTTTACAGATCTGAGATAGTAACCGATTTCACTTTCAATTTTTGTGCATATATCTGATGGATTTCGAGTATGAAGTTTGCAAATCCAAGTCTGATGTCCAATACAGTAGCAGGTGAGTTTTGTTTTGTGTTTTTTTTTTCGATTTTGGAAAACTAGATCTGTCAATTTGTTATTCCAAGGGTTTGATGGAAGATTTTGGTGTGCTTATGTATTTTTTAGGAGGCTGTTGAAGACTGGAAAAGTAACAAAGGATCTGAACAAGCCTCCAAGTGCGTTCTTCATTCTCATTTATGTTATTTTAATTTGCAAATGACTATTTCTTTTTCCATATCTAATTGTGCCTTGTTGATTGAAACTCTAGAGTGTTTTTATTTTCAATGTTTTTTCTCTCTATTTCCTTGATATGGAGGAATTGAGAAAGTTATTCACTTATTCAAGGAGAAGCATTTAACATAACTTAAGGAAACTTACAAAAATTTGAAGAGCATATTTGGGTGTTAGAGGTTGATTCTCTTAAATTGTCTTCTTTAATGATTTCTTGATGCTTATCAGTTATCATTCTTTGTCATTTCTATTCATAATTCTTACATACTCTTGAATAAAAACCAACTTATTGGCTCCTTGCCAAATGAGCTTGGCTATCTACCAAATCTGGAGAGAATTCAGATTGACCAAAACAAAATATCAGGACCTCTACCTAAATCATTTGCAAACCTGAACAAAACAAAGCACTTGTAAGCTGGCTATTGGATTTCAATCTCTTGCTTTTTCTGGGTGAGATTTTAGTCCTTTATGTAACTAATAATCTTTAATACATAAGTGGAGCTCTAGTTTTCTATCCTAGATTGTAAACCACTGCAGCCTTATTCACATTAACAACTTATCAGGATCCCTTCCGCCGGAATTCTTTGAGTTGTCAAACTTGTTGATACTCCATGTTTCTTGCTTCTAAAACTTATCTAATACTACGCATATTTAAGTGTTCTCGTGTCTAGTGACTAGTACCCTACCTCTAAAATTTTGTTGCTTGAGTTTTTTTTTATTCTTTTCTATCAAGGGTGTAATAAATGTCTATTTACATAATGATTTTTGTGCAGGTGCCATTTTTTTGCTTATCAGGAGTCTTAGGAACTGTAGTTTGTAAGGATCGATTCCCGATTTCAGCAGGTTACCACACCTTGCTTATATGTAAATCCATATCTGTTGGTGCTTCATTAAAGTAAAATACTGGTGTGCAACTCGTTTAAGATGGATATGTTAGAGCACTAGTTAATAATGATTAATTACAAGTATTCAGTCAATGATGCTTAATCAGAAGGTTTTGTTTCCATAGGAGAAAGAAGCCTTTTCATACCATACTTCAAATATTGAAAGGAAGATTGAAATGATGGAGGTCTCCTATATTGGCAGAGAATAGAAAAACGTTATTTGATAGATATTTTTGCTTGAGATTAGATGCTACAAAATGACACAAACTTCAAACCTTTAGGTAGGGCTGGTATTTGAGCCTAAGAGCTTAGGCTCGGTTCAACAAAGCTCTAAAAGTTGCATGAGATTAGATGCTATCTTATTTTGAATCTGATTTTTGTCTATATAGGTTTGCTTGCTATTCGCTCTTTTGGCTGCAAAATAATACACTACTGGTATGTTCTTCTGTCTGAAAATCTCACCTTCAGATTCCACATTTCACTTCATTTCTTGCTCTTGTTGTCATTTTAGCTTGGTTTTAGCCTTACCCACAATTAGTATCTTGAATCAAAATCTTCAATTACCTAACCTAATCTTTGGGATTGCGGCTGTGTGGAGCTTTGCTACTGTGAGTGCTGATGACCCTTACAGGTTCTTCACATGGACAGTGACTTATGGTACAACTTCTCCTCTTGGTGTCCCCCAACAGGTGGGTTAGTTCAATAGTATCTTATGAATGCACCATGTTATGAATGAAAAATATGCCATTGTCTTGTGAATCGTATCTAGAATATGATTAAGTTCATTGTTCCAATTTGAAATCTTGTTTATTTTTGGTCAACTGGTAAGCCTCTGGAATTCTATTTTATGTAGCTAAGGAGCCTAATTAAATGTATGGGAGGAATGTTACATCTGTTTGGTGTGAAACAACCCCAAACTTTTTTCTTTGAATGCCATGGATTTGAATATTTGATTAGAACACAAGTTTGTGAATTTCTAAGTTATCTGCGATGTCATTCAACTTATTATTTTTGTTCCTAGCTTCTTTGAAAACATTCCTCCAGATGCATGTCTCTGAGTTTCTAACTTACTGCAAAGTCAGACAACCCTAAACTTTTTTATTTGAAAACATTCCTCCAGATGCATGTCTACGAGTTTCTCTAGCAAGGTAACTTACTGCTTTTGTTCCTTCTTGGGTAGGGCAGAATCATGATCGCGCCGAGAACCGTCTTTATGCTTTTAGGATGTGCAATGGTGGCTACTCTCATCTACACTATCGCCATTGATGACCTTCCTTTCCACAAAGATCTTCTTACTCCGTATGCACTCCCCTCTCTCTCTCTCTCTCTCTCTCTCTCTCTCTCACACACACACACACACACACACACACAAGACTAAAAAGCACAAATAAGACTATGTGTCCATATGGTTTCAAGAATGCCTTTGCCTAGATGAAAAGAGAATTTTTTTGTGTCATTCTCAAAATACTATTTGGGAAATTATTCTAACTTGCTTCTGCCTTATTTAATTTGCTTGATTTTGCATCGATCATGTAGTTTCTCTTGTGAAATTGAATTCCTGTTACTAGCCTTCCTTTCTCCAGGATTTAGCGTATGATATTATAGAATGGGAACTTGAGAACAACACTTTTAACTCTTTCATTTATGCAGTGCAGTGTGTCATTGCTAGCATGGTTCATGTGTCATCAGGAGACCAGCTTCTTCACCAGTGGGCAGAGGCTTTTGGCAACTCCTCTCAGGTAAAACCATATGTTCCTTCTTATCTTTCCCATCCAGCTTCCTCTCAGTCATAAAACTGCTCATATAGCAGCATGTGAGTATGAATTTTTTGTAAGCAGTTTCATTTTTTACTCGTGCTCTGCTGCTTATTTTGTCAAATTGCTTCGCTACGTATTATTCAGGTTTGATTGGTGCTCTACTGCTGATTATGTGAAATTTCTCATCAAACGGTACGTTTTTAATGCTGTCATGGAAAGCGTACATAAGCACCTTTGTAAGTAGTTTCATTTTTGTTTCTCATATTCTGCTTCATGTATGAAGGTGTTGGTATATATTGGTAAATTTCAGGTAGCGGAAAATTGCTAAATTTATACAAGTACTTGGAAGCAGGTGAAGAAACTAGGCAAGGATTAAGGGCATTATTTGAACCTATATACCCCCGTTTTTTTATTTACTTGTGTATGTTCATATTGGTTAATTGTATATTCTTTTCATATTTTTTATATATATTATGTGTAAAATACAAGAGTGTATTTAATAATAAAAATGTTATGTATTAGTTTTTGTATTAATTTAGTTTGTTTTCTATTTGATTTTTCGAGTGCATCCATTAATAATACAATTACAGAAAAAATTGATGATTATTTATAAAGGTAAAAAAAATTCTCAAATTTACAATTTGCTAATATAATCATTTTGAATTTCAACAACCCAAGGTGTCGATATTTACATGTTAAATTTCCATCTATCAAGGCCAATTTCGACGCTTTATGGTGTCACAATAAAACACCAATTACGATGCTTTATTGTGTCGAAATGGAAAATGCCAATTTCGACACCCTATGGTGTCGATATTGGTTTGTGACGCTTTAAAGCGTCGAGAATGGTGTTATGCCATTCGTGACACTGAAATTTTCGACGGTTTGTAAAGCGTCGAAAATTGAAATTTCGACGCTTTAAAACGTCGAGAATGGCTTTAAAAACCGTCGCAAAAGTCCCACTTTTCTAGTAGTGAAATGACCTCCATATCCGGAAGGTTTGCAAGAGTAACCCAATCCGGAAAAAATTTGCATAAAAGCGGATATCCGCTTGACAAGGGGAGCCGGTGGCCGGTCACCCTGTGGGGTACAGCTGGACTCCACTCTCGGTGGGAGGGAGGCATCTTTACTCCTGCAAAAGCAAGGACCAATGAGAGAGGAGGGAAGAAGTAGCTGCTGCAGTGGCAGAGGACAGAAGAGAGAGACAGAGAGACGGAGAGAGAGGGAGAGAGAGAGAGAGAGAGGGGTTAAATATAAAAGTGCAGGCTGAGAGGACAGATAGATCAGTGAGAGTGTCAGTGAGGGGGAAAAATATTCTTTCAACTAAATGACATGTTGTTTAAGATAAAACCAATTGAAGAAGGAAGGGTCTGGGGGTTTATTTTAAGGATCACGTGTAAGCAGTAAGTTGTAACTGGACATCCATATTCGATAAACATGTCAGCTATTGTCTTTCACTGGACACGATTGTAACTATGAAAAACACAGTTCATTAACTAACATAATCGAATGGAGAAGATTTATGGGATAAGCATATTCTCTATAATGACATATTGTTTTATGTGTGGCCAATTATAATATTTACCCATACTTGGATGTCATGATCTCGTTATCTGCGGCCGTCACTAGCATGCTTGCCCCATATTGGAATCGAATGGATAAGATTGACAGTGAGGGGGCATAAACATACTTATAATGACATGGTAAGGTGAAGAGAAAAACCATAGAATAACAATAAAGTGGGTGGAGGTAAATTCGGGGGCCGACTAGTAATCCCATAGTTTTTACTGGACACGAAATAAATACGACATGACAGACATTAAAATATACTGGACACAAAATGGCGGAGACAGAATCACTTGCATTAATCAAATACGATACAGGAGCAAACATTTAAAAGATAGTAGGAGAGCGTAGCAACATAGAAGACAGTGAAAACCAAATTTACGGTAACAAGCTGCGAAATTGTGGCTGCGTGGTGAATCTGTATCCATCCCAATCGAAGTGTGGGCGCATATTGCGGGCACGATGGTCAGACGTCTGGTCGCTGAGTGGGAAGTAGACCGTGAAAGTTCGGTCACTCCCATAACCGGACACACCAAGGACCCTCCCGGCCCAAAACCCATCGTTGTCGCGACAGTCGACACGGTCTTCGGGCATGTAGGCGTCGTAAGAAATACGAGGCGGCCGTGGACGAATTCGTTGAACCGGGAGGACCTCCCTCAGCAGCTCTCTTCTGTTGTTGCGTAGGAGGGTCACATATTCGACCTCCCAGTGGTTAGGGTCCAGTTTGCGCACAAGGGTCGCCTCGTAGAACGACCCGAGCATCCCAGACTCACCGCCGACAATCTCTACTCTTTGATTTCGTCGGTATGACGGCGGCGACATTGGTCCTGCATAACATGAAAAAAATAAGGTAGTATAATGATACAAGTTGCACAACTGAAATCTACACAAATGAAGTGATCGACAAACCTCCATCGTCTGATTCGTCGGATGATACAACGATGGGGACAGGTCGGGGAGGGAGGCCAGATGAGGAGCTGGGGTGGTGTGAAGAGGATGCCATTTCGTTGAAGGGTTGTTGGAGAGGTTGTTAAATGGAAATGGGGAGTTAACTTCACCGATTTGTGGGGAGTATGGATGGTGAATGGCTATCATATAAGTGGGTGTTTGTGGGAAATAGCAACATTGTTCAGCATGTGACCGTTGAGGAAGGAAAAAAAGAAACAAAAAGCAAATGGGATTGAATGGCAGTGTTTTGTTGTTGTCTACAATGAACATGGCAGTGGTCTTATCTACACATGACACGTGTCAATTCTGACATGACAAACGATAAAGTGGGTTTACTTCTTGTCGTTAGACGCTACATGACACCCCTTTAAAACAACTAGCCGGTTAATTAATAGCTACTGGATAACAAACAGTTTTCCACTATACAACTTTAGCAGTGGTTTTAGTAAAATTTTGACCTTTGTATAAAATTTGGTTTCCCACTCACCATTAATACTAAAAAAATGCAAAACCATAGAGAGATGAGTATACCCATATTAATTTAAAACCACGAAATACATTTTCAAACAATATATTATGTTGAAAGAAATGAATAAAATTTTGACCCAACAATAACTTCAGAGAGACCAAGGGGGGGAGGGGGGGAATCTCGCAGAGGGTAGGTAAAGACATTTGATAAGACAGGAGAGAGAGAGAGAGAGAGAGAGAGTGTGTGTGTGTGTGTGTGTGTGAGAGAGAGAGAGAGGGCGGGACAGAGAGAAGGCGGGAGTGAGATTAAATCTCTCGCCCTGTCATTTACCCCTTAAGAGAATAAGAGGGAGAGGAGGGAGGAGGGGGAGTCCATAAACCCATTCACGCGCTTGACACCTACTGGGGTTAACTGGACAGACACCGACTTCTTGGCGGAAATGAGTAAGTCATCCTTCCATTTAGGTTATGCGATACATCTCTCCTCACAATATGTTCTTCTCCCTGTAAAACTGAATGTCCCCCCCACTAACTAATGGAACAGGGGAGAACTCGTCCGTGTGTATCACTGTATTGTTTGACGGATGGTGGGATTGTGAAGAGGGCATTTGGGTCGTGAAGTCGTCGAGGAGTCAAAAGGCCGTACTGGTAGACGAAAGTATTGACTACGTCTCGCTGAAGAAACAACTGATGGCCAAGTTTAATGTCGATGGGAGGAGGCATGACGTTGAGCTCACATATGTAAAGCCGAAGAAGGAAGGGTGCAGACCTTTTTCCATTGGGGATGACGAAGACTTGCAGGCCTACAAGTTCGTAAATGGTCTTTCCGGTGAACGATTCTGGCCTATCGACCTCCATGTCTCCCTGATACGCAAGGTTGGCGGCGATTTCACCACTACGGAAGGATCCACAACGGCCCATCCACTCGGGGGTGGGTCATACTTGACCCTAGAAGATCACCCACAGTTACAAACTAAAACCCTCTTGGCAGGGGATGAGGAATTGGAAGTTGTGGTAGCACAAGGTGTCGATCGAGCAGGAAGAGTTGTCCAGTTCGAAACTAAGAGTGTCCAGTTAGAAAGCTCACTTGTCCAGTTAGATAATCCACGTGTCCAGTTAGAACCAAGTGATGCGTTGTACAACGCAGTTGCTTATGACCGTGGGAAGCAGGTCATTTCTGTGAGCAGTGACGTCGAGGATGTAGTCAGCCCGTGGGATCACGACGCGGAGCGAGTGGTAAGGGAAGTAGAGGAAGCATACCAACGCGGAAAAGGGAAGACCGAAGCGTTTCCGACGACTGTGAAACTTGAACCAATAGAGTGGGCGCGTCCCGCTAATGGGAAATTTAAATTGCAGAAGCGCCGCCGCACGTAGCGAGGGCATAGGAAATTCTATCTGCGGGGCCTTTCGGAATGAAGTAGATAGTACGCCCATTTTGGTTAGACGCCTTTCGCAAAGAATTATGTTGCCTTTCTGCAACTTCGTATGGGGGGTTTTGTTCTAGTTTGTTCTAGTTCTAGTTTGTTCTATTATGTTAACGGGATGCCATATGACATTACCCCCTTTTGACATGACACTATCGGATTTTGGCATGACAATAGTTTCATATTCACATGACAGTAGCTTCATATTGACATGACATGTCATAATTAAAAACCAACGAATACAACAATCCAGCAATAAGTACATATCCAAATGTCTAAAACCAACAAACATAAGTGCATAACCAAATGTCTAAACCAACTAACAAGTCTACACAAACCAACAATGTATATAAAACCAATGGGGGAGTTTTTTTTAAGGATCGGATGGAGTTGTAAGACGTCCGTGAAACATGGCAACACAAAGGGATTGGCGGTACGCCGCAATGAATGAATCGTCCAGGCCACGGAACTTGGTGTCACCGGTCGCGAGGAACTGCAGGAAACGGATGGCATATGGACCGCAGTCGCCCCTACATCAAAATAACGAAAATTGCTCACACAACCTGTGCCATTGTTTTCTAAATGAAGAGCCGATAATGACTTACGATTGTTTGTTTTGGGGAATCCCCTTCACCCTTTTGTACGCCAAGGGTTCCGGGACTTTGCCGACCCATTTGACTCGAAGTTCAGGGTGGCCGTTCATCAAAATGGGGAGGAGGTGGGTAACAACTTCTCTCCCATCGTTACAGTTAGACCTGAGCAAACATGGGCTAAATCGTCCGGCCCGCCCAACCCGCCCTGTAAAATATGCGGGCTTAGGTAAGGCAATTGGCCCAAGCGGGCCCGCCTATATATTACCTTTATTTATTTTTATTTGTATTAAAATATGACTATATGAGTATATATATTGATTATATAATATCTAAAGTTTTACATCTATTACTTTATAAATACTAATAGTATTTACCTCACATATAAATTAAGGAATACAATTAGATCTGTCAAACGGGTCATTTGGGTCGGGTCACTTCGGGTCTCGGGTAAAACGGGTCCCGGGTAAAACGGGTTCCGGGTATTTCCGGGTTGACTAGAACCCGGGTTTCGGGTCATTTCGGTGCGATTTCGGGTTTATCAATTTTTTCTTTTATAATTAAAAAAAATCCTGATTTGATAATTTTGCGATAAATTGTAATTATATATAAAAAATTAATTATATTTAATTATAAATCAACCTGGTCAATCGGGTCGAAACCCAGATTACCGGGAAAATTTCAGGTTTTTTAGGTTCGTGTCGAAAAAAAATTCCGGGTCAAAAATTCCGGGTCTTGACCCAAAAAATTACGGGCGGCCGGGTCGGATTTTCGGGTCGGGTTATGTTTTGACAGGTTTAAATACAATAGTACTAAATAAATTATTTTCAAGATTTTTTCATTGAAATGAACCTACATAAAGATTGTAGTGTGTAATTTCACATTTGTGTAGCTTGTATACATTTGTTTTGTATAAAATTTCAATCTTTTGAGACACTTAGTACATTTATGTAGGTTGAGATCAAACACAAAAATAAAAATAATATTTTATAAAATTATAATGGGCGGCCCGGTGGGCTACCCGGCCCGTCCAAGCGGACGAGCTTGGGAAAGATAGTTGACCCAAAATACGGGCCTAGCCCAAGTCCGGCCCGCTAAAATGGGCCAAAATATTCTCATAGGCTCAGCCCAAGTCCGCCCAAACCCGCCCATGCTCAGTTACAGTCCTATGCGAATCGTCGAAATGCTTTGCGTGTAAAGAATGAGATTTAAACCCTTAACCTCTTGTAAAGATCAACTCTTCCTCATTACTAGAGAAAAAGGTGATTGGTAAAAAGGAAAAAAAAATCTATTCTAAACCAATCAAGAAAGATGGACTACTATGTAATGGACGAGTCTCCAAGCGGGTCTTCTTGAAGCAATGAAGCCTCCAAGCGGGGCTTTGCCCATCTTGAGATCGAAGGTGATTGTCTTACGATCATAAGCGCTCTTAAGAGTGTTTGGCACTGTCCGTGGGAGATTGAGATGTGGATTTCGGATGCTCTGGGTCTCTGTCGCGCCTTCCAGCGTGTCACTTTCGATCATATCTCCAGGGAGGGCAACCAGGTGGCTAATTGTCTTGTGCATCTTGGACTCTCATCTCACCTTGTAGCGAACTGCGTTCCCGCTGAGTTCTTCGAGCTCGTTCGTGGGGACGCCATCGGACGGAGAGGTACACGTACGTAGCTTTCCCCCGAATCCTTGGCTTGAATAAAAAAAAAAATTGTAATGGACGAGTCTACGAGTTATTGGGACGATTTGATTTTGAGAAATGGGAATGAAGAGGGAGGGTGATCATGGTGGGATTTGCAAGCTAAAGCGCTTGATTGAGTGATTAAGACACATGTCACACCAACTAGCTTTTGCCTAGCTTTTACCTATCTATCTCCATATCGAGCCCCCCATTCATTAAGTACTACGGAGTACTCCACTGTTTAGCCATACACACGCTTAGCTAAGATCGAAATGATTGCTCTTCTTTGCCCAATTTCAGTTTCAAACCCTCTACTTAATTAATTTCATCGGTACAGTAATTAACAGTTCAACAGTAACTAACAGTTAAAAACTGACGAATTTAGGCCTGTTTACGGGTTAGACCATCCGCAACCATAAGGTTACATCTTCTCTATTTTTTCTTATCTCTCTTCATAATTTTTTGACTCCTCATTTATTTTTTCTTTTGAACAATTTTTCATTTTATCTACCTCCACTACTACAAAATTGGGCAAATAACCCATGGTATATAACCCGGGCGTGCCATTTATGGTATATAAAGTGGTGAAATCCGAAAAATTAAATTTAACTGACCTTTATATACCGGTTAGTGTACCACCCGGTGTATAAAAGAGCATTTTTTTTAACTGAAAATAAACGCCCGGGTTATATTGTAAAAAAGAAAATCCCGCTAATCCGGGTTATTTGGCCCTGTTACCAAATTGAAGATAGAATAGGAAAATCCCTAACCCCAATACCCTCAACTCAAGTCCTTAACCAGTTCTCCGCCTCCCTCGTCTGTTCGCACCCACTGTTGCCCGCCCCTCGCCGGTTGCTTCCTCTCCTGCCAGTCGCCATTGGATTCCCGGCATCGCAGGTGGCTTCCCGTCGCTCACTATTCAGAACCGGGTCCCAGTGCTTCACAAAGTCCCGGCGTTCGCTGTTCAGAACATCGTTCGATTCTTCCCAGTGTTTCACGACGAAACTTCCCCGACGTTTGCTGCTCAACTGTAAGGTTTGCTGCTACTTTCTTGATTCTTTATTGGTATCGTCATCCCGATCTGTTCATGAAATTGTAAGTTTTGTACAAATTTTTTTTGCTACTGAACGATCTGCTCACCCCATCTTTGTTGAATTGTTGCCTCAATTGAACAAAAGGTACGTTTTTAAGCTTTTCTTACTCTATTGTGTATTTGTGTTCAGATATAGTTGTATTTTTGGTTAATTTGAGATGAATTTGTGCTAAATTAGTGAATTTTTTATGATGTTAGTGTATTTGTGAAGAACTTGTGCTGAAATTATGTTGAAATTTTAGTTGATTAGGGTTATATGTGTTGATGTGCTAAAATTATGGTTTATTAGGGTTATATGGCTAGCTGCTGATTTTTTACTTTTGTTGATGCTGCACTCACCATTTAAATGCACTTCCTCTTCATCATCCATTGTGTTGATTCTTTGCACATACTCCTTGACTTTCTCCTTTAGTTTTTGTTCTTGTTTCTTGCCATGGACTCCATTTTCAGCAGCCCAAGTAGCAGCGTTCAGGTCTCCCTTATTAAGAATCGTATATCACAATTCATAATATGACTGACTGATTGAAGCTGCCAGAATAAGAAAATAATCTACCAAACAGGCATCACAATGAAATAGATATGACTTAGAATCAATTACCTTGTTTATATTTCATGGGAAAGGTAAATATACTGTCTCACAATGCACATGTCCCTTAGGATTAATAGTTGCTCGTAAGTAGAGGATCAAGTTGGTTGTACTCCACATTTATCACCATTGTCCCTCTCGAAGGTTTCACTTTAATTTTAGTCACAGAAATAAAAATGATAAAATAAAAAAATGAGTGCAGCACCCAAAATACCTATGTAAAACTTGATAACCAAATATTTCACCATTATACTATCCGAGTACTATCTTCTTACTATCAGTCAATTATGTGACATGTCACATTGAGACATATATTGCTAACTTAAACATTAATGCAATAAGCAGAGTGCTTGACTTCTTTTTTCGTGTAGGATTTTGCTGGTTTTGTCTTTCAAATGTGCATTGTACTCTTTGTTCATGATGCAAACTTGCTGAATGTGCTAATTATTATGCTGTTTCCAGGTGGCAACAACGGCTTATAAACAGAGTTGTGGGTTATTATGATACCATTCTTATGAACAGCTCACTGAGCTTTCCTGGACAAGGTACTAAAAATTTACATTCATAATCCCCCTTTTGTCTTGTGTAATGTGCTCTGCATTGGTTTCTCTGCAAGCATAAAAATAAGGGAAATTCTTATATGTGCAGCCTATACGTATTTTTTCATTTCTTCTTATATTTGTTTGTTGTGAGCTGACAACAAACCATTAACCTTAGAAAATTTTCTGAGGTTGGAGCTATAGTGGAACTGCCTAGTACTTCCGATTATCTTTTTCTATGAGGAGTATTATATGGGTTTCTGACAATTGTTTCCATTTCATACACTAGTCATATGTTAGAGCTATAGTGGAACTGCCTAGTACTTCCGATTATCTTTTTCTTCCCATTAACCTATATATCAGATTTTGATCATCTATTTCCTTATCCATATAATTGAAATATTTGATCTTGGTATCTTTTGGAACACGTATTTATACATTGTTGTACATATTCTTATGCATGAAGTTTGAGGTTGGGTTAATGATTCATATTTTTGTTTCTAATGATTGACTTCGATTATGTTCCTCTCATTTGTTTTTTCTACACACCAACTGAAAGTGAGGAATTGAAAAATAGGCTCTTTAGATTTCGGACTGCCTTCTTGCTCAGAGCGTTATTCAGCGTTATGGCTGGATTCACTGGCTTCACAGTCGGACATGTGATTTTCTTATGTCGAGTTAATGATTTCCTGACTGATCATTGCCTTCTTGGTTAGGTGCTCCATATTGTATTTGCCTTTTTAATGCTGGTAGTTCTGATTTTCAAGAAGAGGTCTATCAAAAGGTAATATGTTTTTCCTTTTGCCTCAAGTGTAAGTTTATATTTTGTGAGTGTTAGTCATCTTCCGAAGTATTAAGAATATTATAGTTAATTTTATTATCTTTAAATAGAGTTAAAATTGATTATCCAGAAGATGCATATATTAGATGTCAATTTAGTATTGTGCGCTTGGCATTTTGCAGTAAGAAAGTCTTGCCTTAGATGTTCAATTGGCCCATAAGGTTCCGGGCTCTTCATTTTGGGCGTGTTTGGCCGAAGTTTCATAAATCCTTGATTCTCTATTAATCATTATCTACTAGAGGTTAAGTCTTGATTTTGAGCTTATTCTGATTCTAGACTTTGTGAAATTATGCCTGGTTCTGGTACCAGAAAAAATTTGATATTTTTCTGGTCAAAGAAATTATGCCATGATTTTCTTATTTTGATTCCAGCTTTTGATCAGCCTCAATTAAGAGCACAGAAGCCATTGGTATTATCTAACTCCAAGATTCATTCATGAGCCAAGATGTCATGATAAATGTTGATAAATTGAGGAATAAAATGGAAAATGCAGGAAGTACCAGAGAGGCCAAAAGGGGATAATCCAAGAGGGATCGAAGAAAGCTTTCAGTTGTGGCGTATAAGCGGAGAGAGATGCCTTCATGGGACTGTCCCTATCAGAAGAACTACTGAGAATGCCAAGGAGAGTTGTTAGGAGAGATTCAGAAAGGAGCGATCATGAGGTATTTTTGTAGTGTAGACATCCCGAAGAGTAATTATGGTTTCACATAAAATATCTGATTAACATTGCATGCCTTTTATTCTCTGGCTATTTTCACTTACTTTTTGAGCCTAGTATTCGATGTTTTGGCAGACACAGATTGAATTATGCCTCTTGTTGTTTTGATCTACCTCTGCAGGTTATTTGTATAATTACCTGACAAAAGAATTTTACAACTTGAGTCTTGCTCATGAGCCACCTAAAGGATCTGCTAATCTTGGAGGTAGTCTTCATTTATTTTCTTCCATCAAATTGATATACATGCTCAAAGAAGATTTGTTTTGGTTTCGTATTTAATGTCTCGGAGTTTTTGAAGCGTCTGCTAAGTCTATAAATCTGGAGCTTGTATTATTCCATTGTGAGAGTATATAGTACACTAGCAAATGCATACTACTGATAATGGCACTTATTTATTCTTTTATGCTAATATATGTCTTGTCTATGACAGATATCTTGTGATGAAATGTGGTGTGCTTATGATGTCACTCTTTGTTTTCTTAACAACCACTATGTCAATCTCTTTTACACCGAGAGAGACAGACTCGAATGCTCAAATTCAAAGGTAGCGTGTCTTTCTTTTTCAGTATTTTATTGTAATTTAAATGCAAGTATATTTAGTCTTGTAAAGTTATTAATTTTTATTATTATATTCAGTTGAACCCATTTTCTATTTAGTTCCTTCATTTTCCCATATTCCTACTTCCTAGTTTTTAGGCATTTTCTCCATATGTTCAGTGGTACGGAAAACAGCAAGCATTTTAAGAACAAGATATTGATGCCGTTCGAAATGAGTTCCTAGAGTATATGATCCGTGTCTTATTTTAGGTATGAAATGCATAATAGTAATGTAGCAAGATTCAATAACTACAATATCTTGTTCTTGTACATAGAGAAAATTTCATTGTCATCACTAACTTGCTTACAATTGGCTTTTCAGGTCGATTTATTGATGATGAAGTAGCCATGGTCTTCAAACTTATATGTTTTCCTCTTTAGATAATGGTATCATACTCTTTAGGACGGGATTATTGTATTTTGAATATGTTAAAGTACTCTTTATGATGGAATTATTATATTTTGGTAAATCTATTTCTTTTTTTCCTTTGTAATTGCATTCATTGAGATGTTCTGAGTGGTGTATGTAGTTAGCATATGCATGCGCGGATTATGCATTTATACAGGTGGATTAAATGAAATATGAATATATATTATATTAAAGCAAGACATTATATAACCCGGACCTCGAAATCCCCGGGTTATATGTTGTCACTTTCACCGCAAAAAAGGATAGAGAATATAACCCGGATCTGCATGAACCGGTGTATATGCTCCGCGCAAATCAAGCCGGGTTAAAATATGACAATATATAATAACCCGGACTTCGAATATCCGGGTTATTTCATAAGCCCTTTATAACCCGGATATTCTAATATCCGGGTTATATTAACACCCCAAATAACCCGGATCGAATAGTGTATATGTCGTATGGATAATCGGATTATCCGGATAAAATAACCCGGATATAGGATCCGGGTTATATAGTGTACTGGGAATATAACCCGCTGACCATTAACCCGGACCATATCCGGGTTATAAAGAGTCAAATATCCGGGTTATTTTCCCTTTTTTGTAGTAGTGCTCTTTCTTTAAGGTTTTTATATTTTTACTTCACAACTATGAGTTTACCTCATCCTTCCCTTTTTCTCATATATCTATATTCATCATATTGTTTCCACCAATCATAATATTATTAGTTAAATAGAAAAACATAATAAATAAATAAAGCATCAACTTTTGCACATGGTCCAAAGCACACTCTACCTCTCTACACCAAGGTAACCCCTTCCCTTCCTTCACCTTAAGTTTCGTCTACAACCATAAGGTTACCTTTTAATTACCTTAAGGTAGTGAAACCCCTTGGTTGTGGATACTCTTAAGGGTTAACCTGTGATCCGACGGATCTGGGTCAAACGGGCCAAGGGTTAAGGGTTTTGTGAAATGACCCGTTGTGGATCACGGGTTTGGATTAGGGTTTAGGGTTTTGTGAAATGACCCGTCGGGTCAACATTTTTTTTTTTTTTGAAAAAGGCTGTTTTTTAGAGTTAAGTTTAAAAAAATCGATTAAAAAAAAACAGGTCGATCCATGACCCGCCAAATCACCTGGACCCATCGACCCGTCTCTCCATAGGTTCGAGTGTGGGTCATGAGTTCCTGACCCATCACCCGTCGGGTCCGACCCATGGAGAGGCCTAAACTTTTTTTTTTTGAATAAGAAATAATTCGAAGCAGGACCGGATACATCGAGAGGCCGAAAAAGTCAATAGACGGCTAACCGTCTAAAGATGCAACAAAGAAACAGAAAAGAGGTGCAGTACGAAAGGAGAGAGGCGCACAAATACAGTCGAACAAGCGAACAAAGCCCAACCAAGCTGGAGACAACATAGACTAAGAGCCTACGCCAAGTACCACCAAATACAGCGGTGTCACTGCTTGGTGGCAGCGCGTTTCCTTTTTTTTTTCCAAAATAATTGGTTAAAATTTTATAAAATGAAATAAGAATTAAATCATAATTTTTAAAAATGAAATAGGAATTAAATCATAATTTCATAAAATAATTGTTTAAAATTTTCAAGTCTTTACAATGGCAGCGCGTCAAATTTTTTTTCTTCACCGGGCCCACTTTTCTGGGTCCCTTATATAAATGCCCCCAATCTTGGGCTCATGTCGTTTCCTTTTTTCCTTTTTCTTTTGCTTACATAACATTGGTAAGAGCTCAGTGGCTCACCAATGTCCATGCTTTACTTCTGTGGACATAGTTTATTCGGCTCACATTGTCCATGCTTTACTTCTGTAGACGTAGTATCAAAGTAGATGTATTTTTAGGTTTTCTAGGTAGGGGATAGATTTGTATCGATTTGTGTGTTGTTGACTTTTTAAAAGATTTTAGTTGGTTAAAAAATATAGTGGCACTACTAGAAACCGTTGAATTATCAACGGTGATTTAGAATGGAAGTTCCAACATGTTTTTACGAATTATTGGAATTTCCAACAAGAGACACTAGGTTGGAAAAAGGGCGTTGGAATTCATTCCAACTACAGTATCTATGGGTTGGAAATCACCAACAAATAAAACCGTTGGAACACATAAATCATTTAAATTAAAAATATTATCTAGCCTGTTGTATTGGTGGTAGATGCATTAGGAGATTTTAACAAATATAGTGTTGGAAGTTCAAACTATTCAAACAGTTGGAATTCACGGTTATTGTTTAAAAAAAAGATAATTTGAACTTACGACGGTCATTCAATTTTTTACCATAACTATAATAATAATAAATAACAAATACATATTACTAAATAAATAAATAATGTAAAAAAATCATAAATATAAACTTCACTTATCCAGCATATGAAAATCGACTCATATATTACAAAATTTAGATCTTCTAAAATTTACAAAATATCTCAAATGAATGAATCAATGGATAAGAAATGCACAATATACTCAGAGTAGGCTATAATCCTCAAAAAAACTTGTTCGATCATCATAAGCCATGAGACCAAAATCAAAGCAAATATGACATTTCTGGATCCACCAATTGAATAAAAGGAAACCAAACTAATCAACAAACACAATGGTTGATCATATCGCTCATATCCGAAGATGGAACACAAGATCAAAGAGTATGTAAATTTCAGACACTATCCATCGATGAATCAAATATTCATTCGGGTAGAAACTCCAAAATCGTCCCACTGTAAATAAATTCATGCAAAAATGGGCGGTGTGCTGAGGGTGGCTTTGCACTTGCTATATACCCATGGCTTCCTCCTTCCTAAACCTGTCAAAACATGACCCGACCCGAAAAACCCGACCCGTACGCCCGGTAATTTTACGAGTTTGAACCCGGTGTTTTGACACAGGACCCGAAATCGACCCGAACCCGAATTACCCGGGATTTTTAGGGTCAAGACTCAGTAACCCATTGAGTCAAAATCGACCCGGTGAGTCAGCACTATGTAGACGCCACACAGGTACCAGATTGACCCTACACAGATTCGTCATGCAATTATATTTGTTAATGTCACTCATAAGTTAAATAATTTATATATTTTATAATTATAGTATGTTTAGAACACTTATTTGTATAAATATGATTTTTTATGCTCAAAATATTAATATAATAATGTTATTATAATGATATTTATAAATTTAATTATAATATTATTATTTAGTTTAATTTGACATATTTATATTATAATTTAATTAAGTATTATTTTAATATTTTTAAATTATTCAAAAAGTTCAAGTTTTTTGACCTGGTGGGTCGACTCGAATCCGGGACGAAACCGGTTTGGCTCGACCCGGAATGATTGGTAACCTGATTTACCCGGGACCCGAATGACCTGAACCCGACCCAAATGACCCGATTGACTCCTACCGCCTTGCATAAACTTTGGGCTTGATGTCGTCAGGTACTCGAGCATAAGCCTAACAGATTTGTACCTCGCCCGCAAACGTTGTAAATAGCTTAAGATTTTCGAGTAAAGATGAAGTTATGGTGACATAACCAGAGAGGGAGAAAAGAAGATAGAAATAGAGAGATAAACGTGGATTTTAATGATAAGAAGATGAAATTGTAAAACTGCATCCATTGGTAATCAACTACACATAAAGCCACGTTCTAGATTACGTGAGATACAATCTCTCTATTTAAATTCAATTTTCTCTCACATATCTTCTTTTTTATCTAATCAGATTATTTCTCAACTGCAACATAATAATTTCTTGATTTTTTAAGAATAAATAAATGATTATTACAGGGCGACGGAAAGGAAATGCATGGATTTAAAGATTTTCTCAATATAATAATTTTTTTTAATATGGATTCCAATTAACTTTTAACCGGTTGAAAATATTAGAATCAATTTCCAACATATTCAACTGTTGGAAATTTTTTCCAATACTTTTTAGTGTTGAAAAATTATGTAAAATTATTTCCAACAACTATAATAGTTAGTTGGAAACTCATTTCCAATACATTTTAGCGTTGAAATATTTGCCAATAAATATAATTGTTTGAACACTTACGTTGAAAATGGCTTTGTTTCTATTAATGTGGGTATTAAAAAGTAATAAAATTTATGATAAAGTTAGTGGAATAATGGTGTTGATTGAGGGGTGAGTGTTTCAGTAATTTGTGCAGAATCTTAAAACTACTTAAATTTTGAGATTGATGGAGTATAAAATTTTAAAATTTTTTATTATGTATTTTAACAATATAATATTTATTACTAACAAGTAGTATTATATTGTTAAAAATTTAATTAAAAATTAGTTTTTAATATTTTATAGTGTTTATAACTCATTATACTACGTGTATAAGAGTAAAACCTTTAAATTTATGATCGGGGCCGGGAGAGTATTAATAAGTATAAAATTGTTAAAAAAAATTATAAAAAGATGCAGTATTTTTTATTATTCTAAAGAAAGCGTGTGTAAATAGTTAACAATATAATTTGCCGAATGAATGGAGTAATAAGAATCACATTATTAAAAATGTTACTCCGTACAGTAACATCTAAAAAACGTAGTGGATAGAGAGTGGGGGATAGTAAAATACCTACTCAGTATAAAGGATGAAAGGAGAGAAAAGACAAGGAGGATTGTATACAGTGGACAGAAGAAGGTCGCAGTGTCAGACGGTCAGATATGAAGGAAAATGGAAATCAAATCAGAAGTCGATTCAAATACTTTGTAGAGATGAGACAATTTGGGCTTTGTTTCTTATTTGGAAGAGGATGTTCCCCATTCCACTGCACCCACTCTTTTCAATCTACACTTAAATCGGAAACCACAGTTTTTTTTTTTTTGGTTTTTTTAACCGAAAAGAATTTGATTATAGGAATATAAGTCAAGGGCATTCGAACGGATGAACTCACGAAGCGCTGAGTCTTTAGATGCGATAAGCGATCCGCAACATGGTTAGCTTTTCAAAAGACATGACGAATCTTAATAGATTGAAAAAAGCCAAGCGAGACTAGACTGTATCTGAGACAATCATTTCAGAATCTTCTATTGGCTTTCCAATACCTATTAACGATAGTTAAATTATCTCCTTCGATTGGACAAGGGCCAATGCTGAGTTATGCTGCTTGCAAGCTTTTCCAAAGGCCCTGTGCTTCCGAACCAGAAATGGAAGAGATTGGACGAGGCCCAGATCCATGGAAAACAAGGGTGCCTCTACAATCTCTGATGATAAATCCATATGAGTCTTTAGAAGCAGAGGATCAGACCCCGTCAAAATTGAGCTTATAATTACCTTTCGATGACAGTTGAGATCTGATGCAACCCGTTGATATAATTTTATTTTAATTTTTTAAAAATTATATTTGTGTTTCTTACACTTATATTTACATGTCTATAAAATTTTATTATAAAAAATAGTATGTCATAAAAGTATAAATGTATGAAATATAATTAAAAGAACGATTATTTTATTTTATATTTTTTAAAAAAAACATTTTTCATGGTAAAAATTTATAAACATGTAAATATAAGTGTATGAAATACAAATATATATATTTTTTAGTATTTTAAAAGTAATCATATACTTTCAATAATTTTATGATGCGCCGAGTGGTGCATGATAGTGTTGCAGCAGATCCTAACTGGGAAACTAGCGGTTGAGTTGAGTAGTGAGTAATTACCCAGATCTAAAATATTTGACTTTTTATTACTAGTATATTGTATATGTTATTTTGGAGAGATAATTTTATTAATGAAAAGATACGGAGTATTACTTTAGATATTTTTTGTACACTTTCTAAAATTACTCTGTAATAATGACAGATATGTTAGTCGTAATTTTAAATAAAGTAAAAAGATAAAGTAATAATTAGGAGTATAACTTTATTTTTATTTTTATTTTTGAAAAATTTACAAATTTTTAAAATCACATGTTTTAATTAACAGATAATAAGTACTTTAAGTACCGAATTTTTTTCCGAAATATTCACTAAAAATTAAATATTTACAACTTTATTCACACTTTTAAACTATTTACAAAAATATTCATTTTTTGCAGGGGAGTCAGAGAAACGCGGGTTGAAACCGCGTTTCATTTGTAAGGTTTAAATTTTAAAACGGAAAGAAAAACAGATAAAAATTAAACGAATAAAACGCGGTTTCAAACCGCGTTTTATTCTTTTTATATTTTTTAATTATATAAAACAAATAAAAAAAGAAAAAAAAGGTAAAGCGCGGTTTCAAACCGCGCTTTACCTGTTCATCGTCTTCCTCGACCAAAAGGCATGGATTGGAGGCCGGTGCCGGATCGAAGGTCGGGGAGAGGGAGGGAGGCAGCGGCAAGGGTGCCGGCAAGGGTGGCCGGCGTTGGTGGCAGCGGAGGTCGACCAGAGGGAGGGAGGTCGGGCAAAGCGAGGGTGAGCGGGGAGGGGAGCGGAGCGCCTGTTCGGATTCCTTCTCCAGCGGCGACACGAATTCGGGCAATTGGAGGAGGAGGAAGAACGAGGAGAGAGGTACGAGTTCGGATTCCGTCCTTATCCATCGGAGAGACGGATGCAGACCAGAGGAATCGGAGTCGGGAGTGGGAGTCATCCCTCTTGCCGGAGGTATTGGAATCGGGAGTGGGGGCTCGAATCGAAGTCGGGATTCGTTCAATTGAAGACGGATCCGACAAAGATTCTGAAAATTGGAGGAGGAGGAGACTGGTGTGGCCTGTGGGTTCGGATTCCGGACTTCTCCGTCGGAGAGACGGATGCGGATGGAGAATACTGAGCCGTCGACCTCCCTCCCTCTGCTCGACCGCCGTTGCCACCAGCGCCGGGCACCCTCGCCGCTGCCTCCCTCCCTCTCCCCGACCTCTGATCCATCACCGGCCTCCAATCCATGCCTTTTGGTCGAGGAAGACGATGAACAGGTAAAGCGCGGTTTGAAACCGCGCTTTACCTTTTTTTTTTTCTTTTTTATTTGTTTTATATAATTAAAAAATATAAAAAGAATAAAATGCGGTTTGAAACCGCGTTTTATTCGTTTAATTTTTATCTGTTTTTCTTTCCGTTTTAAAATTTAAACCTTACAAATGAAACGCGGTTTCAACCCGCGTTTCTCTGACTCCCCTGCAAAAAATGAATATTTTTGTAAATAGTTTAAAAGTGTGAATAGAGTTGTAAATATTTAATTTTTAGTGAATATTTCGAAAAAAAAATTCTTAAGTACCAACTCCATTTAGAAATAACTGTTAATTCACTTTTTGACATGTTTTCTAATGAGCTAAAATTTTTATAAAATTTTAACTTTTTTTTTTATTATTTCACACTTATTACTAACAAGTATTATTATATTAGCACCAAAAAAAAGTATAAAATTATTATACAAAAATATTAATAAAATATTGATATTTTAAATAATTTTTATCTTATTAAAAAAACGTATTAAAAATTCAAACAACGTCTATTGTTGAACGGAGAGAGTACATATTTCAATAAATTAAATATATTATTAAAATCTTATTTTTTAAACAATTGAAATAATTTTATAAATAATTATGAACATTTTAAAAGATGAATATAGATAAATATTTTATAAAACTTTTATTATTTCTTTAAATATATAAAATAATACTAAAAATCAAATATTGTAATGGAGTACGGGTGTTGCTATTTACACCCACTTATTTTACTATATATACCACATCCTGCCTCTCTTATGTCACACGTCTATGACTAACAACTGTTAGGGGTGGGCGCGGAATGGGACGTAGGTCGTCCCGCGTAATTTTTCTGAGACGGGAGCGGGACGGGATTTGCTCTTTTTACTTAATCCTGCACGGGTCTTGTCCCACGTGGGACGAACCTTGTCTCTCAAATAAAAAAGATTATAGAAAAATTAAAAATTTTATAACAGTGCGGATTTAGAAAACCTGCTTACGTTTCGAAGGATGAAATCTCTCGTTCGAATCTTGCGCACCGAGTAAAGGTTAAATTTTGAAAGCAAAGGATTAGTGGCGGAAAATGGACTTTCGATCCCAAAACATCGCTAGGTCCGTTGGAGACCCAGAGCTGACACCCTTGTACCTGTCCTAGAGCCGGAACCTAATCACTAGTTGTCGCCATCTCCACCACCAAAGAAACCTTCAAAAGTGAAGGTAGTCAGTCATGACAAACGAGTTGGACACCAAAACTCTTAGGCCCAAAACTTAAATCAAGAAATTCCCTTAATATGGGAAAGGATTCATCAAAGAAACTTAGGATAATTGAAAATTGGTAAATCGTTCCTAAATCCACCCAAAATCGCTTTGCAAAAGCTTCAATTTCTTCTCCCTCTCCCTAATCCCTTCTTCGTTGAGATTCAAACCAAAATGGCTTTGTAGAAGTTTCAATTTTTTTCAATCCCCCATTCCTCTTCCAAAATCACAAGGCCAAAATAATTTCCCAAATTCTCCCTTCCTATGGAGAAGACGTTCAAAGATCTTCTTACATTTGGGTCTTTATTTTCTTTCTTGTTTATTTTTTTTGTTTAATTAATTTAATAGATTAAAACTTATTACAGAATTCAAAAATATTTTTAAAAAATATGTACTTAACTGGGATTCGGATGGAGTTAGTGAATGGGTGGTTGATTGCTAACATAAGATATATAAAGGGTAGTTTTCGGTAATTAGGTATATAAGGGGTGGTTTTGAGTAATGTAATGTATTTAAAGGGTGGTTTAAGCAGTTTACCCAATTTAAAAAGCTCTCAAAGTAATCGCAAATTTCATTAGATGGCTAGCATTGTCATGAACTGGGCCATTTCAGACTTGCCCTTTTCAATTGTATGGGCCAACTTCTAGCCCAATCAAAATAAAAAGCAAAATCCTACTGGGCTCAGTTTAAGCAAAATCCTACTAAAGATTAAGGTGTATACACTCTTTTGCCAACAATGGTCAAAGAGTGTTTCAAATCACCCAAGATCGATGATGTATGTCTTCACTAGGTCACAGATTTCAAGATAGTTAAAAATGCAAAGTAACAAATGACGGTGTATTATACTAATAGTTTACTTAATTAATTGATAAATGTACGAAAATCTGAAAGGACAAATATAATATAATTAATTGATAAAATGGGCAATATGAAAACCAAACTTGTCATGTAAAAATAAATATTGAAATTATAATGGTGCAGATCGGGTGGCCGAGCGAATAGAGGAAGACCTCAATCGTAGGAAGATCCGATCTCGACAAAGGTGATATTGGGTATCCGGTGTTCGATTGTCCCGCTATTATGATACGAATTACCTTTTTAGATAGGAAATCGCGCCACAATTCAACTGCAATGCTTTGTAGTGATGTATATAGAAGTTTTAATGCTATTTAAGGTCGTTTCTGGACTAAAAAAAAAAAAGAGTTTTAGTACATTTTGAATTTACCGTCATATTTTCCTATTTTATCTTTCATCAAAATTTTTATTCAGAAAACTCTCTCTCTTTCTTGTGGATTTCAGTTTATCGATTATAAGGTTTTCGTTGCTTGTGAAACTTTATATTGAGAACTCGTGCTTGCATGTTTTCGTATTTTTCTACCGCGGCAAATAATTAAATGCACGTTATGTCATATATAAACATGAGCTATTTATTGTAATGAATTTACGTACATATCTTGGTTGAAAATTAGGTTACCTAACATAACTGATAGGTGTATGTATAAATAGTAGGCTTATGGAGTTGTAGGACTAATTATTGTTGATGTTTATAGATGTGGAAATAACATTATGATCCCCTTGGGTGGAACCATATGTCGGCCATGGAATAGCCCATTCCCAGACAAGTTTGTCCATCTTTTTATTTATTTTTAAATTTGTTTTTATAATTGTGTTTTATTTATTCATTTTGAATTTAATTTTCAAGCACCAACCAATAAAAACTGTCTAACCACACACATTCAATTCCATTGACCTTTGATCCGTATGCTTGAAGTTTCAATTTGCACATATATGTGTATTATATATATACTATGGAGTATTAATTTGCAGAGCCATGATATGTCATTTCATTTTAGCTGTAGCTTTATGGTTACTTTGTCAAACTTTCAAAAACTCAATTTATAATACAGTATTTCTCTAAACAATCCATTAATCGAGCTATAATCTTGAAGCTACAAAAAATATTGTACCTTAATTAACTATTCGATCGATGAAAGTGAATATTGCATCAAATATACCAAGTTACCAACATCGCGCGTAATATCCGGGAATCCTGGGTAAAATCTTATTTTAATCATATTTTGATTGATTAAAAATACTAATTGAAAAGTTGCCACTTGGCACAAGAGGCTTCCCCTTTAATATAAACTAGTACAATTCCTACACCATAACGCTTTATTTTGTTAGGATATGGAATGGCTAGGCACGTGGCTAGCACATGTGTGAAAGACTATAAGAAGTGATGAACAACTTGTAAGTTGTAATGGATTCATTCATACATTCATACACATTCAGTTGGTTATTAAGCTCTCTCTCTCTCTCTCTCTCTCTCTCTCTCTCTCTCTCTCTCTCTCTCTCTCTCTCTTGTTAGGCTAACTAACTCAAGGTCCTAACAAGTGGTATCAACAACTTGGTGTTCTCTCGGCTATGACGGATGGGACTCGTCTCAAAACTACGGAGAAGATGGATATCCAGCTTCAGCAACTACAAACATTCACAGCAAGCTCTCATGAGCGATTGATGGAAGCAATTCAGAAGCAGGATGATCATCATCAGGCACTTCAAGAACAACAATAGACGATGATCGAGATGAAGCGATCATCGGAAGAGTTTCAGGCAAGGACGGAGCAATTCCAATTGCAAATTGAGCAAAGCGTCACACATATCGCTGAATGGATCTGGCTTCAAAATCAGAAGGCCGCTTTTTAGCCCGGATTCGTTACTCCTCCGGTGGAGCACCAAGAAAAGACACCTCCGGTGAACAATAGGGAGATTCCGGAGGAAACGAATGCGTATAGGCCACCGCCAATGAGGAACGACGGCGCCTTCAATGCTTAGAACCGCTTTCCAAAGGTTGATTTTTCGATCTTGAATGGGAAGAAGCCGCGAAGCTGTACGAAAGTGTGAGAAATACTTTCTCCTTTTTGGGATCCAAGAACACCTGAAAGTAGAATTGGCAGCCATGTATATGCACGATCGAGCAGACACATGGATTCAGGGGTATATGATGCAGAAGAAAGGGGTGAGATGGAAGGAGATGAGCGAAGTCCTTTGTTGCAGATTTGGAGAAAAGTAAGGTGTGGAAATTGTTGAGGAATTCAACAAATTGAATCAGATTGGGGATTTGGAAGATTATAATGAGAGGTTCGAGGAGCTCCGAGCAGGTATGCTTTCGTATAATCCACATTTACCTGAGTACTATTTCGTTTCTAGCTAAGTTAGTGGATTGAAGGCAAAGCTTAAACCTTTAATTAAGCTTGGTCGGTCAAAAGATCTTGCTGAAGCCTTGGACCTCGCTAGGTTACATAGTGACGATGTTCAAGCATTGGTCAAGGTTAGCAAACCTCCATGGAAACCGGGATTCATGAGCGAGAGGAGCCAAGACTGGGCCAAGAATTCGAAAGAGTTCAAAAGAACAACGGGCTTGTGTTTTAGATGCGGTGACAGATACTTCGTCAGCCACAAATGCAAGAATCCATCAGTGAAGTATGTGACCACCCAAGATTTGGATTCGGGTGAGGAAGAGGAAGTCGATGAGCTTGTAACAAAAGATTCCGGGATCGAAGTGGGTGATCAAGAAGGTTTCGTGCGAGCCCTCTGGTGCGGGACGAACGTCGTTGACACTTTTACCCTTTCCCAAATAGTAATATAATCCAAACTCAAACACAAAACCAATAGATTAGGAAATCAATCACTTGATAAACCAAACAACTACTAGTATAGCGATTAAGTCCAGAGTCGAACCCACATGGAGAAGCAATTTCTTATTCAATAACTCTTAGCAAGAACTCTTATGACAAAGCAATGATTTATAGCAAATAACCAAGATATAAAAGTAACCAAATTTATGATTGCGAAGTAGATTGATAACAAAGTAAAAAGAACATTTCACCTCTAATTCTTTGACAATGGTTGGAATTCATGGTCGTAGGATTGATCTATCAATTATTCATAAACACATGTCTACTTGACTAAAGTTGAGAGATCTGCAAGGATACAATCAGTTTATTTAATATCACTAAAGAATATCATTAAAGAGTCAAGTATTTAGACCAATTGACATATTGATTCAATGCAACTAAGACAATTTGGAACAACCCTAATCAGCCCTAATCGACATATCTACAACATTGATCAATTGAAATCATCCACTATAAAGACAAAGAAACATCACTACTTCAATATTTTGTTTGCTATCAAGAAAACAACAACGAATTCATAGCTAAGATGCAATTCCTAACATGGTGATCAATAATAGAAAGGAACACAAATATAATCAATAAGTACAAGATGATAACTATGAATATGAATAACTAAATAGAATCAAATCCTCACAATCCAAACAACCATGTCTTCGAATCATAAGCGAAACTATGAGTTTAGCAACTCATAGGCCAATTCTCTCTCTCTCTCTCTCTCTCTCTCTCTCTCTCTCTCTCTCTCTCTCTCTCTCTCTCTCTCTCTCTCTCTCTCTCTCTCTCTCTCTCTCTCTCTCTAATGGTGTTCATAGTCTCACACAATAGCCACACACGACGAATAATCTGAATAAAACCTAATATAGACTCATAAGGAACACAAATATGGTGATCAATAATAGAAAGGAACACAAATATAATCAATAAGCACAAGATGATAACTATGAATATGAATAAGTAAATAGAATAAAATCCTCACAATCCAAACAACCATGTCTTCAAATCACAAGCGAAACTATGAGTTTAGCAACTCATAGGCCAATTCTCTCTCTCTCTCTCTCTCTCTCTCTCTCTCTCTCTCTCTCTCTCTCTCTCTCTCTCTCTCTCTCTCTCTAATGGTGTTCATAGTCTCACACAATAGACACACACGGCGAATAATCTGAATAAAACCTAATATAGACTCATAAGGATTCGGCCAAACCCTAATGGAAATAGTAATAAAATAATAGGAAATAATGTCTTTGGATCCAAAATTACAAACGCTAGAAACCGGCCCACGACGGGCGCCGTGCAAATGGCGGCGGACGCCGCCTATGCAGTGACGGATTTCCCTCGATTGACTTCAATAATCTCCGATGTCGTGCTTCCTTTCTCATCCCTAGCTTATTCCTTAGCCTCCATATGCTCCAAAACATGTCTCTTAAGCTCTCCCAAAGTCCCTTCAAGATCGGAATGTAATTCTGCATAATAAACACTAAAAAGGAGTAGATTCCGAATTCGAACACTTCACAAGTAATATACGAAACTAGACTCAAACATAAGAAAAACCACCATCTAATTGCAATAAGAAATACCTATAATGCCTATATGAAATAAGCATTATCAAATCCCCCAACACTTAACTCTTGCTTGTCCTCAAGCAACCATAAGACAAAAACATCATCTACGCATCCCACAGGAAATTCTTTCATAACTTTACTCGTCAAAATCAACATCATCAATAGTGCAAATATAATCAAGGCACATAAACGTCATAACATGTATATATGAGATCAAGCTGCTTGCATGCTAAAAAATCCAACCTTACCAAGGATAAAATGTGTATCTCTCACTATCATGTGTATAGGCTTTAGGCATACACTCACCTCAATTCCATATACAAGCATCAACTCAAATATTGACATTTATATCACAAAATCTCCACCAGATACGTCAATGCAAAAATAAGGACATCAAGAGGACTTTCACTCAATGGAAACCTTCATAGAAGATTTCATTCGGCGGGGTTGCAATGGGGCTTGGTAAAGAAACATAAGGGCAAGGAATTGTATTTGGTCATGTGGTGCTATAAATTCTGGGAAAATAAGATTTCAACAACTCCCAACATAACACAAACCAATTCAATAGTACTCAAGCTCAAAAATGCACAACATCTCTCAACATCATCATAAAAACTCCAAAAATCATCACATCATACTCATATCATCACATCACATATCATGAAATCTCCAACACCCAACCAATGTAACTTCTAACCAACATAAATCCAATTCTTCCTCATTATGCAAAAATAAAAATAACATGGCTCTTTTATTTCTCTTTTTTTTTTCTTTTTTTTTCGGATTTTTTTTAAGTTACTTTTACCCCAAGGTGAATTTTATCCTCCCTAGGTCCAAACTTTTTATTTTTTCTCTTTGAGCCGAAATACATGTAAACCAAATGCATAAAAATGAAGGAATAAATAAGCACATAACATTACATCTTTTCAAAACCATAAACCATAACATCACACTTTAGCTTCATTCTCCTCAATCTCCAAAATAGATTCCATAACCCACTCAAAATCTCAATTCCCTTGGAATAAGGGTAAGGCTTATCATAGGAAAGGAATAATAATTTTGTGGAGCTATCAATAAAATAGGCTAAAAGCTCAAATTGGCTTCAAAGCAAGATATAACATAAGGTAGACGTGGATAAATATGTGGCTAAAAGGTTGCCTCTATCATTTGAACTTATCAAGCAATGAACATGTATATAGTCGGTCTTGAAAATAGATAACCATGGCAATACTCAATGATAAATGCATAGGAAAAGTAAATCACACAAGAAAAGCAAAAGGAATATAGATGTACCCCTTCTAAGGCCAAAAATATCTCACTAGGACAAATTTTTGTTGAATATCAAGCATACTCCCAAACTTAGATCATACATGCTCAATTACATATGTCTAATCATATTTCACATAAACCCAATTTTAAAACAAGCTCAAATCATTCCAGAATTCCATAGGATTTATAAGTTCATGCCCGTATGAAGTCAAATAGGACAAACTCAAATTAGATGGAAATCTTTGATAACACAATATGCAAAATAAAACAAGACTCGCATTTTTTCGACATTTTCTCAATTTTTTTTCTCTTTTTTGACATTTTATGACATAAAAGAAATAACTTAAAAGAAATAACAAAAATCAAAGCAAAAATTCAAACATGAACTAACCTAACCAATTCACTTCACTTCTCCCCCCCACACTTACATGTTGCATTGTCCTCAATGCATAGAAACATAAAAAGGAACAATGAAAAATAAAATAAAATAAAGGGTTTGAAGGAAGCAAATAACTAACCAATTACTGTGAAGGCGAGGTCTGGGGTCCAGATCGCTGATTTAATTGCTGCAATATCTGCGCCCAGGGATTCAGAAGGCAGTTATGGATCCCTTCTAGCTTCTTCTCTAAAGTCAACTGATGCTCATGTAGCCAACGAAAACTCCGCAGATGCTGATCTTCCATTCTCGTCAAGCAACTGTCAAGGATTGTAATAAGCTCAAACAAAGAACTACTCTCGGTGGGGATATCAAGATCATCATCAGCCTCATCTCCTAGAAGAAATCTGCTTAAAGAGGACGGGTCCACAACCATCCCAAGAGGTGCTGGAACATGACGAATACCGAAAGCAGCCAAAGTAGGGCCAACAGGTAGGTGCACTAGAAGATACTGGTGGTGCTCACCCTTCGCGCCAGATAACCAACGGAAACACTCGTTGTTGTTTGAGCGAACTACCATTTCAATCAGACGGGCGCTCAGTAGGGTCGACATATCATAATAGAAAGACGATGTCGAGGGTTGCAGGGAGCTCAAATCCATACCCATATGGCGTGCTATGAGAGTAATCAATCCACCAAAAGTAACAATGTGGGCACTCATATCATCTCTTCTTCGAAGTGCGTTTGCACAAGCAGCTAGAAACAACTCTATCCAATCTGGTATAAACTCAGCCTCTGGTGTCAAACCATATAACCACATCCACATCCTCTTAGAAACAACCATCGGATCAGCAGAACCATAGAACGTAGGGCTCAACACCCTGTGACATAGGCGAAGGGCAGGGTGCGTAATCAAATAATCATGAAAGTCCTCCGGTCCTCCAGAATGGCTTGAAACTATAGCCCAACTCTCAGCATGTGTGGTAGAAGACAAGCTCTGAAGACAAGGGTTAGACCAAGGTATATGCATTCCCAACGCAAGAGCTAGATATTCTTTATGAATCGAGCATTCAGTACCCAATAATATGAAATGGATGTCCCTATCAGATCGCACATCTAGAGTTGACAGGAACTCATGCACCAAAACAGGATAGGTCGGTGCGTCCGTCGATATGAAGTTGGCTAGATCTCCCTGTTCCAACAACAAAGATACTGGACCACGAAGACCAAGCCTCTGCAATGTCTCCAGATGAAAGAATCGAGTTGGTTGATAACTCACATCCCTTAGCTGGAACCAACGCTCCTTCTCAACTCTAAACAAATATGTGAGGGCGTCCATCTTAGAAGCACGAGACATAACTCACATGCTTGAAGAAGAAAACCACGAAAACGACCAAAAGACGAGCTCTCTGCAGGGACGGTGAGCGCCGTGGATGGGGCGGCGGGCACCGTGTATACCGAGCCGAGTGAAAACATTGGATAACCGATGTCCACACCCTCCAAACTCGAAACTTTGACGAACAACTTGGTTTCAACCGCTTCTCAGGTGATAGGTAGGATAATGGTATGGGAAAGGATTGATTTTTTGTGGATGTAGGGTAATGGTGGAAAGTGTTTTGATGGACAGAATCAATTGAAACACAAGGCTTTAGGTATTTTGGAATGGATACAAGTAGGCTTTTGGGTTTTGTAGGTTCCTTTGGAGCAAGCTTGGTTGATCCGATCCACAATAAGAAATGGAAATATATGGTGAGTTGGAAAGGGAAATCTGTCAAAAAAATAAAATTAGAACTACATAAATAGAAAATAAGAAAATAGAAAAGATAAAACCTAGAACTAAGATAAATGGAAACTAACCCTAGATAAAACAATCTAATCCTAAGATAGATAGAAGATAAATAAACTAACCTAAGATAGAAAATAAATCTAACCTAAAGATAGATAAAAATAATTTAATCCTAAAGTAGAATAAAAAGAAATAAATCTAATCCTAATAAGACATAACATAATAAAACTAACCTAATACGAATTTAACCAAAAATAAAAAGATAGATTTACTTCCCTTCCAAATCTCTTGTGAAATAATCTTTCCCATTATTCAACTGTCGGTGTCATTTTCTTTTCATTTCGCCTTCTATTTAACAGATTTCTAGTTAAGGTTGATAATTGTTGGAGAGTGTCTATTCTTTTCATTTTGCTCCCCTCTTCTCCTATCTTCTCCCATGTCTATAAACGATGTCTTATCTATTCTTTCATTTTCCTTCCTTTTCTTCATTTTCTTTTCTTTCTTTCTCTTCCCTGTTCTATTCCTTCCTTCTCCTCCCCTTTCTTTTATCTTCTTCTATGGATGTTCTTATTGAGTATTTTTATGGTATCGGCGTCTTCCACGGGAAATTAGATTGGTAATCTGATTATATTCTGGATTTATGTTCGGGTCGTCCGCAATCTTTTCCTTATCTCCATTAGCTTAGGGCGCCTGTGGATTCTCTATGGAAGGGATGTCGAGATGAGAAGGATAACAACTAGGTGGATAGCACTAGAGCGGCGCGGCGGAAGCCTAGTGGGCCCATAACCCACAGGTCCCAAAACCGACGTCATCGGAGGCATTTGAGGACGAATGCGTTTCAGAGATCGCAGTCATTGGATATGATTCAGGGATTAATTTTCCTTAGGATTGGGGTGTTCTCCACTCGATTTGCTAATCTTTTCGATGATAATTGAGTCTGATGTGGTGCGATAGGCTTAGAATTGATATGATGATAGGGATTTGGTGGTTACTAATGATAATGAATTAATGGTTGTTAATGTGCTAGCAAGTTATGACGTAGAATATAGGTTTGATGATGTTCTTTTATCTCTTTTCCTTTTTTACCCCCTTTCTCTTTTTTCCTTTCCTTCTCTTTTGTTTTCTTTCTTATTCACGAGGGTGGAGGTTCTTTTGTGGGATCGTCTGGAGAGTGATATGAGGAATTGATGTCTTAGGTTTTAATCAATGATGATGTGAGAAAGAGTCATAGGAAGGGGGCATCGACTTAGGGAGGACCGAGTAAGCTTCTAGGGCTGATAGGAGACTGTGGTTAGGAATTTTTTTTCTTCAGATGAGCCTTCTAGGTAGGCCTTAGGTGGGGCATAGGATGAAATGGAAAATTGCGAAAATGGGGTTGTTGTATAGGTGAGTAAATTTGGATGAAGGATATAGTAATTCCGTTTGGGCATGTATGAATGCTAAGATGGGAGTAGACGGGGTATGTTTGATTTAGGAGTTCTTGTAGGGAGGATATCATGATAGGTAGATTATCGTACTAGGTATGGTAGCAATATTGTCGAGAAGCGAATTGCGGATGATGTTAATGCTCAAGTGACTAGGGCTGTTGGAGAAATTGTAGACCTTGGGACTTGGGGTATTTGTACTATGAGTAGGAACGAGTTTGGTAAGGAATGAATTATGGTTATCGTTAGGATTGAGTAGGCTAGAGCTACTTGGAGATTTGTAGGACTTGGGATTTTGGTTGTTCGTATGATAAAAGACTGGATGTGAGATGTGTACTTGGGTATTTCTCGAGTAAGGTTGAGAATATTGGATAGAATCGTAATTGGGGAATTACTAGAGGCGTGACTGGAGGATTTCTAGTATAGTAAAGTGATCGTAACGAGTATGAATGGCAATGATCGGAGTCCCGGGAGATTTGGATGGAAGATGAATCCTTGAGGAACAACTTGTGGCTAGGTGGAAGTTATCTTTAAAGTTGATTCATGAGTATGATCGATTGGGTTTAGAGCTTGGAAGGCTTTGAATGACAAATATGGGAACTAGTCCAGACGGAGGATATGGGAGCACTAATGGTCGTGGAAATATGGGAATCTTAGGTAATGGTGATGCTTTTGGTAAAACAGATACGTGTGACATAGAGATTATCGGGAGAGATGATTAAGGTCACTAAGAGGAAAGGTGTCGTTGTTGAGAATTGTAGTCTAAGTTTAATTGGAATTGTGCGACAATAAGGAAATGGAATAGGATGACTTGGGAGATTTGTGATCGAGTGGGAAAATAGTGGAACTTGGAATGATGAATTAGTATGGTAGGTAAGTGGAAATGTTATGGCTTTTTTGGGAGGCAAAGAGATACGATTTGGTCCGGGTATGTTTTGATGAGTTGCTTGGTTAGCACTTTTGCGATTGACCACTTAAGAATAGGTACAGTTGAGGAGGAACTCGATGATTATGATTACGGGTTTATCACTAGTTAGCTATCTCGTTTAGAATCTGATGAGTGCTGATGGTTGAGTATTGTTAGGACTTTTAGCTAAGTGAGGTGCTTGTGTTGTTTAAGAGATGAAGCTTTACTTGTGACATACTAAGGATGTAGGATGTAAGAATGCTCTTATATGAGGTTAGCAATAGGAGTGACTCTTTAGAGGCGGATTAGCAGTGAGTGTACTTATTGGTACGAGAAGTGAGATCAGGGTAGTGCAACAATTTGGAAGTTCGCTCTTAGAGTTGATCGATGATCGGGTGAAAATAATAATAAATTATATCATAATCTGGCTAATATTTATAAACTCATTGTGTATTTTTTTTGCAAACCAAGTACGTCTTAACCTGCTTAATCAAATTTAATTTTATGTTTTAATCAATTTTCCAATTTAAAATATCTTTCAAACAATTTTTTTTCATTTTACAACATTTCAATCCTTTCTAATTCATTGTAAATTATTTTATAACTTTTTGATGCTTTATTTGATTCAATTTATTACATTTGTGAATAAGTATACAATCAACATTAGTTTTAGCTTTCTAATATTATATATATAGTAACAAAACAATCTAGAATTAATTTTAATCTTGAAATGAGTATTGTGGTACATTTATTTGTATAAGAACTAGTTATAAATTATAATCTTGAAAATATCAAATTAAAATAGAGGTTTAGTTAAACGAGTCTTTCAGTATAGTAGGGTAGACAATTGGTTACATTATGTTGTTAATAAATGTGCAACATGTTTGAACCAATTGATATATGACATTTGCCATAAAATGTCGAGGGAAATTAGTGTTGTCAAATGGTGCAAATCATTGAAAAGATTCAAAAAATTCAATTGTGATGCCTCAATTGACAAATACAATGGGCGTGGTATTTAAATTATTGCTTTAGATGAGGAGGGTCAAGGATGCATTGGTGATGACGGTTGTGAGATTATTCAAATAGGTTCAATCGTACATCGAAAGTGGTAGAAGAGGTGGAGGCAATCATTTATGTTTTCCAAGAATGGGTTGATAGATTGACAAATATCTTTGTGGATTTTTATGAATTGTTAGATTGTTATAAATTCATTACCTATAGAATAAAAACCCATTTGAGGAATGTGTTAGGGTTCATTTTGAATAATTTGGTGCCCAAGGCTAGAGATTTTTTAACATACGCAAACACAACTGATCCTTTGTTAGGAGGGCGAACAATTCAATTACTTATTTCCTCGCTTGAAATAGATATCTTTCTACTTTCTACTCATTTGTATTTTCATATTTTTTCTTTATCCATTAAATGAGTTTTTTTTTTTTGAAACTGATGATTGTCAATTGATGATGGGTTTTTAATTTCATTTTTAAAAATAATCCACTATGCTATTTAAATAATTTTATTAATATTAAACTACATAAAAAATTATATTAAGATTTATATCATCATTTTTTTTTGTAAATTAATATAATTTATTTATCTTTTTTTATTAATTATTAATATTTTTTTACAATTAAATATGAAAACAAGTATTATAATTTTATAATCCATAACATTTTTACATTAATCCATGCAAAGCAAGGGAAATAGTCTAATTACATATAAGCCACTCAAATGTCTATACAAAGAAAAGAGTGATTCAATGTCTATATAAGAGACGACGACTGTAGGGTGATTGCTTGCGATGCCAGTAGGTGTGGGAGGGTGTCAGCGGTGCAGACCGAAACAGTTGGTTTGCAGCTCGGGTCGCTGTAAGCTCAGCGACTTGGGATCCGAAGAGTTGTTGTTGAAGGGGATTGCCTCACGATCGTGAATGCGATCAATGGTGTTTGGTCGACTCCCTGGGAGATTGAGATGCTCATTTCGGATGCTCTTCGTCTGCTTCGCTCTTTCGAGTCTGCCTCAGGGAGGCGAACAGAGCGGTTGATCGTCTCATTCATTTAGTCTTGGAGACCGCCTTGTCGTCGTAGAGTTCTGATTTAGAGTTTCAAACTCTCGTCTGTAGGGACGCTCTTGGGTGGTGGTACAACCGTGATTGTTGACACCCCAAATTTAAATAAATTATATATGTATTGCCAATTAATTTGGTTACGTAAACATCGCAAAGATTCACAATCGTGAGGCAATTCAAGATAATGTCTTGATAGCGCATGAGATTTTCCATTCTTTTAAAACCCGTAAGGGTAAGGAAGGTTGGATGGCAATCAAACTTGATATGGAGAAAGCTTATGATAGACTTAATTGGGAATTTATACTTGAGATTCTGAGAAGGTTTGGCTTTCATGAACAATTTATTAATTGGGTAAAAGAATGCATCACGTCCGTATCCTTCTCAGTCCTGGTGAATAGCACCCCAACCGAACTTTTCTTTCCTACCAGAGGTATCCGACAAGGAGATCCCATTTCACCGTTCTTATTCATACTTGGTGCTGAAGTTCTTGCAAGACAACTTCAGCAGGCTTCTGTGGCCCCATTGAGCAAAATTGGCTTCAACTTCGGACACGGCGGTCCGAAAATCCCTTTCCTTGCTTTTGCAGATGATACAATTGTCTTTGCCAAAGCAACGTTAGAGGCCAGTCAGAAAGTTAAATCTGTAATAGAGGACTATTGTAGGGTATCTGGCCAAAAAGTTAATTATCATAAATCCTCTTTCCAGACGACAGGGGGAGTTCATGGGTCTAGAATCCAGTTGTTAGAAAATTCGTTACAAATGACACACACAAGGGCTATGGAGAAATATTTAGGCTGTCCTATCATCAATGGGAGAGTAAATAAACACACATTCGATGATGTAGTTAACAAAACGAAAACTCAGCTCTCTAAATGGAAAGCGAACTCCCTATCCCAACAAGGAAGATCGATTCTGATTAACTCAAATCTGTCGTCAAAACCTCTTTATGTTATGCAAAGTTTCATGCTTCCAGCTTCAATTCACAATGAACTAGATCGAATTAATCGAACCTTTTTCTGGAATAAGGATCTTCAGTATAAACCTCTCATTAGTTGGGATAAGGTGTGTAGATCGAAAAGTAAAGGGGGCCTGAATATAAGGAAATCAAGAATAATGAATGAGGCTCTTCAGATGAAAATTTTGTGGAGAACCTTAGCTGAACCAGAAAATATATGGGTTCGAATTATTAGACACAAATACTTAAAACAAAATGATATACTAAATTACACAAAGACTAAAAATGCCTCCTGGCAGTGGAGGAATGCTTCTGCGTTAATTGACAAATTCAAAGAAGGCCTAGTTTGGGGAATCGGAGATGGTGAATCAGTCAAGTTCTGGAAGGATTCTTGGATCTCTCAGAAACCCCTAATCAAATGCATCGATAATATAACAATCGAAGATGAGGATGCTCGTGTAAGCGATTTTATACAAAATGGTGTCTGGTGCAGAGACATGCTATTTGACGCCCTAGGAAGGGACTGGGCCGAGAAAGTTCTTAGCATTCCTCTCCCAATCCATAAAATGTCTGACAGGCTGTACTGGCGCCATGATAAGCAGGGGCGGTTTACCACTTCTAGTGCAGCAAGATTTCTTACGAACTATGATTCATTTAGTGATGATCCTTCTAACTGGATTTGGAAAGTAAATACAATTCCTAAGATTAAGAATTTTCTATGGAAAATCGCCCAGAATGGCCTACCAACTAGAGATCGATTGAGCAAGAGGGGAGCGCCCATCCCAAATGAATGTTGTTTCTGTGGTGCAAATGGGGAAGATGAAGTCCATTTGTTTGTCAAATGTCCATTCGGGCAAAACCATCTTCTACAAACTAGCAAATGCTCTAGGATCATAAATAATATCAACACAACTTCGGTGAAGGGCAGTATCATTATGACAAAACTAGGAGAAGTATTAACAACCAAAGAAAAGGAAGAAATGGCTTTAAAATGGTGGTCCATTTGGTATTTTCGGAATAAAATGATTTTCAGAGAAGCAAAAATGCCAACACATTCGGAAGTACACTCTTTTATTAAATCTGTAAAAGAAGGATGGGAAAGAGCTCAAAGGGAGGAAAAGGAGGATGCAAATCTGGAAAATGGAGCGTTGGGGACGAAAAAAGGAAAGGTAAGCAGGAAGAATGTCAAGTGGAGAAAACCTAATAATGGATATATGAAACTCAATTTTGATGGAGCGGTAAATTTCTTAGGGGAAGCTAGTACTGGATATGTAATTAGGAATTCCGAAGGAAAGGTCGTTAATCTGGGGTATAAATCCATTGGGAAACAAAATCCCATTTTAGCTGAGACCATAGCTTTAAGAGAGGGAGTTGCATGTGCTAAAATCAACAATTATGCTAAACTAGAGATAGAAGGAGATTCTCAAATACTTATAAATCATCTAAAGGGCAACGGTATTTGTCCCTGGGAAATTGAATTAATTCTGGGTGATGTCAAAGGGCTTTTTAGGTCTTTTCATGATATCTCCCTTTCCTTTGTGCCCCGTGAGGGTAACAGGACGGCAGACAAGGTTGCACACCTTGGCCGTCCTGTTAACGGGCTGGCACTGGAAGAACATCCAGATCTTCTTGATCTCATCCGACAGGATGCTCTCGGTTAGATTTTCCAACCGAATTCTTACCTAATCAAAAAAAAAAAAAATCGCAAAGATTCACAATCGAAAGCAAAACCAATTTGAAAAGGACCCTGTTCTATGTCCAAAATAGTTGGATTTATGCCACTCCTTTTGATATTTCTATTTATTTATTGATTAATATCACAAACTCTTAATGTTAAAAAAATAAAATATTTTAAAATTTTGTACAATTTTTAAGAAAGAAAAAACAAACTAATAGAATAGTGAAAAAATATTTTTTAAAAAAAATCGATGAATTAAAAGATCTTAGCTAAGCTACCTAAAGGCTAAAACTCTTTATTTAGTTGATTAAAAAAAGTTTATCTTTAAAATATCTTATATTTTAAATCGAAAATTATACAGGACCAATCCACATGTATATGCCAATTGAATACAAAATGTCTTATCTATAAATCTTGTTAAATTTCTCTCATGGTTGGCCTATTGTTGTAAGCAAAATAATTTAGAGTTTTGTTCTAGTGAAGGGGCCGGACTCAAACCCTTCACCATGTGACATGTCGCTACCATTACCCTTTTCCACCACTTGAGTTTATTATATATATCTCGACTCTTCGATCTAAATCTTATTTGGAAAAAACATCTAGTTGCCTTAATTAAAACTGGTACAATTTACACGCAATGACGCAATTTTTATAAAATAAAATCTAAATAATAAAATAAATTAATATTATATAATTAAATAAAATAATAGTTTAAGATTGTGAATTAAACATATAAGAAAAAACTCATAAGAGGTTTAATGAACTTATTCAAGATGGACATCATTATGATAATACTACGTATATAAAGATTTACAATTAGATATATGTTATATATTAAATTAATATTTTGAATTAAATCCATATTGATTATGTGAAACATGAAAATCAATTGTAAAATATGGAAAAAAAGGTGATTGGTTGAAAATGAGATGATTAAGGTGGATGTGACACATAAGCAAAAAAGTTTCTATTTTAGGAGTTTACTAGTTTAGTACTCGCATCTTGTGTGATTTTGTAATATAAATATTAATGTGTTTGAAATTTAAAAAATGCAAACAAAATTTGTAAATAACCTTAAACCCTAGTATTGTTTGATTTTTTTTTGAATTTATTCAACTAATTAACTTTCTTTGATATTTTTTTTTATTGTTATATCAATTTAAAAACAACAATCAAATGAGACGAAATCAATTTATATCTATTCTTTCAATTTGTTTGAATTTAAGTAAATTTTGCATTAAAACCCGTTGGATAAAAAGTTGGTAAAAGTATATCTATAGCAAGGATATTTAACAAACTTGCAATCGTAAATAAAGTTGTAAATGACCTACAATAACAACACTAAAAAAAAGGGAGAAGATGTCAACATTTGTGAAATAACATTTGACGAGAGGGTTTCTCGACCAAATAAATTTATAGTCAAGACCCTCGTTATAGTATAGGGGAGTCAGGTTCGTCCTCAGGAGAGAAGTCAGCGGTTCTAGGTTTAGTGTGTTTTGAGGTTCAGGGAATAGCGGGAAAAAAAGGCGAGGGTTGCTGTCGGCGTCGACTAAAACTTGGTCGATGTCGAGGGATGGAAAGGGAATGGTGGTTTGATGCCGTGTGGTTGCGCAAAAACTTCAAAATAACAAAGATAGAATAATAAAAGTGCAAACTTCCAAGTTTAGGGATCACCACAACAATAAACATATGTGTAGATTATAAATCACATAAAGATGCATGCTTTATATCAAATAACTTTCGTTATTAACAAATAGGAATATAGAGGCTTTCGCATAAACCCTAAGTTTTACTACCTTTTCTTAATTAGGAGTAGTCGGCTTTCACAAATAAACCCTAATTACTATCCAAATTCATAATAAGATCGTTTTCGCTTCAATATCACAAATAAGAAATTTCCTCAACTCTCGCAAAAGATTAAGCACATAGGTAGATGATGATAAAGACATGCAGATTCATGGATTCATAAATCAAACTACATATCTATTGTTGGGATCACCCCAATCCTTGAAGAAGGAAATTAGAAAGCAAACATAATGAAAGAAACTAACTTTAACATAAAATAAACTAAAAGTTACAAAACCTTCCAAACGTTCCTCCTCTTCCTTCCTCCTTCTCTCGCCTCCTCTCTCCTTCTCTCTCACCTCCTCCTCCTTTCTCTCTCTCCTCTCTCCTTGCGTCATAAGACGACTTGGCTTGAATGAATGAAAATCAACCCCCTAGGGCCTTATTTATAGTGCTCCATCTAGCTTTTTTAGGAAGGAACAACTATATCTATATCTAAATCTATTTATCTAATAACATAAGATAAATTTTAATTGATAAAATGAAATAAATCTATAAGGAAACTATATCTAAAGTGGACAAATCCTCTTTCTCTTGATAGATCTTGATGTGGATGGATAGAATTCCACATATCTTCTCTTGCAAGCTATTCTATCTTCTCTTATCCAACTCGATCTCGGACTCGGACTCGACTGGATTGTCCTCGACGTCGACCAAAAGTCCTCGACGTCGAGTAGGATTTTTCCTTCAGGGTTGCACTCAAGCTCGGGTAGGTTCTGGACTCGTCGGGTGTACTCGACATCGACTAGAATTGTGCTCTCGAGTGGTCTGGTGCTCGTTCTCGACTTCTGGGAGGCAAGTTGACCAAAATGTTACTTGACGTCGACCAGTTTGATCGACGTTGACTAGTTCTGTGCGCTTTCAGCATTTTGCTCCGTTCTTGAAACGCACTTTCCGGAGTCCTCGTTCGTCCGATTGACGAATATGAGTACGCGTTGGATCGAAAGCTCTTTTCGAGGGCTACAACTTTCATGAAGACACTAAAGCTTGATTCAGAACGATGAATGACGAAAAGTGGGTTTTTCTCCAGCTGCACCATCCTTAGCTTTTTCATGACTTTCCTTTAAGCTCCAAAGTGCGTCCGATTTCTGCGAAATTAAACAGAAACTAGTGTAGACTCCATAATTTGGCAAATAAGTGTAAACTACATAGAATCTGTACTTTTCCAATCCAAATGCATGAAATGTTTACAGAAATCGGTATAAAAGTAAGTGTAAAACATGGCAAATTAGGCTCACAACAATATTACCAATCTAAACTATATATAGATCAAAATCTAAAAATCTATCCATAATTAGATATGTATAAAATCCAAAAATATATCTCATAAATATATCAATACCATATCTAAAAATCGGATAAAATATATTAACAAAAATTGAATCCTATGAGTTGATAACCTTTACACAGCTAAGTATTATTTCAATTTTATCAAAACCTTTTATCTTCTAAAAATATTTTCATATTGATAAAGTTATTTAATGAGTATGACCGTGTAAGTATTATTTCCAATTTCATCAAAACCTTTTATCTTCTAAAAATATGTTTATATTGATAAAGTTATTTAATTAGTATGACCATTTAATATATTTATTATCTTCTAAAAATATGTTCATATAGAGCAAAAATAGGTAAAATCTTATCTTATATAATATTATTTAAAATTGGTTAATATCATCTAATTTTTTTATCTTATGCATATATTGATTATTTAAAAAATTTGTGATATGTTCATATGACTAATATTCATATCTAATGAAATTTGGATAGTATCTTCTAAAAATATATACATATCTAATAAAATTGGGTCAAATTTTATCATATGCATATATAGATATATTGATTAAATAGAGTTAGAATAAAATTCTTCTTATGCATATATTGATTATTTCAAAATTTTATGATTGGTTCATATGACTAATATTAGGGGTGGGCACCAATCCCGCAAATTTCGGTTCCATCTCGTACCCGTCCTGGTCTCGGTGGGATTTGAGGGGAAAAAAGTGAATCGCGTCCCATTTCCATCCCGCAAAAAGTGTGCGGGATGGGATGCGGGACGGGGCTATGGGATCTCATAAATCCTAGTCCCGTCCCGTATTTAAATATAAATATAAATATAAATATAAATATAAATATAAATATAAATATAAATATAAATATAAATATAAATATAAATATAAATATAAATATAAATATAAATATAAATATAAATATAAATATAAATATAAATATAAATACGAGGGTTGAGAGTATTAATTTTAGGGTGTTGATATATACACCGCAAATGGTGATTAAGAATTTGCACGTCCTTAGGGATGTGAATGCACGTCGTTAACAACGTGCAAGTGTGGAACTGTGCACGTCGACTAGCAAACTAGGGTTTGCACGTCGAAAGTAACGTGCAATATTTGCACGTCCTTAACAACGTGCAAACCCTAGTTAGGGTTTCGCGTTTAGGGTTTAGGGTTTCCGAGGGTTTGTTATTGTTAATTGAAAAAATTGAAGGGTTTATCTGGTGGAGCTAAAGGATTTAGGGTCTAATTAAATGGAAAGCAATAATTGTTAAGGTTTTCATTCGGATAATATGCGAATAATGTTACAAGAAACAGGAAAAAAGTTTTACATCCATAATTTTAATAACTGGTGGAACAAAATCTAGGAAAAGTGTAAAGGGCGACCGGACTCGACACGTAAGGCTCGAAATCTCTCAAACTGAGCTTGAAACGGAGCATCCCATCCTTCGACGCTCGGTTGATGATGTGCGACCCATTCTGGCGGAGGTGGCAGAATAGGAGCGTTAGGACGCAACCAGATCTACGAGAACGGAAAATTAGAGTTAGAGTATTGACATAAAGATGAAAAGCAAGAATAGGTAATAAAAAAAGACATTTGAAGTCGTACCGCGGCAAAATGGTCTTGGTTTCTGATGCAGGCTAAACCAAGGGTTGCTGATTGAGGGTTGTTAGCATGTGTCAGCGAGGTCATGGGGAGACATGTGAACGGATGATGTCAAGCTAGGACGACGAGAGGAATCTGATATACCGTTGCAAATACTAAACCCATGATGGGTAGCTCTATCCATCGTCTCCTATCACCATGCACAGGTCCCGCCCATCTCTGGTAGTCGACGAACTGCTAGGAATCCCATATAACAATCGGCATAGAGATCGGCGTGATCCTCCTAGTGATTGCATAATAACGTTTTGAGTTCCGGGAAAGCAGACTCGTCGATCGTTGATGTCAATGACGCCAAAGCACGGTAGCCACAATGACCATCTCCAACAGTGTCCCTCACACCCTCAATATGACCGAGCATGAAGGGATCAACGTTGTTTCGACCCCAGTTGAACCCTCCGAACACATCATCACGTCCACGTCGAGCTGAGGTCGCTTGTGGACGATGTCGAGTAGCATTTCGAGCAGCACGTGCTTCTTCTCTCTCAAATCTTTCCCTTAGCTCCTCGTATGGCAACGGGTTGGTTCTGCAGGCATTCCTCGACCCCCGAGGCCTCCCTTTCCTTTGGACGCTTGCAGATGAGGGTGGGTGGAGCTCATCGTCCCATACATCGTTGGAAGCCGTGTATGAAGATGACAGATCATACGGCAGTGGGGTGTCGTCGATGTCAGTCCATGACAAATCCATCCAGAACGGGTAGATGTCCTCGGCGGGTATCGGAGTATCGAAGTTGACGTATGCCTGAATCTCATGGACACAAGGGATCCCGTAATAAACCCTCCAATGTCGGTCCGTGCATTCCAAAGGAATGTTTTGGTTCACGACATCCTGCCACATCTTGTACAGATAATCGAAGCACTTTTTGGAGATTAAAGTCTTTACCTCATCAAAAAGGTTGACTTTATGCGCCTATGTTGGCCATTTGAAGCGGTCGATCTCCAAAGCAGTCTGCAGGTCATGCATTTGACAATCGTTGACTCTATGGATTGCATCGATCACGATGCGAAAGTCACCAGTCGATGAGTGCAGTGCCTCCTTCAGAACCTTGTGTTGAACCTCAACGCTGTACACATTGAAGTGCGTACTACTAAATGTTTGATGTCATATCATATTGTAATGGGAGATATGAAATAAGGTGTACCTGTTTGTCGTACGGGTGCCGAGATGAAAGACATTATCTACGTAGCATCGTACGATGTTCCTGCTGTACGGAAGCCACACCGCCTCTAAATACGCCACCACACCTGTGAATGGGTGCCACGCAGCGTGTAGCGCCCGACGACGATGGTTGAATGATTCCTCCGACCTCGATTGGAACAACCCCCAATAGTTGCCCTTGAAGGTGCCAGCGTGGTTTAAATTCTTTGTGATATTCAGAGTAGCTTCCTCGCATCTTCTCGTCACGTGTAACCAGCAAAGGAGATGCTGGACGTTGGGGAAGACAACATTTAGCGCCGCCAAGAGACCTAGCTCCCGATCAGTCATAATAGCTTAAGGCTGAACCGTCCCAAGCAAGATCTGAAGCTGATGCAACACCCAGGCGTATGTGTATTCATTCTCATGCGACATGAAGGCATAAGCGATGCAGTAAGTCATGCCCGAGGGTGTGAACCCTCGCACAATGGAATCCCATATCTGCAAGTGTAAATATGTTACATGTACAATACTTTATAATTGGCTATGTGTGCATTAATGTAATCGTAATTAAGTAACTTACGCATTTGTTTTGTATGTGTTGTCCAATACGATGACGTAATGGAACCGTCGAAGTAGCCGTATCCCGTCAGGATGCGATAGGAAGAGGTCTCTCAAGACTTTTTCATCATTCGGATGTCGTCTGAACTCGTAGTAGTACCTTCTTTCCCGCAGACGATGCAGGGTATCTTGGGTCATCGTCCGACTACCCCTTTCTTCGGCGACCATCATGTTGAGCGTGTTGGTAAGGGAACGCGATGACGTGACGCTTGTCTCATCTAACTGCCTCAATCCGTACCCAATGGCTTTTGGAGGAGTACCAATTTTCTTCATCCACCTAGCCATCTTCTTTTTCCCCTCTGTCATTTGTCCGGCGATGGCATGACCCTTCAAGCTCGTGGGAAGCCCGTGGTTATGTACACCGTGGGTTACCGTCATTACCCAGTGACCTGGCGGAGCTTCGTGCCCGTGTAGAGAGAATGGGCAATCGTTTATCTTCGATTGGGTGCTTCGGAAGCAAGGGAAGTACGCCCATATCTAAGCCTTGACACAAAACAGAATGTCGTTAGCATATAATATAAATATTTGTAAACTATAACTCTAATTCAGCGGTCTCGTACCTGTAGAATCAACGTGCAACTATCTATACCCTTCGCACCTGCTCGGGTAGCCTCGCCTAGGCCCCTGTACAGACATGCGAGGGCACCTGCAGCCCATGCAAGGGTGGCCGTCCGGGGGATGTCCCAAATAAGGCCGAAGATCTTCCATGGGATCCGGCTCTGCTACTTGTCTACAAACAGAGTCGCGGCGACAGCGATGGCTAGGTACCCAATGTGGAGAAACCGACGTTGTGCAAGGTCATCTTGTGGCTTCCCCCCTCCTGTATGCGTGCGCAACCGAATCTGCTTAGGATTAGCTCCGGCCTCGGGGTCATCAGCGGGGGCGGGGTCGATGAGCGGCCTGTGTCTCGCGATCCACAGGGCAGTCAACCAAGTAACGGGAGGACCGCCGGCATCTCTGTATGATCTCAGGGCCTGTGGGGTGATCTGGTAGTACTGATCGACGGTGTGGATCAACGCCCCCGGGGTCAGATGTGACAGACACGGCAGACCCTCAATCGGAAGCCCCATGAGGCAGGCAACGTTGTGCAGCGTGATGGTCATCTCGCCCCATGGAAAGTGGAAAGAGTTGGTCTCTGGGTGCCAATGCTCCAGGAAGGCGGTGCAAGTGAACTAGTCCACACACTCCCAATGGAGGGACCTCAGCTGCGGGATGCCCGATGGGATAAGATCCTGCACCCAGGTCCCCGGGCCCTCGAAAATGTACGGGTCGAACGACAGCAGGTGAGTCGCCCGATGGTGGAACTTTAAAAGCGGCAAATCCACAGTCGGCTCCCTCCACACCCGGTACGCTCGGTGATGCCTGTACGACACCAGCAGATCTCTCGGTGGTAAGAATGGGTCGACCTGCACAGCCGGTGCGGCAGTCTGCGCAGGGATGGGCGCGAGCTCCTTCTGCGCCCCCTCTTGTGGGGCCCCCTGACCCTCAGCCCGCTCCTCCTGCCCCCCCCCCCCTTCATGTGGGCCCCCTTGCCCCTCAGTCCGCCCCTCCTGCCCGTCGCTGGCCTCTTCTACGACGTCAGGGATCACGTCATCCGCAGAAGCCAATGAGATCGCTGCTGGTGTGGGGGAGGTCGAAGCCTCAGCGTCCTGTGTGCCGGAAGTGGAAGCGTCGTGAACGCTTGACGTAGATGCCTCGGGGATGGTGGGGGGTAGACGAGCAGGCGGTCTACCCATGTCGGCCCGTCGACACACAACTACATTAGTAATGCAGCTGCTCAGTATATCGGCGGTCTCCAATGAAGGCTGCAGCCCCTCCGTCGCATCGCCAGAAGGATCGAAAGAAGGCAGATCCCCCTAGAAGGAGTCATCCTCGTCGGCCGGGGGGGGGGGGGGTCCCAATCGACTGCTGGTAGCCCTCTGCAGAGATCAGGAGATCATCTATTGTGGTTGTCTCATCGTGGGGTACCGTCTCCTCTTGTATCCGACTGACCGCTGCCCGGTCGCCGAACCTAACAGGCCGGAGGGTACCATCCCCCCTTAAGAGCCTACCTGCCTGTTATTATGAAATGTTGAGAACCTGTTACTTTTTATGTGATAATTTATTTCATCCAGTTGGCTATTTTAATGTATTTAATATCTTTTAATGTCTTTAATATATTTTAATGTATTTTAATATCTTTTAATGTCTTTTAATATATTTTAATGTATTTTAATATCTTTTAATGTCTTTTAATATATTTTAATGTATTTTAATATCTTTTAATGTCTATATTTTAATGTATTTTAATATCTTTTAATGTCTTTTAATATATTTTAATGTATTTTAATATATTTTAATATCTTTTAATGTCTTTTAATATCTTTTGATGTTTTTTTTTATTTTAATGTATTTTAATATCTTTTAATGTCTTTTAATATATTTTAATGTTTTTTATGTTAATGTATGTTAATATCTTTTAATGTCAATATATATTAATCGCTTTTAATGTTTATTTTCTTTGAATTTTAATGTATTTCAATGTAGTTTGTACTTTTTGTACAAACTATACAAACTATATTATAAACCATAAAAACTATATACGATCAAACCATAACAATTATATACTATGAATTATAATCTATCAAATTATATTATAAAACTATATTATAATCTATCAAACTATATAACAAATTATTAAACTATCAAATCATTAAAATATAAAACTATATTATAATCTATCAAACTACCTTATAAAACTATAAAACTTAATCAAATAAAATAAATAATTCAAATAACATACCGATCGGGTCGGGACAGGAGACACCTCTGTAGACCGTCGCTTCCGCGGCAGTAATAGGGACCGCCGCTTCCGCGACGAAGCACGTCGGCTTCGAATTTAGAGGACGGGCTTGCACGTCCTTAAGGACGTGCACTATTGCACATTTTTTTTTAAAAAAAACGTGCATGCACGTCCTGGGTCGGGTGGCTGTAAACCCACCTGCACGTCCTTAAGGACGTGCATACATGTTTCTTTCGACGTGCATGCACGTCCTTAACAACGTGTGGATTTGCGGTGTATAAAGCCGAAACGTAATTTTATTACTAGTAATTCTTATTTTGTGGGGGCAACATTACAATTTACTAATTTATATATTTAGTTATTTTAAACATTCACAAGCACATTACAATGGAAATGATACGGTAAGTGTAAACCGTAAAAACTAAACTCAGTAAACTAAAGTCGGTTAAAGAACGCGTCGCGCGTGTTTCCGGAAACACAAATGGATCCATTTTGTGTTTTCCGGCGATTTGTACTACATAGGGGAGGCAAGTGCCACACCCCTCTCCGGCGCTACCCTGCAATCCACCACCAAGGCCTCCGGATGAAACCCTCGATGCGATGCAAACTGATAACCCGCCAGAGAAAGAGCAGAGGGAGGTGGAGGTCTCTACAACTCCAAGTGCTGACCCAAGGGCTCATCAATCTGGAGCCCTGGTGGGGAAGGAGCAGACAGAGGTGAATGCCTTTGCAACACCAAGTGATGACCGTGGGGCTCATCAATCTGGCGCTCCGGAGGGTCAGTAAACAGAGCAAAAGCGGTCATGGAAAGATACCGTGGTTGGAGGGAGTGTGGACCAACCAAGGACTTTTATATGCAAGGAATTTATGATAGGAAAAGTCACTATTTCGTTTCCTTTTGGTAAGGAAGGCGATCCGGTGGTCCATATAGATGACGAAGTGATGGAAGCTGTTAGAGATGTGAATGAAACCAAAGTGTCCCACATCGGAAAGTTGAACATATCAAGCCTAGTATATGAGTCGGTGGGCTACTCCTTCTATTGCCAATTGGTTTTAGAATGGAACCTCACTCGGCTTGTGTGCTAGGCTACTAGCGCATGTGCGCCTGTGCACACGACCCCCCAGTCTATCGGTCCGAGTCGGACTTTGATATGGTATCAGAGCGGTTAGCCTAACGGCCCGTGTCGATCCTGGTCTGGGTTACCCGGTTGTCCAAGTCTCAACTAGATGGTCATTCCTAGTTGGACTTGCGGGGGCGTGTTAGAGATGTGAATGAAACCAAAGTGTCCCACATCGGAAAGTTGAACATATCAAGCCTAGTATATGAGTCGGTGGGCTACTCCTTCTATTGCCAATTGGTTTTAGAATGGAACCTCACTCGGCTTGTGTGCTAGGCTACTAGCGCATGTGTGCCTGTGCACACGACCCCCCAGTCGAGCGTTTGGAGGAACTCTATGGTTGTAAAGCTTCTTGGGAACACGGTGCCACTCCACGTCATGGAGAGGATGATCCGGGAGATTTGGGGCCGTTTTGGGAGGATGCAGGTCGTGGATCTTCCCTATGGGAATTTTTTAGTAAGATTCGAGTATGAGAAGAGCTACACTGATGTGCTGTCCGGTGGCCCTTGGTTTGTCTTTGGAAGATGTCTCATATTACGTGCGTAGACCTCTGAGTTTCGACCAAGGGACGCCATCAAGATTGCCCCGGCATGGGGTAGAATTGTTGATCTCCCTCTCCATCTCTACCAGGAGGATATTTTGCTACAAGTTACAGCCGGTCTGGGACTTTGATTCGCGTCGATAGTAGGACGACTTATACTGGTCGTGGAAGGTTTGCTAGTGTCTGTGTCGAAGTGGATTTGGAGGAACCACTCAAAGGTACTATCGGAATTAATGGTCATAGGTACCTTGTTGAGTATGAAGGTATATCCTACATCTAATTTGGGTGTGTTCATGTTGGCCATGTGAAAATGAATTGCCCTCGCGCGATCGACTATTATGATCATGCGTTGGAAAGCTTTCTCAGAGAGATACAACTTTCCTCTTGATGTCGAGAGATGATTCGACCTGCTTTTTCTATAAAAGACCAATGCAGCGGCCGCCACATAATTGTCACAGAAAACTCATACAACAACCGCCACATGTCCCAGGACGCGTTTTGGCGCAGCGGCGTTTGTTCTATCTAAAACCCTATTTTATCTATTGTCTTTTGGCCGACTTTGACATTACTTAGGAGGGGATTAGCCCTAGTTCTATCTATCTAACATTCATTAGTTTCCATTCATCATTCATAATTTGGTTTAGATTGAGAGCGATGTTTGTCATGGAAAACTAAACTCTCTTCGTTCTACTTGCAATTTGAAGCTTTGTTGGGATTGAGTTGTGAGTTTCTGAATCTTAGTCCTTATTTCTAATATTGAATGTTTCGACTTATTTGTGCTTGAATGTTTGATTGTTTTATTCTATCTTGCCTGATCAACTTGGTAGAACAATTCAATTGCTGGGGTTTTGTAGATTCCTGATTGCGAACCTTAACCCGAGGGGCAAACTTATCCCTTTAGGGCTCATTGAACTAATTGAATGGGTAGGAAGTTGAATGTGTTGTTAAATTCCTTTCCAAGGGACTGCAAATACCTTGGTTAATCTCTGAACTTAAAGCTATCGATTGGGTTAAATCCTTTTCTGAGGGACTGCTCATGAGATAAGGGTTTCTTGGACTGATTGGACTAGTAATTATATTAGGTCGGGACAAGGACAACAATAGGAAGACTAAAAGGGCAAGATGAAGTTACAATATCAATTCAACCAATTAAAGTGGATAGTTGTAGGTAGAGCGATCTTCTCTAAATTGTTTTGCATCAACTTGTTTATAGTTTATTTTGTTTTCTTTCTTATTCTCAATCAATCAAAACCCCCCTTTCTAATAATTGGTAAATACACAATACTTAGAAATAATTGATTCTCTGTGGGATCGACTTCTTGCTTGCTATACTAGTTTGTAGGTTTGAGTTTTACTTTTGATAGGAGACACAAAGATTTCCTCCCGTCATACGGCTCTTGTATGTCCGCCCCTTTCTGTGGTGGGTCCCCCCTTGCTGTGATGGGTCATATTGCACCTGCTGCTGTGATTGTACAAACTGATATGGATGCTCTTGCTGCTCATACAAATGCTCGTAATCAGCAGCTACATCGCTAGCCACATTGTGGTAGTCATAAGCTCTGGGACAGAATGTTTCCCGATTCTTGCCATCATCAGTGGCGTCCTCAAATATCTCTGTATCGGTCTGTACCTCATCATCGGATACATCTGACCCAACTGCGTTTTCTGAAGGAATATCATGGAGTCCTAGAGTCAGGCTCGTGATAGGAGACGACGGTGTATGCTCCGACGAGGAAGGCCTCAATGTAGGCCGACTCGACCCACACGATCGTGTCCTATTAGGTAGAACTGATGTACTCGCCCGAGCGTGTACATTAGTGGAAATAGTGGGAGCCTCCTCTTGCTCTTCCTCATCCGCTACATGTTTGCCTCGATGGACCGAAGTTGTGGACCGTCGTCGCTCTATTGCCCTAGCAATTTGCTATCACATCGCACAACAAATAAACAATTTTCAGATAGGTAACTCATCTAAATATGATATAAATTTTTTTCCCGGGTTACAAGTTTTTATCATTACAATTATCATAAATTTTACCATGACATAACGAATTTCGATTACCTATTTTCGGTTGCTTATTTTCAACATAAATTCCCTAAACAAAATCTTTCAACTAACATGAAATTATCATGATCTTATATTTAGAGTTTAGGGTGAATATCTTAAAAGGATTTCATAACCATCTAATATAAGTTAACTCTTATTTTTTCCCATCTAATAAGACTATTTCACCAATGAGATTAATAAACACAAATTATTTTTCCCAATATAATTTGGCAAACATACTTCAATAATAACTTTTCTATCTAACTCATTCAAACAAGACGTAATTTTTTCTCTAAACATTGAATTTTCATCATCTTCCAGTTTCTTATATTTCATGCAACTTTTTCGGTTTTTTCAATAAACACTATCATTATCATAAAATTTATCAAAACTAAAATTAACTTACCCATCGAGCTCTCCGACGCTCGTCCTTTTCTTGTGATGATCGATCCCCTTGAAACCAAGGCATGACCTCCTTCATTTTTGATGACATGATTCCCGATTAACTAAATGCAAACTTAATTAGTGTAAGTCACACTATACACACCGAATGAATAAAATGCATAAATGTGAAGATACGATTTGATCTTTCAACAAAATGATCAACTACAACCCTACAATGTATATAAGCTACAAAGATACTATTTTTCAGGTGTGATCGACGGATGGGTCCAGACCGACAACGAATCAGAGTTGAATGAGTTATGAGTTAGAAATAGGATCGAGGGTTTAAAATTCAGTGACTTGTTAGCTCTTGGCTCATCGAGTCATACTGATTTTAAAAAAAAATTAAACAAATTTTATGTCTAACTACAACATCATAGTATTTATAAGCCACAAAGATACAATTTTTAAAGGCAAAGATTTGAAGTGGAAATTTTGATTTAAAGGCAAAGATACAATTTTAAAGTCAAAATTACAACCAAAGAATAAACAATAAGCATGAAGGGAAGAGAAACATACCTCAAGTGAAGCCAACGCCGTAAGAAATGGTGAAGGCTTTCTGAGAGATACGATGGCGGAGTGGTGAAAGCGATGGGAAGATGCAGATTGCGAAGGCGAAGCAGGTTTTTATATGCGAGAGGTTGGCTCACATGTGCTACAATGTTCCTAAAACCGCGCACTAGGGCTGGTCAACCGGTCTGGACCGGACCGGATCGGACATTCCGGTCCCGGTCCGATCCGATGGACCGGAATTTTTGAAAACTTGGACCGCGGATCGGACCGGGACCGATAAATATGGTCCCGGGTTTTCCGGTCCGTGGACCGTATTCCTACAACCCCTATTTGCACGTGAATGAAAAAAACAAATAAAAATTCTACAATCTGCACAGCCCTAATTCAAGTGAAAATTAATCCGTTTCTTCCTTCGAACTTCAAAGTATAAATCCAACCCAGAGTAACTTACAATATGATTGAAGAAACTTAAAGCAAAATCCATTAAGTACAAATCAAATGCTAGATCTGAAAATTGAATCAAGGCTCATGTGCGAATCGAAATTCCCTAAACTCAAAACTTAGATCTGAAAATTTTAAACTGCAAATTGAATTTTTTTTATCTAACCCTAGATCCGAATTCTGAAATCTGGAAATATACATCAAAATCTGAGAAGAGAGAGGAGAGGGATGTCTACTGGTGAAGTGGTGATGGGCAGCGAAGGGCGAGGGTGGTGGAGAAGGGCCAGGGCGGCGGCGAACTGGTGATGGGTGGCGACGAAGGGCGGCGGTGAACTGGCGATGGGTGGCGACGAAGGGCGGCGGCGATCTGGCGATGGGTAGCGATGAAGTAATGGGGTCGGGAATTCGGGAACTCGGGATGACTTACTGTCAGGAGAGTGAGGAGAGTAGACTGTAGAGGCCTGCCGAGGTCCGAGAGCCGAGCCGCCGAGAGCCGAGGTCTGAGAGCCGAGAACCGCATGGAGATGATACTTCTGAAATCTGAAGTCGATAGAAGAAACTAAGAAAGAGAGAAATGAAAATTATGAAATGCAGGTGAGAAGAAAGCGTGGCGCGGCTCCATCGAAAAATAGGGTTTACTAGTTTAGGTCTTTGTTTTCTTTTTTTCTTTTTTTCTTTTTAAATAAAACAGGTTCCGGTCCAATTCCTGTCCGGATCGGAAATTCCGGTCTGGTCCCGGATTTGGACCGGAACCCGGATTTGACAATATGTTGGACCGCGGACCAGACCGTAATATTCCGGTCCGATCCAAAGACCGTAAATTCCGGTCTGGTCCCGGTCCGATTCATATTTTGCCCAGCCCTACCGCGCACCCGTCGTCTGCGATTGAGATTCCTGTTTTTTCATTTGCGCATACAGAGACCGCGATTGCGAAGGTTAACCGTGTATCCGGCGATAAATTCACCTTGGTGAGCCGGACTCCTTTTGGATTTTTTGAGTTTCTTATTGAGTTGATGGTTAAGAAACCATCAACATTAGTTTTTAAACTATTCATTTCTCCTCTCTTTATTTAAAATTTTTTTTATCTTGAAAGTCCTTAAGAAAACCCAATGTTGATGGTAATGCCGTAATGGTATTAGTAATTTAGTACTCCGTGAAAAGAAAGAAGAGCAGATACAAATACAATATACATATATCATATATGCAGCTTTCCACCCCATACTAACATATACCTCCTCTACATCGAGAAGACATTGACCCAACTTTGGTCACAAGCTCTTCACCCTATCCCAGCCTGACACGTGGACAACTGCCTCTTCAAGCCCTCATATGTGGTCTTTGCTTTATCTCCTTTCTATGTAGTATTTCTCATTTTCTTATTCATGCCAACATTCATTGTCACAGTCAGTCACAGTCACAGACATTAAACTACTGGTATTTCAACTTTCACCTTAAATGCAAGAAGGGGGAAAAAAACCCAAACCAAACGTACAGACCCAATTGAGTTAAATTTACCATCCAACCCAAACCCTACCTTTACCCCATTTTTTTACCAATATTCCAAACAAAAAAAAAAATTAAATCAGCAAAGTCACCCAACACAATTTGGTGCTCAACTCAACCTTGCTACAGAAAAAAAACTGTACACCTTAGTTATTTCCAAACTCATTGCTTTCACTCTTCTAAATCAAGGAAAGAAGACCAATTTCCCTCAATGTAACTTTACTCTTTTAATTACCACAAAATTTTCACCAAAGAATTTGGGAGATAAAAAGGATATTCCTGATCCTCCTTGCCCATATAGTGATATAGACACCTTCAACTGCCAATTCCAATGGCTGATGTTCAAAACTCCTCCGCCATGAGCTCCTCTGCCGCCGCTAGCTCTGCCACCACCACATCATGTGGCAGATACGTTGCCCACATGGATCTTCAAATGTGCTGATTCTGTAATCCAACCACCAAACACTTTCCCCTTTTGTGGTAGGCCCTGGATTTAATTAGGGATTCCCCCTGCAATGTGTTGTCAAGATTTCATTAATTGATTGGGATTTGAAGTGCATTTCCCTTCTGCAACTTCCTTCCTTGTTTACCAGTCCTCTACGAAAATTCTCCCGACGAAATCTCGGAATCTCCTAGAGTAGAGCTTAGGATCCACAGCTGAGATCGAGGCGGGATCAGCTTGTAGAGACTTATACGCGTGCTCTAGCTTCTTGCTGATGTCGTAGTCTTGCAATATATCAATGATCCCAAAGTATAGTATGACCTCGTAGACCTCACCACTACTGGAAGGGTTTACGTTACCGAATCCGCCAGGCGTGTACTGGTCGAAATCGCTCCTCCTGGCCAGCCGCTCCACTCTAGCAGGCATGTTTGCTCCAAGCCTGATCAAAGGTTTCCTGATGCAAAAGAGCATTAATCTATATTAGTCTTCAGAATAAGCTGTATGATAGGAATAAGAGTAGTTAGGTGAGTTGCGAGGATACATCTTGACAACTCGGTTATTTCAGTTGGCAAGCGACGAGACCATAATTCAATCATGACCCACAAACTAATAGTGCCTGAACAGCTAACCCCACCGAATTAACACAAACAACCCACACCGCTTTCAATTATGAAGTATCCGTCTCACCAAACAAAGTCAAATTGGATGGACGAGATCAACCAGCCATTGTGCTAATGCAATAAATTCGAAATATCAGCCAAAAGGCTAAACCTCTAACTCGTTTGAAGTTTCAAGTAGGCATAAAAACAAGAAAAATCTTAAGATTGAATGTGGTGAATAAGAAAAAAAAAAAAAGAGTCAAATGATCATGCTCGTAAGTAATGAGAAGGGATCTAAAAAAGCTAAGAGAGGCTCTGTTTGCTGATGTCTGGATTGAAAAGAATTTTGATGTTTTGCCTTTGACATGTCTCAAAATAACAAATTAAACTTGGAAGGAAATAAAAGACGCACCGGCCAGCAAGGACACGATCCAAATCCTGTAGCTCTGCTTCAAGAAAGCGACAGCCACGCATGAATTTCTCATTCTGATAGGAATCTCTTTTGCCTGAAGAAACAAAGGGTGATGAGAGTCCATATTCATATTGAACCACAAATAGTTGTCATTTGCCAAGTCCATGTGAATGGAAAGATTAGATAATGACAGTGATTAATACCGTTTCTTAAAAGGAATGGTGATAAGCCCATTTTCTCTGCTCTGTTGTCATCACGGAAGTGAATTCCAACAAGCAGGCTGTAATCCATTATTCTCTCTCCTTGCAAGAACTCGCAATCCCTTTCAATTTGCCTATGATTATGTTTTTCGAAAAACTGAGTAACAAATCTCATCGTGATAAAAAAAAAAGAAGAAAAATGAGTGAAATAGAGTTCGTTTAAGCTTACTTTATCAGCTCTTGGTACCAATTCCTTTGGACACGGAACGCAAAGTTGAGGTCAAGGTCCTTGAGAGTAGTAGTTTCATCTATCTCAACCTCAGGCTTCTCAGTTCGTCTTCCATGGCGAGATCCTTTCAGGTCAAATCGTTTATGGATACGGAATTCTGAGCAAAACAAGTTGCCCATGACAATGAATCGAGTCTGGTTCAAGATTCACACAGAAAGAATTAATAAAACATTCCAACTACAATCTTGTGATTGAAAAAACCACTTCCAACACAAAATTCCGAACTACTATTCAGTTAAAGTCTAACCTTCGGGCCACCAACAGGCTTCACGCAATGCAAACCATAGAACTTTGTCACGAGAGAATTCTCATACCGAGATACATGCTGGTAATAACTTGGCAGCATCTTAATAAGAACCTAAAACCATTTGCATCATATATTATTAAAAACGCAGATCTATTCACGGATCCAACTTTGAATATTCAATTAGAATGCAGGCAGAAAAAAACAAATGAGTTACCACTAACTAAGCCAACTAAGTTCCACTAAGAACTACTCTATGTGCAATTTTATATTGTATCATCACAAATCACAAGTCAAAGAAAAGGTAAACCAACCTTGACTTCAGATTTCTTCACTGTCTTTATCATGAATCTGTCATCCTGTGTGAGGTAAAAGGAACTTCCACTCTTACCAGGAGAAGACAGCTCCCGCAGCGCATCGTTTCCACATATTGCTAGCATATAATCTGCCGGATCTACATGGAATAGTTTTCTCAAATGCCTGAAGAACAAAATATAGCAGAAATAGATTGAGATTCAGAAACTAATCCTTGATTAGAATTTCCAATACATAATTGCTTTCCAACACGGAACTTATGTATGACAGCAAAATTGTAAAACATCAATTCTTCTTTTGAGACTGAATTCCGTCATCAAAGACTTTTCCAAGATATTTTCTAATGAAGTTTTGTCATAACATCAACTAATTCCAGTTTAGATGTCCGTTTTAGAGCTAAAAGAAATCTCTAGAATCTGATACCATTTACAGCAATTCAAAAGACGAATTGAAGAGACCAAAAATACCTAAACACAACAGGGCAATAATCTTTCCACCAAAAATCGGTTGATTGGTGGGTCGGCGTAAGCTTTGATCCTTCAGGAGGAAACCTTGTCCAGAACTTCTTCCTCGGATCAAAATCACTCGGCTTAAGATCCCGCCTTATCGAAGCATGCTTCCCAACTGAATACCTACAAGACCGAACACAAACAGCCATCAGAATCAGACAACCAAAGCTTGAATCAGGAAACAATCAAACAGTGTTAACGACCAGGTAAGCAGAAACCTTTACCTAATACCCAATTGAAGATTAAGCATCAAATCATAGTTCTTATGCCCTTTCGAGATCGTCAGGCCTGGTTTCTTCCCTTCCTTGATGAAACAACCAGGATTCTTCTTCAACTGCTTATTAACCTTATCACCATACACCATTGAAGCTTCAACACTATCGATAATCTCACAGGTTATATCCCCGGCTTCCCCATCACTATCCCATATACAAATCCTCGGAAAAACTCTATCCCCGCCCCCAACTCCATCCACAGTCACCTTCTTCTTCGGATTCGCTGTCGCCAACACCAAATCCTTCCAATCAGACCCCCAATTCGCTATATAAACGCCCCCATCGCCTCCCCAGCTGAACCCCCCATTCCCCTTCGGAACCCCATTTTCCCAATTCCCTTCAAATCGATTCCCATTTGCCCAAATCAAAACCCCTTTCCCCGAAATCAACCCATGTTTCCAATCTCCAACATACTGATTCCCGTTCTTCCAACCATACCTGCCACTCCCATCCTGGAAATTCCTCCTCCAACTCCCCTCGTAGTAATCCCCATTCGCATACCTCTTCTCGCCATAGCCGTGCTTCTTATCAGCCACCCACGCCCCCTTGTAAGTGTCTCCTTCCGACCCGGTAAACGTCCCGGATCCTTCCATCCGACCCGACTTAAAATCACCCTCATAAGTCGCACCCGAAGGCCACGAGAACTTGCCCTTCCCGTTCGCCTTCCCCTTCCTCCACTCCCCTTCGTACATACACCCATCCGCCCACAAATACTTGCCGGATCCGTGCGGCACGTTCCCTAGAAACGTCCCGGTGTAGAGATCCCCGTTCGGGAGGTGCTTCTCGACAACGGAATCTGTCGTCGTCGTCGCCGCCGGAGTGACTCTTCTAGTAGAGGCCTGTGAGCGGCTCCGAATAAGCCTGCTTGCGTCCCTCTCCGAGTCCTCTGCCATGGATTCGTACAACTAATTGCTTCTGCGATCCGAGGGAGGTAGAAAATGGGGTGTGATTTTTGATAAAGTTTCAATCTTTTTCTTGCTTACTGTTGGCGGTGTCCTATACCGATAAGATCGTCCGGAGTGCAAACCCTAATATGCAGCATTTTCTGAAATCGCCGGCGGGAGGAGGAAGAGGGTGACGTCACTGATACGTCCCCCCTGAATCTGGGTAGACCTGTGAGAGAGAGAGTATAGCTGGGTGATGAGATGATGAGAGGTTGAACAGTGACCAGGTGAAGAGGAAAGGATTTGGGACTTGGGAGGGAGAATGGAGATGGAGGAAAATAAATCGGAAATTGGGGGAAATAAAAATAAACAAAAGAGGAGAAATTGGAAATGGGGTTTAACGAGGGATTAAATTAAGAGGGGAGAGGAAAGGGATTGGTTTGTTGGGGGAGGAAGGTGAGGAGCCGGCATTGGAGTTCCCAAGGAAGCTTTTTTGGCCAAGTTTAATGGCTTAATCTGATGCAACACCCACAAGATAAAGGACCCTTCCCTCTTTCTTCTTTTCTTTTTTTTTCCACTTTTTAAAAAATAAAAACAAATTCAAAATTGTAATGTAAATAATTACCCATACATTACAGAAAATTATTAGAGCATCTTTAATTGTAGTATTGGACTAGTTCAGTCTTTTTTAAAAATCTAATTATGTACAATATCAAACATTAATTTTCACATAACCTTTTCATTTTAGAGATGCAATGACACACTGTTGGAATTATTTGACTTTTTTTTTATCTTAGATCGATGGTAGAGATCTTCATATGAAGTTTCCTTCAATTCCATTGTATTAAAGAAAGAATATGACAAATCAAATATAGGTCTTTTAAAAATGGACTATCTCATTATATTATATAGTACATTTTATGATAACAATGAGATAGTATCAATAAAATTGTGAACTAAATTTATAATTCATTAGCATGTCTTATACAATTAGGTGATTATTCCTTGATTTATTTTTAACAAAGAAAAACTAAAATAAAAAATATTCACATTTTAATAAAAATAATTTAAATATGAATAATATATACGGAGTAGTAATAAAATATAATTTATTAATAAATTGCATAAATACGTGGGTAAAACAAATTATTTATATAATTGGAAAATTTGTCTACATCTTGATTTAGTTATTATCCTAAATGGTCAAATCTTAACTAAAACATATAATAAAGTATTGTTTAAATTGTAAAATATTCCAAGAAATATATTGTTATTTAAATTTCAAAACAATCCAATAAAATAAATACCTATTAAATCGATGCTAGTTGAAGATAAGGATTTCAATTTGTATTGGATTATGGTAAAATATTTGTTGTAACAACCAAATAGGATTACAGAACATACCACTTAAATATTACGAAGTAATTATTTATTTATTTAAAGAAAACAAATTCCGAAAATACCACAATTTAACATGAAGGATTGGTGAAATAATATGGCACCACATAGAATTGAAATTAGAAGAGAATATAACACGGGACTAAGAAAAAACACGAACTCGGCTTCTTATCCACTCTTTGAACTTTTGCTTTTCCAACTGTGAATAACACGAACTCGAATTTGTAGTTTCCTTTTGCCTTTAGATCATCCAATAAAGTTAAACCGTTCTTCATCTTCGACCTCAGCAATAAAAACATTGTTAGAATCGATTATAAAGCAATAAAAAAATGTAAAGGTTTAAAATTCAAATCGTTAGTAACATTTTATCAATGGATTCGAATACCTACAAAAATTGAAAATTACAAAAACATGGTTAGAATTTGATAAAAATGCAATAGAATGATCAGAGTAGAGGTTTTTAAGAAATGGAAAGGTGACTCACCGATTATCGTCAAACTTATAATAATTGTCAAGGGTATGGAATGGATTAAATAGAAATAGAAAATGTTTTAAACTAAATAAGATAATTAAAATAATTGGTAAAGATAATTATTAAGGATAGGATTAGGATCCCTTAAATATCTAAACTAACTAACCGTAATATCTAGATATTCAAATCAATTTGTATTATTAATTATAATATTAATAAAGATTAATAGATAAATAGATATTGACTTAATTTTTAATTGGATTATACTAAATAATTTAATTAAACCCTAACTAAAAATCCCTGCATTAAAGGAGAAGTCGCCACATGTCTTAGGCGACTTCTCCTTTAGTATTATAACTAGCGTAGTACCCGTGCGCTACGCACGGGATTTGTAAAGTATATTATATTTTATAGAAGATATGCACTACACATTTCACAAACGCCGGTGAATGGAATTTTCAGAACTTTGGGATGAAGAATACATAAAAAAAAGCTATATTATATTAATAAACTTAAAAGTAAAAAAAATCATTTCGTCTCAAAATATAGGCCATTTTATTTTTTTATATGTCTTTTAAGAAGCTAAAAACTATTTCAAATATTATCTTTTTATTAGTTTTATTTGAACATGCTATATGATTCGCAATGTCTAAATAGAAGCTTTATTATTATATATTAGGTCAAAACATGGATAGTTAGCTTAGTGTCATAAAACATATGACAAATAAAAAAAATGAATGAAAATCTTTTGAATATCAAGTTTGTACTTTCAATTTATTTGTAAAAGAAGAAGAAGACGTGCATGAAAAACCATTAAATAAAATGGGGATTGGGAATCAAGCTTATAACCTATTGATAATGAAAATCTTGAACTTGGATTCAAATTTTAATTTCCGTGCCTTGAAGCATATGTTATAATTGATTTTTCTAACTTGCGGTCTTGTGACATACTTATTATGAATTTTGAATTCAGAGAATATTATATGAGATTAAATAATTTAGTATTTTTAGGCAATCTATTTTCATATATAGCTAGATTATTAACCATAATTGTTTTGATTGATGTTATCATTCCTCATTCTCGTCTTGATTTTCATCATCCTCTTCATCACTTCCATATTTTATTTAATATATACGGAGTATTATTTTTCCCTTATAATCCTCTTTATCCCCATATTCCTTAAACTCTTCAGCTAAATAATCCCCATTAGCTTTACCACACACCAAACATTGCATGTTTGCCTTCTACATGCAATATAGATAAAGCATTATTGTTAGTTCATAAGTTCAAAGTTCTTTATTCCAAAAAAATACACATTATTGTTTTATTTTTAGATGCAAATATTATTTCAACTTTTTTTTAGTTATCTTCAAATCTTATAATATTTTATAGTTTGTAATTAGTTCTTCAATGTGGTCCGTAATAAAGGTCATTCATTGTTGATTATATGTTAAAAACAATTACTCTAGATAAAACAATATTAGTAAAATGAAAGAAGAAAATATAGATATATTGATACATGTAGAGAAACTGAAAAAAAAAACTATGAAATTGTAAGTACAAACATGATAGAAATAACATGTTTATTGTATATATGTATGGGCGCCATGTAAATGTTTTGAGTTATTTTGTTTTAAAAAAAAATAAAAAAAGATATGGTTTGTTGTTATTTGATTAATGATAATAAATTAAAATTGATCATTCTAGAGAATTCAATCACTATCAAATGAGACGATTATAAGAAATTAATTTACATATTAACACATCATAATTAGAATTTTAAATAATTTTTTTTGAGTATGTATTTATTAAGATCAAAATTGACAAATGAAATAAAATGGCATATGGGTGTGTGTGCGCACCCACCAAGATTTAATGAAAAATATGGGCTTGTGCGCGCACATGTGTTCAGATTAAACATAAATTTAGGTGGTAAAATCAAATTTTGAATTATAACTTTAAACAAATTTAAAAAGAAATGATTAAATATTATAACTAAATAATTAACTTTGAAATATAGTGAATAAAATTAATAACCCAAATATATCGGAGTATCAGCTAACCAAATAAAGAAGTTTATGAAATATCTTGATTTTCTCATTTTGTTAAATTTATTGTTTTTAAAATAATTGAAAATGATTAGTTTTAATGAATAATTAAGCATTATAATTTTCTAATATTTTCATTGTTTATTTAAATCAAATCAAATTAATCGAACTCAATGAAATCAAACTTTTTTTTTTTAATCTTAGTCTAGTTCAGTCGAGCTTCACGTCGACTCGACTTCTGGATAATGTATTATGCTTCCTATTTGTTGAACCAAAAAATGTTAATTAGAAATAATCTCATAGTATAAGGAAAGACACATATGTTTAGTGAAGTTGAACCCATATTAATTAGGAATTTACATAGTATAAGGTAAAGCCATAATTGTTGACAAATATTTTTTTTTACTAAATTGCTTAGTATTGTTCACGTATTGGTATTTCATTAAATACAATATCATCTCTAATTAAATAAATAGACTAAATTAATAATAAAAATGGTTATAATTTGAAAAAATAAATAAACAGATAAATCAAATATATAAGAATAAAGTCTTCACGTATTGTTATTTCATTAAATATAAAATCACTTAGTAGTAGAATCCTCAAATATCCTAACCAAAAAAATCAATAAACAAAATGTTTAAATATTATTAATTTGTTAATTCAAACAAATCTCGTTGTTAATTAGATGTTTTCAAATCATTGGTGGATAAATTAATTTAAATTTATTAATGATATTATTGATTTATTATTTCCAGGCTTCAAAAAATCTTAGATAAAAAATTATCTACAAATCTGGAGAAGTTGTTGTGATATGGTCAACAAATTCAATATTTTAATTAATAAAAAAATTATTTTAAATATATATGGGGGTATGTTAAGTGTATGGATGCCACGTGTCACTTTTAATGTATGGCCGCCACATGTCCTTTTTGCAACTGTTTTAGTATTATATTAGATATTGATTTGAGTATCGTAGCTACTTTTTATAATAAAATATTATAAAATGTGGAACTTTCTCCTACATTTTATAGAATTTTATTATAAAAAATAATTATGATACTTAAGTCAAATATCATAATTAAAGATGCTTTTTTTTTCTGTATAACTTATACTCCGCACAGAACAATATTAAAATAATAAAAAAAAATAATTTTTTCTCCAGTTGTTTTACTAAATTATATTGTCCCATTAACACTTGATATCACATACGGAGTACTCTGTATTAATCCTTTTTTTTCGCTTATTATATATGTCGATACTTTTTCTCAATTTGGTAAGAATCTCTGCTTGAAATTTTAGTTTTTATTTTCTATATATTACTTTTCAATAATTTCTAATGTATCTATTCTTTTTACCTAATCTTGATTTAAAAAATAAAATAAAATAATTAATTAGGTGATAATAAATGGAAATGGTTTTTCATTTTAAAAAAATTGGTAATATCGATAATTTTTTACAATTTAATCACAATGTACTAGGTAAGTACTTGGTATAATTTATTTTTAGTGATGTATTATGATTTTTGTGTTTGAAGATATTATTTGGGTTGTTCATTTTTTTTCTCTTTCTTATATTTTTTTAGTCTTTTTAAAGAAAATCGTTTTAAATTTTTATGTCCATTTTTCATTATTCATCATATAGCTAATTAATATTTTTTTTTTTTAGGATATTTCAAATCTATATAATACTTTAATTTAGAAAACTTTGCTGAAGTGGCGAATTCTCATTTACTTTAGCTAATTCACCCAATCTTGTTTTATCCTACTCCTTTAACCCCCCCCCCCCCCCCCCCCACACACACACTTCTACATTTCCTTCTAATTTATATCTTCCCAGAATCAAAGAAGTTGGGTAGGGTTCCCCAGCTATCACCGCCTCCAAACATCTCCTGTTTCGGTTTCATCTTCACACACCTTCTTCCCCTTCCTCGGCCTGGAGTTCTATGCCATGAAGACAAAATAACCATAATTTGGAAGTTCTTCCCAAACTTATGGCTAGGATTCCTCAGCTGTCATCGCCTCCAAACATCTCCCGTGAAGCTCCCATATTGACTTGTGATCAGTCTCTTGCGGACGGCTCGGAGACGGTTGTTAATTGGGTGTGCAGCGATCCCTCGACAGTCTCGACCCCTATCTCTGGGAAGTTCTGGTCCCCAGTGCCAGCCTCTACTCAGGCCCCTGAAGGGATTCTGACAGTTGCTATAGAAACTGTTGTTATTGAGGAGGAGATCGTTACTGCCAACCAGAATTCTTAAATCCTTTTCTCTTATGCTTTTCTTTGTTGGTAAATTCTTTCATGCCTCCACTATTGTGCGCCAAAAGCGTAATAGAGTCGAGTGTTTGAAGACTGATAATGATTTATGGGTAGATGAGAAGGGCGAGCTGGAATCGCCGACGCTTGATTTTTTCAGAGAGTCGTACAGTCAGGAGAGGGTCAGTAGTGAGCATCTGACCCTTCCAAACCGGTTTCCTCAACTCCCTGCAGATGATTGGGCGCCTCTGGACGAAGTGATCTCGGACGCTGACATTTACAAAGCTTTCTACAACATGGGAGCTTTCAAATCTCCAGATATCAATGGGTTTCAACCTGTTTTCTATCAGAAATGTTGGAAGACAGTTGGGAACTCGGCCATTAGTTTCATCAAAAACTTCTTTGTCTCAAGGAAACTCCCGGTAGGCATTAGCAACACATTGATTGTTCTCCTCCCCAAGATCGGGAAGCCTGAGATGATTACTCAGTTTTGGCTCATTAGTCTTTGCAATGTCTTGTACACAGCCATCTCCAAGATTATGACAACCAAAATGCAGCCCCTCATGACAAAATTAGTGGGACCTATGCAGGGGAGTTTTATACCGGGATAGTATATAACGGATAACATCGTCATTGCCCATGAGATCATTCACTCTATGAGGAGAAAACAAGAGGAAGGGATATATGGATGTGCCTGAAGCTGGACCTTGAAAAAGCTTATAACAGGCTCAGTTGAGATTTTATTGAGGACACTCTTAAATGTGTTGGCTTTCCCGTGGATTGGACGAATAGAATTACGGAATGTGTTAGAACGCTCGGGATGCAGGTCCTTTGGAATGGGGAGGTTACTGACCAGTTTACGCCGTCCAGAGGGATTTGTCAAGGTGACCCAATTTCTCCATATATATTTATTTTATGTATGGAGCAGCTGGGTCACATTATTTCCGAGGCGGTTGATAATGGGGAGTGGAAGGCGATTAAAATTGCTAGATGGGGACCTAAAATCTCGCACCTATTCTTTGCCGATGATATATTGTTATTTGCCGAAGACTCTATTGCGCGGGTCAAGGTTGTTAAGAGGTGCATCGATAAGTTGTGTGGTAGGGCGGGGCTCAAAGTGAGTCAGGGTAAGTCTAGAGTGTTTGTCTCCCAGAATGTGAATAGTAACCTGAAAGACAGAATCCATACAGTTAATGGCATAAATGTGACTTGTGACCTGGGCAATTATCTGGGGATCCCTATCCTGCACAAAAGGATTACTTCGTCCACATTTACGCCCGTTTTTGATAAGTTCGCGTCCAAACTGGCGGGTTTGAAGGCCAATCTGCCGAGTCTTGCTGGGTGGGTTACGTTGATTCGATCTGTGCTCTCTGCCCTCCCCGTGTACTCCATGGCCACTGTGATTCTCCCGAACAGCGTCTGTGTGAAATTGGAGAAATGTTGTAGGAGGTTCCCGTGGGGCTCTACTCCAGAGAGGCGTCAGATGCATAAAGTTGCGTCGGATGAGGTCACCAAGCCCAGAGAGTTGGGGGGTCTCGGTATAAAACGTATGTATGATGTTAACCTTTTGCTCGTGGTCAAGTTGAGCTGGAGATTACTTTGTAGAGAGGAAGGGGTTTGGATGGATATACTCACTAGTAAGTATGTGAATCGTACTCTCGAAAGATCCTTTGGGCGTCTTATATTTGGAGGAGTATTCTGAAAGCTTCGAAGGCTATCATTCATCCCAATATTTCTTGGAGTCTTGGGGACGAGACGAACATACGCTTCTGGGAAGATAAGTGGGTTGAGAAGGTACCTTTGAGGACGCTGGCCTCCGGCCCTGTTGAGCAAGGTTCGGACTCTTTGGTCGTGGCTGATTTTTGGAATTAAAGAAGAGGATGGGACTAGACTCGATTTGCTCATCTTCTCCCCGCCAAAACTGCTCTGAAGATGGCAGTGCTTCATGTTACCAACTCCGAAGATAGCCTTACCTGGTCGTCGAACAGTGATGGCGATTACTCAGTTAAATCCGGGTACCTAAAGGCTAGTGAAGTGGAGACCCTCCAAGCGAATGATGCTTCTTTCTTCGCGCACATTTGGAAGTTGAACGCTATTGAGCGAGTGCGGTTTTTCATTTGGTTGGCTTGTAAAGGCAGAATCCTGATGAATTCCGAAAGAGCCCGGCAGCACATTGGGAACTCTGAGATTTGCCCAGTCTGTAGATCTTCTAATGAAATTAACCTTGGCTCACCTGTTTAGGGACTGCATTACTATGAAAAAGTTTTGGTTGCAGGTTGAAGGCGCCGAACAGGAAGGGGAGTTTTTCGCCCTTCCATTCGCTGCATGGATCAGGAGCAACATCAGGATAATCAGAAAAAATTCACAATTTCAAACTATTTATCAAAATATTCATTTTTGTTAGGATAATCAGAAAAATGCGTTATAAAACCGCGTTTTATATACAAATAAATTTTGAATTTGAAGGAAAAAAAAGTTGAAGGAAAAATAAATGAAAAAAATGCGACCTTAAACCGCGTTTTATAAAAAAAAAAATCTGCCTAATTAAATTAGTTGTCAGATGAATTTGTGGAAGAAAAAAAAATGTAAATCGCGATTTTAATCCGCGTGTTTATATGTATCACTGTTCATCTTCATCAAGCGGGGGGGTGGGTTAAACACAATTGATCGAGTGCCTTGGGTTACATAGGGGTGATGTTGAAATTGCCTTGCACAATTGAAAAATCCATCACAATTGAAGGTCCACAGGTTGAGGTGGGTTGAACTGGGTTCAATTGGGAGTTGAACCAACAATAGCTCGAGAGGGTTCGGTTAGTGCAGCGGCGGGCTCAAGAGGGTCCAGATACTGCGGCGGCGGGCTAGAGATGCTCCGACTGGTTTGATGTGGTGGTGCTGGCCACTGGCGGAGGCATCCGGCGGCGGAGCCCTAGGAAGCCATGGGAGGAAAGGTAGATGAAGGTGCCCAATAAACCGCGGTTTACTTTTTTTTTTTTCTTTTCAAAATCATCTGACAGCTCGTTTAATTAGGGAAAAAATATTTTGTACATATAAAACGCTGTTTAATGTCGTGTTTTTCCATTTATTTTTCCTTCAACTTTTTTTCTTCGATTTCAAAATTTTTTTTGTACATAAAACGCGGTTTTATACCGCGTTTTTCTGATTACTCAGATAAAAATGAATATTTTGATAAATAATTTGAAACCGTGAATTTTTTTGTTAAATATTTAATTTTTTATGAATATTTTGAAAAAAAATTCTTACTCCCTCCGTTTGAAAATATTTGTCGTTTGACTTTTCGGCACGCTTTTTAAGGAGTTAAAAACTCTATAAAATATAATTTTTTTAATTAATTTTTTTTCATAATCTTATACTTACTGCTTTTATGTATGAAATTATATAAAAAATTTGATTAAAAAAATATATTTTATAAAGTTTTTAGCTCATTAAAAAGCGTGCACTACAGGACAAACGACAAATATTTTCAAACGGAGGGAGTAGTTTTACCTAAAAATACGTGGTAGGTAGAAAAACGAAATACTCCGTCCTATAGTACTGAGCAGAGTAATTTTCTGCGACGCTATTCGTCATTGGGATTCACATTGATACGGAGTACATCATTAAAATGCTACGGAGTAAAATGAAATGTGCAACGTAACAAGAATCCATCACGCATTCCCACACAATATGGGTGAACCATGGGGATGTTCAACAGTACGGAGTAATTGGAATTTTAAATACGAACCGAAATTAGAAGAGTTTATCACATTTTAGGGTAAGTGTTTGGAAAACTGAATCCTCAACGTATCTCAGAGGTCTACTCCTGTATATTTATCAATATGTGAAAATCTTGAGAATACAATGGTAACTGTACATAATATGGACAAATATAAATAATATATGCTAATATTTAGTTGCTCATTCAGTTTTTTTTTTTAAAAGTCAGCTGATGATTTTATCAAACTAAATTTTGATGGTGTTCGAACGGGGTCGAACTGAGCGGCATCTGATTTTGTTATCCGTGATTGTCAAGATAGGGTGCTGTCTTATGGCGCCCGTGGTCATGGGTCGGTTTCGGCCATTCAGGCGGAGTGTTATGGTCTTGTCTCGGGTCTTCTCAAATCATCCAAGCGGGGGTTTCTTCGGCTGGAGATAAAAGGTGATTGCCTCACTATCATTAACGCTTTACGGTGTGTTTGGAAGTGTCCATTGGAGATTGAGATGTTGATCTCGGATGCTTTGGGACTCTGTCGCTCCTTTCAGCTTGTTACCTTCACACACATCTTCAGGGAGGGCAACCGGTGGCTGATCGGCTGGCGCGCATGGGCCTTTCAACGCATTTCGTCGCTGACTGCGTTCCTGCTGAGATCGTCGAGCTCGTTTGCGGGGACACCATCAGCGGTGGGTTAATCATAATTAGCCCCCACCCGAATCCTTGCCTTGTATAAAAAAAAAGTTATTTTTTCTTTTTTTTTTTTCCAAATTTTCTAACTTATTTCTTTATAACATAAGATTAATGTTGTTTTTGGCAAATTAGTACTCCGTAATACTCCATCCGTCCGATAATACATGGTCTTTTAAACCCTTCCACGTTAATTAAGGAAACTTATTTATACTTATATCTCACTATTATTATAGAGATGGAAAGCTGAAAAGTTTTCTTTAATTTTACTTACTATTGTACTTTTTGAAGGATAATAATTACCCAATAAACCTAAAAACTCATGTATTTTTGACAAAAGTTCAAAGTCTAAAAGAAAATGCATTCTAGGATGGAGGGAGTAGATAAAAAAGAGAGGAAGAGAAAAAGTGAAAAATGATGCAAATAGAATATGGGATAAAAGGGGTGAGAATCTAAAAAAGCGAAAAATTTCTTATGTTTTGTACTTTGGCGAGAAAAAAAGAAGGAAACTGTTGTTGCAGGAGGATGGTCAAGTATGAAATAAATATAAACTGACTCCCTGTCTCAGCAAATAAATACAAGACTTCCTCCCATTGTAGTAGAAGGTAGTCAGGATCGTATCCACGAGGAAGCGTGTCAGCGTCCGCCTTTTCAGTTCCAGAACTCACTGATTTCGACCAGAAGAATACTCGATATCGACTACTTACCTCGATATCGACCAAACTGTCAACCACGTGTAGAACGCAGAAAACAGAAACGAAAATAGAAAAACCCGATCGGTCAATATCGACCTAATACCCCTCGATATCGGCTAGAAATTTCGACCACAGTAACTCAATATCGACTGGAAACAGAAACTTTTCGCAGAACAAAACTCAAAACTTGTGAAATAAATCAATAAACTAAAATACTTCCAAGATCAGGGTTTCAACACCACAACGATAACCATGTAAAATAACACGTAAAGGCATAAAAGATAATGCTTTTCATCAAATAACTCTCGTTATTAACAAATAGGAAAATAGAGACTTTCGCATAAATCCTAATTGTTACTAACCCTTTTTCACATAATTAATCCAAGTTGCATTAAGATCACTTTCGCTTCAATAATACAAATAAGGATCACCTTCAACTTTCGCAAAAGAATCATGCTCGTAGGGATAGAAGATGAATTCGCATCAAAAGATTGTACCTTTACCGCATCACCTCACATGGCTACCGTCGGGCTCACCCCGACCCTAGAAGTTGGGTGACTACTCGCTCTTCATCATGAATGAATTCATTAAAGATTTCAAGAAAATAAATTGCATTGAATAAACTAAATAAGACTTACAACCGAATAAAGCCAAATCCGCTCTCGCTTCACAAACTCCACTCGGCTCCAAGACTCTCTCTCTACTCGCTATTCCTCTCTCTCTATGCTCTCTTGTGGCTTGGCTTGGATTGATTGAATGCCTAAAATCCAGCCCCTAATACCTTATTTATAGTGTTCATTCCAAGCTAATCTAGGAAAAAAACTCTATCTATATCTAAATCTATCTATCTAATACTTGAAGATTAAATTATGGAAACAAAAGAAATAAATCAACAAGGAAACTATATCTAATGTAGATAAATCCCTTCCATCTTGATAGAACTTGATAAATCTCCTCTTGAGTTGATAAAATATATCTTGCTTAATGTGGAAGAAAGCCAGCTCGGATTCTGCACTCGGATTCACTCGATTTCGGCCATTGTTGGTCACTCGATATCGACCCAATATGGTCGATATTGAGCTCGTCTTCTCAGCTTTGCTTCCTGACACTCGATCTCAGCTCCAGGAGGATTTTCGACCAGATTTTGACTCGATATCGACCACATTGGTCGAAATTGACCTATGCCTTCCTCTTCCAGCTTCATGGGTCGATTTCTGGCCTCCAGGAGAATTTTCGACCAAAAGCAGGTCGATATCGACCAAGTCTGGTCGAAATCGACCTCTTCTGTGTTCTCCAGCATGCTGCTCTGTTCTTAAAACGCACTTTCCCGAGTCCTCGTTCGCCGGATTGACGCATATGAGCATGCGTTGGAAAACTCTTTCCAAGGGCTACAGCTCTCATGAAGACTTCAAAGCTTGATTTGGAATGATGAATGGCAAAAAGTGGGCTTTCCTCCAGCCGCACCATCCTTAACTTCTTCATGACTTTCCTTTAAGCTCCAAAGTGGATCCGATTTATGCAAAATATAAAAAAAACTATTGTAGACTCCATAATTTGGAAAATAAGCATAAACTACATAGATTCTGTACTATTCTAACCCAAATGTATGAAATGCATGCAGAAATCGATATACAAGTAAGCATAAAGCATGGCAAATCAGGCTCACATCAAACACCCCATACTTAAGCTTGCTTGTCCTCAAGCAATACTTTTAATTGTCATACAGGAGAAGAAATCAAACTCTCAACATCTTAGATTCATTGCCATATAACCCTGCAATCAATTACCATCCTCGAAAAGGTACTAATGTCACAAATCTATACATGTGCAAATAAAAAGCAACATCTACTCACAAAAGGAGGGTTATGCAAAAACAATCAATATGTGACAAAGCATTAATAATCAAGAGGACTTTAATTTAAGCTCAATAAGGAGTAGATTGGTAAAAGGCTAAAGGTGGGCAATTTTTGGCCATGTGGTGCTAATGATCCGGGGAGATGGAGTATTTCCAAACTTTCATACCACATTCCTTCTTCATAAGAATCATCACCTTCCTCTCATCGCTCATTGCTTTTTTCAATATTATGCTTTTACCTCTCTAACCTCTGCACTACCTTCTCGCGAGTCCCAAACATGGGTGTCATGAATGGCCCCGGATACTTAGTGCTTTGGACTCCTCGCCTTGTGTCCCATCTCGCCGAACTATTATCTCAGCGAGCAGGGTCGATCTACCATTATCTCTTGAGGTGACCGGATTTTCGTTCACTCATTAAATTTTCCATATATTTCAAACATTCTTGCCAAACTCCAATATATGATAAATAACAACACAACAACCATATAATAATCTCCATAATGTGACATCATTCTCAACATAGTCCCCGGATAGGAAATAAGGTAAAGAATGGGCAATATTTAGATCATGTGGAGCATATATGAAATAAGGCTCAATATGGCTTTTGTGATGCATAAGCATAGGTAAGGCTAGGAATATACAATATGAGCATATATAGAAAATATAAAGTCCTCCATCCTTTTATCATGCAACATGTCAAAAGCAATATCAAATTTTACCTCCTTTCATGGTTTTCAATAAAAATATGCACTTCATTGTGACTTCCCTTTACTAGGCAATTTCATGCTATATCTCTAATGAATCCAATTTTTCATCGTTGAGTTCAATATTAAACTTCCATGACATTAATAAAAAATTTCAAATGGGGGTCATTTTTCAAACTTTGGAAAACATGCATGTAAGCACATAAATAAAATATGAAATCCAAAGTAGCCATGTCTAAGCAATTCAAGAAATAAGCTTAAAAGTATGCACACATAATGTCAAATATATCAAATATGCACAAAGTAAGCCCTTCCCCCACCCCATACTTAAACATTATAATGTCCTCACTGTATAAAAACAAGGGTAAAGAAAGAAACTCACTAGACAGGTGTGCTAGATGTTAGAAATCGAGTACTTATGCTGCTGTAGGGTTGGTCGATTTCGAGTCAATTGGTCGATATCGACCAAGATGTCTCGATTTCGACTTGCTGCTTTCTTCATTCTTCGTTCCTGCAAAAAGTGTTAGAAGAAAAATATCCACAATAGAAAACTTAAAAGTTTAATGTCCAAAACCAAAAACAAAAGCAACAATGTCCAAAAATCCCAAAAAGTAAATGTCTATTTACAAGCTCTAGACTTTATAGTCGCTAGGCCGCCTTCTCCATTAAGCTCAAGGTGGCATCTGCAGGGCCCATGTAGCTTGGGCTTCAAACAGGACTTCATTCTTGTCCATCAGCTGTATTCCTCCGGAATGGATCTTGTTCACCGTGAAGGGCCCCATCTTCTTCTTTTTGAACTTGTTAGGAAACCAATGATCATTTGATTTGGAGACATAGACCTTGTCCTACTTCATATTCCTTGAGCTCATCATTAGAAACCCTGCATAAGCGCACATAACAAGGCAAACCTCTCCCATGTATAGATAGATCTTTAATTGAAATAGGAGAAGAAAGATCCATACCTTGGCTTACCTTTGCAGATTCGGATATTGGGACTAGGGCTGGGCAAAATTTGGATCGGACCGTAATCGGACCGGGACCAGACCGGAATTTACGGTCTTTGGATCGAACCGGGTTATTACGGTCTGGTCCACGGTCCAAGAATTTTGCATTTCCGGGTTCCGGTCCAAACCCGGGACCAGACCGGAATTTTCGGTCCGGACCGGAATTAGACCGGAACCCACATTATTTTAAAAAAAAAAAAAAGAAAGAAAGAAAGAGGAGCCCTACCCTCGCGTTCCGTTTTCGTACTTTCATTTCTTCAATTCTTCATCCCTTTCTTTCTTTGCTCCTCTCGATAGCCGCCGTCACTGCTCTCGCGTTCCAGGCTGTTCTTCTGTTCTTCACGAGTTGCTCTCGATACCCCGGCACCACCTCGCTCAACCCTCCCTCGCCAGAAGCCACACCCCCGTCGACCATCTCCATCAGTGCTCTCGGCTGAGTCGGCTCTCCTAGTAAGGCAGTAAGTCTTTCCCTCTCTCAATTCCACTTTTAGATCTAGGTTTTTAGGTATATTTTGACAAATCAATGTCGATTTTGGTATAAATTTGGTGAAATCATAAGTATTCTAGTCTAATGTTGAAGAATCTCATCCTGATTTTAAATCTAGGTTAAGAAATTTCAATTTCTAATACTTTTAGACCTAGGTTCGATTATAAATTTAAGGGTTTAAGAAATGTCAATGTTGTTTTCAGTCTAGGCTTTGTACTTGAAAAAATTAAGAAACTACCTAAAATGAGGCTAGATTTAGGAGATTTAATTTGGCCAACACTACTTGCAGAGTTGCAATTTGTTGGTTAAGGGTGTTCAATTCAATTTAACAAGAAACTTTGTTACTTTAAAAGGCTAAGTGTGTATTCAAATGGTTAGTTCTATCAACTATCAAACTATCAATTATTCAATTTGGTTAATGCAAGTATGTAACTATGAATGAAATTAAAACACTTTTTTTTTTGTTTTTTTTTAACAGAATTATGAGTAATTCGATATCCATAGAAATTTCTTCAAACCATTCTTGCAACGTAAGTGAGAGAGATTATTTTTGTTTTGATTGACTTTTTGTGTCATAGAATGATTTCATGGTAATCTCTTATTTTCATGTTGTTTAGATTCAACAGATAAAGATATAGATCTCACATAAGGAACTTTTTACATTTGTATGGAGTAATGGTCTTGACAAAAAGGTAACAAACTTTAATTACTTTACATTTGTGCTCAATTGTTATCATAATTTATTTAATGTTTGTTTGCTTTACCTTCTAGGTGCTCTCGCACAAGAACTCTAGGCAAGCTAGCAAGATAATGGATAATTAGTTGATTACAACTTTCAACATTTGCTTCAAGTGTAAACTTTTATTTTATAGATGTGTTTGTTTTGAAGTTTAAACTTTGCATGTTGAGTTGGATTTGTTGTTTTAACTTTTAAACATTGTGTTTTTTGTGGGTTTGATCATGCATGAATCATCAATCATGAATGACTTTATTTTCAATTTATAGGACTTTACAGATTACAGAAATATTTACAGGTTTGTGTATACACTGTACAGATTTAATTTGGGGCTGCTGTAAGCCTGTAAGTGTAAAAACAATTGCTGGCCTGTTGTAATTCAACAAAAATTGCTATAAACAGCTTGTAAATTTGTAATGCTATAAAATGGGGCTGCTGTAAACAGCTGCTATAATGCTGTAAATTGCTGCTGACTTGCTGTAAAATCCAGCTTCTGTATTTTGTAAAAAAACGGAATTCGGTCCAACCGGTCTTTACGGTCCGCGGACCGGAAAACCCGGGATCATATTTCTCGGTCCCGGTCCGATCCGCGGTCCAAGTTTTCGAAAATTACGGTCCATCGGATCGGACCGGGACCGGAATGTCCGGTCCGGTCCAGACCGGATGCCCAGCCCTAATTGGGACCTCCTGAGGATCTGGTCGATATCGAGTGGTAGTGGTCGATATCGACTGCTGCTGTTCTGGTGGAGACTCAGTCGATTCTGACGAAGACGGGTCGATTTGGACTGGTCGATATCAACCAGGGTTGGTCGATATCGAGTGACTCTGCTCGAAATCGTCTGGCTTCGTCTCAGCTGGTGGAATCAAGTCGATATGCTCAAGTCGATATCGACCAAGTTCGGTCGATATTGAGTGGTCCTACTCGATTTTTGCTGGCTCGACTTCTGGTGGAGCTAACTCGACATGATCTGGTCAATTTCGAGCCGGTGGGGTCGATATCGACCTGTTCTGTGGGCTAGTCGATTTTTCCTGGTCGATTTTGACCCCATACTTAAGACCTGGCAAAGCATCTGAAAAATAGTTAGTCCTTATCAACTTACCTTGGTCTATGTTGAGTGGATTATCTGCTTCTTCGTTCAGGATGGTCATGATCTCCTCCACCTGGGCCTCCATATCCCTCTTTTTTAGCTCCTCGGGGGTCATATTTCTTACCTTAGGCTCCCTGCAAGTGATGTACCCGGCTGATATGGACTTTACCTCTTCCATGGGACCTGTATCCCTTTTAGTTTTATTAAAGGAATACTCAATTACCTCATCACTGATGTTGAAAGTGAGCACTCCCTTCCTTACGCTTATGTTGGCATCCACCGTCGCCAAGAAAGGGCCTTCCTAGAATAGTTGAACAAGCAGGGTCTTCCGCCATATCAATAACTAAGAAATCAGTAGGGACGAAGAACTTACCTACTTGTACTGGCACATTGTCTACCATGCATGTTGGGATGACTACCGTGTTGTTCGCCATGTAAAGCTTAGCATCCACAGGCTCTAGAGCACTTATCTTAATCTCGGACCAGATTGATAAAGACATTATACTCACACCGGCTCCCAAGTCACACAAAGCATTAAATCGATATTGACCAAATCCAATGGTTATAACAAACTTACCTGGATCTGGTCATTTCTCAAAAACGTCCATTTGGCCGCACTCCCCTGCGATCTCAGCCATTGACCGCTTTTTGCTCAGAATCTCCTTGAGGAACTTTACATAGGATGACATCTCATTAAGAGCTTCTGTGAACGGTATTGTGACGTTAAGTCTTTGAAGCATCTTAATGAAATGCTGGAACTTTTTCTCTATTGGATCCTTTGGAGATTTCGTCAGGAAAGGCAGCTTTTTCTTTGGCGGAGGTGCTGATGTCGAGTGGAGGGGGTCGATATCGAGTGACATTGGGTCGATATCGACCTGTGTCTCTGGTCGATATTAACCGGATCGGCTGGCCTCGGGATCTGGGGAGGGATTTGGGTCGATTTCGACCAGGGAGGGGTCGATATCGACTAGGGACTGGTCGATATCGACTGGTCTCCAGTGCCCCTTTCCTCCGTTATTTGCATCTGTCGCCCACTCCTTAGGTTCATAGCAGCCACCTGTCCAGTATTTTTACCCTTAGGGTTAGGTTCAAAGGTTCCAGGGAGCGTACCTGATTGTTTGGGGACGGATGTTGCCAGCTGGCCAATCTGTGTGTCAATCGATTTCCTCCAGATATCAACTTCCCCAAGCCTAGAGTTGACACCATGCAGCTGAGTGTGGATGGAATTGATAGATTGCTTGGTGTATGAATGATTCCTCCGCATCTCCTCAAGAATGGTCTACATGTCATCTTTCTTTCCTTCTCTGTCAGGGTGACCAGGGGCTCTGTAGGGAGGGGGATTTTGATGTTGGGGCTGGCGATAGTAGCTCTAGTTCTGGTTCTGATGTGGCCTTGAGTAGTGTCCCCCCGCATACCTTACCTCTTCGTGGGTCTCTCCTTGATGTACTTGATCAACGTGTGGGCACGCAGTAGTGTTGTGCCTCACAGACCCACATTCCAAGCAAGGTTTATCCTTAGACAGAAACTTAACCTGCTTGGTGAGACGGCGTACCTGGTTGTTGTGGAATTGCTCCTTGACGTCTGGATCAACTTCCTTGGGTGGCACATACAATGACATAGATGGGGCAGGCCTTTCATACCTTTCGTCAAAAGCGGCCGCAGAAGTCCCATATGTGTTGTCGTAGTTGACCAGTGTCTCAAACACCTCCCAAGCACGATGTGGAGTGCAAGGGCGGAGGGAGGGGGGGCATGAGGTGGCTCGAGCCCCCCCTGGGTCGGGGGAAAATGTAAAAATAAAATAAAAAATACGCAGTTTTTTTGTAATTTTTGATAATTTAAGGGATAAAAGAAGTTAAAAAGAGTAACAAATCAATAAGTATGTCTAGCTTAGTTGGTATAGGGTGTGAATATAAAGGAGGAGGTCTTGAGTTCAAATCCCCATGGGTTCATTTTATGGATTTTTTTCTCTTTTTGCTTTTCAAATCATACCCATGGCTTCATTTTATGGATTTTTTTCTCTCTTTTAGCTTTTTAAATCATATATTTAAGGTGTTTTCTACTATATTCTTTACAAAAAAAGTGTATCTCATATATATTCAAAAAAAAAAATCCCGATAAAATAGGCGAGCCCCCCCTGAATTTTTTCCTGGCTCCGCCCCTGGTGGAGTGTATCCGAGATACCCATAGGCGGTGTAGTTGTTGATCCGTTCCTTAGTAGGTGCATCCAGGCAGTTGAAGATGATCTCCTGGATGACGTAGGGCGGCTGTCCATGCGTAGGAGAGGATTTCAGAAGCCTCTTGTAGCGCTCCCATACTTGTGCAATTGTTTCCCCTGGCGTCTGTCCGAAAGCCGTAATCTGTTGTCTGAGAGCAGCTGTCTTTGCAGAAGGAAAGAACTTATTGAGGAACATGTCCTGTAGTTCATTCCAGGTGCGAATTGATCGTGCAGGCAATCTTTCCAGCCACTTTTGTGCTATTCCTGCAAAGGACCAACGAAAAGCCTTTAGTTTTAAATATTCCAAACTAGCACCATCTGCAATAGCTTCACATAAGTCTATATAAGTAGTGATATGCTCTAAAGGACATTCATTGATTCTTCCCCTAAATTGGCTCCTTCTAATTTCAGTAATAAAAGAAGGACGAATTTCAAAATTAATAGCGGGAAGAACGATCGGCAATTCTGGAACTTCCAGAGTAGGAATGTAGGATGCAGATATTCCTTTACGTTGGATGGGACATGCCCAATCCGCTCCTCAAGTTCCCTTCTTGCGTTGATCTCGCGATCTACCCTTGCCTTCCACCGTTCCTGATTCTGAGCATATTCCGCCTCTTGTCGGGCGTGTTCTGCTTCTCTGGTGGTGAACTCCTCTATCCGCAGGCGGAGTTGCTCAAGCTCCTGTGTTGGTGTGAGCTGGCCCAAATTCTCGTCGTTGGGATAAGTTGCCATAAGTCTCTTCCCGAGTCTTTGCTGAAGATGGAAAAAGCGTTCTGGCTCAAGAATAGTGTCTATGGGTGTGTGATCAGTTCTTCGCATACACCTGAAAAGCAAAAACAAAAAGAAGCAAGTAAAAAGAAGCTAAAAAGTAAAAGCAGATATAAAAAAAAAGAAAAAGAACTAAAAAGGGCGCGATTGATTGCTTCCCCGGCAACGACGCCAAATTTGTTGTTGTAGAAGGATTGTCAAGTATGAAATAAATATAAATATAAAATCAAACTAACTCCCTGTCTCAGCAAATAAATACAAGACTTCCTCCCGTTGTAGTAGAAGGTAGTCAGGATCGTATCCACGAGGAAGCGTGTGAGCGCCCGCCTTTTCAGTTGCAGAACTCATTGATTTCGACCAGAAGAATGCTCGATATCGACTACTTACCTCGATATCAACCAAACTGTCAACCACGTGTAGAACGCAGAAAACAGAAACGAAAACAGAAAAACCCGACCGGTCGATATCGACCTAATACCCCTCGATATCGGCTAGAAATTTCGACCACAGTAATTCAATATCGACTAGAAACAGAAACTTTTCGCAGAACAAAACTCAAAACTTGTGAAATAAATCAATAAACAAAAATACTTCCAAGATCAGGATTTCAACAGCACAACGATAACCATGTAAAATAACACATAAAGGTATAAAAGATAATGCTTTTCATCAAATAACTCTCGTTATTAACAAATAGGAAAATAGAGACTTTCGCATAAATCCTAATTGTTACTAACCCTTTTTCACATAATTAATCCAAGTTGCATTAAGATCACTTTCGCTTCAATAATACAAATAAGGATCACCTTCAACTTTCGCAAAAGAATCATGCTCGTAGGGATAGAAGATGAATTTGCATCAAAAGATTGTAGATTTTCCGCATCACCTCACATGGCTACCGTCGGGCTCACCCCGACCCTAGAAGTTGGGTGACTACTCGCTCTTCATCATGAATAAATTCATTAAAGATTTCAAGCAAATAAATTGCATTGAATAAACTAAATAAGACTTACAACCGAATAAAGCCAAATCCGCTCTCGCTTCACAAACTCCACTCGGCTCCAAGACTCTCTCTCTACTCGCTATTCCTCTCTCTCTATGCTCTCTTTTGGTTTGGCTTGGATTGATTGAATGCCTAAAATCCAGCCCCTAATGCCTTATTTATGGTGTTCATTCCAAGCTAATCTAGGAAAGAAACTCTATCTATATCTAAATCTATCTATCTAATACTTGAAGATAAAATTAATGAAATAAAAGAAATAAATCAACAAGGAAACTATATCTAATGTAGATAAATCCCTTCCATCTTGATAGAAATTGATAAATCTCCTCTTGAGTTGATAGAATATCTCTTGCTTAATGTGGATGAAAGCCAGCTCGGATTCTGCACTCTGATTCACTCGATTTCGGCCACTGTTGGACACTCGATATCGACTCAATATGGTCGATATTGAGCTCGTCTTCTCAACTTTGCTTCCTGACACTCGATCTCGGCTCCAAGAGGATTTTCGACCAGATTTTGACTCGATATCGACCACATTGGTCGAAATCGACCTATGCCTTCCTCTTCCAGCTTCCTGGGTCGATTTCTGGCCTCCGGGAGAATTTTCGACCAAAAGTAGGTCGATATCGACCAAGTCTGGTCGAAATCGATCTCTTCTGTGTTCTCCAGCATGCTGCTCTGTTCTTAAAACACACTTTCCCGAGTCCTCGTTCTTCGGATTGATGCATATAAGCATGCGTTGGAAAACTCTTTTCGAGGGCTACAACTCTCATGAAGACTTCAAAGCTTGATTTGGAATGATGAATGGCGAAAAGTGGGATTTCCTCCAGCTGCACCATGCTTAGCTTCTTCATGACTTTCCTTTAAGCTCCAAAGTGGATCCGATTTCTGTGAAATATAACAAAAACTATTGTAAACTCCATAATTTGGCAAATAAGCATAAACTACATAGATTCTGTACTATTCTAACCCAAATGTATGAAATGCATGCAGAAATCGATATAGAAGTAAGTATAAAACATGGCAAATTAGGCTCACAACAGAAACTTATTTGATTTCGTAAGGTAGAAAAATTGCCGAAAGAAAGAGAATCTGGGATAAAAGGGGTGAGAATCTAAAAAAACAAAAAATTTCCTGTGTTTGGTGAGATAAAAGGAAGGAAACCATTCTATGGTCGGTTCAAAGATTACCAACCTAAAAACTACTGTGCAAGTATAGAATGATCAGTGTGCACCTTAGTTCTGGTGTCAAAATAAATTTTGTGTGTGTTGATTTTCTAAGACTGTTCTTGTGCATCTTCTGTGTGACTAGTGATCTTGATATGCTTTACAAGTCTTGTTCGAATGAATTTTTGGTCATGTGTTGGTCAGCAGATAGGCCGAGTATGGTGATAACCTTTCCGAGTATTATTTTGGCTCATCATCTAATTAAATGGTTTTATATCTACCCATTTGTGGTCAAATTCTTTCTGTGCTACTCGGTCTCCCCTCTCATTTTCCCTATGAAATTCATGGAGCTTGGTGCTTCTGTTATCAAGTCTTGCTATATTATCTTCCTTTCCAAATATTGGAGTAAAATTGACAAGTGGATTATTTCTTTATGTAAGTTAGCATCACTCATTTCGGTTGTTGGGGTGACTTATCCCCCACATTTTATAGTATCTCTGAGTAGCAAAATTAGACATACCAAAGGAAGTTTATTAGGGATTATATTTGATTCCTTTGAGGCAAACAATATCAAATATCAGTCGAGTAATGTTGTGAGCTGAATCTGCCATGTTTTACAGTAACTTTTATATCGATATCTGTATACATTGCATTCATTTGGGTTTAGATAGTACAGAATCTATGTAGTTTATGTTTATTTGCCAAGATTATGGAATCTACACCAGTTTCTGTTTAATTCGCAGAAATCGAGGCATTTTACAGCAATTCTACAGAAGGTCGGAAAAGCTCGGAAAACCACTACAGAAGTCCAAGGTCAAAGCAGCGGAACCAAGCTGAAAGTCAAGGCTACTCGATCTCGAGTGGGCCCTACTCGACATAGACGAGCATGTCCGAGCACAGCCTTGTCGACAAAGCCTGATCGAGAGCCAGACCAACCCGAGCTCCGGACCCTACTCGATCTCGAGGACCACTGGTTGAGATCGACGACACCCCCAGACGCCACACCCGGAGTCGACAAGGAGAGAAGCCGAGGACGGAACCGAGGACGACCAGGGACCACTCGCTGCCGCGGAAGAAAACCCGCTGCCAGCGGGATGCACCAAGCCGACGAAGAACTCTACTCGATCTCGATGAGACTACTCGAGGTCGACGACGCCCAGGAGCCTTGTCCAAGCCTTGTCGAGTAGAGCCACCCGAGGAGACCTAGTCGATGATCAGTCTTACTCGACATCGACAAGCGCCACTCGAGGTCGACAAGCGCCAGTGAGCCAGGACCGAGCCACATAAAGCAGATCTAGCCGAGGAAGTCCAGTCGACGAACCACCCTACTCGAGGTCGACGAGCCGTGGTCGAGATCGAGTAGAGCCGTTTCCAGAAACTTCTCGACGAAACCTGTCCGAGTAGAATTGAGATTCCTTGGGCGCGAAGGAGTCGATTTGGCCGAAATTCTATCCGATTCCATCAAGTTCTATCATCAAGGAGACAAGATCTATCAAGACATGAAGACTTACCTTTTTAGTTTTATCTTTTCCTTTTAGATTTATTTCCATAAAACAATTTATTTATCCTTTCAAGTTTTAGATATAATTTTAGATAGAGATAGATATCTTCTTTCCTAGAATAGCTAGGGAATGAAGCCTATAAATAAGGCCCTAGGGGGCTCAGTTTTATTCATTCCAAGTCAGAGACAATTAGTTAGTTCCACAAGAAGTTTAGGAGTTCTAAGGTTTTTAAGGTTTTGGCTTTCTGCGAAAGTTGATTGCCAGGATTGTAAAGGCTTTTGAATTTAGTTTTAATGCAATTTAGTTCTTTTCATCAATCAATGTCTGTTATTGCAATGAGGCGTGAGTAGTCCACCCACTTCTGGGGCTGGGGTGAGCCCGACGGTGGCCATGTGAGATAACGCAATAAAGGTCAGATTTTGTTATGCAATTCATCTTCTATCCCTATAAGCATGATTCTTTTGCGAGAGTTGAAGGTGATCCTTGTTTGTGTTATTAAAGCGAAAGTGATCTTAATGCAACTTGGATTAATTATGTGAAAAAGGGTTAGTAACAATTAGGGTTTATGCGAAAGCCTCTATATGCCTATTTGTTAATGACGAAAGTTATTTGATGGAAAGCATGATCTTTTGTGCCTTTATGTGTTACTTTGCATGGTTATCGTTGTGGTGTTGAAACCTTGGCTTTGGAAGTCCTTTAATATATTGATTTATTTCTGTCGAATTTCTGAGTTCTGTCGAAAATCTGCAATTTTATATTTTCTGTTTCTTGTCGATCTAGAGTAGTGCTTTGTCGATCTCGAGGAAGCTGTGGTCGAGATCGAGTAGGACTTGGTCTAGGTCGAGTTGGTTTTCTTCTGTTTTTGTCGATTTTCACTTTCTGTTGTTCACTGTCTTGTCAATCTCGAGGAGCTGTTGTCGAGATCGAGTACGCCTTTGCTTTGCTTTTCGTTTTTGCTTTGTCTTTGCTTTATTTCTTTGCTTTTGTTTTAGTTGCCCTTGCCGGGTTTATTTGTTTCTTTCCTTTCTGTGTTTCTGTCCTTTCTGCTGCTTCTGTGAGAATTTACAGCTACCTGAGAACTGCTGACGTGCTTCCTCGTGGATTCGATCCTGACTATTCTCTTACTACAACGGGAGGAAGTCTTGTATTCATTTGCTGAGACAGGGAAGTCAGTCTGATCTATACTTTATATTTATTTCATACTTGACCATCCTCCTGCAACAACAAGTAACACATTAAACCCCCATTACAAGAATAATCATGCTAAACTGAGAACCAACGTCTGTAGAGCAAAAATTAATTCATATCGAATAAGGGGAAAATGTTAGGTCACAAATTCGGATAACTTTTCTGAAGAAAAATATGATCAAAGTAAACTGAACTAAGGAAAATTGGTTTCTGCATGGGATCGTGAATCAACTTGCCCATGCAGACTTAAGATGGTTATCATGAGGATTTGTTATTGGAATGTTAGGGGTATTGGGAATAAACCTTTACGGACGAGTATCAATGCAATGCGAATAAATGAACATATCCAATTACTAGCGGTAGCTGAAACCAGAACAGAAAAAATTCCGGACGACAAGATCTGGCGTAGCTGTGGGTTTACTAATGCTGTTTGGTCGCCAGGTAATGGCAAAGCAGGTGGTCTTGGAGTTTTATGGAATGAGAATAGCTTGTCAAATGAGATTCTGTCTATTGAAATTCATCTCCCCCGCATAATTGGGATTAAATACAGCAATTTGAGCTCGGGGTTTGAATGTATGATATTCGCGGTGGTCATTACGGAGATAAGGCCGAGTTATGAGATTCTTTAAAATCTATAATTCTAAACACATCATACCCTTGCATGGTGATTGGGGATCTGAATGAAATTGGACATATAGTAGTGACAAAGTAGGTGGAGCCGAATATAATCCGTCTAGATCACTCCGACTTAACGATTTTAAAAATGTATGCTCTCTGACTGACATCCCTACTTCTGGAAATGTGTTTACCTGGAGAAAAAAGGTTGATGGTGAAGGAAATATCATGGAAAAATTAGATAGAGTATTGGTGCATTATCAGTTCATTGACAAGTTCCCTGACATTATGACTTTTAATGGCGCGTTCTCCTCTTCTGATCACTGTCCCATCTTTGTCACGCTTGATAATGGGAACCCATTTAAGCCCCCGCCGTTTAATTTTGAGAATATCTGGTTAAATAGGAAAGACTTTCAAAATATCGTCAAACAATCCTGGCGGGTTGAGTTCGCCGGATCCACCATGTACAGAGTGTTATGTAAAACAAAGCTCCTTAAGCAGAAAGCAAAGCAATGGAATAAATCTACTTTTGGAAACATTTTTAGGCAACTTAATAAAGTGGAAAACAAACTTATAAAAATTCAATCAGAAAATCTGTATAATAGAACAACCAAATCATTGTCCAAAGAAAAAAGATTGATCCAGAAAAAACATGATCTTCTTATTTTTCAAAAAACATATTGGTCCCAAAGGGCAAAAACAAAGCATTTAAAATTGGTAGATACAAATACCGCTTACTTCTATAGAGTAGCGTCAGGCCGAAGAAATAGAAAAATAATAAGAAATATAAATACCAAGTCTGGCACACTTATTGTTGGGGACGAGAATATAAGGCGTGAGATACAAAAGGATTTTGAGGAACGGTTTACATCAACACCAATCAATAAGGAATGGGTGCACCAGTGGTTAGGCCTTATTGACACAGAAATCACAGAGGAGGAAAATCGATGGCTTATCGCACCTCCATCAAATGGGGAAATTAAACGGGCAGTGGACAATCTTGGGAACAACAAGTCTTCTGGGCCTGATGGCATGACAGCAGAGTTTTATAAGCATAATTGGGGAATAGTTGGAAATGATATTATAAAGGTCATTAAGGCTTTTTTCCATTCTGGAAAAATGCATCGTCAGATCAATCACACATTCATCACACTACTTCCGAAATGTGATAACCCTGCTAAAACTGTGGACTACATGCCTATTAGTCTATGCTCTACAATATACAAAATTATATCTAAAATCTTAACCGATCGTCTTAAATTAGTTGTAGGAAAACTAATCCATCCTCTTCAAGGGGCTTTTGTGTCGGACAGAGCCATCTAGGATAACGTGTTAATAGCCCATGAGATTTTCCACTCGTTTAAGACTAGGAAAGGAGTAGATGGTTGGATGGCTTTAAAATTGGGTATGGAGAAAGCATATGACAGGGTAGATTGGACATTTACCCGACTTGTCCTACAGAGATTTCGATTTCATGAAAAGTTTATCAATTTCATAATGGAATGTGTAACTACGGTGTCTTTCTCGGTTTTAGTAAATAATGGCCCTACTGAAGTCTTTACACCTTCGCGGGGCCTTAGGCAGGGGGATCCGCTATCCCCTTTTTTGTTCATTCTTGGTGCAGAAGTGCTTGCTCGAAAACTGAATATGGAAGCTTGCTTAGGTGACAAACTAATTGGTTTCCAGTTTGGCAGAACAGGACCACGTATACCGTTTCTAGCTTTCGTCGACGATATCATCATATTTACAAAAGGAACTATGTCGGCATGCCACAAAATCAAGAATATCATTAATGACTACTGTCATATTTTGGGCCAGTTTGTCAATTATCACAAATTCGCTTTCCATATCACCAGAGGTATCCCTAGAGCCAGAATCTTGGATATTGAGGGGTGCCTAAATATCTCAAAGGAGATTAACCTCGACAAATATCTGAGGTGCCCCATAGTGGATGGAAGAGTGAATAAATCCACTTTTGAAGAAATTATTAACAAGTCTATGGATCAACTTAGTAAATGGAGGGCCAACTCACTTTCTCAACAAGGACGGGCCACCCTAATCACTTCAAACTTGGCTGCAAAACCTCCGTACACTATGCAGTGCTTTATGCTCTCTGCTTCTGTACACTCTAAGCTGGATCAAGTGAATAGAACTTTCTTCTGGAACAAGGATCTACAACACAAGCCGCTTATAAGTTGGGACAAAATTTGTAGAACAAAATCTCAAGGGGGTCTTGGTATTAGGAAGACAAGATTAATGAACGAAGCCCTTCAGATGAAATTATTGTGGAAAATACTGGCCGAACCTGACAATACCTGGGTTAAAATTATTCAGCATAAATATCTAAAAACAAACAATATACTAAAATACAATGACAAAGGCAATGCCTCCTGGCAATGGAGAAAATTACGAACACTAATTCAACCTTTCAAAAAAGGACTTATTTGGTCTGTGGGCAACGGTAAATCCATTAAGTTTTGGCAAGACAACTGGATAGACAATGTTGACCCACTTCATTACTGCGTTGATGTCGATTTAGTTAACCTAGAGGAGACTGTAAATGAATATATATATATATATATATATGCGAGGGTCAATGGATTAAGGAAAATCTCTCTGTAAAGTCCTACCATTTGACATAGCTAAACTAATATATCACATTCCCCTTCCAGTTAAAGAAATTGAAGACAGACTATACTTGAAGACAGATAAGAAAGGCTGGTTCTCTACAACAAGTGCGTACAAACTCGTCTCTCAGACTACAACCTCTCAATCAACTGCAAATTCGCGGATCTGGGGTCTCAACATACCACCAAAAATTAAAAACTTCCTATGAAAACTGGATCAGAATGGGTTACCGACAACATCTAGACTATCAAATAGGGGCGTCGCAATCCCCTCATCTTGTGCTTTATACAATCATCATATGGAGGATGCAGTCCATCTACTATTCGAATGCAGATACAGCAATGGACATAATATTTATAATAACAGATTTAAATCTTTTATTGACCAAAACATAGCAACTTCAAGAGACATGGGGAAGATAATTGAGGCCATCGGAAATTTTTGTACAAAACAAGAAAAGGAAAGTATGGCCTTCCAATGGTGGGTCATTTGGTTCATTCGCAATCAATACATTTTCAGGAATGTGAAACCCCTGTCAGGTGTGGAATTCTGCCGGCAGGTTGACAGACATATCACAGAGTGGAAAAATGCCTGCAAGCTGAGTGGCAACGACACCGACAATACTGACAACACCACAACCAATTTGAACAGAAATAATAAGTACAATCGACAGAGCAATATCGGTCACCCAGGCTCAAACTCGACTCCTAAGAGAAACTCAAAATGGAAAAAGCCCAACCAAGGAACACTTAAGCTTAACTTCGATGGATCATCATCTAGTAGCTACGAAAGCTCCATAGGCTATATTATTCGAGACTGGAAAGGATCAGCAGTCACAATGGGATGCAAATCTATTGGCCATCAGACTCCATTAGTCGCTGAAGCTCTGACTCTTCGGGATGGAGTCCTCAAAGCTATCGACCTACAGATTAGCAAACTAATCATTGAAGGGGATTCTTTGATTATAATAAATCATCTCAAACGGAAGCACATCTGTCTTTGGGAGATTGATCTTATCATGTCTGACATCGAGAAACTTTTACTTAGGGTGGGAGAGGTTAGATATTCCCATATTCTCTGTACTGGTAATAGTGTGGCAGATAAGGTTGCACACCTTGGCCGCCGTACCAGAGCCCCTGACAGGTATAATGATCCAGGTCTTATAGACCTCATCCGTAAAGGGTGCCTTCGGATAGCGCTTTCGCGCACCCGAATTCTTACATAATCAAAAAAAATAATAAAAAAAAAGGAAGGAAGGAAACTTATTTGATTTTATAAGGTAGAAAAGTCTTCAATTTCACCAATTTAGTGAGATTTATTTTCCTTTAATTTCTCACCAAAATACACGTGCTTTTAGCAAATAATCCTAGACGAAAATAATTAATAGGCTATATCAAACCTAGTTAGACCACACCGAGATAGAATTACTATAACCCTTTAATTAAATTACTGAAATGGTGAATGATAACTTGAATGATTTTTCTAATGTGTTTTTATTAATAAATACATATATAGAAAGATGTAAAAAACTAATTTTTTATTAAGTAAGAATTCGAGATTGGACATATCTGAATCTCGATAATTTGATAATTTATTGACGAAAATCCGTCAATAAAAATGGCACAAAAAATAGGCAAACGCGCACTCAACTACATGACGAATTTAAGCAAACCTAAAACTAGCAAGTTGGGGACGTAGACTAATGAAGCCAAAAACCACCGTGAAGTAGCACCGCTGGTTAGGGATACATCAGGAAACTCCTTCCCGAACATGGACTCATCCCGTACACACCGCCACGACCCCATCATCCAGACACACCAGAAGCACAGCAGCACACGGCCGTGCAAATTGCACCAAGAAGAACCGACCTAAATGAACACAGATCTTAGTACTCGTAAAAAAACATGGGGTTTTAATCGAAATTTTATTTTGTATTTTGGGTTATATTATATAATCACAAAGTAATCTTGAAAATTTTTAAATTTTTATTTTATATTTGGGATCCTAAGTCCTTTTGGAATTTTTGAGCCCTTTAATGATTTTTTTTTGGGTTCAGCCCTTGGCATGCACGGAAACCAAAACTCCTTGCACGCTAAAGATGTTCAACACGCCTTCGGCTAGCAAACTAGCGACTAGCGAGCATAAACTCTTAACCAACGACGTTGAAGGCCACACCAACACCATGACCTCTCCACGAACGTCGACACCACAAGCCACTAGCCGATACACCGCAACCGCACCAAGAGGCACGCCACCAAGGATGACCAGATGCCGCACACCGACCCGAAAACAGGAAATCATCCACCTCCGAAAGACCAACTGGAAAAGAGCGCAATTGGCCCCAAAAGGACGAGAATTTTCCAAAATAGGGGTTAACTGTAATGGCCCGAGTTAATAACCTGGGTTACATTTCGAAGGTTGGATATCTTTGTTTGGATCTAGCAATCCAAGTACAGGTCAAAAGTTTAAAAATAAGAGTCAGAGTTTCAAAGAGGGATTTCGAACCCAAATCTTGTAAGGCCCGTTGGAGACCCGGTGTTTACACACATGTACCTGTCCTGTATTCTAAGTCGCAGAAAAACATTTTAATTCCAACCAAACAATCAATATAATTTCGATACAACACGACAGAGCCGGGTCAAAACCAGAATATTATGAGTTTAAATCTGGAGTTCACTGCTAGTCTCTGAATATGCGCCCATATCATCCTCATCACATCAGCCCGAATCAATATATTACTCAAGTATGCACATATACCTAAAATGAAGAATGAGGAAAGAAGTGAAGTCGAGCCACGCATGCGGAACCGGAAGTCCTTGTCGAGGTCGCATAATATGCGTTAATCCCAATAAAGATGCTTCTAATGCAGTACATGAATCTTAAGCAATCAAGCATGCTGCCATTTTTATATACATTTTTATATGTTAAGAGTGCAAAAGTTACATATTGACTAGGGTTGTAATTCAAGCCGAAAAGGTTGGTATTGCTTGATTAGACAAAGAGGGATGATTCACAACATCTAGCGCAATGAAACTCCTTACCAATCTAGATAGGACGTACTTACGATGACCCAAATAGATGGATAAGGAAATTAAACACACTCCCGGAGGTTAAAAATTTCCTCCGGAAAATTTGCCAACTAGGACTCCCGTCTGGGGAATGTTTGGCAAACAAAGGCATTCATGTTCCAACATACTTTTTGATATGCAATAGTTGTGTTGAGGAAAAGGTCCATTTATTTATTGAATGCGAATTGGCTAGACACCCTAGTCTCATCTCCTAGGAGATTTAGGACTTAGCTACCCTTATTATAAACACTACCAGAGATATTATAACCATTATGAAGAATATCGATGAAAAACTAGATAAGCAATAGAAATTTCAAATGGCAATAAAATGGCAGGTAATATGATGCTATAGAAACCAGACCATCTTTCGAGATAGCCAATCACCAAATGCAAGAAAATTGGAATGAGGACTAAACAAAGAAGGAGAGCTAAAGAAATCAAGGAGTACGGTAAAACTACACAAAAAGATTAGTAGAAGAAATATTAGATAAAGGATGCCAGAACAGGGATATATGAAATTAAACTTCGATAGATCAACGATAGAGGAGGAAGTAAGTAACATAGGATACATTATAAGGGATTGGAATGGAAACCCGATTAATATAGGTCATAAATCATCAACTTAAAATATTTTAGTTATAGAGCTACTGGCTTTAAGAGAAGGTATGCTAAAAGCTAAGGAATTACATATTAGAAAACTAGTGATCAAAGGGGACTTGAAAATTATCATAGAAAATTTCCAACAAAAAGGAAAATGTCCTTGGACAATTGAACTTTTAATAGGGGACTCGAACTTTTGAAAAAACAGTATTCGTGCCATAGACCACAGTGAAGAACAAGAAATGATCGACAAGTTCTTAAAACCGGATAAAACTTGGAATGTGAATAGATTAAAAGATTACATCCCTTTGGATATCGTCGAAAGAATCCTGGAAGTTCATATCCCCATAAATGAAATCGAAGATAGACTATACTGGAAACCAAGCAGAAACAGATGGTTCTCAATCGCGAGTGTTCGAGTGGATGATCTTCTATATAAGTCGATGAACTGCTCCTTTTATTGTCAATTGATTTTAGGATAGAATCTTAGTGGTCATGTGTACATGGCTTGGACTAGTGCATGTTGCGCTCGGACGTGTGGACCCTCCATGATATATGGTCAATCGGGATTTATCATGGAATAAGAGGGTGCAGTTCGAGAACGATCCTAGTCTAATACTTAGCTAGCCAACGATACGACATGATGTCAAGTGTAATTCACATATATTGAGGGACCAGACAATTGCACTTGTACAACATGCATGTTGTGAAGGGTTATTGCCCCACATCGAAAAACATGAGAATCCAAGTCTTGTGTAGCTATTCCTCCTATTATCAATTTATTTTACGATTGAACCACACCGGTCTTGTGTGCTCGGCTTGAGCTAATGTAGGATGCGCTCGGACTTGTAGACTGTCCACATTATATGATACACCGAGATTTATCATTATTGAAATAACTTGATGTCATCCAATTTAAACTAAAATATTAATTTCGTCAATTTGGTTTCTTCATTTTAGCCTGATTTTTTTTATCTATAACATTATAAAAGCATGAACTTGTGAATGAACAGTAAAATAACAGTGTTAATTAACTCTGTTATTTCTTTGTTGTGGTTCCAGACTTCCAGTTGTATTCCACTCAAATCACTCATGGCCTCTCGCCTCTCCCCATTGCTACTCCCCTCCAAATTATCCCCCTTCAATCGCAGCTTGTTTTCTTTGTCCAAAATTTGGATCCCAACCATCGTCCTCAACCCTAAATCCCGACCAATTTCTCTCTATCGGGGTTTTTCGTAGCCTCCTACCCTCGAAAACCCCTCTCCTACCTTCGTTTCTGCATTAGATTCCTCCAATTTCATCTCACTGTGCAGCAATCAGCCTCGTCCTTGCCGGTTTCAGTCTCGTGGTTGCCCATCTCTGGTGTATCGTGCTCTGGCGAGATCTCCCTGGTTTTCGTGGATCTCCGGTCTCTCCATCTGGATGCGCCGCCGTTCATCACTGGTCTGTTGGTGCGTCGTCGGTCGTCTCCTCCTCTTTCTTCTTCACCATTTCTCCAGCCTCTTCACCACTTCCATCGTTCTTCGCGCTACCTCTCGGTGAAATTCAGGTAACCCATGTAAATCCCTCTCCTTTCAATTCGCGGGCCCTATAACTTGATTTGGAGTTCGATTAGGGTTTCATTTGGGTGCTTACTGTTAGGGTTTAAATTGGGATGTTTCTAATTTTCTATTGGATTATGAATTGGGATGTTTCATCTGGCGGCTTACTGTTTGAGTTCGATTAGGGTTTGAGCACAATATCAGGCACATTGCAGTATTGCACTGATTTTTTAAATGGATGTTTCTTTGAGACAAGTTACTCTATGGTTGCTGCTTGTCTGGTGACCCTTCGATCAGCTTAAAAGATAATAAGCACACAAATCAAGTGTTTGCCAGGTGATATAGACAGACTAAAGGTGTTATTTAGACTTCATATTTATAATTTCTTCCTTGTTTTGTTTCCTTTTTCTTGTTCTTAAGTGTGTACATTAATGCAAAGTATCAGTTTTTTTCAAAGCTAAAAGTAAATGAATACTCATGAGTATGAGATTGTCTTGGCTAAATACTCAGAGTATCAGTTTAATGCAAAGTATCAGTTCTTTTTTCTTGTTCTTAAGACTAAAGTAAATGAATACTCAAAGTATCAATTCTACCTGCCTCTCCCACTCTCTTATCTAGAGGAGATGAGCAAGGAAAGCCAGATGAGAAAATCATGGATGACAAATGAAAATCAGAGGTGCTTTTTTGGGTACCCCTATTTCATAACCCATATCGACACATCTTTTTGAAAGAAATTGATTTTGTCATGATCTATCTTTTCTATTGGTTTGATCTGGGTTATGCATATCTTGTAATTTTCTGATCATTCTCTTTCCCTTGCTCCTGGGATTGTTATGACTGATTGGGATATATCTTCCATCACGAAGCTTTAACTAGGATGGAGAATGAAAATGGGTGGGCCTAAGTTGTCTCCCAGGATGAGGTTGTGAGAGCTTCTTGATTTGTATTTAATTGGGTCCACCGAATGTGTAACAAGAAACAATTTGTCTGTCAGATCTGTTAAGTTTCTCCGAAAGCTCAGGAACTCATAACAGGAAGTAAGATCTTTTTTTTTTTTATCATTCTATGACACTCTTATCTCCTTCAACTCTCTTGCCTTTATCTTTCAATTGCAGTTTGGTTTCCAAAATTTGTTGTTATTTGGGTGATTATGGTTATTGCTTTTGTTTATGCTGCCATATTATACTTTCTACAACAAAGAGAATAATTGAAAATGGGTGAAGTTTTATATTCATCCAATCCTTGCTTTATTTACCATCTTTGCCAATTGGAATGCATTTATTGTGCAGCTAGGACGTTGGCTATACACTTGTACATAACAGATTAGGAACGAGAGTGCACTTTTGATTTATGTTTTTAAAATTTTAAGTAGATGATGATTCAGAATAAAGTTAGCGTAATTTAGGGCACTTACTTGGAGTGATTCAGTAAAGGATCAAATTGATCTCCAAATAATACTGATATATGCAAAAAGAAAGAGGATTTTATGATCATTTGTGTTTACTATGTAGTACACCGATGACCTTGTCAATGTCTATTCCAACAAGCTACTCTGATCACTAAAAAGAAGACAATCAATTCCTAGCAACCAACTTGTCAGAATTACCTAATGGACTTGTTTTTAGCTTTGACATTGTACGAGTATGTAATGTTTTTTTTTTTAAAAAAAAATATATATCTTAATGATCTTTAGAATTTTTAGAAGCGAAAAGGGCAACACTTGTCCTTATTTGATTATGAAGGTGTTCATAAGTATAAGATTCATCAGCAATCTTGAGACCTAAAAAGAATAGCTGTTGTTAGTGCAATTTAAAGGTTTCAAGGGTTTATGAGCATTTTTAGCAGATTATGGCTCAGAGTCTATGAAATTTACTGCTCTCTTTTATTTATGCTAATACAGAGATTGGACTTAGAGAATAGATTCCATTTGAATAATGAATAGAAATCAGCATTTCACACAAATCCCTCCTTGTCCTTCTTTGTGTTGAGTAAATAATTGTAGCTTGGAAATACCGTGTGTAGAACGCAGCCAGCAGAAAGACTGTAACTGAAGTGCCTGATTTCTTATGTGAATGATTGAACAAGGTCATATGGCTTGTAAGTGGACAAAAATGACACCCGTAGATCTTTGAATTCGTTATGCTTGACCTTATGCCCCCTTTATTAGAATGGAATAGCATGTGTTTATCTGACATCGTGTCGTTATTAAGCAATTCCATACATATAAGAATTTTATGGCAGATTTTGTACTCTTCTTCAAAATTGAGTTCGTTTTGAAAAAAAAATGATTTCCCTTGCTTGTAGTATTTATTTTCTAAAGGGCTAGATTAGGATTTTAAGTGGAATTAATTGATCAAATGTTATACACTCATTTAGTTGAAGTAATGTGATTCAAAATAAGCAGTTGGACTCATTTTATACTTTTATCTATTTAAAAAGTAATATAAAGGCATCTATGAAAAGACCATTGCCTGTCCAAATTTGACCTTTTTTTAACAATGTCAGGTTTTGCACTCCAAGACAAAATACCTTTCTGTATTGTATTTTTCATCTTTTTACCTTTTTTGTCATGTATATCTAACTGTAATAGTTTAGATTTAGATCTTAATTGTGCTCCTATTTCATTTCATTTCATTCCATTTTATTTTCAATATTAGGTATGAATGGACTAATGCTATTTTCTTATTGCCTTGTAGGTTGTTTTGCACTCCAGGACCTTTTGATATAATATTTTAATATGATACTTCGGTGCTGCAAGAAATATATTATGCAGTTTACATGCTTGGTTGTTTATGTCCATCTGATTTGTTTTGTGACAAGCCAACCAGATATATCTTTGTGATCCACATAAGCTATTAGGTATTTTGATCTGCTGAATTCTTTAGGTGTGACAAGTTGAGATATTCTGTTCAATGCATGCATGGTGTTATGACAGCTATACTGGTGTCTGGATTGAAGAAATCTGTTCACCTCAGCTGGATAATCTGTTTGAAAGCAAATTGCTGATTGCATCCCATGCTTTCATAAATTTTATTTTCACTCCGTGCTCTTAACTATGTGTCATTTTCTTCTTTTATGTAGCTGCAAGGAGTATCTACTTTCATGCAAGAAATGCTTGAGACGTCATCAATATTGAAAGGGGCCTCTAATAAGTCTCTGATCATTATTGATGAACTCAGCCGTGGAACATCAACTTACGATGGATTTGGTTGGTTTCTTTCTTTTCTCTTGTAGTTTTGCCGCCATGGTTCAATTTATGAGGATATTTCCATCTGACCTTTGAAATGAATGTAGATCTGTATTCTTTATCAAGTCTCTTGACTCCACATTTTATGCCAAAAGGGGGTTGAACTAGGACTAAAAGTTGTACAACTATGTAACTTTTGCTCAGTGAGGCTTCCGCATAAGTTCTGCATATCAACTAACCTATTTTGCCTAGATAATATTCCAAAAATGAGATTTTTCTGTTTTGGTACATTCTTTCACTACATAAAGTCCTACAGGAGAATATATCATGAGATGAACTTCAACTGACCTGTGTTTTTATATGAATCTTAAGTTTAGGCAGTGAGGATTTTTTGTGCTTGCAATGTTAATATTTAATTAAAGTAATAATGTGAGGAGCCTTGTATTGATAAAAAAAAATGTATCCTTTCTATGAGCGGATTGTCTTGAGATTGTCGATAGTTATATAGGTCAACAGACTCAAAAAATAAATTGACGTAAAAAAAATACGACAACACAATGATACATATATATATATATATAGAATGAAAAAACGACAAAACCGCGCGCGATGCGCGCGGTTTCTACCTAGTCTAATAAACAAGGTTGTCGTGCTTTTTTACCACTTCTTCCAAAATTTGAGGTATTTTCTTTATATTTAAAAGATAGGAATTTTTTTTTTATCACTCCTATAAAAATGGGGCATATATTTTAATTAATTTTCCCATGTAAAAATGGGTCAATATATTTATCTCTTATAAATAACGATCGTAAGTAGATAAATTCACTAATATATATATATATATATATATATATATATATATATATATATATATATATATATATATATATATATATATATATATATATATAGAATGGGTAACTTGTGCACACCCCTTAGGGTATACTTTGTGCATAAATATGGATCCTTGATTTGAGTGGAATAGAGGGAGGAGATGGGCACACGTGTCTCGTGGATTAAAGCACACCCCTTAGGGTATACTTTGTGCATAAATATGGATCCTTGATTTGAGTGGAATAGAGGGAGGAGATGGGCACACGTGTCTCGTGGATTAAAAAAAAATATTGGCTATAGCGCGTGGAGTTTTGTGGGAGATAAAAACCTTAAATCCACAATTTCTTTTCTTCTTCATCGTGCGGATGATTTCCGGTTTAGGCGAGGAGATGACCAAGGAGAAAGACGATCGACGGCGAAGGGGTGATTTCCGGTTTAGGCGAGGCGGAGGCGAGCGAAGGAGACACAGAGGCGGGGCGAGGCGGTGCTGCTTTCCGGGAGAGTTGACTTTGGAGGCAATTTAGCAGACGGCAATGGTGGAGTCGAAGGCGGAGCGGACAACCGACGAAGGCGAAGCCTTGGAGGTGCGGCGAAGAAGAGGGGATTGGTGAGCACACCATCGGACCTGTGATGTTGCTGGAGTGCGATTCCAGATTCCGACGGTGAGGCGAGGCGTCCCCCAAGGGCTGAGTTGAAGGCGGAGATCTCCGGTCGAAGCGGCAGCGATTCATCACGAGCTCCGATGTCGAAAGCGGATTGAAGGCCGCCCACGCTAGACGCTCAATATTCATTGCCTTTGATTAATTAGGGCTTTCAGGTTCGTTAGATGCTTCTCTCCTAACTCTCTTGAATGAATCAGTTGCGATTTTGTGTTCTAGGGTTTGCAAGTCGTTCGTTGATTTTGTATTCGATCGCCCTTTCGATCAGTGTTTGCTGAAATCAGTAAGTGCCTTTCCAATGGAAACCACTATAAGCCCAATCCTCCCCAATCGCGCTCGCGGTGGCAGCGCTGCAGCGGTGGCGTCGATTCGACGATGGCCAGCGCGGTGGTGGTGATGTCGGTAGATCTTGGCGGTGGTGGCGATGGAGGACGATGGAGGAGTGAAGGATCGGAGGTCGCTTGGTGATTAGGAAGTGATTTACTATGACTGATTCAAGGTTAGGCAAAGAAAATCACTGGAGAGCATGACGGGCATGAATGGTTGTGTATGCAGGTGGATCAACATTCAACAAGTACACGCAGGAGGCAAATTGTGCAGTGGAATGGGAATTTTTTTTATTATTCTATTGTATTATTCGGTATAAAATTTTGATTTTTAGTCGAATATATATTTTTTATTAAATATTTGTCCATTGTTCTAGTGTATGCGTCGAATTTTTGTTACCACTGGTATGAGTTAGTAAATTATTCGGTGAAATCTAATTCACTATTCGTCAGAATATAGTCTTCGGTTTGATAAACTACCTCAAACAAAACATTATTCGATAAAATGTTAGACATTATTCGGTGAAATGTTAGACATTATTCAGTGAAATATGAACCGTTATTTGCGTTAATTGTAAGTATTGTTTAAAAAAAACAATATTCGAATGGTAAGTATTGTTTAAAAAAAATATATTCGGTAGCATGTGATAAATTATTCAATAGAATTGATAATTTTTAATATGAACTAAATAAAAAAAAACAGAAAAATTATTCGGTAGCAAATGAAACATTATTCGGTGAAATTACAAATATGTAAAACTAACTAAGTTAGGTTGGTTTAAAAAAACATTTATTTTCCACCGGAAAAAAAACAGAATTTCTTCACAAATATTTTACATATTTAAAAAAAAAACTAGAAAAAAAAAAACCAATGTGGGGGGAGGAGGGTGGTAAACACGCTCTAAGTAGTTTAAGTGAAAGAGATTGGTTTTGTTTTTGCCAAGTGGGTCCCACTTTATTAAAAAGAAAAAAAGAAAAATCCCTTTTAATCCAAGCCTTCTATCTCCTCTCCATCAACGGTCCATAATTGTGCACAAAGTACACCCTAAGGGGTGTGCACAAGGGAACCACTCCCTATATATATATATATATATATATATATATATATATATATATATATATATATATATATATATATATATATATATATATATATATATATATATGGCTGGTCAAAGGCCTTAAATCGATCCGAACCGAAATTCCCAAAAATAAAAACCGAACCTAAACTAATAGGTTTGGTTCGATTTTACGCCACTTTGATTTATATTAGGTTCAGTTATAACCTAATCGAACTGAAATAAAAATTGCACAATAAAAAAAAAAAATTCACACGTTGAACGTACATTTGAGTCTTGAAGTCTTGAGCACTCCTTCTGAACAAGCCTATAGTTAAACTGTAGTGTTATATTATATTATATACTCCCTCCGTTTAGTTATAATTGACGTTTTAAGGATTTTTAAGTTTATTTATTTAATTGACGTTTTGGCTTTTGAAAATCCCTTGGCCCCACCATATTAATTACTCCGTACGTGTCTGCTCTCCTCACTCCTTTAATCTCAGAGAGATTTGCAAGCTGTAGAGTACTCCGTAGTATTTTGTTTGCATTAATTAAGTACAGTTAACGATGCAAATGAACAATTTATAGCACTCCTTAAATCTTGTGCATTCACCCAAAACGTCATTTAATTTCAAACGGAGGGAGTAATATATATGCTAAAACACTCTAATAGCTAGTTCCTAAATCCTAATCCAAAGCAACTAATTCCCAAAGCTAAATTCACATTCGCTTGGGTGAAGCAGCAGGGGTCACACTTATATCTGTAGCCAATTTGCAAGCCATGCGGCGCACGGATCTAGGCTGGAGCCTGGAGTGCCGAAGCCGAGCACAAACCGAACCTAAAACCGAAAATTAAAATTCTCTGAATCGAAAACCTAAACTGAAATCCCTCAGTTCGATTTGGTTCCCCGTTTATTTCACCTCGGTCCGTTAGGAAATTTCGGCTCGAACCGATTTTGAAAAACTCGATCCCCGTTTAGCTTTTAAAACACCGTCCTCCGTAGGGATCACACGGAGTTTGAAACCATCAATGAAAGGTTTCATTTAATTGGTGTGGCCCAATAGTTTTTGTTTTTTTTTTTTTTTTTTATTAGGAAATAATTCGAGCGCCAGACATACCTGACGACTCGAGAGGCCGACGAAGTCGGCAGACGATGAAACCGTCACTACATATAAAAAGGTGCAACAACAAAAAGTGGGAGGCAAAACCCCCGAACGAGCAAGCGATCCAAACCCGTACACGCTGGAGACAACGTAGACTAATCTCCAATGCCAAGCATCACCAGGCGGCAACACCGTTGACCAGCAGTAAATCAGGAATCCAGTCCTGTGGGCAGTGAAGACGATCCTCCAAGGAATTTCCTGTATACGGAGTCGCCTCGATTCACACCACCACGACCCCAGCCAATCCCGACACCGGTTGTCAGAGCTCCAACACGGAAGAGGAACGCCAAGCAAAACAGGGGTCACAACCAAGAACCACCCTTGCAGAAGCACCTAGAATCTCTTTCAGACGAAAGAGAATTTATTCAAACCCTTACGGGATTTTATTGAAACCCTTTCGGGATTTTATTGAAACCCTTTCGGGATTTAATCAGGCCCTTTCGGGATTTAGGGTCCGTTTGGGCATGTAGCTTTTGGGAGCTTTTGGTTTTAATAATTTATAGTTTTAAATAAGTTAAATATAAGATTTTAACTTAATTAGCTTTTGAAATTGGATTTTCAACAGCTACTAACCGCAAGCTTTTCAGAATTCTATTCATTTTCTCCTATCTGATCAGCTAGTTTGTAACAGCTACTCTATCAGTTGGGTTACCAAACACCTTGCTAGCTTATGAAAACTCAAATTTAACATATATTTAACACACTTAATCCATCAGCTTCAGCTACCCTATCAGCTTCAGCTATCCCATCAGCTCCGTGTTACCAAACTGACCCTTAATTTCATCCTAATCGGACGGGTTAGTTCAAAGAATGAATCAAAATATATAATTCCAATAAATAAAATCAGAATTATATAGAGAAATTCATTCCCCAGATTTCCTTTTTTCTCCTTTTTTTTTTCTTTTTTTTTTTTATTTATTTAATAAAACCACCATCCCCAAAAGGGCAAAGGTGGAGAGAGCACCAGCACCGACCGGAGGAGCCCCAATTAGAGGTCGGAGGAGGGCGGCCATGACGACAACGGAGAGAGGGACCGTCGGACAGGCGCCGACAACCCGCCACCGACCGACAGTCACCACGCCCAACCACCGGAGGAAGAGACGGGGGCCACGCCGAGCGAAGATTCACAGCGGCGGCCATGAGTCGCCGGAGGGCAAAAACACCACCCCGATACGAGGAAACGGAGGAAAGAAGGCCCGAATCGCCCAAAGATCAAGCCGATTTGGATATGGAAAGGGGAAAACTAAACCTAGGGTTTGCACAGGAGGCAACTCAAAGACACGGCCTCCCCGAAACCCCAAATTGAAGGTCCACTCATGGATAACGAGGGTCGAAATCCCGAAATCAGCCCGAAAAACAAGCCAATTTGAGGAGGAGGGAGATGATTGAAGGTCGGCGAACTCGCAATAAGGGTTTTCGAAAGGGATTAGTCGAAGGAGGGGTCGAGGCTACTCGAAGTTGAAAGAGACGACGAAGAAGATGAGACTGGATTTAGAAGCTGTTCAGGAAGGGTGGCCGGTGAGGCCGGACGACGAAGGTGGCGGATGGTGGACCGATGGTGTTGTATGGGTTGTTCAGATTTGGTGTGGCCCAATAGTGGTTTTAATTCTAGCTAGCTTGATTCATTTCAAACAGAAACTATCTTGAATGAGTTTGACTCATCGATCTTGAATCCAAATTTATTTCTGATTCCAACATTATTTCAAAGGATATACCAAACACCCCTTTACAAGTTCCTTATGTGCAGTGTATATGAATACTAGGTCAAAATTATCATACTAACCATGTATCAACTATATTAAGTGTGTTGGTGTGGCATCATCAACATCGCTTTAATCCAACCTTTGGAATGGTATTATATCTTTTATTTGTTTGGAATTGTGATCGCAACCTTTGGAATGGTTCTAAGCTCACCTGCAAAACATATGGATACTCTAGTACTGTTTTATTAATTAAGTATGATGCCATGAACTATCTTGATTGTGTAATGTTGTATCTCCCATGTTTTCCAATTTTGTATTGGATTACCGGTTGTAGTTATGCTAGTATTGATATCACTACTAATTACCGTGAATTACTTATGGTTGTACATTGTTGCTTAAGTGATACTATTAAGAACGTACAGACAAAAGAAAGCCCTCGAGTGCACCAGGATTACTTATATGATAGGGGAACTGGTTGAGTAGCAGCCGAACCCCATCAATTACTACGGTGATTGGGTGGTGGCAAGATACACAAAAAGTTTGTACCAAACTTTCAACTCCAACCTTCTCACACAACTTGATGTCTGCATTTTTAGTCTTATTTTGTATCATGTTTTCGTTTCATTTGAGTCTTTTTTATTAGCTTTGTATTGGGAAAGTATGGAAAATGTGTAGTTATACTTAATATTGCAAGATATGGAGTTTACAAAAGCTTTGGTATGATTTTCAGGTATTTGGAGCGGATTTAGAGGAGTTAAGACACACTTTGGAGCTTAATGGAAAACCGTGGAGGCATTGGAGAAGCTAATATAAGGAAGAGTAAAAAGAGAGAAGGATGGATACAAGCCTTATTTTCACCATTCATCATTTTGAATCAAGTTCTGATTCCATCATGAGACTTGTAGCCCTAAAAAAGAGCTTTCCAACGCATATTCATATGCGTCAATTGAACAAACGAAGACTCGGGAAAGTGCGTCTCAAGTTGAAGAAGGAAAGCTCTGCACAGAAAGAGCATCGACGTCGACCCTTGCCCCCTCGATGTCGACACCTGGAGGAAAACAGAAGTTATTGCATGTGTAAATATGCCTCGATATCGACCTCCCTGACCCCGACGTCAACCCTGCGCGGATCTGCTGGAAGAATCTACGAGAGCAGCTTATGAGCTGATTTTTGAGCTTTTTAATTAAAACTTTCATGTAATTCCTTTTTGAGAACTTTTAGTTAGATAGACTTAAGTTATTTTATCATTCTTAAGATAGATTTAGATAGAAATATATTATTTTTCTAAGATAAAATCTCTTTCCTTGGGGATTAAGTCTTATTTTTATCTATAAAATAAAGCCTAATAATAGGGGTTGAATAATACACACATCACACGGCTGAACATACAGCAGCCCTAGGAGCGAGAGTTTGAAGGTTTTGAACCTGGTTTTCCAGGTTTTATTTAATTGCAATTTTTAGATTATGTTTTCTTATACTTTGATCATGTTTTCTATTGCCATGAGTGAGTAGTTCCCCTTTCTTCTAGGGTTGGGGTAAACCCAACAATGAGCATGTGTGTGGATGAATGAATCTATATTTATGTGATGTTTTTATCTTATTTTACTCATGTGCTTATCCTTTGATGAAAGTCTAAAGAAATTCATTGTGGTAATTAAATTGAAAGAGGAGACTGTAAACATTGATAATTAGGGATCTTTAACGAAAGTAAAAGGGGCATAATTAAGAGAAAGTAGAAATAAATAGGTTTTATGCGATCGCCTCTATTATCTATCTGTTGAGTATGCGAAAGCTATCTTTATTTGATAAAATCATGATGTTTTCTATGATTTATTGATTCATATATATGTTTATTGTTGTGGTAACCTTAACCTTGGAAGTTCTTCTCCATATAGTGCATTTGTGTTACTTTCTTGAGCCGATTTCTGTGTGTTTTATACCCCAATTCCATCCGCTATTTTTACCCTACTTTCCCCCTATTTCCCTACTTTCAACCTTAGAAATAACTAGGATAGAACCGCCAACCTACTCCCTTGGATCGACCTTGATTTCCACTATACTATAGAGGGATTCGAGTATAAATTATATTTTATTGGATTGAGCATAGGCATCGATCTCCCCTCATCTACAAGACTACAACAAATTGGCGCCGTTGCCGGAGAATAATCAATCGCGCCTAGTCTAGTTATTTTAGGATTGGGAATAGCCCATCCCCATCTTTCTATTTAATTTCGTTTTCTTTGTTTTTGTTTGAAGGTTTATGCGAAGTGATAGATTACATAGGTCTCCTCATGTATAGTAGGCTCAAAGCTCAATAAGGCCCAATACCTTTTGTAACCTATATATATGTTTATCAATGAATGGAAACCCTCAAGGAGGACATTACAATCAGTCTCGTAATCTCACATGGTATCACAACCTAAAATCCTCAGACCCTAATTTTTTCTTTCTCTCTCCTCACCCTAAACCCTAGCCACCACGTGCTACCTCCTAAACATTCTCCCTTCCACCACCCTCCACCATCGCTCACAAACTCAGGCACTGTATTGCACTTTGCCTAGGTATTATCACCTTCGTACCTTTGGGTGCTTGTGCTTCCCCAATCAGTCCTCCACCGCCCCTCACAAGCTACACCCACGCTCCACCCCTTGTGTCTTTCTTGGCTACCCGTCTGATCATTGCGGTTACCTCTGCCTCGATATAAAGACCCACAAGATCATTCTATCTCGTCATGTCACCTTTGATGAGTCGCGAATCCCATTTGCGTCTCCCACACCCCCTGTGTCTCCGTCAGAGTCAGAGTCACCTTTCCCTCACTTTCTTTTTCCCCAGAGCTCTCCCGGTGCTCCTGCCTCTCCCCCTCCCCCACCCCCACCACCCCCTACCACCAGACCACACACCCGCAGCGTCTCCGATGTCTTCCGACCCCGTCAGATCGTCTCCATCACCGCCACACATCGCCCCGCCATCCAAACCCATGAATTCGCAACACCGTCCCCTCGCCAAGAAGCCATGCCGCGGCGGCAGGCCATCAAAACCCCACCCCCACCCTCGCCTCACCTACTGGCGGCGGCCGCAGCATCATGATGCGGCCACGGCCAATCAACCAGCGGCGGGCGCAGCATGCCCGCCGCATTCCCCGCCGCTTCTGACTCCCATGCCTCCGTCCCTCCCGACCTCCCTTTCCCCCATTCCCACCTCCTCAAAACAGCCCTCCTTGACCCGAATTGGCAGGCGGCTATGCTCGATGAATACAGGGCCCTTATGAAGATTGGTACTTGGGTTCTTGTCCCTCGCCCTCCTGCGGCGAACGTCATTCGTTGTATGTGGCTTTTCCGTCACAAGTTCTGCTCTGATGGGACGTTGGAGCGCTACAAAGCCCGTCTTGTGGTCAACGGTCGATCTCAGCAGGCAAGTATTGATTGTGATGAGACGTTCAGCCCTGTGGTCAAGCCTACCACTATCCGAGTGGTATTGAGTCTAGCTTTGTCGCGCAACTGGGCCATCCATCAGTTAGATGTCAAGAACACCTTTCTACATGGACATCTGAATGAGACCGTCTACATGTTTCAGCCGTCGGGTTTGCTGATACTGATCGTCCCAAGCACGTCTGTCTCCTCAAGCACTCTCTCTATGGTCTGAAATAGGCTCCGTGGGCTTGGTTCCAGCGCTTTGCTTCGCATCTGCTCCACTTGGGTTTCGTTGGCAGCCGTTCAGATACGTCTCTGTTTATCTATCGCCGAGGCTCTGACATGGCCTTCCTGTTACTATATGTCGACGACATCATTCTCACCGCCTCTTCTGATGCTCTTCGGACGTCCATTATTTCGCAGTTGAGTGCGAAATTCGCCATGTCTAATTTGGGTCAGTTGTCATACTTCTTGGGAGTTGCTGTTCAGCATCATGCGTCTGGTCTGTTTCTCACACAGAGTAAGTATGCTGCTGAGATTGTTGTTCGAGCTAAGATGGTCAACTGTAATCCAGTCGCCACCCCTGTCGATACATCCAACAAGCTCAGTGCTCATTCTGGTCCTTTGGTTGATGATCCGACATTATACAGGAGCCTCGCTGGTGCTCTTCAGTACCTCACTTTCACTAGGCCTGATATCAGTTACGCCGTTCAGCAGGTCTGCTTGTTCATGCATGCCCCCAGGGAACCCCACTTTCAGGCCTTGAAGTGGATCATTCGGTACATCAGCGGCACCCTCGAGCTCGGCACCACGATCACTCCTTCCTCTAAGCTTGATCTTGTTGCTTACACTGATGCGGATTGCGGTGGTTGTCCTGACACACATCACTCCACGTCTGGTTACTGTGTCTTCCTCAACGACACCCTTGTGTCATGGTCAGTTAAGCGTCCGTCGGTCGTGTCTCGCTCCAGCGCTGAGGCAGAATACAGAGGTGTTGCCAACATTGTTTCCGAGTGCTCTTGGCTCCGCAATCTCCTGCTTGAGCTCCGTTGCCCGCTTCAGAAGGCCACTCTCGTCTACACTGACAACGTCTCCGCCGTCTATCTGGCTAGCAACTCAGTCCAGCATCAACGCACAAAGCACATTGAGCTTGATCTCCACTTCGTCAGGGACAAGGTTGCCATTGGACATTGAAGGTTCGATAATGTATAACCAAGTAATATAGAGATACTCTAGAAGGGGGGTTGAATAGAGTATGTCGGATTTTCACAGATAGTCTCAAGACTTTTGAAGCACTTGCAAAACCCTTTGAGATTAGATATAATTCGTTCTTCTGGAAAACCTGAATCACAACAGAGTTATACAATTCGAAACAAATGCGGAAATATGGTAAAGCAATAAGTAAAGGACGCAACGAATTGTTAACGAGGTTCGGCATGAACTTGGCCTGCGTCCCCGCCTAGGGTTCTTCCACAACCCTAGGATTCAACCGGCTTTTATTGATTCACAAGACTTAGGATCCTAATAGCTCACCGAGAAGCCTCTCTCCTATACAATTGCAATCTAGTCAACTCACGTTCCCTTGGAGTGCTAGACCAATCTAGAAGAGCCCCACCTCTCTCAGCTATCTAGTACAATCCTCTTACACTTAGTGAATCAATCGCCTAGTGTCCACTTCTTGAGTTACAAACTCTTGAGTATAACACTCACTCGAAATATATCCTATAAGCTCACTGCGTAACTCTCAAATGCTTTGAAACAAAATATACGACTCTTAAGAACTACCAGAGAGCACACGAAGAAGACAGATTGACTTGAAGGCTTGAGAGCGAATGAAAGCTTGTGTTCAACGAATGTGTTTCTGTCTTCCCTTCTTCCTTTCCTTTATATTGAAAAAATCGGCGCCTCCAACAAAGAAGGATCTTCTCTTCAACGGCTGGGCTGATCATGACAATCTTTACAATATTCTATATAGGGAAACTCTGAAGCCATGATTTTCGATTTGATTCTTCTCACATCAAGCTTTAAGGAAGGAGATATAATTCGAAAAACTTCCTGAAATGTTAGTGCATAACATAATAATATCTGGAAGCATATAATAACATATAATATCATTCGGACATAATATGCACGTAATACAGGTTTTGTGTTTCATCAACACAGTTGTAGCTTCAAGACATTTGACACAAGTTGTGTGTCAAAGCCTTTGAAACCATTTCCGATTTTCATCAAGGGAGTGGAGTTATCAATCTCCCCCTTGATGAAAGACAAAACCTGTGCATCCCTGCAACTTAGTCAAGCAGATATATCATAAGCAAAATCGGACTAAGTACCTGCATGGTGTTAGACAAATGTTGGATCATAATTTTAAAGTCAACGAGAAATATCCAACAAAGTAAAACAAAACAAGGTCTTCCAAGACCCTTGGTTCACAGCAGTTTTAAAGTCTAAACCAGCATCAGATCATCTCCCCCTTTTTGTCTTTCAACAAAGGGAGGAGGGTAAAACAGTAACCAAAAGTTTTAAAGTATTATCCAAAACCAGCAGTGTTCAAAATAAGGGTTAGGGTAGGGTAGGGTAGGGTAGGGTTTAAGATTCATCATCCAAAGCACCATCCATGAACAGCAACCTCAGCTCGTGCAACAACTTAGACACCCCGTTCATCTCCAGCGAAAACTCTCTATACAGCTCCTTGATGTCCAGGCGAACTTCCTCCAAGCCCAACTCCAGGTTGTCCATACGCTCATCAATGGCAGAGGCAGTGGGAAGAGTTTTTGAGGAAGAGGCAAGACTTCAAGTCCCTTGGGGGGACTGAGTGATGCCAATCTTCTCAAAACTCTTGGAGTCAAATTTACCCATATGATGCTATTGTTCTTCATTTTTTAAATCGATTTCAGAAGCTTTGAAGATATGGGTCAAAAGGTTGGCGAAGGGGAGGGGAGTTCCTTTTCTGGCTTTGCGGGTGTGAGCCATGGATCCTAGGATGGTATTGGCAAGATCAAGATCATGGCCATTCAAAATTCGGTATAGAAGGACCATAACATTTTCAGTTAGGAGGGAGCCAGAGTTGATTCGGGGTAAGAGGCATCTCACAATGATGTTGAAGATGATTTTTGCCTCGGGAGTAAGAGACGAGTGGGTAAACTGTTTTGTGGTGCTGTTGGAAGCTTCGGGGAGCAGGTATTTGGATCGGGCAAGAGCAACGCACTATTCCTTTGTGGGGGTTTCAGGAGAGGGTGTATAAGGTCTAGGAAGGCCAAGGAGATCAGTAAAGTCAATGGAGTTGAAGGTGATTCTAACTTCCTTGACGACTGGTTCCAAAGACCAACCATCAGCATTGTGTTTGGCTTTTAGGTTTATGTAAAACAGACGGGTGAGTTGGGGATAGTAAGCGGATTCAAGGTTTAGAAGGGTCCAAGCAGAAGTTTGTTTGAGAAGAGAGATGCAGGGTAGGCTCAAGCTTCCAAAAACTCAAGATCAATGAAATCAGAACAACATATCTTACGAGTTCTAAACTCATCTACCCACTTTCCGGCCATCTCAGCATTCTCAAACCAGGAGGAGGGCAATGATTGGTTTACCTGGATAAGGGCAGGCGGATCGGCGTTCTTCCTACGAGCCTTTGTGGGAGCAGTCCTCTTGACAGGCGCGTCAAGGCTTCTGAGAGTGCCTTTCCTTGTGCGCTTAGGAGATGGAGGCTTTGCTCCAAGGGCTTTGCGCTTCTTCGGAGACGGGGGAGGAGGAGGAGGAGTAGGAGAGGGAACAACTTCTAGCTCCTCTTCCTCTTCATCCTCAGACCCCGAGTCCTCAGCGGACCCTTCAACATCGTCTCCCTCAGCCTCCTCGTCGTCGTCTGTAGTCTCGTCGTCCTCCTCTTCCTCATCCTCTGGTTCCTCTTCAGTGGGAACCTCTTTCTCTGCACCTCTTGGGGCCTCTTCCTCGGCCTCTTTTCTAGCTTTCTCATCCTCTTCCTCGGCTCTTTTCCTTGCCTGCTCAGCCTCTTCCTCGGCCTTTTTCTTTCTCTGGGCCTCCTCCTCGGCCTCCTTTGCAGCATCTCGCTCTAGAATCTCATCAAGATCCTCCTCTTCCTTCTCTTCCTCCTCTTCCTCAGCAATAATTTTCCTTTTCCCTTTTTGCTTGACACTGAGAGATTTCTTCGTCGGGCGCTTCAGGGACCGCTTGATTTCAGCAATAGTGCTCTCATGGACGGTGCTCGGGACAGTGGCTGGGACAATAGCTTGAGGAGTGGGTTCGGGTTGAGGGGAAATAACAATGGCCTGGCGTCCCTTGGGGGTAGTACCAAGGCGTTTGGGTGTGGAGGTCTTCTTGGATTTGGGTTCCATGGATGAGATTCGGCTAAGCTTCCAGAAAAAGGTTGAAGAAGGAGTTTAAGAGAGGGTTTAGGTAATTCTAGAGATGTGAGGAATAGTTAGGGTAAATTGTGTGGTTTAAAAAAGGTGAAAGGGGTAAATTGATGGGATGGGTTTAGGGTTCCAAGGATAGTAATCATCACACTGCCATTTTGAAAAGATTTGATTTCCAAAAACAATTCAAAATTCAAACCATCTTGTCACATTTCAATTTCAAGAAGAAGTATATCCGAAAATATATTTTCCAAAAATAAGTAAACTCTGATATAAGAATTTTTTGAAAATAAAATGTGTACTGCATAAAGAAGTTTAAAACCATTAAAACTATATTTGATCAAATATCTAAAAAGATATTAACCAAATATATGATCCATTATATGTGCTCTACCATTCAGTTCACAAACTTTGACATAAATCTCAAAGGTCTTGGCACTGAGTATAATTTATCTTTCGTATAGGGAAAGCTCCCCCTATGAAAGTGCATCCCTGTTAAGCATTTCGATTTCACGTCTAATGAAGGTGAACCTGTCCTCTGCCAAAGGCTTAGTAAAGATGTCAGCCCATTGATAATCAGTTGAAATAAAGGATATGAACACATCACCTTTTTCGACATGGTTTCTAATGAAATGATGCCTTACATCAATATGTTTGGTCCTTGAATGCCGAACAAGATTCTTTGTGATTGATATGGCACTTTTATTGTCACACTTAATGGGAATGTCTTTGAGATTGATGCCAAGATCTCTCATTTGTTGAGCTATCCAAAGGATTTGGGAGCAACATGCTCCAGCTGCTATGTATTTGGCTTCGGCAGTGGATAGAGCAACTGAGTTTTGTTTCTTTGAGTGCCAACTGATCAAGGATGCTCCTAAGAATTGGCAACATCCTGATGTGCTCTTCCTAGCCACCTTATAGCTTGCAAAGTCTGCATCAGAATACCCGATTAATGTAAAATCTCTTTGCTTTGGGTATCATAAACCAAGCTCCTTAGTGCCATTGAGATATCGAAAAATCCTCTTCACAGCCATGAGGTGAGATTCTTTAGGGTCAGCTTGAAACCTAGCACACATGCAAACACTAAACATGATGCCAGGTCTACTAGCCGTAAGATATAATAAAGATCCAATCATCCCTCGATACTCCTTTTGATTAACACTCTTTCCGGTCTTGTCTTGATCTAGAGACAAGGTTGAGCTCATGGGTGTCTTGGCTGCTTTGGATTGATCCATCTTGAACTTCTTCAAGAGATCCTTAGTGTACTTGCTTTGGTTGACAAAGATCCCTTTCTTAGATTGATGAACTTGTAACCCCAAGAAGAAGTTGAGTTCACCCATCAAGCTCATCTCAAATTCACTGCACATATTGTCAGAAAATTCCTTGCACAAAGATGTGTTAGTAGCTCCAAACAATATATCATCAACATATATTTGAATAACCAAAATGTCATTTCCTTTGGTCTTGATAAAAAGAGTCTTGTCGATCAACCCCCTTTTAAAATCATTTTCTAAAAGATATTTTGACAAGCGCTCGTACCAAGCTCTTGGGGCTTGTTTCAAACCATATAGCGCTTTGTCAAGTTTGTAAGCATGATTAGGAAATTCCAAACTTTTAAAACCTGGGGGTTGAGCCACATAGACTTCTTCCTCTAAGTAACCATTAAGAAAAGCACACTTGACATCCATTTGATATAACTTTATGCTCATAAAAGATGGAAATGATAATAATATGCGAATGGCTTCAAGCCTGGCTACGGGAGCAAAAGTCTCCTCGTAGTCAATACCTTCCTCTTGATTGTAGCCTTGAGCAACAAGCCTTGCTTTGTTCCTCACGATCTTACCATTTTCATCTAGCTTGTTCCGAAATACCCAACGCGTGCCAATGACTGATTGATGCTTTGGCCTAGGCTTCAAGGTCCAGACTTTGTTCCTTTCAAATTCGTTAATCTCACTTTGCATGGCAATGATCCAGTCTGGCTCTTGAAGGGCCTCATCTACCTTCTTTGGTTCTATAAGAGAGACAAACGCGTGAAAAGCACAAAGATCTTTAAGTTTAGAACGAGTTTGAACACTAGATGTAGGGTCAGAGATGATATTCTTTAATGAGTGTGATGAGGAGTATTTGAATTTTCTTTTGCTAGTGTCACCTCCTTGATTCGTCACACCAACAGGATTGATTTGTGGTACATCTAACTCCATGGATCTGTTAGGTGCAGTAACAGCAGTTTCTGACGTTTCAACACTTTTGGATTGGTCACCAAGGGCTTTGGACGAATCTTCATCACCTTGGGCCAATTCTTCAGTGTTGAGAATCTGATCCTGCATGTTCCTCTTCTCTGTGTTCTTGATAGCAGCATCATCACCATCCTCGTTCTCTGTATGGATGTTAAGATCTAAATCAGCAGCACTTTCACTCAAAGAACCATCATTGCATTCATCAAATATAACATGCATACTTTCCTCAACTAACTTGGTCCTTTTGTTGAAGATTCTATAAGCTTTGCTGCTTGTGGAGTAGCCAAGAAATATACCTTCATCACTACGCGCATCAAATTTCCCAAGGTTATCTTTTCCATTGTTATGAACAAAACAAGTACAACCAAAGGGTTTAAAATATGATATAAGTGGTTTGCGGCCTTTGAAAAGTTCATAAGGAGTTTTCTTTAAGATGGAACGAATAAGACAACGATTCAAAATATAGTTAGCTGTGTTAACAACTTCAGCCCAATAGGTTTTAGGTAATGCATTTTCTAAAAGCATAGTCCTGGTCATGTCCTCTAGGGTGCGGTTCTTTCGTTCCACAACCCCATTTTGTTGAGGTGTCCTAGGAGCAGAAAAATTATGGGAGATGCCATATTTAGCACAAAACAAATCAAACTGAAGTTGATCAAACTCCCTACCATGATCACTTCGAATTGACACTATGGGCTCGTTTCTTAAAGTTTGCAACTCCTTACAAAGTTTTGAAAACTCAAATAAGGCCTTTGATTTTTCTTTCAAAAATGCAACCCAAGTATATCTAGAAAAATCATCAACAACAACGAGCACGTACTTTTTACCATTGGGAGATTTGACTCGTATAGAACCACATAAATCCATATGTAAAAGTTCAAGGGGTCGATAAGAACTTACAACCTTTTTGGGTTTGAAAGAGCTACGTGCTTGTTTACCTCGTGTGCATGCTTTGCACATATCAATACCTTTGAAGTCCATCTCAGGTAGTCCTCTTACAAGCCATTTGGACACAAGCTTTGGTAGTGTATGTGGGCTCACATGACCGAGTCTCCTGTGCCAGAGCTTTGGATCGTCTGTCAAAGCCTTTAGACAGGTTAAGCTTCCTTGTGCCCCTTGCTCAGCATTCACAGTATAGATTGCTTCTTTAGATCATGAAAGAGAGAACTCTTCCCACTCATATGTCTCGAGCATCCACTATCAATAATCCATTATTGCTCTTTCACCTTGGTGATTTCCTGCAAGACAAACATCAACCTTTGTGGCTAGACCAATAAGCAAATTTAGATCCATTATTGGGATAAACCATATTTGGTAAAATAGTGCCTTTGGAGACCCAAACTTACGTTATCCGTTCTTTTCTCAAGTGAACAGGAAATGTATGCAAATCCTCCGCTTGCTTCACCAGACATGATCAAAACTCATAAGATTGTTATATCAAAAGCAGTGAGTAAAGCTCTGATACCAATTGAAGGATCGATAATGTATAACCAAGTAATATAGAGATACTCTAGAAGGGGGGTTGAATAGAGTATGCCGGATTTTCGCAGATAGTCTCAAGACTTTTGAAGCACTTGCAAAACCCTTTGAGAATAGATGTAATTCGTTCTTCTGGAAAACCTGAATCACAACAGAGTTATACAATTCGAAACAAATGCGGAAATATGGTAATGCAATAAGTAAAGGACGCAACGAATTGTTAACGAGGTTCGGCACGAACTTGGCCTACGTCCCCGCCTAGGGTTCTTCCACAACCCTAGGATTCAACCGGCTTTTATTGATTCACAAGACTTAGGATCCTAATAGCTCACCGAGAAGTCTCTCTCCTATACAATTGCAATCTAGTCAACTCACGTTCCCTTGTAGTCCTAGACCAATATAGAAGAGCCCCACCTCTCTCAGCTATCTAGTACAATCCTCTTACACTTAGTGAATCAATCGCCTAGTGTCCACTTCCTGAGTTACAAACTCTTGAGTATAACACTCACTCAAAATATATCCTATAAGCTCACTGTGTAACTCTCAAATGCTTTGAAACAAAATATACGACTCTTAAGAACTAGCAGAGAGCACACGAAGAAGACAGATTGACTTGAAGGCTTGAAAGCGAATGAAAGCTTGTGTTCAACGAATGTGTTTCTGTCTTCCCTTCTTCCTTTCCTTTATATTGAACAAATCGGCGCCTCCAACAAAGAAGGATCTTCTCTTCAACGGCTAGGCTGATCATGACAATCTTTACAATCTTCTATAGAGGGAAACTCTGAAGCCATGATTTCCGATTTGATTCTTCTCAACTTCAAGCTTTAAGGAAGGAGATATAATTCGAAAAACTTCCTGAAATTTTAGTGCATAACATAATAATATCTGGAAGCATATAATAACATATAATAACATATAATATCATTCGGACATAATATGCACATAATACAGGTTTTGTGTTTCATCAACACAACTGTAGCTTCAAGACCTTTAACACAAGTTGTGTGTCAAAGCCTTTGAAACCATTTCCGATTTTCATCAAGGGAGTGGAGTTATCAGACATGTCCGCGTTCTACATGTCCAGTCCTCTTATCAGTACGCTGATATATTCACCAAGGGTTTACCTAGACAATTGTTCATTGATTTTCGTTCCAGTCTCACTGTTCGGCCCCCTCCCGTTTCGACTGCGGGGGTTTGATAGATTACATAGGTCTCCTCATGTATAGTGACCTCATAGCCCAATAAGGCCCAATACCTTTGTAACCTATATATATATATATATATATATGTTTATCAATGAATGAAAACCCTGAAGGAGGAAATTACAATCAATCTCGTGATCTGACATGAAGAAGTGACCATCCTCTAGACCACGAGCCATTCACCGAACCGAACGTGTTTTACACGAGCAACTAAAAGAAAGGCTTAGGAAAAAAAATGGAGGATATGGAAACACTTCGTGTGGAGCTAGAAAGGCTTCAATAGGAGAACCAAGAGGCGGAGCTAGAAACACTTTGATAGAAAGTGCGTCTCAAGATGAAGAAGGAAAGCTAGTGTATATATTTTGAGATAAAGGGAGCATTAACTTAATATGTGTCTTTCTTGATTTTTCATATTATTAATTTTTAAATTTTAATTAGTGAGCATCCAATATATAATTGATTGATGGTTGTTAACATGGTTAGAGATGACAATTTAAATTATGAAACTTTAACTCTAAATATTTAGACCTATTTTTTATGGTTTTTGATATAACGAGAGATGGCATTAAGTGAATTGGATCAATTTTAGTTTGAATTATTTCACTTTGATTCAATTCATTATAGATTGATGTGAACAATAATTATTGCTTAAGTCAGGTGAGATTAAGTTGGATGCAAATTGAATTAAGTAAATTTGATTTTTAAGTATAAATTTAATCGAACTATATATATATATATATTCATATTTATTCTGTTGCTAAAAATATGCTAATGAATTTTTATTACATTTTAATTTATTCATTTACTAAGAGCTTATGAGTGCATATTTATATATTTTTTAATTAACAAGCCGTGCAAGGCACGAGTAATAAACTAGTTAATAATACTAAAGAAGAAGTCATCTAACCTATGGGGCGACTTCTCTTTTAAACTAGGTTTTTTTAATATAGGATTTTTTAATTTGTTAGGATTTGTTAATTAGATTAATTACAAATTAAATTAATTATATTGATAATAAAAATGGATTAGATTAATAATAAAAAATAAAAGGCAAATTAAATTAATTGTTTGCTAAAAACAAAAATGATATGGCATAGGATTTGTGGTGGTTAGTTGCTAAAAAAAGAAAGATATGCTAGGATTTGTCTGTTATTAATTGATAAGATTTGTTAGTTGTTAATTTATAAAATCTGAAACAAATCCCATGGTATGTCGATAGATATCCTAAAGTAGGTTTTTTGTATAGGATTTGTTAATTAGTAATTAATAATAAAAAAATAATCGCAAAATAAATTAATTGCTTGCTATCCGCTGATTATTATTTGCTAAAAAAAAAAGAAAGATGTACTAGGATTTCCGTATGATATGTAGTTACTTATTGATATGGAATAATAATAAAAATAATTGTAAAATAAATTAATTGTTTGCTATCCGGTGGTTATTTGATAAAAAAAAAAAGATATGCTAGGGATTTATCGTAGGATATGTAGTTACTAATTGATAAGGATTGCAGATACGTGCAAAAATAATATGAAGCTTATCAGATTGCCCACAATGACAAATAATAAAGGTAAGACGTCCATAGAGAAGAATAATAGGAAGCTTCGAAAAAAAGGTACGTTAAATATTACAGTATTTAGTTTATGCATTTGTGCGATTCATTTCGGTTTGATTGAGTTCAATCAATTGATGATGATGTTCATTAATCGCATTTGTGCGGATTACTTTAATTTCGATCGTTTTAATTGAGATCACTCAACTGAGTTTATTAATTACTATTTAGTTTAAACGTTTGAATTGTGCGATTCATTTCGGTTTGACTAAATTCAATGACACACACACAGTGTTAGATAGACTTATACATATATAACTGTTTTAAGCTAAAAAAACGTTCGCATAAGATGCGGGTACTAAACTAGTATTTTATGTAGGAGGGGGTATTTATTTTTTTTGGGTAGGCTCGGAGGGAGTATGTTGTACGTTACATTGCAGTTAGGCCCAGTCACGTTGTATTAACCAATCAGAATTCTACACTTGTTATTAATACGGAGTATAATGCAATCGATAATCGTCTTCAATCATATACTGTATGTTATCTTCATGTATTATATTTATTATTATTTGAATGTTTAATTATTATTCAATGATGTAATATATGAATTATGTATACAGCACCGAAAATCGTGTGTAAATATAATTAGTCAAGCCATCTTAATTATGTCAAAAAAATTATTTACGCAATCATACATTTTTTAGTATATATATTAAAATAAGAGGTTGTTGAACTATCAAAATTTTCTAGAAAAAAATGGGTAAAAAAGAATATCAATCAAATTACAATTTAACGCACACGGTCCACTTAATAGCAATGAATAAAAACATGGATTCAAATCATCGGTCTCCGTTCTTATCCCATCTCACTCATTACAAAATTCTCTTTTTCTATTTGTTTTTTTTATTTTTAATATAGTTTACTTTTATTTTTAAATAAGTATTTATGAGAAGGGGGTGAGGTAGGGGGATAAGGAGGGAGGACAAATTTAAAAACATTGATATTACATGTGTTTTGAAAAAATATACACTAAAAATTACTTTTTGTAAGGGCAAAAATAAATCGATCTAAGTCTAGGGACTATCATTTTTTATTAGCTAAGTCATTATATATTCAAACTTTATATCTTTGCCATTAATTAAATTGTAGTGAAATCTGAGGATAGCCTTACGGCAGAAACAAGTTCCACCCGACCTTGTTTGTTTATGGATTGCAGGATTCAGATTCAATTTCTTCCAAGAACTATGGTGCAAATTTTATGCATCATATTTAGCCTCGAATCGACCTTGTTTGTTTATAGATTATGGGATAATTAGGTTATTTACAAATCGGGTTCGAGTCTTGTTCCACAGTCAATCTCCTTCTCAAAAACTATAGTGGAAATTTTATGCATCACACTTTGCATTATTTTGTTGTGGGAAAAAAAAATTGTAAACTTAAATAAGGCTATGTTTGTATATATACTTTTCAAATTTGCACCACACTATAATTTTTTTTTTTTAAAAAAGGAGGATATATAGAATAAGCAAAAGTTACTTTTGATCTCATTTGTTCATCTTCTTAATTTAATGAACCAAATTTGTTAATATCATACATCATAAGAGTTGTGTATATATATATATGATCCATTGTCTGTATATATACACTTTTCAAACATAAATAAGGCTATGTTTGATATACCTTATCCTATAAAGTAACGAGTTTTTTTTATTATGTGGTAATTAATTGGTTATTTAGGCCTCATTTGATTAGTTATTTACTTCCTAGGAAGTACAAAAACAAAGAAAGTGATTAACAATATATGTGTTTAGTATAAAAAAATTAAAATTAAATTACCTTGGAATTGGAATTCACGGGAATTGAAATATATTTCTCCAAAACGGTGTAATTCAACTTACCATGAGAGGGTTGGTACGATCTACTTCCCTATTTTTTTTCCAAATTACTTCTCTTTTTTTTTTACCCAAATCTCATTTTTATTTTTATTTTTATTTTGATTAAAAAAATTTCCAATTTATCCCTATACTAAGATGCGTGTGTTACTAAATAAAGGCTATAAGAGTGATTTTAAATAAAGTGCTATGAGATTTTCATGTTCAACCAAACAAATTATATGAATTGAGTTCATGTGAATTTAGTTTCAACCAAACATATTTTTATACTTCCCGGAAAATAAAATTCATGAGAAGTTTATTTCCTATGAAGTAACTTCCTAGGAAGTGAAATTACTACATTTAACCAAACCAGACCTTAATTAGTAGTTTAATGCTATAAAATTACAAATAAGGTATGTAAAAAGTAGATATATGTGACATGAATCAGAAAATGATTGTTTTGCCATAACTCCCAAAAGTACCCATCCTGGACAACTCCCAAATTGGTGAATGAAAAATTATCATAACCCTATTGAAAATTTAGAGATATTTCAAATTCTTATACTTAAGTATCTTTAATGGTCATATTTCAAATTCTTATACTTAAGTATCTTTAATGGTCATATGTTGATACTTAGGTATTTATATTGCATGTTTAATAAGCTTATTCATATTCTTGGTCATTTGGTATTCAAAGTGCGGAATCTACGGTTTCTAGTGTTTATTTGTAGGTCTTATGATGTGGCCTCGAAAGGTGGACAAAATATGGAGCGAATGGACAAAGAAGAGCTAAGGAACAAGAGCGGAAATGGAGAATGTTGAGAAATCCCATATTTAAGGTTCTGAGAAGTTGGAATTAGCTTCTGAGGTCTTTATGAGAATCGTAGTGCTTGGAAAGAGCTTTCCAATGCATATTCATATGCGTCAATCGGACGAATTGAATGATGACTCCAGAAAGTGTGTTACAAGTTCAGTCTGTCGATGTTGTCAAACCATACGGACGACGCCCACCGCCTTTTCCACGGCGCCCACCATGCTTGTCAGTTCCGGATTTGCGATACGCGGCCCAAGTCCATCTTTATGGGAACTTTTATCTTCGCTTATTCTAGGGTTTGGCCGACGAAAGGAGGCTATATTAGGTCATATTTCTGTAGGTTTTAGGAGCCCTATTCATTCATTCCATTCCCCATAAACTCATTACAATGAAAGGATTTAAGTTTATGGATTCAAGATACGTTATGCTTGCCTAGAATTCTTGTGGTTTTGCTATGATTCAAGACTTGGTTGGTTGATTGTGATACTTGATTTCTATATTATTCATGAGTTTATTTATCATCTTGTTCTTCATTGATTATATTTGTGTTCCCTCCATAACTGGCCATCTAGTTAGGAATTGCATCTATGCTATGAATCCTTTGTTAGTTTCTCGATATAGCAAACGAAGTCACTGATTTAGTAATATTTCTATGCCTTTGTAGTGGATGATAACAGTTGATCTATATCGTTAGATGTTGATTATGCCGATTAGGGTTGTTCCAATTGTGTCTTAATTGCATTGAATCGATATGCCTATTGGTCTAAGAACTTGAGTGCTTAATGCTATTCTTTAGTGATATTGAATAAGATGATTGTATCCCTGCAGATCTTTCAACTTTAGTCAAGTCGAGATAGACTTAGGAATAATATTGATATCAACTCAAGAGTCAAGTAAATCAACCAATTTTGCGAATTGTAGGCAAACCCCACTCTTATCTTTTATCTTCTCTTTCTTCCTATTCACATCTTTATCTTAGTTTATTTGCATTATCCATCTTCATTCATATTTCTATTCCATCTTCGTTATCATAATTGGTTAATACACATTTTGATTACTAAGAATTATTCAGACGTATGTGTTGAATTTAGTGTAGAGTTTTCGTGATTCATTATTCGACAATTATTCTGTGTTTCGAATTTTGATTACTAGTGGTAATGAGTTGTTCAATTATTCGATGAAATCTGGTTCATTATTCGTCAGTATATGGAGTATTCGGTTTGACAAACAGCATAAAAAACCTTCATCACACGAGAATAACTACACAACTAAACATTATTCGGTGAAATATGAAGCATTATTCATATAAATCGTAAGTATTGTTGAAGGATTGGGGTTTCTTTTAACTAAAATTGATGAACAAAAAAAAATATCATTCAGTAGCATGTGACAAATTATTCAGTAGGATTGGAATTTTAATATGAACTGGACGAAAAAAAATCATCTAACATTATTCGGTAGCATGTGAAACACTATTCGATAAAATTGCCAAAATTTTAAAACGAACAAAATCAGGTGAGTCCCACCAACGAATCAATCATAATCTTTTATTTTTCACAAAACCATGTTTTGTATTTAAAAAAAAACTCACACAAAAAGAAAATGCAAGAATGAGGGGTGGGGTCTGGGGTGGGAACATCACGCAAATGCAGCAAGGGGATGGGTTGTTATCGCTGGTGGGTCTCCCATTTTATAATTAAAAAAGGAAAAATCTAGATTAATCTACACCATTCCTTTCGAATCAATTAAAGGTCAAGATTTGTGTTCAAGGTACACCTAAGGGGTGTATACCCCCGAATCACACCATATATATTTACAATTTACATAGTCAATCATGACCCTGCAAGCAGGCAGGGGCGGATCTAGAAAAATTTTCGGGGTGGGCACAATTTGTTATGGATAATTTTTATATTATTTTTATTATAAATAATTTAAAAATACATATATGAAGAGACTATCTTATGTTTTTAAGAAAAATTATTATTATTTAATTGTAAAATACCAAATAAATTATAAGAATTTTAAAATAATGGAAAATGAATTGAGGAAAAAATAAATGAAAATATGTGTCTAGTGGGATTTGAAAAAGGATTGATTGAATTTTATTTAAAATGGGGTGGGCTTAACCTCTAAGCCAACAAAGATATTTGTATTTTTAATCTTCAATTTTTTTTACATAACACATATATTCTTGTATCTTTTTTCGAATTAGGGTGGGCGACGGCCCGGTGTCGTCCACTCTTGGATCCGCCCCTGCAGGCGGGTCAGTCAATCATAAGAAATTTAGGTATAAGGGTTGTTCGAAGCTACATTCTTTCTGCAATCTTTTTATATATAATATACTCGAGGTTATTTTCTATAAAACTTTTGTACAATATAAATATGCTATTGTAAATTAATCATCCAGCTTATTTTCAATAATAATGGAAACTGGATTAAGAAAAATTTTGAAACCAAGAAAGAAGAGAAGGTGGAATTGGAATTGGAATTGGAATTTACTGTAGTGAAGATAGTCAATAATCCTCATCGAATCATAGGGGCATTGAATTGAATCATTGGAGTATTGTACTTTGGCTCCCTTAATTTAATTTAATTTAATTTGTAATTTAGCTTAAGGAGGAAAAATAGTTTAGAATGACGATATGGGTGGGGTCCGTGGTGGGGCGGCCAGAGGGCCAGGGAACAATCGCTTTTGATGGGAGTGGGCCATACTGTGTGGGCTGGCATGTTGTGTGGGCCATATATATCCTCACAGGTAGATTACTCTAGGACACGTTGGAATGAACGTAGTGTTGGAGAAATGTTCATGTGGCGGTTTTCAAATGTGTCTTTTGAACTTCTTTTAAAGTCCCATATTGATTACAAAAGGAGTTGGTGGATTGTTTTTAAGGAGGAGTTTTTCAAGGGGTTATTGAGAGTTGGGATAGGGGTTCCACACGCGCGCACCACCACCGTCGGTCCGTGTTCGTGCGCGGTGCTGGTCACATTTACGTCGGGTTTTAATTTTATCCATTAAAAGGCCTCAGATAGTGTTGAATTAGGGTTTTGACTAATTCAACTCTGTCAAATGTTTGAAAAAACGGTTTTGATCTTTTCCGAGATCCCAGCGAGGTGGAGCGTCCCTTCTTCTGTTTAAAACCGACGTTCTCCCTTCAGTTTTCAACACAGAGCAACTCAATCTCCTCCTTCTCTCTTCTTCTGTAACCGTTCTAGGTCCTGGGTGGTTCCTTTGCTTCGACGGCGAGTGCACGCCTGAGAAGCCGCTGTGTATCCTTGGGGGGCGACGCTAGACATGAGCAAGGGTCAAGGGTCGACCCGGACCCGACGGGTCGACGACCCGACGGGTTAGGGTCGACAAGGGTCAGGGTCGAGGCGGGTCAAGGGTTAGGGTCATGCTGATTTTGACCCGCGGACCCGGCGGGTCGAACCCGAAGGGTCGACCCGTAGGGTCAACCCGCCGGGTCATCTATTTTTTTTCAAAAAATCGAGGTGAAGAGGAAGAAAAATTCAACATTATAGAATGACGGAGCCATCTAGAGAGATCCCAATTTCCTAGCGGTGGAGCAACGTTTTAGCCAATGTTGTCAAATATTAACTGAGAAGAGATCAAGACTTTTGCTCGAGACTCTCGGTCAAGTTTGCCTAAACATATGAAGAGGGCGGAGATGCGAATTCAAAATAATGACCACTTAATCGAGTCAGACTCGTATGAAGAACTCGACGATGACACAATGGTCAGGATCTTAGATACAAAGTAAGGAGAAGAGTCCTAGCATGAGATAAGGTAAGTAGGGATCAGAACGAAAGTAAAGAACTACATGTGAGCTTTGATTCCTCTTCCCCGAGAGATACATAGACAACTAGAAAATCGGTCCATGCCCTTCTTCCTTTTTCTTTTTCTTTTTTTTAAACTTAAAAAACTTTTAAAAAAAAAAATTAAATGACATGTAATGACCCGAGGGGTCAAAGGGTCGACCCTTGACCCGGCGGGTCACCACAACCCGTTGACCCGTGGCTTAGAAGGGTCAGGGTTAGGGTTAGAGATATCTCGACCATTGACCCGGCGGGTCCGACCCGTGCTCATGTCTAGGCGACGCCATAAGCCGACCTGCACCGTGGTGTCGGGGCGATTTCGCTTCTAAGGCAGTGGTCTTCTTTATACCACGCCACAGCAAATCAAACACGGGTTTTCACAGATTTTCAAAACGGTTTTTCACAATCAAATTGAGGCTACATTTCGCAAATCGCACCAACAATTTAGAAGCGAAATTACTTTGTTTCTGCGATGGCGTTTCAGTTCTTCAAACCGCTCCTGGATCTGTCGAAATTGGAGCCGCTGGATGGGACGAATTACAAGCGGTGGTCGCAGAAGATGTTCATCTTCTTCGAGCAATTGGAGGTCGACTACGTCCTCCTTCAGGAGGCCCCTGCGGCTGCGGCAACCTCCTCTTCCACCACTGTCGGAGACAACAAGGGTAAGACTGTCGTCGTTGATGACGATGGTGAGGCTGTCGACAAGGGTAAGAAGGTTACTGATGATGACCTCGCTCGGGCTAAACAGTACGAGTCCGACAATAAGTCCGTGCGAGGCCATCTTCTCAGCCATGTCTCAAACCCTATTTTTGATCCGATCTCTGTTCATAAATCTGCTAAATTTATTTGGGATCTCCTGGAGAAGAAATATGGGGCTGACGATGCAGGAAAAAAGAAGTATGCTGTGGGAAAGTTTATGCAGTTCAAGATGGTCGATGATAAGCCAATCATGGACCAGGTGCACGAGTATGAGAATCTGGTGCCTGACATACTCTCCGAGGGTATGAAGATGTGCGAGATCCTACAAGCGAATTTTCCGATCGAAAAGTTTCCTAATTCGTGGGGTGGCTATCGCAACCATCTGAAGCACAAAAAGAAGGATCTGACCCTGGAAGAGCTCGTCGGTCACATGAAGATCGAAGAGGCTAATCGCCTCAAAGACAAACCTAAGCCTAAATCTGCTGATATTGTGAAGGCTAATCTGGTTGAATCTTCTGTGAAATCTGATAGGTCCAAGCAAGGAAACAAGTCTGGAGGTTCTAAGCCTAACATGAAACCAAAGAAAGGCCAGAAGTTCAAGAAGTGTGGCAATCAGCCGGACAAGCAGCAGAAACAGGGAAGCACAGGAATCGACTGCTATGTCTGTGGCAAGCCAGACCACAAGGCTTGGCAGTGTCGCAACCGAGGTGACATCCAGAACCAAGGACAGCAGCAGAACAAGCCCACAGCTCTAGCCCAATAGCAAGCCAACGTTGTTCAGGACAACAACCAGCTGATAGCAATGATCACTAAGGTCAACCATGTGGGTGGCCAGGTCGATTGGCTCTTGGACAGCGGAGCTACTCGACACTTTTGCGCCAACAAGGACCTGTTTGCTGAGTTTGAGGATGTTACAGACATCGACCAGGTCTACATGGGCAACTCGAGCATCTCTCGAGTGCTAGGCAAAGGGAAGGTTGCACTCAAGCTCACCTCAGGGAAGTCTCTTACCCTAGTGAATGTGCTTTATGTTCCTTCTAATTTGGCTGATTTTAAGAACACTAAGAGTAGAGGTGGCAAGCGCTACTATATCACATTTGTGGATGACCATTCTAGATATACTAAGGTATACTTGCTTAGGTCTAAAGATGAAGCAGAAAGCATGTTTTATGTGTATAAAGCTGAAGTAGAAAACCAATTAAATCGAAAGATTAAAAGGCTTAGATCTCATAGAGGCGGTGAATATGTCACTCATTCTTTGAGAGAATTTTGTGAGAAAATTGGCATTATTCATGAATTCACAGCTCCCTATAGCCCACAACAAAATGATATTGCTGAAAGAAAAAACAGAACATTAAAGGAAATGATGAATGCTATGCTTTCTAGTTCTGGTTTGCTTGATAATATGTGGGGGGAAGCTGTATTGTCCGCAAATCATATTTTGAATAAGGTACCTCACAAGAAGCTTGACAAGACACCTTATGAGCTTTGGAAAGGGCATTCGCCTAATATGAAATTCTTAAAGGTGTGGGGGTGTCTAGCTAAGGTGAGGTTACCTTCGTTCAAAGTTGATACTATTGGATCTAAGACTTTGATGCAATTATGACTGGTTATGCTGATAACAGTGCTGCATATCGTTTTATGTGCTTGAGTGATCGTACATTGTGTGAATATCGTGATGCTGTTTTCTTTGAGCATGTGTTTCCTTTAAAGAAATCTGCATTGTCTCCTAATGATTCTTCATCTCATGATGCATCTTCATCCATGCCTAATACTGTTGTGCCTAATGCTCATGCTCATCATGATGAACCTAGGAAAAGTAAAAGATGTAGGAAGAAAACTAGTTTTGGTCCTGATTTTGTGACTGCATTTCTAGTTGAACTGAATGATTTAAATGAACTAGATCAGACGTTCATTAGTCTTCATATGATAGAAGATGATCCTAAGACCTATGATGAGGCAATAAGTTCACTAGATGCTAGTTTCTTGAAAGATGTTATTAACAGTGAGATAGAATCCATTATGTCTAATCACACATGGGAACTAGTTGATATGCCTAAAGGAAATAGAGCCATTAGTTGTAAGTGGATCTTTAAGATGAAGCTTAAAGTGGATGGCTCAGTGGATAGATATAAGGCAAGACTAGTTATAAGAGGATTCACTTAGAGATATGGCATTGACTTCTTTGACACTTATTCTCCTGTTACAAAAATTGCTACCATTCGTGCATTATTTGCTTTGGCTTCTAGCCATAAAATGCTTGTTTATCAGATGGATGTTAAAATTGCATTTTTGAATGGTGATCTAAATGAGGAAATTTATATGGAACAGCCTCCAGGGTGCATTGTTCCAGGATAGGAAAACAGAGTGTGCAATCTACAGAAGTCATTGTATGGACTCAAGCAAGCACCAAAGCAATGGTATGAGAAGTTTCACACAACTATCCTAAGCTTTGGATTTGAGGTAAACGGATCTGATGCCTGTGTCTATTCTAAGAGGTTTGGTGCTGATTGTGTGATTATATGTTTATATGTGGATGACATGTTGTTATTTGGATCACACATAAATGCTATAAACACAACCAAACAGTTTTTGTCATCTAAGTTTGAGATGAAAGACATGGGTGAAGCTGATGTCATTCTAGGAGTTAAGGTAACTAGAAAAGAAAATGGCTTCATTTTATCACAACCTCATTATGTAGAGAAAATGTTGAAAAGGTTTGATAAATTTGATGTTGTGCCAGTTAGAACTTCTTATGATGCTAGCATGCAATTGAAGAAAAATTTTGGAATTGGTGTTTCCCAAAATGAGATATGCTAAAATAATTGGGAGTTTAATGTTTCTGATGAACTATACTCGGCCTGATATTGCATATGCTGTTAGTAGACTCAGTAGATATACCCATAACCCCAGTAGTGAGCATTGGATTGCACTTAATAGATTATTGAGATATCTTAAGGGCACCTTTGATTGGGGTTTACATTATGTGGGTTATCCCCATGCTTTAGAGGGATACTGTGATGCAAACTGTGTCACTGACAATGATGAGGTTAGCTCCACTAGTGGTTATGTGTTCACTTTATGTGGTGGTGCTATATCATGGAAGTCATCAAAACAAACTTGCATTGCTAGATCAACTATGGAATCTGAGTTCATAGCATTAGATTTAGCTGGTGAAGAGGCTGAGTGGTTGAGAAGCTTACTGGCTAACTTACCTTTTTGGGGGCATAAGACCTCAACTATTTCTCTACATTGTGACTCACAATTTGCTATTTGTGTAGCTAACAGCAATACTTACAATGGTAAGAAGAGACACATACGGATTAGACATGAAGCTGTGAGACAGCTGATTGCTACCGGTGTCATTTGCTTGGAGTATGTGAAGTCTGAGAGGAATCTGGCAGATCCGTTGACGAAAGGGCTGAACAGAAGGATGGTCCTTGAATCGTCTAAGGGAATGGGGCTCAAACCCACGTGAGCTGAGATACACCATACCCATTCCCAAGACAGGTGTATGAGAAAGGATGAGTCTAGAACTCTTAATGAGTCCATAGCCCAGAGTTGGGTGGTCCTATCGAGAAGGACTTGATGGATTCACCGAAAACCGTAGAGGTTGAGCCTTGTGCTCTTAATGATACCATAGCCTTGTAAGGGTGGTCCTATTGAGAAGGACTTGATGGAATCACCTACGAGAGTGTGAAGGGTTGGTCGCCTTCTATGGAAGACTAGGGTTGTCTTTCTAGAGCACTCTTCAGCACCCAAGGTATGAGATGACTTTTACAGTTGACAGTCAGATCGCGGAACCACTAGGGCAGTGGTAAAGGTATGTGCTCTTGAGGTCAACTCGCGAGTCTGGAAGTTCAAGATTCGTTCACTTCTATGACTTGCGAGATACTCATCTTCACTATGTGTTGGTTCAAGATTCGTTCACCAGCATTTAAGTAATTTCTCCACGAAACCAGCTCACAACGATGTTTTTGTCTTAAAACCCCAGTTCCTCACATTTGTGGGGGACTGTTGGAGAAATGTTCATGTGGGGGTTTTCAAATGTGCCTTTTGAACTTCTTTTAAAGTCCCACATTGATTACAAAAGGGGTTGGGGGATCGTTTTTAAGGAGGAGTTTTTCAAGGGGTTATTGAGAGTTGGGATAGGGGTCCCACACGCGCACACCACCACCACCGCTGCCGGTCCGGTCCGTGACACGTGCGCGGTGAGGTGCTGGTCACATTTTACGTCGGGTTTTAATTTTATCCATTAAAAGGCCTCAGATAGTGTTGAATTAGGGTTTTTACTAATTCAACTCTGTCAAACGTTTTAAAAAAACGGTTTTGATCTTTTCCGAGATCTCAGCGAGGTGGAGCGTCCCTTCTTCTGTTTAAAACCGACGTTCTCCCTTCAGTTTTCAACACAGAGCAACTCAATCTCCTCCTTCTCTCTTCTTCTGTAACCGTTCTGGGTCCTGGGTGGTTCCTTTGCTTCGACGGCGAGTGCACACCTGAGAAGCCGCTGTGTATCCTTGGGGGGCGACGCCAGTAGCCGACCTGCACCGTGGTGTCGGGGCGATTTCGCTTCTAAGGCAGTGGTCTTCTTTATACCACGCCACAGCAAATCAAATACGGGTTTTCACAGATTTTCAAAGCGGTTTTTCACAATCAAATTGAGGCTACATTTCGCAAATCGCACCAACACGTAGTACCTTCGAATCAAAGTAGAAATAGACACTGGAAATCGAAAATAAATTAGAGTTTAGGGCACAACGTTCTTATTAATGTGATGTCTTAACCCTGATTTGTGGTGTACGGAGTATTTGACTTTCACATTTCTCGGGATAGGGAATAGCAGTGTGTGGGGACGGGGTTGTGAGAGGGCTCCTACTGCACTGCCCCGCCCTTTTCCTACACCCAAACGTGGCCTTGGCTCCTCTCTCATATTTTTATAAAAGAGTTTCAATTTCTATGTAAGTTTACATTCCAACCCTTTATGCTTATTTTATAAGTATTTTTTGCGGTTGAGAAACTAGTTTTACCGGTTTTATTTTGATTTCAACCGTTGTGTACATTGTTCTAGTTGGAGTCGTTTTTGGATGTTGGTTGAGCGATTATTTTGGGCAAGACAGTAGTCATGTGTATCATGTTAATCATATTGATTATGATTGTGTTCGTGTTTTCTAATAATTTCTCATCTAGATGAGGGAACGTCGTTGATCCACTTTGTGTCAGATATCACTTTCCATGGGTCGATTTATATTCTACTCCTTAGGGGTGAGACATAATGATATTTTTTACTTTTATGTGTTTATCTATGCTTTGCTGGTCTCAAAGTAGTCCATGCAGTTTGATTGTATCTATTTTGATATGATTCTTATTTTACTTGATTTTTCTCTTTTTGTCAGCACCCGTTTAATATTTTATTCTATTGTATGTGACGACTAGTTCGTCTTTCGATTTTCAGTCTCTCAATACATCAAGTATGTTTGGTGAACCGAAGTATTTTTCTTTTGGAAAAAAGAATTTTAACTTTAGTCGTAAGAAATATCCCAAAAATCTAATGGTAAGGCCATCTTCAACAATTTCTTCAAAAAGATTTTGAAAAATGGAACCAGTAACCAAAAATTATATATTCATTTTATTTTTCCATGACTCTAACAACTTTTTCATTTCAAAATTTTGAAGAAATATTTAATTAAGTTTTAGACATTACTGTAATTAAATTTGAAAAAAAAATCTATATTTTTTTTCTATTGCATGCTTTCAAAATTTAAAGAATAAAAGAAACAATCTATTATATAAAATTCTTTAAAATAGAGAAGTTGTTATAATGATCTTAACGAAGTCCCAAAAACATGGGCCCACCTAAGGATGGGTCCCAGATCAGTCTAGATTGGATCAACGGGCTTACATAAGACATAGGGTCGTACTGGGACCCTAACATCCTAACCTGGGCCGATGATCCGTAGGTCGCTATGCGACATTTTTCGTAAATATATATATATGATGATATATATGTATGATTATCCGCATTATTAGAGGAAACGTGTATATGCTGACAAATGACATTTTCGTAAATATATATGATGACAAACGTATTTTAATGTTTATAATATCATATCATACATTCGTAAAATATTTACAAAGGACTATATGAGAAAATGTGTGCTGATAAACGAAAACATATTATACATTCGTGATATATTATAAGGGTAACATGTGTTGAATTTGGAACTTGCATCACAAGAAATGTAGGGTGGGGGCAATTTTGGGAGAAATAGGGGCAGAAGGTAGGGTGCTTGGTGGACATTTAATAAATAAAGCTAGCTTGGTGGATATTTACTTAATTAGATCTTATTATATGGATATTTATTTTCCCCCCATATAAGTATTGTCGAAGTAACTTAATGTGCTTTCGTGTGTGTGTGTGTCTGTGTAGTATTGTCGATGTAACTTAATGTGCTTTCGTGTTTGTGTGAAAGCGGCAAAAAATTTTCAGAGGGGGCACAATTATACATATACAATATTCCCCCCGTTAATTAAAACTTGAAGTTTTACTATTCACGCACGCTTTTTGAGGTGTTAAAAACTATATAAAATATTAAATTTTTAATATTTTTTAAAAACAATTTCATAGTTATTACTATTAAGTATGAATTTATAAAAACAAATGTGGAAAAAAGTTAATATTTTATCTAGTTTTTATCATTCTAAAAAAATGTGCATGAATAGTAAACGACAAGTTTTAATTAACAGAGGGAGTATCATTTTGGATTAAATCGACATTAACAATTCTATATAACATGACAATAAATGAATAAAATAACATCGAATTATGATAAAACGCTACTCCTTTCGTTTAGAAATATAAGACCATTGATTTTTTGACACGTTTTTTTAAGGAGTTAAAAACTATATAAAATAATTTTTTTTATTAATTTTTTTACATAGGCTTATATATATTACTAATAAGTATATAATTATGTAAAAAAAAATTAATAAAAATATATTATTTTATATAGTTTTTAACTCCTTAAAAAATGTGTCAAAAAGCCAATGGACTTATACTTCCAAACGGAGGTAGTAACATTTTTTTCCGTTTAAAAAGAAAATATAAATAAATAAATGAAATATCCGAGAAAAAATAACTAAATAACGATAAGAAACAAAATATGATAAATATAAAGTCGATATTAGGTTGCATAATACGTACTTGAAAAAAGCTCAGATTGAGCTCGTTCATTTACTAAACAAGCTGAGTGTGAGCTCAAATCCAAATATACGTTCGACTGGTTTCTAAACGAGCTACATATAATCAACCAATACTAGACTCGTTCGGCTTAAATAACAACCCTAGTCCATATGTAACTTTTAACACTCTTAACATATAATAATGTATAACAAAATATAAAAAATTTAAACTTTGCGTAACTTCTTATCTAATAGTCAAAATAATTAGTATAAACTCTCGTTTCGAAACTCTCAAGATAAATTATAGTATATGAATGGTAATTTAAGTAAAATATAAAAGTATTATAGTTTACTAAACTAAAATTGAAGTGATTAATATGTGTTCAATTTTTAAATATTTATAACTTTTTATTCACATGTTGGATTATGACGTATTATATATCAAAATGAAGCTATCGACAAATAGAATATATTTAGGTAATTCTTTGAATGAGAGGAGGGGCACATGACCCTCCAGCCCCTGGCTCCGCCCCGTTATGAAAGTCAATGCTATTTTTCATCAATTTTCTCAAATGTTGGACTATTTCTTGTGCCCTTAAGGTTGTACAAAAACTCTGGTTCAATTTTTAGAATAGAGTTGAAAGGGATCAGCAAGAGAATTACATAATTTAGATTGAAATTGCAGTTCCTTATTTATGAATTTATTCAATCCAAAATATTTTACACATGGTTGAATTTGGGGCATACATATGTTGAAGGTCAATTGAATTGAGGAATGAGAATTCGGAGGCCCACATATGTATGTTTACCTAACTAAAGGGTTACCCTTTTACACCAAAAAGTGTAAGAATTGGCTACATGCATTGTATGTATTAGACTCTCCAAGCTAGTTTACTAGTCATAATTGATGTTCACTTGGATTGTGTTGAAGATACATTCTACTTCAATACAAGAATAAAATTCCTTTTGAATGTTTACAATTATCCCTTTTATTTCTCGAAGAAAATTATGTTTATGGTCCTTTTTTCAACCGTTAATAATATATAGAGTATCATGTTTTTCTTGCATGAAACTCAAATTCAATAAATATCTGCACAAAAGAGGTTCATGTGGTCCAATTTTTAACACCTTTATACTGTGGGCTAGATATTTTGACGTTAATAATGTATTCTATATTAGCATGTTTTTTAAATTAGCATAGAAATATTACTATGTATACATTCAAATTATAAGGAACTTAAAAGAATTCTGCAATGAAAAATATAATCTTATAGTAATGAACTAGTTTTTTTTTAAATACTCCTTCCGTTCCACAATACATGTTCTTTTAGTTTTAGAATAAGTATCAAATTATATAAAAAAATAATAAAAAAAATAATATTTTATAGAGTTTTTCGCTCATTAAAAAACGTGTTTAAAACTAAAAGAACATGTATTGTGGGATGGAGGGAGTAAGATTTAGTTTACCTCACACCTGATAGGTCTAATAAAAAGGTTAAAGTGTTCATTTACAAGGAAATACTTTGTTTTTCAGGATTCAAACTCCGGATCTTGAATTAAGAGTGAAGAATCTACAACCAGCTGAACGTGTTCCTTATGGGTGTATAACGATGCAAGACACAAACTAGTTTAATGCTTGGTGCCTTACACCGTTAGACCCAAATATATGAATTTCTGACATATAATTCAACAACTAATAAAGATGAAAATTCAAGAGTCGAACGATGATGAAGATTGTTGAGAAAATCACCTTCAAAAAGATTTAAAAAAATGATGTAAAAGTACACATAGAATATGACATGCAACAAAGAAAATTGGTTTTGTATTCGTGAGCTAGCTTGATCCATGTTGCTTGACGAAAATGAAGACGTGGAAGAAAAAAGAAGATATTGTTGAATTTATAAAAGGATTTTGTATTTTCATTGTAAAATTAGAATTAGAATGAATTGCCCGTATGGGTTTAGCTTAATCGGTCACAAGGGGTGACATTTGGAGTAAGGATCAATGATCGAGTCTCACTAGCGGCAGTGTGGGAGTAATCTCTTAAATGAGGAGGGTTCCTTGTGCGTAGTGAGCACTAGTCCCAAACCCTTATTACCGGTTGAGTTACCGTGATTGATCTCCGCGGGTGAGCGATTTCACCTTTTGGAGCAACAATTATAAGGAATTTAAATAGTTATGTTGTAAAATATATATATTTATATGATTTTTTTACATATAGGATTTTTCACATAAAATGATATATTTTTTTAAAGAAGGAAAGTATTCTTTCATTATTTAATAATTATAAAATTATTTTAGTTATTATTTACAATTGAGAGAATTAAGGAGAAAATGATGTGATATTATATGCTTCTACTCTAAACCTTGTATGGATTTTATAAATCTTTTTTTTTAATAACATATTTTACTATTTTCGACATAACTTGTTGATCGCATATTTGTAATGACACTAGATGCAACTATTAGAACGATATGATCTCTTAAGTGTTTACCACAAGACATAGATCAATCCTCATCATATTTAGGTTTTCTGAGCTTTATCGAATCAATATATACATAAAAAAAAATGACTTGCACCACCAATATTAATTAATTTGTCGACACAATATCCTTTTCGTCAAAAGCCTACTCAATTGAAAACATACCCACCTAATCTTTGTTCAATCGAATCCTTAATCGTGTCAAATATGGTTCAATTGAAATCTTGATCCTCACTCTTCCGCTTCGCTTCTTCACCTTCATCCATGGAGTTCGAACCAGCTTGGGATCATCGTTTTCCTCGCCATCGCCAATTGATCCCCTCAGTGAGCTCTTTCTGCACAATTCTAATTATCCAAGCTATGTGTTCTCCACCAACCTACTTGATGATCGCAATTACAATCAATGGCATCGCTCGGTTGAGGTTTCGCTCTTCGCGAAAATCAAACTTGCCTTCGTCACTGGATCTTGCAGATCTCCAATCGACAATCAGCTACTCTCGATGCAGTGGGAACGCTGCAACAACATGGTTCTCTCCTGGATCTTAAGTGAATCAAAGTAAACACGAAATTCGACCTAAATGATTCCCCTCATCTAAGTGCAGATTCAACTAAAATCTAAAATTTGCCTCAATTAATATAGTTTAGACTATTCTAGTTCAATTTTAAACTCAGCTCAACTAATTAAATTAAATCCTCTAAAATAGAATCCGAACACAACGAGCAATTTCTTCATTGCCCATTAAATTAAGAAAAATGTAACTTAATTGTGACAAATTATGTGAATCAATCAATGTAGAGGTTTCTTTTGCATCAAATGGACTCTTGATGAGAATTAAGTGAGGAGAGACATGCATATATGTAACCTTTAGGAAGTTTACATCTTCACCAAGAAGTATGAAAGACTTTATTGGTGAATTAGGCGGGAAATTAACCAAAGAACAGATAGCTGAGGTTACACAAAAATGGTGGTGCATCTAGTTCTTTCAAAATAAGATTGTCTTCGAAAATCAACGATAACCTGCTAAGAAATGTGAATGAGACCAAAAAGAGTCTCATATCGAAAGTTGATCATAACAAACCTTAATTAGTATATAAATCGGTGGACTACTCATTTTATTGTCAATTGGTTTTAGAATGGAACTTCACACGGCTTGTGTGCTAGGCTACTAGTGTATGTAAGATCTAGTTGCACTTGTGGGGTTTGTTGAGAGATGTGAATGAGACCAAAAAGAGTTCCACATCGAAAGTTTGGCATAACAAAGCCAGCGAAAGGGAATATAAAACTTAATTTTGACGAGTCTACCCTAGCCATAGTTAGGAGTACAATCTATCTATACCTTACTATTAAAAGAGAAACATTTTTTATGACGTGTCACTCTCTCCTTAAAAGTAGGTTATTCAATCAATTTTTTTAAAAATTCAATTAATTCATGATCTTAGCCTAAATTATAATTTTAGCAGTTCAAAAAAAACATCTATCTATATCTATATCTAACTATTAAAAGAGAAGCATTTTTGATGATGTGTCACTCTTTTCTTAAAAGTAGGTTATTCAATCAATTTTTAAAAAAAAAACAATTAATCCGTAATCTTAATTAGCCTAAATTATAATTTTAGTAGTTTTTTTTTAAAAAAAACAATGGAATTAATTCAAAACATAAAATTAATAATAACAAAACATAAAATTAATATTAGTAATCTATATCTATATATATAATACTTTAAATGTTTTCTCAACCAATGGGTTTAATTCAAATATTTAATTATCTGAACTTTTACTACTACCTCCGTTCAGAAATAAATGTCATTCGACATTTTGGCACGTTTTTTAAGGAGTTAAAAACTATATAAAACATCAAAATTTTATTACTTTTTTAATATAATATAAGTACTTATTAATAGTAATAAGCATCATATTATTAAAAAAATTGTTTAAAAAGTTAATATTTTATATAGTTTTTAGCTCATTAAAAACCGTGTCTGAAGATGAAACTGAAACCAGTGGATGTTTGGAGGCGGTGATAGCTGGGGAACCCTAGCCCGCTTTTTTGATCCTGGGAAGATGAAAACCTAGCCTGCTTCTTTGATTCTGGGAAGATGAAAATTAGAAGGGAATGCAGCGGGCGGGGGGGGGGGGGGGGGGGGGGGGGGGGAGGGGATTGGATGAATTAGCTAAAGTAAAGGAGAGTTCGCCAACTTAACAAACTCTTCTAAATTAAAGTATTATATAGATATAGATATAGACTATTTTGCCCTATTATTTATAAATTTAAGTTTGTAATTATTAATAAATCGAACTTATCTCTACTTCCCAACCAACAAAAACATCAAAATGAAGAAAAGGAAAACTCATCCAACCTCTCTTTTTTGTTAGCATTTGCATTTTGTAGAGACGAGTTGGAAGGTCCCCCCCAAAGATTATGAAATCTGCACACAACAAAAGGGTGAACAATCTGAAGGCCAAAATGAATCCATTCTTACACATCTTTCATGAAAAGGACTCAACCCAAAACTCATCAATTATTAACACAAACTATCTATCACATCCATGTTGGGGCCTCGAGCGATGGGAAATAAATTCGTGTTCATGATCTGTTTGTGTGTTGTTAGTCACACCGCGTCCGTGTGGTGTTCGTCCCCTTTGCCATGTGCATGAGCTTTGGGCAATGCCACACGATACGTTGAGTCATTCAGCATCAGAAGCTTACTGGATATATGGCTATATATGAGCGCCCACGAGTATGTGGTCCTTGGGTGACATGAGCGAGTTTTCTTGCTTATAAGTCCATGCTTAATGCACGTGTACTCAATCTGTAGATGGAGTTAGGCTGCTCGCGTTATTGCTTTGGACTTTGATTCGTTTACTTGGTTACAATAGACAGTCAAGAGCATTGCACAAGTATGTGGTCCTTTGGTGACATGGACCGAGTTTTCTTGCATTTAGGCCATTTGCAATTGACGTGGAAGAAGAGAATGATGGATGCTAAGACTCGTAATCAATCTATAGCCGGAGTTTGAGTCGATTGTCGAGCGACATGATCTTGAAGGGTGAAGAAACCAATGACCAGGAGGGAAGACAGGGCAGGGTATGAATGGATGTAACCATTCTAGCACCCGTCCCGTGGGATAAACATTTTCACCCGGACTACCCATCACCCGCAATCACCCTCACTGAACTTGTGTGATTAATGCGGATGACGGGTGAAATAAATAGAAATGTTATTTTTTAAAAAAAAATTGAAAGATTAAAACAAGTATACATTTTAATTGACAAACACAACAAAAAACAGCATAGTAGACCGTGTACTTATTTAACATACATACTAGAAACATTTTTAAATATGGGTTCGTACTTCGTAGTATAAATCATATAATAAGTAACATATATTATGACATGATGTTACTTAAGAAATGCAAATTAAAACACATACTGTATTTGTTTTAATTATGACATTTATGGGTTCGTACTTCGTAATCCATCTGTCACCCACGTTAGTGCAGGCTTTCGCCCACAAACTTGGATGAATCGGATGGATTGAACATTTATGAGTTATTTCCAGCCCTACCAATGACTTTGAAGCTATACTTAATCAAACTTACATTTTTTTTTTGATTAGGTAAGAATTCGGTTGGAAATCCTAACCGATAGCATCCCGACGGATGAGATTTAAAAGATCTGGATGAGACTCCAGTGTCAACCCGTTAACAGGACAGCCAAGGTGTGCAACCTTGTCAGCCACCCTGTTACCCTCACGGAGCACATGGGAGAAGGAGATATCCTGAAAGGCCTGCAACAGACCTTTGACGTCTCCCATAATCAATTCAATTTCCCAGGGGCAAGGGCCTTTTGATTTAAGATGATTTATGACAATCTGAGAATCCCCTTCGATAATGAGCTTTTGATAATTATTTTCCTTTGCAACAATAATTCCTTCTCTAAGAGCGATCATCTCCGCCATAAGTGGGGAAATAGCACCTATTTCCTTATAACCTAGTTTAATAGCATCTCCCACCCAGTTCCTTATTATAAATCCTATACTAGCTCCTCCAGATCCACTTACAGCTCCATCAAAATTTAATTTCAGATAACCATTCACCGGCTTCCTTCATTTGACATTCTTTCTGCTTAGTTTACGACCCGAAGAAACTTTATAGCCAGACGTCATTACTTCATCATCTATTTCATCCGTTACTACCCTTCTCCAATTTTCCAAGACAGATTTCAGGAAAAATTGTACCTCTATTTGGGAAGGTTCCTTTAGGTTTCTAAATACTACTTGGTTTCTATAATACCAGATAGACCACCATTTTATTGCCATTTCCTCCTTTTCTTTTTTATTCAAGTACTGACCTAGACTTTCCATTATAGTCTTGCCGTTCCTATTTTGATAAGAGAGGTTGTTGATTACTTCTGCACATTTTCCAGTTTTTAATAGTGGACTTTTTCCAAAGGGACAATTTGTGAATAAGTGGACCTCATCTTCCCCATACGAATTACAGAAACCGCAAACATTCGGAATCGATGCTCCTCTTCTGCTTAATCTATCCCTAGTAGGCAATCCATTCTGAGAAATTTTCCAGAGAAAATTCTTGATTTTAGGCAACGTGTTCACCTTCCAAATCCAATTGCAAGGGTTGTCATCAAAAGCCTCATTGAAATCAAACTTACATTTGGTTCTTATTTTGGGATCTACTTCTCTAAATATTAGTATTTCTCTTCTTTTGTGCTGGAAAAACAAAGTCTGGTATTATTTCATCAAAATTCATGACCTAAGGGCTTACATACATCTCAGCTCCTAAAAAGATGAGGGGGATAAAAAAAATATATTATCAACTCTAGATTTCCTATCAATATTAGGAAGGAAGAAAAAAAAAAAAAAAAAACTTACAAAGGGGGAGGTTGGAAAGAGGGAACATTCAATCCGATACCTCAGCTTGAATTTGGCCAAATATGTCAGGGCAGGAGTCCCAGTTTCCTTGCTCCCTGGCTTCCCAGTAACCACCAATGTAGCGGTACGTGTCGGTTTGGTTGTCTTTGGCGAACCACCGCGGCTTCCAACCCTGCTCTTGCATTTTCCGAGCCTGCAATTTACGAAGGAAAACCGGTGAACTTCGTTGGAAGGACAGATAGATCTCTATATAACTTCCACATAGCAACTCGGGGCTTCAAGAGACATCGGGAAATTTCTACGTCTAAAATGATTACAAAACCTTTGTACATCAGAATAAAGCGGAATGCGTGAATTACCTGGCGCTGCCTCTGCTCCAGGCGCAACTTCTCCCCGTTTGCTTTATCGAACTCCCCATTTTCAAGGTATCTCTGGTCTGGCCTAAGCCTCGAATCTGTGGGTGGCAGCTTCTCCTGCAAGTATGGAATGAAATTACACCAGCAATTGGAGATCAGTTGCAATTTATAGGGATGATTAGTTGCAAAGGTGATTAGATTAAGTCTATTGTGCGTGTCCAACATTCCGTCCTACAAGTAAAGAATTCCCCACCTACAGCAAAGAAAAACCTAGTAAACCCAAGTAGGAAGTTGATACACGCATGGGCAAGTCAGCTAAAAGAATCTGGAAGGATCAGGCACATACAGCATAGAAGACTATAGGATATGCAAGATCAAACTGGACGAATCTAGATCCTTTAGGCGGTTAGTATGCAGGGAAGGTTTTATATGAACTCGATCAATCATCTATCTTTGTATATGGCGATTTGCTTAGAGGCTGGTTAGGTTGTTTTTTCCTACTGGTTTTGGAGCGAAACTCAAAGGGTTCATTTCTCTGGCTCTGGTTTATCCGTGTGTTCTGTTGTTTGTACTCTCTGTGTTTTGTCCTCTTCCTGATTTCTAGAACTACCACCGATCATCTGGATACATGTGTACAGTGTACACTGCAAGAAGATTAAATATATGGATAGGTATAAAATTATAGCCAAAATGCAGGGAACCAAGAAGGCTGCAGGATCACCTTCAATCCTGAAGTAAGCTCATTCATCGTGATGGCAAAGCGTGTGAGGTTGTATCTAGTCGGGAACATAGGTGGCTTGCTTCGTTTCCATAAGCAATGGGTCGACATAGTATCATTTCCTTTTCCCTTCCGCAAGTTATCCTCATTCACATAATGAATGCTTTCATCCCACTTTCCAAACAAAGTTGCCATTGTCTTTCCTTGTTTATCTTGCACTACACCTTGTACCTGCTCAAGGGTCGTTATTCTAGTAGCTTGAAGAGAATGGGGATTTCGAAAGTGATCATAGAATAAACTGAGCATCTCTGCTAAGGCCCAAGGGTATCTTTTTTATAAATGAAAGAGAAGGTAAAACATGAAAACGGCACCTGATGAGGAGTTCGATCAATAATAGACTGCTCTTTAAATTTCAACTTGCAGCTATAGTTGCGGTTTCCTTGAATACGCATTGTACCATAGTGCTCACAATATAGTTTTCCTAGTATCAGGTTGTATATTGATGTTGTTACCTGCAAGATAAAATTCATCAGCATACAAGAAACTGATTTTGAATTACAGAATCGTCAATGAGGCTAACCTTACTCCACTGGAAAACCTCGCCATCGTCAAATTCCAAAGTCAAAACACCAACAGGCTCAAGTTGTATTGAACGGCCCCAAAATTTGCTTTTCAAGTTGCTGTCTCCCCATAATCTCCACCCAGTTCCCTCACAATGACAAGCAACAACCATAGGATGATGGCTGACCTGACTCAGAAAAGAGCACTGTGTTATCCACATCACTTGCAAAACAATTGACATTACAGTAAAATTCTAGCACCCAAAAACCAAAGTGTATGCATCGGCTAAGTGGCCAAAACCCACTGCAAAACAATGAAATGTGAAGCAATGGAAGATACATCTCCCTCCAATATCCTCTCAGACATCGCAATTCTCATAGTTATTCCTCACCAATCTTTCACAAGGTCACTCACAAGTTATGCACATGACCCACTTGTCTACCATTTTTCTCTTGCAAAAGAGTGAAGGATCGCTCATGACCTCCTATTTTACATCAAATTCATGTGATTCATTCCATATTTAATCTTAACTTTCTTTTCCTACAGTGCTAGTTGGTTAGTACATAATGAAGAATTCTTTCATGTGATCTTCACAAAAGAATCAATAACATATTCTTCTCATATCCTAATCTTGAGAACTTGAGAAGAAAGTTTTCCAGAGTCAGCACAAGGAGTTCAAAAAAAGTAGCACATGCAATTGGCAAAGCAGCAGCAGCAACAACAACAACCCAGTATATCCCGCCAAAGGCAGGGTCTAGAGGGTCTCATCGTACGCACCCTTTCCCCGAAAAAGTCGAGAGGATGTTTCCACATGACCCAGAAGGCAGGACGAAACACAGAGAGAAGCCCAAAAAACAAGCAACATACTAAGGCAATGAGGAATAAACATCACCACATAAAGAAACACAAAGAGAGATAAGCACACAAAAGACTCTAAAGCCACTGAAGAGTGTATGATGTGGGCGAGACACGAAAGCAGGAATGATATCAGATGAAATGAGGGGAAAAAACTGTTCACAATGATATCAGATGAAATCAACACCTTTTCCGAGAAGAAACGAAGGCCTTTATCAGGATAATCAGCTTCATATGTCTCCCCTAACAATGGATTAAAGGGTTTGCAGTTTCTTCCTTCCGTTGAGGCATATCCAGAGATGGCAAAAGCAGCCACATTAAGGATTCTCATAAGGCTGTTACCCTGAAAATTGTGAGGAAAACCAAATAATTGCCATCTGGGAAAGAACAAATTTACAAACTTCCCATGTTTATTCATGCAATTCTTGAAAGATTTGGACAAACAATCTTCTAACTGAAAGCCATAATGATTTGAATAACTCTTGGGCAACAAATATTAAAGAAGCATCATTCGTTCCAATACCTAAGAGTTCACACGCTGGTGCACCTAGAAAACAACAATGAAGTCCATACCCAGATAGGCTATCAAGAGTAAGTAGAGGGGAAGAAAATCTCAATATTAGGGCCAGAGAACAGACTCTGGAGATCCCTTTGAACTCATTACAGCAAAGGTTGATCAGTTAGTGATTATGAGCCATAATGGCCGAAAGGCCCTAATGTTGCAGATTAAAATGATCATGCTATGATAATAGAGCACTGAAATAAATTCCCATAAGGTATAAACAGGTTCAGCATAATTTGCACTGTAGTTTCATGCAATTAAAGATACCATTTTGGAGTAAAATGTCAAAATCTTACCTTTTTACCCCATTCATTTGCCCGATCAAGTAGATAGGAATATTCTAATTCTTCAAAACACTTCTGAAGCGATGAAACAGGTTCATTAAAATACACTGGGAGACAAACTCTTGTGAGGTCTTTCCCGATATTATCCTTTATCATTGACCAAAGACTAACTCCCTTTTCTTTTTCAACAGGATCAGGCAATTTCTTGCGACGCTTGACATCAGGGAAGGTAGCTCCAGCATATTTAATAGACGGGTCAATATCATCATCAGACATAACACCATCCAAGTCCTCATTTTCAGAAGAAAATGATGAAATTCGCAAATCAGAACCACTACTCCTTAAAGAACATGATGAAAGAAAATCACGAGTATCTAAGAAAGAGTTCTCTTCTTCATCAGTTTCCTCTTCTGCAGCATCAACTCTGTCAATATCTTCAGAATCACTTCCAGTAATATCTGCTGCAGGAGACAAGCAATAGAACGAAAAGCTCAACAGCCAGCTAATATCTTGTATAAATAAAAAAATGTTTTGTAAGCAGGAGAACACAATTCAAAGGCTAGCGGCAAAATAACTGAACCTATATGTTGGCTATCAGATACCAGTTAACTGAATTGAGAGCTGAAGGATAAAATCCAATCCAACATATGCTAAACAAAAGTTGCATTACCTACATCTTACATCAACATGCTGCAAAATCTTGCATTAACTGCTTCAGCAATTTTGGTTTAGAAATTTAAGAAACCTTCTGACATGTTTTTTCCCCAGTCCTTGATTCAGAATCAAGTAAATATTATGCAAAGTGAAAATAGGGGTCATATAACATCCCTCACAAGTGACAAAGTAACTTGAACCCAAACCGTTAGGCAGATCACTCTTACACAGCCTAACAATCCGCTATACTACTGGGAAAGTTACAAAACTATGATATTAGCCAACAGTAGCACAAATAAAAACTAAAAAGTAGATTAACAACTCTCATAATAATGCATACCACTGTCTTTGTCTTGCTTGGAGCTAGAGGAAGAAGCTCCTTGCTCTTTTGATTGTTTTTGACTCTCATCAACAACCGTGTTCTCCAAATCAACCTTTTCTGTCTACAAAACAACAAAGCAATCAATTTAAAAGTGTCCAAAGGGTCTGTAAATTCACAAGACAAAGAGCAAATTGCTTTTCTCTCATCAGACATCTGAGAAAACATATTTTTCTATGCATTGCTAAGGAGCTGTTGCTGACATATTAAAAAACATATAAAGAGATCAACAGAATCAATCCATAATCTCTCCCATATAGTTACCTAAAAAGTGTCACTCATTTGTTCCTCACCCAAAAGCTACCATAAAGGGAGTTCCTCACCCAAAAGTTACCATAAAGGGAGGGCAAGAGGGAGAGTATAAAAAAATAAGCAAACCAAAATAGAAACCACAGAATAATAGCCTAGTAACATAAACAGTATATTATATAGCTCATATAAAAAATTTAGTACAATTATTTACAGCATAAAATAATCTTCAACAATATTTGATGGAATGATCAAAACTAATCAAATAAATATGTATGTTTGCAAACTCCACTGGGTGAGCATATCAGATCCATATGACCAGAATCCTGGTTAAATATTAGCAATCTGCGGCACCACCAAACTCAGTATAAAAGAACCTAAACAAGGGAAATGACCTGCAATACCAGCTATCAACTAGATTAACATAGCTGCATATATTGACTCATTAGATTATATAGCGCGAGTTGGATTAGTAGGAGGAGATAACTCAACTCTGAAGTATGATAATATATTCCGCAAGGTGGGTTATGCTTTGGCATCAGATCATTTTTTCCCTTTTTTAAATAATCATGGATGGAGCTTGGTGCAGTATTATGAGGGTGAATATTCCTACATTCTCATAATGTTACACTTCCTACGCAACCAGTCTGACAAACATAGAGGGGAGACAACAGATTACTACTTAGGAGCATTATTTCGAAAAGCTCCACCAATCTCCCTACATGCAAAAGTAAAATTAAAAAAATGAAAACCTAACTCTACACAGCAGATAAAACAAGCATAGGAGACTAAACTTTACCGTTCCAATTTTACCAAATGTCTCCGAAGAGACTGGGAGACTACGCAAAATTATTGTCCATTATTTGTTTACCAAAACTTGATGCCAAGCTCACATCCAAGAAACATATTAGAAATAACATATGATTCATCCAATATTTAAAAAAGTCCAAGTTTATCAAGTAAAACAAGATTATAGATTATGTACATCAACTCTAAGTGTGTAACAATAGAACATTGGAGGAATATTATGAATAGTTATAATTCTCGAATACATGCTAAAAAATAATGATAATATTTGGACTTCAGGCATCTAGCCACACAAGAAGCCCAAGTTTTTACTCCTGGTGCAGAGAAACATAAAGAGGAATTCTGAATTCTATTTGAAGAGGGCTTTCTGATCACTAATGTACCTCTAAGTGTCGCAGAGTGTCAATAAGTTGCCATTGCTTCTGCTTGAGCAACATAAGCTGGCCTTGTAATGCTGAAAACTCATTCTTCATTATTTGTTCACTATCTTGAATTGCCCCCTCACTCACGCCCTCTTCCTGTAGACGTTGCTTCAACTTTTCAGTTGATACCACAAAATTATTTTCAGGCGCCATTAACTCGCTGTTGGAAATCCGAGGAAACATGTCCTTCACAGCTTGCAGTGCATCCATCCATGCAGCTCTATCTTCTCGAGATTCGGCTCTCAAATGTAGCCTTTTTGTTCCTGTGAAAATGGAAAACCTCTTGTCATCTGATCTGCTCTCCCTAATCGATGAAACCTGCAAAGTTAACACAAAAATAAGAAACAAATCAACATAAATGGAAGCAGCAGTATCAGCAATTGCCAATGATAACTATCTTGCAACTTGGTTAGGGAATATAAAGATATTTTGTTAGACCAACCCGTCTTTCCTTGTAACCATTGATTAAGCATCTATGCCTCCACGAAATACATGAATCTAAATTTAGGGTGCTTTTGACCGGTCCCTGGGACAGGAAGAAGTCTACACAATTAGTGAAGCAAAACCATCTAGCTTGCAATTGGCTGACAAAGACTCTCTCAATCATGGAGACTTGCATACCATCTCCAAGCTCAACTAAGGAAGAGAACCCCAAAGGATTCTGAATAACAACTCCTAATCTGATTAATTGGCTTATTCCTGTTAAATTAATATAGCAGTACTAACGATTTTCGCACAAATACACTTGTTCTCTTCAACTAAGACTTTCAGAATCCATAACAATTTGCTATCAATTGTGGCCGGATCAGAACCAACTGTAACTAGATCATACACAAGTAGTTCAAAAGGATATTTTAAATATACAAGCAACAACTAGTCAAGATAAAACAAATTGAAAGTTGAAATGAAATCCCTATCAGAGTGAGAAATCCAAATCAAGAAAACGGATGAAATAAACTAAATGAATCACAATTGAATACCTTAAGATGAATTTCACCAAACGGCTTACGACGAAGCTGAGAAGTTGCTTTCTTCTGCTTCGCGATCCTACGCTTGGACTCCTCACCGATAACCTTGCAACCTCTCTCGGTTTCTTTACTAACTGTGATCTTATCAGGCCCATGAATCTTGTAATAAGACACCACACCATCTTGCAGCACAAACCACCGCGGCCTCCAACCTTTCCCGTAATTCACCCACTTACACAGAACTCCACAAGTCCCATTCCCAACAATATCGTTGATCTTCACTTCCCTAGCATCAGCGGCCGACAAATACTGGTGATTCTCATCAACAACCGATAAATGCTTCCCGATCCCTTCGCTCGCCGACCGATTACTGCCGCTGCGGATGAGATCGTGGCCGTTCGGCCTGGCGGCTGCCTGAGCGGAGGCGGAGGAAGGAGGAGGCGGCATTGGGCGGAAGCTTGCTGGAGAGGAATTCGGATTTGGATCGGAGATTTGGGAGACGCAGCAGAAAGGATGCATGTCAGGGAGATCTGATTGCTGTCGGCCGATCACCGGACGGTGAGATCGGCGATGGCTGAGATCGGAGCAGCCGAATGAAATCCGTTCATCGAAGAGATGAAATCGGGGGAGATTGCAATCAAGCTTACATAGAGGGTTTGGGATTCAGAAGGGTAAAAGAGGGAAAATTGGGATTTTCAATTTTGGGGGTGAAGCTGTAGTCTGTAGAGGAGGAAGACGAAAGTCATTGAAGAGTTAAATTTATTTAATTGAGATAATAAATCTTTATTAAATTATTTTCTTTATTTTATTTTCCTTTTTTTCATTTTTATTTCTATTGGGAATATTTTCGAAACTAGATTCCCCCCGCCAGATTCGTTTCTATCTTTTTAAAGACGTGTTTGGCTGCCGGAAATTAAAGAATGAATAATCAGGCTGGATTATTCTTGATTTTTGGTTGCCCACTGTTAAATTCTAGGAAGTGTTATATACACCCAAGTTTTTGCTATCTACACCACATATTCTATTTTTTGGCTAATTTTTAGAGGTATGCCAATAAAGAAGGGGGGTTTTGCAAAAGTAGCAGTGCTAGTGCAAAATTAGCAGGAGGGGGGTGAAATGCTATCTTAACCTATTTTATCGAATCAAGGTTACCAAAGTGGAAAAAAAAAGGATAGAGAGGTGTGCAGATGTGTCAGGGGTGGTACAGAGATGAGACAAAAAAAATGAAAAGGTGAAAGCTGTAGGGAAAAGGAGAGGAGAGAGAGAATAATCAATGGGCATTAAATGTCACTCCCCACATGCATTATTTGCAAAGAGTTCCGGCCCAAAAAAAGTAGGGAGCGATGTATAAAAGCAGTTACATCAGGAGGAGGTCATCACAAAACCATCATAGCTCCATTTTGGGAGGGAAAGTAAAAGAGTCGTCAATGACGCCGATCGGGAAGCAAATGTGGACCCGGTTAGCAGTTTATATGCCAGATAATAGGAAACACGGGACAACAACTAATTATTGTGCCAAACGAAGGGTGACACGTGCTAGAACCAAAAAGTATATATTAACGAAAATGGGTAAGAAAGCTTGCGATATTCGTTTTATGTCCATCACTACTCCTCATCTTCTTCATATCCCCCAAAAGTAATAAGCACCACACCCCATGCTGACAGCTGCCCTCGAGACTTCTTCGCATCACCCCGCATACCACGCGCTTCCTTCCCCTCTTCGCTCCCCCACCTCCTTCGGCTACCAGTAACCACTATGCCCCAAATCCGACCACTCCCGGCACCACTGCAGCCCCACACCACCTACAGCCCCGGATCCATGCCCCCGAGCCACACAATAGCCTCGTAGCCCCCCTCCTCACAGATTAAAAAAAAACGCCCCCTTTCCACGTTATTTTTAATTTCAAATCCATCTTTGCAACTCTTCTGGTATGATCTTCTCCCTATACTCTTTATTTTCATATTTGGTACCAATTTTGATGATTAGGGTAGAGATTTGATATTGAGTTGAAAATTGATTAATGATGGATTAGGGTGGTTATAACCGTTATGAATTAGGGCTGAATTTTAAAAATCTACTGAGATTTATTTTTATGGATTGATTACATACTTAGTTTCTGCATATTTTTATTAGATTCAAGAAATTGATTCATATGGGTATTTGGTTGATTCTTGTAATTTCTTGAATTTATGCTTACCTTATGACTTACCTATAATATGCATGAATTGAATTTTCTTTCTTTTGAGTATTATTGTGTGAGTTTATATATGATTAACAATATGAGCTAGCTTAGGTTTATTCATTATTATTTCAGGTTAGTTTCAGAAACTAAGTATGGGGTTTCTTTATGCTTTTATAATATTTGTATAGAACTTACCTTAGTTGGTTGTTTCTTTGCAGATCATGGTTCACACAAAGAACCCCAGCGCTGATAGAGTAGAGCTCGCTGATCCAGAGCGTCATTGGAACGCTAGAGATCTTACGGCGTGAGCCGCGAGAGCTCGCTGGTATTTCCGACCAAACATGGAGGCATTAGGGATGCATCGCGGCATTACGGAGGCATTCGACAGGCTCGGCGCCAGAAGCCTTCTACAACCCTTGGAGTACCACTATCCTAGCCTCACAGAGGAGTTCCTGGCTACCCTATGGGTACCTGGACATCCCAATTTTCCGCGAGAGGTGACCTATCGGTTGGGCAACCCAAACCACATCCATACTCTCCAGCAGATTACCGCATTATTTGGATATACCCACGTCACTAACGACTTCGCCACTAAGGAGCCCACCGTCATCTAGAGTTATATGACTCGGATAGAGGAGCCTACTTCCACGCAGACCTTCTCCGACAACATTGTGAGCCCACTCTTCAGGACCATCCTCCGGATCCTGAGGAGCACCATTTGAGCGCGTCCTGAGTTGCGACGCCCCAACCACCATGAGACAGAATGCCTCCGACGCATTCTATTTGAGTCAGACCCGTTGCCCCTCTAGAAAGGTACCCACAGATGCGAGATTATGGATGGCGGCATTACTAAGGCAAGGCCCATTCTGCCCAAATTGATAGCCCAAGCATTCATTATTTTATGTTTCATTTCCTCATTTGCGCACAGCTGTATTGCTTCCGTTTTGCATCTTATTCTAGAAGGATCCTTGTGATGTGAGATTGTGACATCTGGCTCTATCAGATTACAGGATCCTAGGGCTTCAGTTGTATATAAACATATGTGTAAATGAGTACTGAAATCAATGAGGAGAATTTCATAATGAATGTTCATCAATGAGTCACTATTCTATCATAAATTTGTCTATGGTATCAGAGCATTTTTCGGACTAATCGTCCAAATTGATCCTTTCTCCTCTCTACAGCTATGGAGACTACCCCTACTATGCAAATCTCCTCTTCTTCTTCTTTACCTACCTTCTCCAGTATACTAAAACTCTCTTCTGATAACTATCCTTTGTGGAAGGCTCAACTTATCCCTTTTCTGAGATCTCAAGAACTGTATGGGTATGTCGATGGTTCTATTCCTGCTCCAAAACCCAACACCGATACTTCTGCAACTTGGCTCAAAAAGGATCAAATTGCGATGGCGATCCTCACAGCCTCCCTTACTCCTCCTATTTTGGTTCAGGTGCTGGAATGCACCACTTCACACGAGATATGGGGACATCTCAGTGAACTGTTCTCAGCAGCCTCGACGGCCAACGCGGTGCAGACCCGTCTCCAGCTTTCAACAGTAAAGAAGGGCTCCAATTCCGTCACCATCTATTTCAACAAAGTTAAGGCACTTGCTGCCTCCCTTACCGAGGCTGGCTAAATCATCTCCGATCAGGAGTTTATTGGCTATCTTCTAGCTGGGCTTGGTCAGGACTATGAGTCCGTTGTCACTGCTCTCTACACCCAACCCTCACCTCCTACTCCACGGCTTGTTCAATCTTATCTGCTGAATCATGAGTCTCGTTTGGCTTTCCAAACTCAAACCCTCCTCCAAAATACCTCCCTCTCCTCATCTCAGAACCCATCTCAGCCCTCTGCCGATAACACCTCCACTAGATCCACCAACAATCGTGGTCGTGGCTATGATAATTCCAACAACAGGGGTTCCTTTGACAATCAATCAGGCTCGGAGAGTACCAGGGGTGCTTACCGCGGCAATTTCAGAGGCGGATTCCGCGGTCGTGGTCGCGGCTCTTCGCGCGGCGGTCACCAGTTCACCTTTTCTGGGGACGTTGACACCAGACCAGTGTGTCAAATCTGTTCAAAAAGGGGTCACGATGCTCTTGCGTGCTGGAATCGCTTCAATCAGGCTTTTCAACAGCCTCCACCGCCTCAATTTCAAGCCAATTACACCTCGGCTCCCTGGTTCTTTGACACTGCGGCGACTCATCACTTTACTCCAGATGCTTCCAATTTCTCCAATGGTGGTCTCCCCTATCGTGGCACAGAAGAGGTGATGATTGGTGATGGCTCGGGACTTCCAATCCAACACTATGGTTCTGCCCTTCTTTCCCTTCCTTCTTGTCAATTTCGCTTAAATACTCTTTTGCATTCTCCCTCCCTTTCCAAAAATCTAATCTCCGTTAATCAATTTTGCCATGATAACAATGTTTACTGTCAGTTTCATAAACACCATTTTCTTGTGAAAGATCAGGCCACAAATCGGACTCTTTTTCAGGCTCCCGTTGAGAAAGGACTTTACGCTCTGACCAATAAAGCATTGCCGCTTGCTTCCCCTCAGGCGTCTGCAACAACCACCTCCACCGTCTCCCTCTGGCACCACCGATTTGGACATCCGGCTGCTATCACCACCAGGAAGCTTCTCTCTCGGCTACAACTACCGATACCTAGTAATTACCCTACTCGTTTTGACTGTTCTGCCTGTGACCAGGCCAAAGCCCATAATCTCCCTCACCTACCATCACCATCTCGGTCCAATGGGCCTTTTGATTTGTTGTTTGTGGATGTTTGGGGCCCAGCATATCTTATTTCCACTAGAGGATATAAATATTACGTCTCAATTCTAGATGATTATTCTAAGTTTTTGTGGCTATTTCCCCTTGCTACTAAAAATCAGGTTCCTACTGTTATTACAAATTTTATCAATTTTGTTCACACATTTTTCAACACAAAAATAAAATCAATCCAAACCGATGGCGGTTCCGAATTCAAACCACTTACTCCTCTTTTCTCGAAACTTGGCGTATCCCATCGCTTAACTTGCCCTTATTCACATGAACAAAATGGAAGCATCGAGAATCGACATCGTCACATTGTCAGTATCGGCTTAGCTCTCCTTGCTCATTCTTCTATTCCTCTCATATATTGGGATTACGCCTTCGAAACTGCCGCCTATTTAATCAATCGCCTCCCATCCTCCATTCTATCTTACAATACACCATTTGATGTTCTTATGAACAAACCACCCGACTTCAAATTCCTAAAAGTTTTTGGGTGTCTATGCTATCCCAATCTTCGCCCATATAATTCTCACAAGCTTTCATATCGCTCCATTCCATGTGTGTTTTTGGGATATAGCAATAGTCATAAAGGCTATCTCTGTATGGCTTTAGATAATCATCGAATGTACATTTCTCGAGACGTTTTATTTCATGAACAAACTTTTCCATTTGCTGGGCTCCCTTCAAACCAAACATCAAATTCTAACCATCTCCCTCCACTGTTACCCACACCTGGCCTCTTTCCATTTATACCCCATTCAACATCGTCCGGCCCATCCACTGATAGCCCAAGTCCTGTTAGCCCAAGCCCGCAACCATCTTCCCCTGACTCATCTTCCACAAATACGCAGCCTTCACCCCCTTCCCAGACGCCTCCTTCCCCTGTGCAACCCCCAAATCCCCCTCCATTGCCTACCCACAGCATGCTCACAAGGGCAAAAGATAACATCCATAAACCTCTAAACCGCACAGATGGGACAATTCGGTGGCCTCCTCAAGCACATCCCACCTCTGTATCCACCCAATTCATCCCTGACGAGCCTTCCTCCTTCACCGAGGCCAACAAATATCAAGCCTGATGCCTTGCCATGGACTCTGAATTCCGAGCCCTCCTCTCTACCAAGACATGGGAGTTGGTTCCTCCTCCTCCCCAAGCCAATGTTCTAGCCGTGAAATGGGTCTTTAAGACCAAACGTCGTGCCAATGGTGACATCGAGAGGCGAAAAGCACGTCTTGTGGCTAAGGGTTTCCATCAAATGCAAGGGCTCGACTTCAACGAAACCTTTAGCCCGGTGGTTAAACCGTCAACAGTCAGGCTTTTGTTCACTCTAGCGGCAATGTCGAATTGGTCAGTGCGTCAATTGGATATCCAAAACGCCTTTCTTCACGGCGATCTTGAAGAGGTAGTCTATGTCAAACAACCACCTGGTTTCTCTCATCCTCAATTCCCTCATTATATTTATCGACTTCGCAAATCTTTATATGGTCTCAAGCAGGCTCCGCGTGCTTGGTTCGCCAAACTCAGCTCGGCCCTTGTCTCCTTGGGATTCTCCCCTTCTAAAGCCGACTCCTCCCTGTTCTCATTCAGGTTTGGTTCAAAAATCATGTTTGTTCTTGTGTATATTGACGATATTATCGTCATTGGTTCTTCTGATGGTCTTGTTGATCAGTTTGTTCATTCCCTATCTCGTACATTCCCTGTCAAGGATCCTGGTTGTCTTCATTTTTTCTTGGGCATCGAGGTTGCCCGGACTCCCTCGGGTGTCTCTCTTTCCCAATCTAAATATATCCTTGATCTTCTTTCCAAGCTCAATATGAATTCATGCAAACCTGTCTCAACCCCTGTGGCTGCTAATTTCGACTTTCATGCTTCCTCTCCATCCTTTGATGATGTTTCCCTCTATCGTAGTGTTATTGGAAGTCTCCAATATCTCGCCTTCACACGTCCTGACAATGCCTTCACGGTAAACAAATTGTGCCAATTTATGCATAATCCCACCATTCTCCATTGGCAAGCAACCAAGCGGCTCCTACGCTATTTACAAGGCACCCATTCCCTTGCTCTTCATCTTGCTGCTGCCTCACCATTATGTCTGACTGGCTTTTCTGATTCGGATTGGGCAACGGATACTCTGGATAGACGCTCTACTGGTGCCTATTGCATCTATCTTGGCCAGTCTCTTATCTCCTGGTCCTCCAAGAAACAACCAACAGTTTCTCGATCATCGACAGAGGCAGAATATCGATCCATGGCTACTGCGACTTGTGAACTTTTATGGCTCCAAACTTTGCTGGCTGAACTTGGATTCTTTCTTCGAGAGCCCCCCACCATTTGGTGTGATAATTTGGGGGCCACTTATCTCGCTGCCAATCCCGTCTATCATCAGCGTACGAAGCATATCCCTCTGGATTACCACTTTGTTTGGGAAAGACTAGCTCTTAAGTCTCTGCAGATTGCCTTTATCTCTACTCGAGACCAAATTGCTGATGCTGTTACAAAGTCGCTAGCAGCTCCGCGCTTTACATTGTTGCGTTCCAAACTCGGACTTGTATGAGTTTGGACCGAGGGGGGATACTAAGGCAAGGCCCATTCAGCCCAAACTGATAGCCCAAGCATTCATTATTTTATGTTTCATTTCCTCATTTGCGCACAGCTGTATTGCTTCCGTTTTGCATCTTATTCTAGAAGGATCCTTGTGATGTGAGATTGTGACATCTGGCTCTATCAGATTACAGGATCCTAGGGCTTCAGTTGTATATAAACATATGTGTAAATGAGTACTGAAATCAATGAGGAAAATTTCCTAATGAATGTTCATCAATGAGTCACTATTCTATCATAAATTTGTCTAGGCATGGTGGTCATCCTGGCAAGGCGACTCGGCATCCCTCTAGAAAGGTACACTGCTTATGATTGCATATATGTTTACTTGACTTCTCTCCGCCTAAGCCACGTCATAGAGAGGGGCAACGATGATACATGGATCCACTACACCACACGGGTTCGATTCGTGAAGAGCACATGGACCTGCACTACATACCATATTGGTACCAGACATGGACATGTCATCCTTACCCTCCAGGTATCTCCCCAGTGGATGATCCTGCCCTGAGGGTTAAGGAGCCCTGGTACCCCCATGAGGACGCAACACCTATGGAGGAGTCTTATGTAGTGGAATCCTTTGAGGAGGAGTCCTCTGAAGAAGAGTAGTATCAGCAGGACAACGACGACAACAAGTCGACAATGATGAGCCTTAAGGCTCCTACCAGCAGCAGGGGCCCTACTATCCCCAAGGCCCCTACCAGCTGTAGGGCTCACATCATTCTTCCTACTAGCAACAGACTCCCTACCAGCCTCAAGGCTCTCATTATTCTTACAACCAGCACCAGGAGCCCTCCTTCCACAGTCAGCAGCCTCACTACACGGGAGGGTATTCTGATGACTTGGCAGTGCGGCTAGATCGACTACAACTTAATGTGACCGCTATCAAAGAGGATCAGACTGCGACATGAGAGGACGTCGCTAGGTGTTTTCAGCTATTTGAGACTATGGACCACCGCCAGGAGCAGATCTTCTCAGCCTCCGCGCACTTCATGGACCGGTTTGAGCGGTTCGAGCAGCGGTGAGGCTACCCTTCACACTCTTATCAGCAAGGTTCCTATTAGGGAGGTTTCTTCCAGCAGGGGATCCTTCTATGATCATGGGGGTCCATCGACATTTTATCCTGGCAGCTTCTTCTAGTGAGGAGCTCCTAATGGCCAAGATGGATATCCACTGCAGTACCCTCCACCAGGCGGATGGCCCCAACTACCTTCTCCTTCTTAGAGATTCTGTATTTTATTTAGTAAGTTCCCCTTCCCCTTTGATTTTATTTTTGACAGTGAGGACACTGTCTATTTTAAGTATGGGGTGGGAGAAACTTGGTTTATTTATGACTTTGTTTTGTTTTGATGTATTTTGGATTTTTTTATGTTTATGTTTTTATAATTTTAGGACATGGCACAACTCTTGTATGAGTTTAGTTGTTATTATTTTGGATATTGCTTTTGCTCTTATGATATTCAAAGGTATTTTATGAGAGTTGTGAGAACATCACCCAAGCTTGCAAGATGTTCAGAGAATAGTGTCATGGAAACTAAGACAGGACTCTACGATGCAAGAGTGAATTCATTAGGGATATTGCACAATATTGGCTAGTAAAGGGAAGTCTCAATGAAGTTCAATTTTTTTTTTGAAAACCACAAAAGTGAGGTAAATTTGATGTTGCTTTTGACATATGCACAATAAGAGGATGGAGGACTTTATATTTTCCATACTATGCTCAATTTTCATTCCTAACCATACCTATGCTTATTTGCATCACAAAAGCCATATGTAAGCCTTACTTTATCATTACATTATTTTGCTCTACACATACTATACATATTGCCTATTCTTTACCTTATTTCCTATCCGGTGATTATGTTGAGAATGGAAGTCATTTTTGGAGATGTTATATGGTGTTTTGTGTTGTTATCATTATTATTGGAGTTTTGCAAGATGATGAAATTATGGAAAATTTAATGAGCGAAAGAAAATACAGTCACCTAGGAGTTAAGGATGATCGACTCTGCTTGTTGAGATGTTAGTTCGACGAGATGGGACACACAGGTGAGGAGTCCGAAGCACTAAGTATCCGAGGCCATTTATGACACCCATGATTGCGACTCACGAGAAGGCAGTGTTAAGGTTAGAGAGGTAAAAACATTATAGTGAAAAAAAGGATCGAGTGACGAGAGAAAGATGAGAAATCTTATGAAGAAGAAATGCGATATGAAAGTTTGGAAATTACTCAATTTCAATGGATCATTAGCACCACATGGCCAAACATATCCCACCTTTAGCCTTTTACCTATCTACTTCTGTTTGAGCTTAAATAAAGTCCTCTTGATTGTTGTTGTTTTATCGCAGGAAAAATAGTTTACATAACCTCTTTTTGTGTGAGATGTTGCTTTTTTATTCACAGGCATGGAATTGAAGACACTAGTACCTTTTCGAGGATGACAATTGAGTGTTTTGGTAATATGAGAATGAGTTCACTATGTTGAGAGTTTTTGTAGGTTTCCCCTGAATGACCATCCAAGTTATTACTTGGGGACAAGTAAGCTTAAGTATGGGGTGATTTGATGTCCCTGTTTTATGCCATGTTTTTATGCTTAAGTATGAGAATGAATTTGTGTAGTTTATGCTTATTTGCAAGAAATAGAGGTCTACACAAGTTTTTGTTTAATATTGCAGAATTTGGAGCAATTTCGAAGCAAAACCAAGAAGTGCAGGATTCCACTCGATATTCACCGAAGTCACTCGATGTCTACTGAAGAGGACTCGACATTGACTGGATGCAGACCCGACATCGAGTGCACCTGAGCCACACTTAGCAACTGAAGACACATCACTGGAGATCGACCAAGATGACTCGAGATCGAGTGAGTCACTTGACATCGAGTGGACCTACTAGACGTCGATTGAAAATGCAGTTGGGCCAAGACGCGTTTGACGAATCCTATTCGGATGGAGATTACTTGCACGTGAAGGAGAAGATTTTCTATCATCTATCTAGTTTCTATCTAGTCACTCGACGTCGCTTGCAGAATTCTTCAAAGTAAAAGGGAACACTCTCAACATCAATTGGTCATCATTCATGCCTTGGGGTCTCAGTCTATCACACACGCTCACAAAGGTAGCAAGGTGCTTGTTTGGTTCCTCCCTAGGCAGCCCATGGAAGTAAGGCAAAATAGAAGACCAATTCGACTTATACTCAAATCTTGAACCCTTAGGGAGATCAGGAAGACTAATTTCAAGTGGTTAAGCACTCAAATTAGGTTCCTTGAAGTTTCTTAGGGTCCTTCTTGGCGGATCAACAACAGCGTCTTCTGCCATCTCCTCCTCTGTCTCAAACACAAGCTTCTTCTTTAACCTAAGAGATCTTTCAACCTCGGGATCAAAAGACAAATGCAATGAATTAGAAGATCTAGTTTGAACCATACAAGAACATAAAAGACTCAAAGTAAAGAGTAATTGAAAGAGATAAAGAAAAGCAAACTCCTTTCTTCCCCCCGGCAACGGCGCCAAGAATTCGGTGCGGGACGAACGTCGTTGGCACTTTCGACCTTTGCCAAATAGTAATAATATCCAAACTTAAACACACAACCAATAGATTAGCTAGGCAACCAAATAACTACTAGTATAGCGATGAAGTCCGGTGTCGAACCCACAGGGAGAAGCGATTTCCTATTCAATAACTCTAAGCAAAGACTCTTATAGCAAAGCAATGATTCGTAACAAGTAGAAAATATGTAAAAGTAACAAGATTTATGATCGCAAAGTAAATTGATATCAAAGTAGAAAGAACTTTTCACTTGCAATTCTCTGACAATGGTTGGAATTCATGGTCCTCGGATTGATCTATTAATTATTCATATTCCTAGGTGATAACTCCCTCCCTTGATGAAAATCGGAATAAGTTTCAAAGGCCTTGACAGTCTGTTTGTGTCAAAGGTCTTGAAGCTTTAACAGTGTTGATGAAACACAAAACCTGTTCTCTATGTTATTATGCTCGAATATTATTTTATATTATTATATGCTTCCAGATATTATATTCTTACATTTCAGGAAGTTTTTCAAATATTATCTCCTTCCAAAGTCGAAAAGTGAAGAAGGACACAATCGGAGATCATAGCTCAAAAGTTTCCAAGTATAGAAGATCTCGAAGATAGCCATGATCAGCCTAGCCGTTGAAGAAGATTCCTTCCTCAAGTGGCGCCGATGATCTTCACTATATAATGGAGATGAAGAAGAGAGAGAGGACTGACGTACATTCACGAATATCATTGCACAATCAGCCTTCAAGCATACTTCTCTCTTCAGCGTGTTCTCTCTACTTGTTCTTAAGAGTCTTATATTTTGTTTCAAAGCATTTGAGAGTTACACAATGAGCTTATAGGATATATTCAGAGAGAGTGTTATACTCGAGAGTTTATAACTCAGGAAGTGAACACTAGGCGATTGATTCACGAAGTGTAAGAGGATTGTACTAGATAGCATAGAGAGGTGGGGCTCTTCTAGATTGGTCTAGGACTCCAAGGGAACGTGAGTTGACTAGATTGCAATTGTATAGGAGAGAGGCTTCTCGGTGAGCTATTAGGATCCTAAGTCTTGTGAATCAATAAAAGCCGGTTGAATCCTAGGGTTGTGGAAGAACCCTAGGCGGGGACGTAGGCCAAGTTCGTGCCGAACCTCGTTAACAATTCGTTGCGTCCTTTACTTATTGCTTTACCTTATTTCCGCACTTGGTTCGTACTGTTTAACTTTGTGATTCATGTTTTCGAAGAAAGACTAAGTCTATCTCAAAGGATTTTGCACGAGCTTCAAAAGTCTTGAGAATCTGCGAAAAACCGGCATACTCTATTCAACCCCCCTTCTAGAGTATCTTTAATTGGTATCAGAGCTTTACTCACTACTTTCGATCTAACAATCTTGTGAGTTTTTTATCATGTCTGGTGAAGCAAGCGGGGGATTTGCACAGGGAAGGTCTACTAGTAGATCACCATTCTTTGTAGGAAACAACTTTGTCCACTGGAGATCATTGATAAAGATGTTCATTATAGATCAAGATCTGGAACTTTGGAACATTATAGAGAATGGTCCGAAGGTTCCAAAGAAAGACGGACCAAATGGAACCAAAATTGCGAAGAAGGAGTCTGAATACATCCAAGCGGATCTTGAACTCGTCTCCAAAAACTACAGGGCTATTAACTTACTTTATTGTGGTCTTAGCACTGATGAGTTTAACCGTATTTCATCTTGTAGGTCAGCTAAAGAGATTTGGGACAAGCTGGTCGTCACCTATGAAGGAACCAGCCAAGTGAAGGACACCAAGATCAGTATCTTCCTTCGAAAGTATGAACTTTTTAAAATGAAGCCTGATGAGTCTATCAAGGCCATGTTCACACGATTCACGGAAATCACCAACAACCTTGACTCTCTCGGCAAGAGCTTTACGAACATTGAGAAAGTAAGGAAGATATTGAGGTGCCTCCCAAAAGACAAATGGGGTCCGAAAGTGACAGCCATAGAAGAAGCCCAGAATCTCACCACGCTACCCCTTGATGACTTGCTTGGGAAGCTGATCACACATGAGATGATTCTCAATGAAGACGATGGAGAACTTCCAACAAGCACTAAGAACTTGGCACTCAAGTCTAAGAAGGATGAGCCAAAAGATGTGTCTGATTCTGAAGATGAGGATGATGATGAGGATGATCCCTTTGATCTCATTACAAGGGATCTTTCTCGAATCCTCAAGATGAAGAAGCAATTCAACAACAAGGATGAATCAGAGTCTTCTTTTGACGATTCTGGGCGACTCTCATGTGCTCTCGGATGCGTCCCACATCCGCGACTAGCTCTCTGACTAACTCTGACAAGGACAATACTATATCTGCAGGCTCATCCCAGCAAACTGGTGACTCGCACCACCTTCCATCCAATGCCTCATATGGAGTCATCTCGATCGACGCGTGGTAGCTGTGGTTGTACGAAAACTCCACCAAGGGTAGGAATCTGACCCAACGGTCGCCCCACTCTAGAACACAAGACAGTAGCATGTCCTCCAAAGTCTGGATCGTCCTCTCGCTCTGGCCATCTGTTTGAGGATGAAAAGTTGTGCTGAAATGCAATCTGGTCACTAACGCCTACTAAACCTGATGCCAAAACCTCGAATTGAAGCGTCCATATCTTTCGGATGTGATCCATCAGCCTCGACCGAACTAGCAGCAATCAGCGACTGTTTCAGCTCATCTTTGACTCTCAGCACGGCCCTCTAGAGCCAAATATCATCCCTTTTCGACCCTATTTCCCATCAACATTCCCCACTGGAATGATTATGTAGGCACCATCTCATCCAGATGGGCGAATTCTGCAGGACAGCATCTCCCTACAACTTTGCAAACACACTTTTGTTCCAAGACAACAACCCATGTATCTCAAATTCCCCTTCATAATAGGGTTTAGCAACATCTTCCCAAACAACGAAATGCTTTCTACCATGCAGATTTCCACTCCATAGAAACCTTTCAACATCCCTTCAACTTTTTTGATAACCTCTATTGGGAGAAGAATCGACTGGCTCTAGAACGTATGGATGCCCGTATAGACCGCCTCGATAAGCGCGCTATAATCGCCTCACATATGATAATTTTCTGACAGTCCAAGTTTGGATAAGCTTACCAATTCTGTCTTAAAGATCCCCATATTTATGAATAAGAATCTTTCTAGAACTCAGAGGGGTCCCTAGATACTTAACTAGAAGAGACCTTTCAATAAAGCCCAGTTGATGAATAATGGTCTCCGTCACCTCCTTAGAAAACCTCGTTGTATATACTTTGCTCTTCTTTATATCTGCTCTTAGCCCGGAAATTGCAAAGAATTTGACAAGGCAATCCTTGATTATGCGAACTGATTGCAGATCCCCTCGACAAAAAATGAGGAGGTCATCAGTAAACGCTATGTGAACCAACCTCATGCTCTTGCATTTAGGATGGAACTTGAAGTCCGGATTGTCGGCCGCTTTGTATAGAATTTTTCTCAATATCTCCATGAACAACACAGATATATATGGAGACAATGGATCCCCGTGTCAGACTCCTCTCCTCCCATGGAGGAATCTTCTCTTTTGCAGATGACATTATGATATTTGCCAAATTGACCCCAGAAGCATGCATTTGGATGAGTACTGTCAGATATCTGAACAAAAAGTCAACTTTCAAAAATCCTCTTTCCAAGCCACAAAAGAGATTGCGAATGATCAAAAACAAAGAATCCAATCTTACTTACAAATGTCAAACCAAGTGGCTTTTAGATAATGATGTGCGCCATTTTACCATGTTTTGTACATACTTTTATTTCAATTTCTATTTCTATTTTATAGTTTTGCGTTGGGAAAGTATGAGATTTGTGTAGTTTATGCATACTTGCAAGATTTAGAGATCTACACAATTTTTGGCTTGATTTCACGGGAATCAGAGACATTTTTGAGCAATTTGAAGAATAAGAGACCGAGCTGGAACTTCACTCGATGTTTACTGAACTGACTTGACATCTACTGGAGTGAAGATGGAATTTGGCTAAGTGTTGGAGAGAGCAAGCTACTAATGATCCACTCGACGTCTACTGGATGACTCGACGTCGACTGAAGTTATGCAACACTTAGAGCCAAGGAGAAAGGAAAGCACTTGAGACCACACATGTTACTCGATGTCGAGTGAAACCCTAGCCTGTCGGGACGCGTTTTGACGAGTCCGACTTGAAGGAGAATTCGTAATGAATAACTCAAGATCTTTTAGTATGAACATCTATCCTTATGGGTTAAAGCATGGTTACCCTAGGGAACTTTTATTTGTTTTATTTTATTTATTAGAAAGTTTTATCTTTAGTAAGTAGATAGATATTTCTTTCCTTGGCTAGCAAGAATTGAACCACTATAAATAAAGCCCTTGGGGGCTAGTTTTCAATCATCTAAGCATACAAGCAATTGTGTAATCCTAGTTAGGAAGAGAAAGAGAAGGTCGAGAGAGGGAGAGAGAGTTGAGAGCTTCGGTTGTAATCTTTCTTACTTTATTTCAATTCAACTTTATGTGTATGTCAATGATGATGATGTTTGCGATGATGAGGCGCGAGTAGTCGTCCAACTTCTAGGGTTGGGGTGAGCCCGACGATAGCCATGTAAGTATGCTAAAGTCATGATCTTTTATGTGATTTTCATCTTCTATCCTATGTGCTTAAATCCTCTACGATAGTGTGGATGACTCCATATTTATGATATTGAAGCGAAAGTGAATTTATTATGAATTTGGATTAATCATGAAAAAGGATAGTAACAGTTAGGGTTTATGCGAGAGCCTTTATATTCCTATTTGTTAATAACGAAAGTTATTTGATGAAAAACATGCATCTTTCATGAGTTAAGCATATTACTTACATGGTTATTGTCGTGGTAATTCCCCTGCCTTGGAAGTCTTTTATAATATTGATAATAATCCCGTGATATTTCTTATCATTACTTCTTATTCATCCTTATATTCTTCAGATGTTCTTTTCCGACACATTACTTTCTATTTTCTGCATTTTGACTCGATATCGACTGGTTTTAGTCGATATCGAGTGAGTCTAACCCGATATTGAGTGCACTGTACTCGACATTGAGTGTGCTTCTGTTTTTGCAGGTTTAGCACTAGACATCGACTGCCACTGTCAACATCGACTGGATCTCAGTTGATGTCGAGTGACTTCTGGTCAACATCAGAGAGCTTTTTCTGAGACTATCTAAGCGAGCGCTGACACGCTTCCTCGTGGATCGATCCTGGCTCCTACCGCTACAGCGGGAGGAAGTCTTGTAATTTATTTGCGTGGAATAGGGATTCGATTTGAGTTTATATTTTATATTTATTCGACTCGATTTCCTCCTAACATATAAGGGCCTTGGTTGCCCAATTATTAACTGTAGAGTTGGAAAAACAAAAAACCAATTGACTAATTGGAGGGCGAATGAACTAACCCAACAAGGAAGAGTGATATTAGTTAAGACAAACCTTGCGGCCAAACCAAGCTACATAATGCAGAATTTTATGCTCTCAACAACTATGCATAAACAACTTGATCAACTAAATAGATGTTTCTTCTGGAACAAGGATCCAAGGCATCAACCTCTTATTGGTTGGGACAAAGTCTGTAGGCTGAAGAGTGAAGGTGGACTAGGACTACATAAAACAAAAGACATGAACAAGGCTTTGCAGATGAAATTACTTTGGAAAATTTGCCTGGAACCGCAAAATGAGTGGGTAAAAATAATAAGAGAAAAATATTTAAAAGAGAATGATACTTGGGACTACAGGAGGAAAAAGAACACTTCATGACAATGGAAAAAATTGATGGAGATAAAAGAAGAATTCTGTGCATGACTAATATGACAAATTGGTAATGAGAAAACATAAAATTTTGGAAGGACAAATGCTTAAACTACGATATTGACCTAAGAGAAAAAAAGCCTCCATGACCACATTGAAGAGCATGATACAATTGATCAATATATAAACTCTAACAAGACTTGGAACACAGAAAAACTAAAAGATATCCTTCCTATGGACATTGTGGAGAAAATCCTCGAAACCTTTATACTAACAAATGAAATCTAAGATTAACTTTATTGGAAACCTAGTAGAAATGGTTGGTTCTCAACATCTAGAGCTTTAAACCACATCACAAGAGATAAAAAAAAGCCAACTTAGAATCCTGGATGTCAAAAATTGAATGCCCGACAAAAATTAAAAATTTCCTTTGGAAAAATCTGCTTAATAGAACTCCAACGAAGATTAGGTTTCGAAAAAAAAGAGTACATGTACTGCTGGATTGCCCGCTCTGGAACTACAATGAAGAAGATGCGACACATATCTTTACTGCATGTTAGACAACTCTGACAATTCTGGGAAGAATGGACAAACAGATCGAATGAATAATAAGAAACACAGGAAAAACCAACAAAAAATACAAGGACATAATCATAGAAATTTTTGCTAAATTATCATTGGATTAGAAATCGATTATTGCCTTCTCCCTTTGGGGAGTCTGGTTTATGCAATACAAAATTCTGTTTGACAACTTTGATATTAGGAATATGGAAGAATGGATTAAATACATAAAACAACCATGGATGAGTGGGAGAAATGCTCAAACTGATGACCTCGAAGAGGATGTGCAAAATACGAGACCCACCTTCTACTAGAAGAGGAATCCAAGACACAAAGTTGAAAAGTGGGAAAAACCTATGGAAATACGAAGCTCAACTTTGATGAAGCTAAAATCTCCTCTGGATGTGCCGCCTCTGGTTTTGTCATCCGCGGCGACCAAGGTAAGGTTCTTGTGTTTGGGGCGCAATGCCAAGGTTCGGTTTCAGCTCTACAAGCGGAGTGTCGTGGTCTCCAGGCTGGTTCACTGGAAGTTATGAAGAGGGGTTTCCTGTGTCTTGAGGTGGAAAGGGACCGCTTGACCATCAACAATGTCATCAATGGATTGTGGAAGGCCCCGTGAGAAATCGAGATGATGATTTCAGATGTCTTCGGCTTATGCAGTGCTTTCGACAGAGTCTCTTTCTTACACACATTTTGGGAGGGAACCAAGTAGCTGACAGGGTGGCGCATATCGGACTCACCGCAACTATGCTTAAGGAGTGCTCCACCGCTGAGATTGAAGACCTTGTCCGTCAGGGTGCGCTTGAGCAGTGATTCAACCGTGATTGACCATCCCCAGATCAGGCTGACATGAAGCGATTGGGTGGTGGGTTAGCAGGGTCGGACACCACCCAAACTCTTATCTTGTATAAAAAAGAGAAGAAAAAGAGAAGAAGGGATTGCCTTCGAGAAGATTGAATATAATAAATGCAGATGTTTATTATTATTTTTTTATTTACATGAACAAACAATGTACTCCATAGTTGTTTAAGCTTTCTAGAAATTAAAGATGGAAGAAAACTACAAGTCTACAGCCACCCACCCCAAGGGGAGAGTGCCGAGCTCCTGATTAATCATCTTTACCCGAAATTTTAATTTATACTTTTAAGACTTGTTATGAACAACGTACTTATCAATTAAACAAACCGATTAATATATATGGCCACTAAGACTAACTCCAATGATTAAGTGTGCAAATGTACATATTTGCACAAGGTGTTTAAAAATGCACATCATTTTTTAATGTTTTACTCCATTGGTTAAATGTGCATTTTATACACACCTATCTCTAAGTATATATGATTAAATTAAAAAGGAAAAGAAAAAACTTAAAAACAACCAATAGAAATGACTTTACTTTATTAAAAAGTGGTAAAAAGTTTTTGCACATGGGGAGGTGATGTGCTTATATTTTGCACACTAGAAATGACTTTACTTTATTAAAAAGTGATAAAAAGTTTTTGCACATGAGGGAGGTGATGTGCTTATATTTGAGCACTTAGTGTGCAAATGTGCACATTTTAAACACTCAAAAGTAACCATTGGAGCACAATTTGCATCAAAATGTGCATATTTAAGCATTTGCACCACACCATTGGAGTTAGTCTAAGGGTGTGTATGAGGGCTTTTAAAGTGGTTGAAATTTTTAATTTCAGCCACTTTAAAATTTAAAAGGTGTATGGGGGATATATTTTAAGTAGATTTTGGTTTAAATGGGAGTTTATATAAAAAGCTTCTTTTTATAGCTTTTTAGTAGATTATTGGGAGATTGTGAATTATTTTGGTTTGAAAGTACCACAATACCCCTAATAATAATCAAATAAACTCCACTTTTTACCAATAAACTGTTTTTCGTCCCATACGGAGTTTATATTTTTTCATAAATTTTTAACTACTTTTACTAACATTTTATAAATTTTTACCCTGTTTATAATTTTAGTTAGTTTATTAACCCCGTCTCATACGAACCCTAAATATAACCTAAACTAAGTACGTTATATCCGACATATAAAAGCAAATCAGGCCAACACTTAGCATACCAACGTAACATTGTCGAAATCAAACAGCAATGTTGGTATGGTGGATGTTGTTCGATCTCCTTGGAGTCTTTTTCCGAATTTGTTACACTTGAAAGAATGGCCAACAAAAACTAGTGGAAGAGGTTCTTTTGGAGGTACGTACATGGTTAATCGGGTGCAATGGCGGGACCCCTTAAGGACAATTAAACCCATGTGGGCGTTGCTACCTAAAACAGGGATCCAAACTATTTTAATTACGAGATTTACAATAGATATTAGTTGTAAATATTCATTTTTACTTTTTTCAAATTTCTCTTTCCGGGCCATCATTTTACTTATCTCATATTATTTCTATTTGAACGACATAGCATGGCGTTCAAGAATCTCTTGAAGAAGTGGTTAAAAAGCAATATATATGGCGTGATCGATCTTAGAGCATATTTGTGATGGTGCTAATGTTGCTGAAACTTGACCACTCAAATTAAGAACCGAAATCTATAAAAGAAAAAGCTCCATATATAGTTTCCAAATATTTCTTGTGGGCACTTTCTTGTGCGTAGGGATGTTATTCGAGACGAACGTACGAGTCGAGCAACTGACATGTTTCAAGCTTGATTCATTTGGTGAACGAGCTCTAGTTGAGCCAAGCTCAATTTTTAAATGAACTTTTTTCTTTATTTATCAAAGCTTGGGTTGTTTAAGAAATGAACGAGCTCGAGCCGAATTTTTTTTAGAGATTTAAACAATTCTACTTGATCATAAAAGGAAATTTTAGAAATTTTATAAAATTTGAGCTATCCAAGATTTAACAAGCCGAATTTTTATTAAAATATTGTTCATGCTCGGCTTGTTTAGGTAAGTGAATGAGTTCGAGTCGATCTTTTTCAAACCGATCCCAAACCGAACTCGAGTTGTTCAACTCATATAACAACCTTGTGGGCACTTGTATAGTTTTATGTGTGACCCCAAATATATAAAGTTATATTTATGTGATAAATGGTTTCGTATTAGTAATGCTAGGAAAGTAAGTAATGTGGGGCCAAACATGTCCACAAAATTGTTTACATGATATATAAAAATGTTGAGTCCAACCCAAAAGGGTTTTAGGTTAGTTACATTGTTTTATCCTATAGATCCTAGCTTCTAAGATAAGATATACTAACCAATTTTAGTACAAAAAAGTCTCAACGGATCAGCATAACAAATTTGATCAAAAGCAATGTGAAACGAATTAAACTCATGGAATATTAATTAAGGTGGAGAAAATTACATTTGAGAAAATTCGATTTCTTGTGTAGAAGGCTAGAGATCCGATTTTGATAGCACGACCTTATCTCATTACATGTCATCAAAAAACCATAATATATAGACAATAAAATTTCTGAAGTTTGAGAGCTCTCCTTTTTCCCTTTCTTTCCTTTTGAGTTTTCTTGAGTGATTCAATCTGTATGTTGAATGTTTGATCAATATGATATCAAAGCAATTATCGAAAACAATCAATTAAAGTTTGTCGCAATCAAAGCTTTCACAATCTGCACTCATGGATAGGTGTTGTGTTTAATTTTTGAAGAATCGAGTACTTAAAATAATTAATAGTAATAGACAAATACTCTAGAATGGGGGTTGAAAGGAGTATGAACGTTTTTCGCAAATTCTTTCTGCAGTAGCAACTTCAAGAGCTGGATACCGAATCTCAAGACCTTGAACTCGAACTCAAGATCTTGAATAGAATTTTTCGTGCCTTGCTAATTCTGCAATGTAATCAGACGTTAGAAAATCAACAGAGAGATAAAAACACAGGACTTGTTAACGAGGTTCGACTCTAAACCAGCCTACGTTCCCGCCTAGGGTTATCCAACCCGTAGGATTCAAACAACTATTATTTCACTTCCTTATGGATCCTAATAGCTCACTGAGAAGCCTCTCTCTTATACAATTGCAATCTAGTCAACTCACGTTCCCTTGGAGCCCTAGACTAATCTAGAAGAGCCTCATCTCTCTCAGTTATCTAGTACACCCAAACGCTCGTGAAATAATAGCCCTAACCACACCAACGTGTGTATACGTTTGAGTATAGGGATACTCTTAGTATAACAAGAATTAACTTATCCTATAACGCTCAGACTCTTCCTAACTCTCAAAAGAAATAAAGCGATTACAAATAGAGGGATAGGAAAGAAATAAAATCAGCAGCGGCAATGGAAACTTGAGAGCTCTTTGATCCGCAGAGAAGGCTTGGTGAAGGTATCGATGAATTGTTTCTTCCTTCTCTTCTTATAGACGAGAGCTCCTGGATGTTCTGCTGATTTGATCCCCAAATCTCGATCGGTTAAATCAAATATTTGAATCTCAAAATTGCTTGGGGATGTTGTACGTTACTGCTGCCGAAATAGCTGGAGATCTTATTGGCTTCTTTTTCATTTTAATTAACGTTGCTTTGCCAAGAGATATGGTTGCCGAGATCCTAGTCCATCTCCAATTCAAATTCTTCCTGTAAAAAAATTCTAGACCAAAACAATATCTTTATCCAAAAAACTAAACCGAAAATCCTATGGTCAAAGATATTGTGTTAGGAAATAAAATAGATAAAATGCATGATAAATCAAATCCAATTTGTTAAATAAATAAAGCAAATAAATAACCACTTTTCAAACAACCAATTTAAAACAATACGTAAAAACTTAATTCAATAAATAACCAAATCTAAAAGCAATTCTTAGAGTCAAATATTACGTAGATAAAAAGCAACACTTAGATAAGCATATATTTAATAACAAATCTCTTAAAATCATATTTAAAGAAATAAAATAAATCTTTTGAACCAAATATGATTTTAAGTACATATACCCGCATAATAAATATATCCGCATAATAAATAAATCAAATAAAATAACCACAAAATATAATTGATATTTGTATAAAATACTATCTTATTTGTCTTCCATCATCCCTACAAAAATATATCACATATTATCATCAAGGTGGAGTCAACAATTTTGTACTCTCAAATCAATTTAGCATTAAGAATGGTGAACATCGAAGAGCAAGGAACTCGATCTTCTGATCGACAATGAGGAGATCTGATTATAGCCATGGATCTACAAATATCCATTGTTCATCCATCCCCAAAACAACTCAAGTATCATTCTCGATCTCCTCAATTCAGCTTATAGGAGAGAATTTTAGGCGATAGAAGAAAGCAACGATGAAAGGTTTGTTTGTGAAAAACAAATTGGGATTTGTCGAAGGAAATTGAAACCTCTGAAAATTCTCCGTTGTGGAATTAATGTAATGACATGATGTGCTCTTCGATTCTCTTCGATTCTGAATAATGTATCAAAAGTAATCTGTATAATTCTTGATGAGTTTGATTAAGTAAAACATACATGGGATGATCTTCACGAGAGCTTTGGCTAGAAAAATGGTCCAATTTTGTTTCAGACCAAAAAAGAATTGCAAGATTTATAAGAAATATATAGTGATGCGAGTCTCACACATGAGGGTTGGCTCGATTAATCAAACGGTATTCGAATTCGATTTTGCAGATGCATGAATCTCACGAACACTGTTAGAACCACGAGGATCAATCATTGCCGAATCTCACAACAAGAATGGTTTGTCAGTGTCGCTTTTCACGGTCCTTAGTTGTTTGAATCTCTCGAACAATAGAAAGCTTCTTGCTCTCGGTAGGAGAGTTCACATTGTTTTTCTCTAAAGGATGTGTCCTTGCTTCATTAACTTGCTTAAATAGATATTATAAAATATGGATAAATCCTAATAAAATAAAAATGCTAAAATCCTAATAATTATCCATTATTAATCCATGACTAAAAATAAAATGAAATAACATAATGTTTGGCACATTTTATTTTAAACAAAAGAACTCGACATATCAAGATTTGATGAACTACAAGTGTCACAACCTCGGGTCTTCCTTGACTTCTGACTCATATCATTCTCCCTTTCTTGATCTTGATTCATCCTCGAATCATGGGAAGGAAGAACGATCACGTCAACAACAAAGTGAGAAAAATCAGGTGGCTAGCTAGCCGGGTGGCTTATTGGAGAGAACGATGTCGGCGACGTCCGTAAGAGTGTTGTCACCCTTACTTGCGTGCACCCATATGAGATGCTTTAGTGGCTACAGTGTGAACAATAACGACGTGTTGATAGCAAACGCCTTTCGTTGCTGCTCTCTTTCTTGACGTTGAGTCGTCCTTGACTCAAGTATCAACGAAAATGCCAAAGGAGAACAACGAGAAATAGCATGAGCAATGCTTGTAGTCATCATCTCATTGTGCTCTTCAACCGTCCGGTATGGATCTTACTTGTAGCTCCACAACGAAAACAACTTAAACAAGCTCATCAACTAAGAATAAATCCGCTATAAATATCATAGATGGGAGTAAGTGCATTATGGTTCACATTTGGGGCCTCTCTCATGGATTCATTGAAGCAATTAAGATTTGTGTGGATATTATGGAAGTAAACAAATGGGTGCGTTGCTTGTAGAAGTGGGGCATAGAGTAGGTGCATTTACCATTCAATCTCGTCGACTCGGAGCTATAACTCGTCCATCTCAAGACGCCAAGTATATTGTTAATCATATGCTTCCCGGTAGCTTGGGAGTTGGGACATGGTTAGCATACCAAGAGCAGTACTCGAATGAAGGTCTAAACTTGAAAAAAAAATGTGATAACGTGACAACCTCAGCAACACAATCACAAAATGCAGGTAGTAGGGTCAACTAAGAAAGGTAAACAAAGCACGAGAATGCAAGTGACTCTCTTTCTTATCATTGACTACTAACTTTGCAAAAACCACACACTTTTGATCTCGTTTTTTTTAATGCGAACATGAAAAATCAATAGACAAGATTATGAGAAACTTGTAAAAAAAAAAAAGGAATCGAGGTCCTAGGTTTTGGGTGAAAAGTGCAAAACTAGGAAAAGAGAGGGTAGGTGTCTGCAGGTAGAACTGGGCGCTCGGAGGTGCAATCTGAGTGTGCGGGCGTGTAGTTGCATCAGCCGAGTTTCAGCTCTACGATTACCGAGGTAAGGTAGGGTTTTCACTTCCATGGGTTGCAACTAGGCTGGAGGGTCGGTGGTGGTCAGAAGGTGGGTGGACAAGGGTCGTAGTGGTCAGAGAAGTGGTGGTGTTGGCGGTGGTCGGTTAAAGTTTGCAGATTTTTTTTTTTGGGGATTTTTATGTTTTTGGATGATTGAATCGATGAAATTGAAACAAACTCAACAATTAAATTGAATATAGACGACTACATGTCGATGTACCAACAATTGATACAACTTGATGCGAGTCTCATGTAGAAGGGTTGGCTCGATCGATCGAATGGTAATCGATTTCGATTTCGCGGATGCCTGAATGGCTGAATCTCACAAACACCGTTGGAACCATGAGGATCAATCCTTTTTTTATCTCACGATCCTCAGTCGTTCAAATCTCTCGAATTGTTGAAAGCTTCTCGTTCTCTGTAGGGTTTTGAGTTCATGCTGTTTTTCTCTAAAATTAGGATGTGTCCTTCCTGCTTCATTAACTTGCTTAAATAGAGATTACAAATTATGGATAAACCTAATAAAAGAAAATTGATTAAATCCTAATAACTATCCAATATTAATCCATGACTCTAAAAATAAAATAAAATGAAATAACGGTCTTCCTTGTCTTCCGGCTCATATCATATAGGAATTACAAAGTACTGCATGAAATTGAAGGGATCTTGGCAATAGTTGGTGGGTCAAAGTACTTCATGAAATTGAGTGCAACGTGAATGCTAGGATTGAAACTGCACAAAATGAGGAGAAACAATAAAGTTTTTGATGGGGTTGGATGAGGAATATGCAACTGCAAGAAGATAGTTTTTGCCATCTCTCCTCTTCTAACTGTAAGCTATGCTCAATTACCGTTGATCCAAAATGAGAAGCAGGAAGTGGTTTGACAATGCATCAAAATCAATAGGTCTGTAACTGTCCGGGATTATGATTCCCTGGTTACGTTTCGAGGGATAAAACCCGTTGTTAGGATCTTGCGCCCCGAGTACAGGGTGAAGGTTTGAAATTCTACTGTAACGTTTTCAAGTGGGATTTCATACCCAAAATTCGAAGGGATCGTTGGAATCCCCGATGAAGTCCCCTGCACCTGTCGTAAGTCTAAGCGTGAAGAATTAGTAGTCATGCAAATAGCGGAATTAATGTGTACTACAAGCGAGTGCCACGGCGGAGCTGGGTCAAAACCAAATCAGTAAGCGTATTTATCGAAATCTAATAGGCGATGTTAGTGAGGTTAGACCATTTCTTTGCGATCGCCTAAGAGAGTTCCCACGTCACGGAAGTAAGGAACAATCATGCTACCAAACAAACCTAAAAAATATGTATGCGGGGCGGTGTCAGATCGAAGCCCTACGCAATATAATCCCAAACAAGCAGACACATACACACGCTAGTCCTAATAAAGATGCTTCTAGATGCAAGACGGAATATTAACACACTAACATGCTCCTAAGATCAAGTGCATAAATATAATAAGGCCTTAGCACCGAATACCAAGTGGTATATCCCTCTCCTACCTCCACCCCCTTCCGATAGGGAGGAGACTGGCCAGCTGGTGAATGCATTCCATAATAATCGGGCGGCACGCATGCCCAACCCGTATCCACAATAAAGCCCACAGACAGGAAGTTCCATGACTCGATTGACTCAGGATGGGACCCAATTGGACTGGGCCATCCTATAACCTTAGCAAAGACTCTAGTTACTTCACAGATAACGACCGTTTTGTTTACATACGCATAAAGAAGTAGAATGCTCAACGGTCAATGCAACCTAGCATTGTACTACATGACATGCTGATTATGAATGCAAGCACCTAGTATGCACATGGCTACAAGCAGGGAGATCTCTTTTCGAATCTGAGTGAGCTCATATAGGAACTCACCTGGCGGTGCAGAACAGCAAGGCAAGCATTATGATAGATTGAGGATCACCTAGATACATATCAGAACACATATATAAGTCTACGTCTAATCATTCAAGCACTCAAAGCATACATCATTCACGAGAATAACAACCATATCACAATCGTCATTCCATCAAGTTCAACCATTCATCTCATTGCCACATTCCGTAAGACCACATTTATATTTCCGCAATAATAAATCCGCATATCCATTTATCTCAAGGTTCATCATATTCATCATATCTCGAAAGCATAAATTAACGATACACAAGTCTAACACTTCATCTTGCCTTTATTCAATCAATCAGGCCATTAGTACACACCAACCATGATATTAGTCAACCATTCACATCAATCATGCTAGTTAGTCACCAATCACATAATTCCCAAGTTAGTCCTGAAACCGTTTTGAAATCCGAATCAACTAGTTAGAAATTCCGATCCTTGAAAACGCTCATCAAATTCCCCTTTTTTTTAATTTAATTCCGATAATATACTTTTAAATCTCCAAGTCTCATAATATTATATAATATTTCAAATACTATTCAAATACTATTTTCTTTAAACATTTTCAAAAAATATTTCTAAATACTTTAAAAATCCCAACCATTTTTTAGTTTATAAAAATCAAACCTTTAGAATTACCAATTCCGACCCCTTTTGTTAAATCTCCCAAATTCGGATCAAATTGGCAAAATAGGCCCAACAGGTTTTTGAGAAATTAGGCCCATTCCTTTTCTTTAAAAACAAGGCCGGACTCCCCATTTCAAAAGCTGGTTTTGTTTTACCAAAACCGAACCGGTTTTATTAGTTTAAAATAGTGAACTGAACCCAGAATCAAATCAATTAGAAACCAAACCCGATTTTTACTGTTCACTTCCCCTCTCAATCTCACTGTAAGCTCTCTGCGTTCTCGAAAAATCAGCGGGAGAAGGAAGGTTTGGCTGACGACCCACATACCGAATCCGACGACACAGACACACACTCAGGCCAGGAAGGAAAGAAATGGAAGGAGGAAGAAAGAAGCTCACCGAGTGTCAATTAATCAGCTATGAAGAATGGTCCTACATATACATATATACTTTTTTTTTTTGAGGAAATTGGGTGGAGTATACCATTTTTAAAGTTTTTTTTAAGTAACTATACTCCTTCAATTTTGTTTTAGGTAATTGTACTTTTTTTGAGATGGATATTGCATATTTACCCTTAAAATCCATTTTTACCCTTTTCAATTTTTATCATTTTTTAAAATGATTGATGATGAAGATATTTTTAACAAATCAAATTTTATCCTAATTTTTTTTTATCCTTTTTAAAAAGGATTGATGGATGACTAACAAACTTTATCCTTTTAAAAACTACTCAGTTAGATTACTGCTGAGGGATTGGTGGATGAAGAGATTATTATCAATGGATAATGTAATACAATGCCATGAGTTACTTACATTAATCATTCATGTAATACGTTCCACATACAATCCAACAATATATTACAATAAAAGTAAACATTACATTAATCATTCATGTAATACGATGTCATGAGTTACTGACAAGAAATCACACTCCTGTAACACAATAATATTCATGTTATCAATTCCTGTAATGAATGAAATCTTATACCCACTACTATACCCACATTTATCTTGTAGAATTGAATTACAAGAAATCATTATAACCAACTAAAGTAGCATACAATTCTTGTAATGAATGATTTACTGTAATAAACGAATTCTTGTACCAACTACAATAGCATACAATTATTGTAATGAATGATTTCTTGTAATGACCGAATTCTGGTAAAGACGTACATGTATCAATTAAAGTAGCATGCAATTATTATAAAAATAGATAACGATTATTGTAACCTAAACTATTGTCCCTAACTAACAAGAATCGAATACAATATCCGTAGGTAAGATATTGATTCCCTGAAGCTTCCATCCACCCTACATCTTCGTTCTTTCATCTACCCTGCATCGTCGTTCTTTTTTGAAAATCACAAATGGTGATGACGAGTTTTTTTGTTGGTATCGGGGCACCTAACTCCCGTGGTTGAATTAGGGTTCTCAAATTAGAGTTTACTAGACCATGGCAGTTACAATAACGATTATATAAACAAATAAATCAAATTTACCAACCTTTAATGTCTTCGCAATCACCGTGCTTCAAGGAAGATACAATGGGATGAGCGTCGCGTAACGAGCGTTGATGGAATGGGATGAGCGTCAATGGAATTAGAATTAACAAGAGATTCTACGATTAGTTGTTAAAATCAAATCAAGGGAAATCTGTCATAACAAAAATAAAATCGTCAAGGGTACATTTACCCAAAAAAATTTGAAAAGGGTATAACTACCTAATTTGGCCCCCTTTTTTTATCAGGTAAGAATTCGACACACCGAACAGGTCCGGTGGGTCGATATGCCGAATAAATCGGCGACGGAAAACCGTCAAACTAGGTAAGACATAAAACTACACCGAGACAAAATCACCAAAGTACAAGGGTGTAAAAAAATGTATATGTATGTATGGATGCCTAAAAAAACTGTTAAAAAAAAAGTAAAAGTGGATATTTTTTTTTAATCAGGTAAAATGGTAATTGTATGGATATCAAAAAGTAAGTAAAAAAAGGTTTAAAAAATGAGTTAAAAAAAGCTAGAAAACGGAGCTTATTTTGATGTTTATTTTACAAAACGATTGGTTCACCCCTTCCCTTTTATCAAAATTACAACCCACCCAAGCTTCCTTCCTTGTACACAGAGAGATAGGGTTTTTATGTCTGTCGACTTGCATCCAATGCGAGAAAGGGAGAAAAGGAGCTTCACCTCCATCTCCGATCTGTGGCTGCAGACACCCGCGTTCGGTGCCGAAGACGACTATCGGACCTCCCATAGGTATGTAACTCACCTTAATCTTCCATTGCTACTATCTTCTTGTTGCGAAAAGGCCCTCAGCTCCGATAGTTGCAGCGTAGGGGTGAGGCGGCAATTAGGGTTGGTTGGTAGCAGTATCGTCGGCGGTCAGTCGATTGAATTGAGGGCGACGAAGAACGAAGATCACTAAGGTATCTCACTCACCTTCCTCCATTAATTTCGAATTTGTGTGAAATTGTGTGCGAATGTGTGCGAAATTGTGTATAGATGATTGATGTGTGTGGTTGGATTCAATTATAAATTGACGATTAGGGGATTTTAGTTTGGTTTCTTTTGAAGCGGATTTCCCGATTCAAAATTGCTGATTCAAATTCAATGATTTCCAGTGCGGGAAATTGCTGATTCAAATTCACTTCATTTTTTTTTACTGTTGCATTTGATTTGTTCAATTCGCTGATTTCCCGATTCAAATTATGTTACTGATGCATTTTTTTCCCCATCTATTGCAATGTGTGGCTTCAAAAGCTTGTGGAACTTATTGTTATTGCTACTACTAGACTCTGCTATGGATCCAATCACTTGTTTTTGATGTACCTATGCCATGGATATTATGTTTTTGAGTCATTGAATGTAGGGAGTAAGTGCACACTTCAAATACTTTAATTAAAACAGTTGCCTTCAATGAGAATGTATTGGTTGTGAATGACAGCAAATAGACACCTCAAAAGATACCGATAACACGAGCAATGGTTCCTTCGGTTGGAACAAAGACCTACTCAAACAAATGGCTCTACTGTTACCGGATTACCGCAAGAACGGAAATCCGATAAGCGCTTTCAAATGGGAAGAATTGGCACTTGCATTTTCCAACAAGATATGTCGCAAAGTGACAGTTGTGGTAATGAGGAATAGGTACCAAGGTTTGAAGCGCGAGTACTCGGCGTGGAAGATGCTAAGAAACCATACCTAAAAACAATTTGAGCGGGCGAGAGGTCATTACAAGTCCCCCCCCCCCCCCCAACGCACTCTGGGTCCCACAAGTCGGCATATACATACGCTATTCCTATAATAAAGATGCTCTAATGCATTTGCGAAAATTAAACATGTAAGTCATGCTTATTAGGATAATAATAAGTGCAGCAAGACAGTAAAGGCGCCTAAAGAATGCCAAGTGTCATATCCCCAGATCTCTGTATTTCCCGTACCCACTCCGAGGTAGAGTGCTTGACCTCAACCAAACCGTAACAGATATATTCTCGTACCCACTCCGAGGTAGGACGCTCGGTCTATTCCGAACCGTACAGAGATATATAAAGATCATGCTCATGCTCATCGACCGGGGATTGAAACGGTACAAAACACGAATGCCCCCATGACCCTAGCAAAGACTTTAAGACTGACAGATAACGACCTAGTATGTCATATGACCACAAGTAGGAGTTTTTCTCTTTCGAATCTGAGTAAGCCTACAAACAGGATCAGGTTTTCCGCATCTGGAAATCAAATTAGAAGACATCCTGCCCAATCTTGGAAGAAAGACAATTTGTCTACCAAATAAAGTAAAAGTAGCAATAGGGCTGGTAAAAGAAGCATGGTTTCAGGGCGTAGAATTGTAAGCTTGGTTTCTTCTTTTCAATTAGCCTTGATTAACCTTAAATCGGAAGAGGAATAGATTGCTTAAATGATATTGATGGTTCAGCGGCCCAGGTTAGAATATTCAGGTTCAAGTACAACGCATTATCTAATGTAAGCCCGTTGATGTTGTCCGAGCAATCCGGGCTGATCTGGGGCCTATCATTAGGTCGAGCCCTAGTAAATGATGTTTTGTCATGTGAGGAACAGATTACTTAAATGATCGATATTTATGGTTCAACGACACAGGTTAGGATATTCGGGTTTAAGTACAACCTATTATCTCATGTAAGCCCGTTGATGTCGTCCGAGCAATCTGGATTGATCTGGGGCCCACCATTAGGTCGAGCCCTATTAAATGATGTTTCGTCATGCCCATCATCCACTAACCTTTGCATCCATATACAATCCATCCATCATCCACGGGTTATTGGGTGGATCGAATGAAACATATGAATGAGAAATTTCATGTAAACGTCCACCTTAGTTTTTAAAATTAAAATTAAGATTAATAAATAAATTCAATTTTTAAAGATAAAATAAAATTTTAATATATTAAATTTAAAGTACTCATCAATTTACACATACACAAAACTAAAATTATCAAATCAAGTTACATATACGGAGTAATACATACGATGTGTAAAATATATTATCAAGTTCCATATAATAAATAAGATGCGTAAAATATATGATCAAGTTGCATATGATAAACAATTTTAATGGATCGGGTGATGGATCAGGTGGTGGATTGGATACCCCTTCATCCATACCCGACCCGATCCATCATCCACTTATTTGTCCATTTATTCGGGTTTTCATCCATATATTCTAGGTGGATCGGGTCTCCGCGAGTTGATTTCCATCTCTAGTCAAGGACACAAGGATGGATCTTCTACATCCTACAATAAGACAGATGTAACACAAAAATATTTGGGATATTTTTAATAATAAAAAATCATAATAATTATATTTACATTGTACATACCCAAATATACATTTGTATATTTTTTTTCTTTCAAAATGATATTTTAATAAGTATTATGATTAATATTCTAACATAACGACTCTTTTAATTTTAATATTTTTCAAATATAGTTTTATATTTAAAAAGTATATAAATATATGTTATTAAAAAATACCCTAATTTTTTTAATTTAAATATAATTTTTTTAATTATTAAAAAGTACCCTAAATGGTTTTTTGTTATATTACTTATATGATTATATCTAATGTCTCATGGTGGGTTATATTATAGGAGATCCATTTCTGCAATGACATGGGCGCGTGGCAGAGAAATGCACGGCGCATGTTTGGTCAGACAATACTACACGTGTTAAACTCTTATTCGTATTTATGAGCCACGTCATCGTAGACTGCGTTGGCACAATTCAAATAGCCACTTTTCTCACGCGCCAATGTCCACGCGCCATTCAGGCCCGTGACCCAACAAGGAAAGTCGTGCGTGTTAGTGTGCAACATTTAATCAGATCTCCATCTTCCTATTCCATGGTCGATTTCCCCCAAAACGATAAACCCCTCCGACCTGCACGATCTACAACTCCACAATCAGCAAGGCGAATTCGAATTGAGAGTTTTGCCTGGAGATGGCGAGGTCTTCGGATTTAGGGTTTGCGGCGGTGAGTCTGTGTCTTCTGATGGCGAATTTGATGCTGCCATTGGCGGAGGGCGTATGGTTGAGTCTGCCGAGCTCGGGAACTAAGTGCGTATCCGAGGAGATCCAGAACAACGTCGTCGTTTTGGCCGATTACGCCGTCATCAAGGACGACGGCCAGAACGCCGCCATCACTGTATCCGCCAAGGTGAGTTATTTTCTTCAATCGGTCTTCCCTTTTTGTGATTCGTGTAGATTTGCTTTCCGAGCAAGGCTTTTGCATGTTAGCTTTGCTGATTTGTTATCATCGAATGGAATTTGGTATGTGAACTTCTTCGATTGGTGAGTTAGTGGATGGTTTGGAGGTTGTGCTCGATTTATGAACTTGGATGGCAGTTGAGCTTGAAGTTCATCGAAGTTTCGAGGATTTTGAGCACTGATCGGCTTGAATTCCGCTCTTGGTGCTTTTATTAACACGACCAATAGATCGATTTTGACTTCAATTTTGGCATTCAATTAGTCAACGCATTGAAACGTTAGATGCGCTTCGCTATTCTAGTGTTTTTTTTTAGTTCAACCTGTTGATCTTAGACCTCCAAATTGGAGAATTTTGGTGGAAATCAGAAACCAAATAATCAACTTTTTGTAGAGGGAAATCTGACAAAGTTAGAATTCTTAAATCTATTTTTGGTTCCTTGTCCGTCATCAGGTCACTTCGCCTTATGGAAACACTCTTTACCACAAGGAAAATGTGACTCACGGTCAGTTTGCGTTCACAACGAGTGAGATAGGTAACTACCTGGCCTGCTTCTGGGTTGATGGCCACGAGGGGGCATCACTCAACCTGGACTGGAAAATCGGAGTTAATGCCAAGGATTGGGACTCGGTTGCAAAGAAAGAACATATTGAGGTTTACTTCTTCTCATTTGTCGGTCTCCTTCAAAAGGTGTCAGTACTTGAGCATCTGCTGACATGAATTTCTTCTAATTTTGTAGGGGGTTGAGCTCGAGCTGAGGAAACTGGAAGGAGCTGTGGAAGCCATCCATCATAACTTGATTTACCTAAAGCACAGGTACCTGTTACATCGTTGTTTGTCTTTGTAATATGTCGCAAATCGCATAAAAATAACACTGCTTGCCCTATAATGGAAGAAAATGACACAAGGGTGGCAATGGTAATGGCATCAGCGTTAGTCTAATAGATCTGAGTTTTTCGTAGTTAGCAGAGGTTGAGCTAGAGGGGTCCTGGGTGGTCACGTGACCCCTTTATCCGACAAATTACCTAGGTGTATTCTCCTCGTCGATAGCTTCGTTTTGATATATAATACACCCTAATCCAACGTTTGACTAAAAAGTTATGAATGTTTGAAAATTGTAGGTGTATTAATCACTTTAATTTTATTTCAATAGACTATAATACTTTTATATTCTTCTTAAATTGAGATTCACATATCGTTTGACGCTTATTTTCGTTTTATATATTTTTAGTAGTTTGTAATATCGTTTGTACTATCGAACACGTTGGGTGTTTTACGATCTTTTTCTCGATCTTATTGTCTATACTATGGTGACTCCCCGCTCAAAACTTTTTGGCTCCGTTCCTCGTAGTTAGTATAGGTGTTTAAGGTATAAACTAGTGATGGAATTCTACTCCCTAGGTTTATGAAACCCGGAATTTGATTCAGTCATACCGATAATGTACCATTACTATATTAGAGGTAGGTTGTTCATGAAGCAGCTCCTATAGAATCCTTTGTGGAAGTTCAGAATTTTCTTGATTGTGCACTGGGAAGATAATGAATTGATGGTGTAGCAGCGAAAGGCCAAAAAGACATGGCAAAGTTTAGAGTTGTGAATTTACACAGTTCTCTTTCTTGGCTGCGATTTGCAGGGAAGAAGAGATGAGAGAAGTGAGCGAGAAGACAAATTCAAGAGTAGCTTGGTTCAGCATCATGTCTCTTGGTGTATGCATCTTGGCTGCAGGCATGCAAGTGTTGTATTTGAGACGATACTTCAGGAAGAAGAAGCTCATATAGAACCGATATTCAGGTGATTCCGAGTATACAGGGAGCTACTGATGACACCCCATCCTCACTTGGAAAATCGATACCTTTTTTCTTCCTTAATGGATTATGAAAGTTTCTTCTTTTCATCCCAACTCTTAGAACATGGTAATCCTTTATTGTTCACATTTCACTCTTACTGATTCAGATTTTGTGTAAGCTATTAGATGAAAATTTCATAATGTTCTTTCATAATTGATCATCATTTCACCAGGTGAAACAAAACCAAAACCCCGCAACACATTACAAACAGAAAACTGTTTTTGCTATAACAGCTGATTGTTGCATAATTGAACCATTACATTCCAATTTGGCTTATTGCTGTGAAAGGGCATCAGCTACCTTCTTTTGGATCATTTCGACGCCCAGACGTGGCGACAATCTGGGGAGTCTCTCCTGCAAATTACCAAAATCACGTACAATCGCAGATATGAACACATTGCCCCAAACAATCAGCTTAAAAGTTGCATTGATTTAGAAGAGGCTTAATCCCAAAATTGAAGGACAAAGTGAGTAATTTCAATCAAATTGGAGCTAACCAACCTCTGAACCATCAGAGCGAAGCTTAGCCAACACAGGTATTTCGTACTGGTATGCATTTTCCCAATCTGGATTTGTGGTGATATCCCTGATCTACGAGAACACGGAAAAGGGGGGAAATCAGAAACCCTTCAAAAAAAATTGAACAATTAGCTCAGAAATTGAACAGAGAGGGAGAGGGAGAGAACCTCGAGATCGACGTCGTGGAGAGAGAGGGGAGGGGAGGCAGCGAGAGAAAATGCGGCGTTGAGTTTCTCTTTGAGGCCGTCGCACAAGCAGCACCCCGGCTTCGAGTACAGAATTAGCTTCCTCCGATTCGATCCCGATAGCGGAGAAGATGAAGAGTAAGAGCAGATTAATTTTTTTCCATGACTGATTAGCAGCTTCGACCTCGCCATTGGAGAGATTGTAGTCCTCATCGCAGTCGCCATTGCCATTTTTGAGCTCTTCTGAGGCTCCAACCTTTGTGTGTGCCACTGCCCAACGTGCACCTAAGCCATACAGACATGGGGTTTTAAATTGGGCCAAGGTTGACCCAATTGAATATATGGGCCTGTTTTGGTTTCGGGTAAATCATTCAGAATTACAAAAATGAGACTCTCACCATGTGTCCTTTTTTTTTTTTTTTTTATTAGGTACAAATTTGGATGGGAACACCCTATCCGAAAGCATCCTGTCGGATGAGGTCAAGAAGACCTGTATCTAGGTATAGCTCTCGCCCCCTGGTTGAGTAACAAAGGTGTGCAACCTTATCCGCTACCCGGTTACTAATGCGGGGAATATGAAATACATCAGCATTATTTACTTCTTGGAGAAGGGCTTGAATATCTGACATAACCATTTCTATTTCCCAAGGACACCCAACTTGTGTTCTTATATAGTTCGTGATAATCTTTGAGTCTCCTTCTATTACGAGATCGATTATCTTTAATTCTCTAGCTTTTTCTATCCCAAGACGTAGGGCTAGAGCTTCCGCCATGAGAGGTGATTGTCCACCAATAGCTTTACCACCAATGTTGATAGGGTCGCCACACCGATCTCGGATGATGTATCCAACGGAACTGTTTGAGGTTGATTTAAATGATCCGTCAAAGTTTAACTTGTATTTGCCAGCTGGAGGTTTTCTCCAACGGTAGGTTTTCCTATTGTTCTTAGTGAGACCTTTTCCCTTATTTTGTTTCTGTAAGCCGTCATCCTCCATCTCATTCCATCTACTTACTTTTCTCCAATTTTCAATATTGTCCATGATCATTTTCTTAATACCCTCTGCAGAGGGTATGTTTTCATTTATAAAGATTGTTTGATTCCTTATAAACCAAATGGTCCACCATCTGATTGTCATCTTTTGTTTTTTCTCCATAGGAAGAGTGGAACCAAAAATTTGTAGAATTTGATCAATATCTCTGTTTTCTGAAATAAGGGTGTTAATGCTTTGAGATATTTGTCAAGGGAATTGTTGTTGGAAGTTGTTGATGGGACATTCTATGAATAGATGAATATCATCTTCCGCGAACTGATTGCAAAAGATACATGTGTTCGATACTGCTACCCCTTTTTGGGCTAGGCGGGTAGCCGTGGCAAGGCCTTTTTGTTTTATTTTCCATATAAAGTTCCATGTGTCCTTTTTTTATGACAATCTCGCCTCCTTGCTGAACATTTTTCTTTTTAAATATTTCAATTTAAAATTTCCATGTATATTTTACTGATGCCAACATAGTGGCCTTCTATGGGTCACACGAAGTTTTTGATCCCAGTGACGAATCATAAATAGTTTGAAAATAAGTGGAGAAGAATGATGTCCTCCTCACGCATAGAAGAACCAGACACGATGTGAAGATGAGAGCCATGAACACAAGAGGGGCCACATAGCCCGTGTCCACTGACGAGCCCACTTCGTGGCTTGAGTTTCTTATTATAGATGATTTTTTTTTATTTATCATAGGTTCTACATAAATAGGATTTTATCTATATCTATATCTATATTTATATTTATGCTGCAATTATTGTGAGTCAGTACACATTAATAAGAAACCCTAGTCGTAGAGAGGTTTTTTCTTTGCAGGTGTTCTACCTGGTTCTTAATAAAAACACAGAAGACATTTGTGTTTCATTGTTCTCTCATTCTCTTTCCCTTTAAATATATTCACTCGTTAGAATTTATAACAAAATCCTTCCCTGCTAGGTGGATCTAGGAATTTCCCGTAAACCGCCTTTTAAACATGAGAGTTTTCACTTAACCCCCTTTTAAATTCAAAATGATAAAAAACCACTCTTTAAATGGTCTTTACTTAAAACTCACCAGTCACCACCCATTCATCTATTTTTTCTAATTTATCATTAAATATTCTATATTTTAATATTTTTAAATTCAAATGTGATTATATATATATATATATATATATATATATATATATATATATATATATATATATATATATATATATATATATATATATATATATATATATATATATATATATATTCAAATTTGGAATTTAAGGGCCTGATAATATTTTAGGGATCATTTCATTTATTTTTAAAAAATATTAATAAATATAGTCTAGAATTTTTATCTTAATTTATGTTTGAAAATATTTATAGAATTTTAAAATATTATGTAAATTTTTATATGAAAGGCAGGTGAATTCGTCCATACATATAAAGTTTCTTTATATGAAAAAGAAAGTTATCTGTTAAAAAAGTTAATATTTTTCAACTGAAAATATGAGTTTAAACCATTTTATTTGTTATATATAATTTTTTTAAAAAAATTTCACTAATTTAAAAAATAGGTTACTTATTAATCATCTAACTTAAATAATTATAAGTCTTTTTGAATATTTAACAAAGTTTAATTATTGAACGAAAATTTTAAACTATAAATAAATAATAAATTTTAAGGTTATTTTTAACTTTAAAAATAGAAATTATGATTTCTAATCATATTATAAAGAAAATGTTAATTTACATAATATTTTTTAAAAATTATAACATTTTCAAACATAGATTAAGTTAATAATTAGAAGCTATATTTATTATTATTTTTAAAAATAAATAAAATGATCCATAAAATATAATCAAACCCTTAAATTCAAAATTTTAATACATTTATAATCAAATTTGAGTTTTAAAATATTAAAATATAGAATATTTATTGATAAATTAGCAAAAACAGATGAATGGGTGGTGAGTTGTAAATAAAAACCATTTAAAGAGTGGTTTTCTGTAATTTTGAATTTAAAGGGTCGTTAAGTGAAAACTTTCATGTTTAAATGGTGGTTTGCTATAAATTTCTTTGTGTGTGAAAATATTTTAAAAATAAATATATTAGTAAAAAATCTTGAATTTGTGATTTAAATAGTCATTTTTAGTAGGAAAAACAAAAATTATTAAAAATGATATTTTTATTTTTACATATAGAGATGAATGTTTTTTTAATATATTGGAGAAAATTTTAAGTTTGTTATTTAATTAGGCATTTTTAATAGAAGAAAAATAACAGAAACGGAAATTATATATAAAAAAAACCAAAGAATTCATTTGTGTTTCATTGTTCTCTCATCCTCTTTCCCTTTAACTATATTCACTCGTTAGAATTTATAACAAAATCCTTCCTCGCTAGGTGGATCTAGAAATTTTCCTGAGGGGTTAAAAAAAATTTCGAGATTTTTTTTCCACACACATATATATGTGAATTTTTTTTAAAATAAATATATTAGTAATAAATCTTAAATTTGTGATTTAAATAGTCCTTTTTAGTAGGAAAGGAAAAAAATATTTAAAAATGATATTTTTTATATTGATATATAGAGAAGAATGATTTTTTTAAAAAAAAATATATTGGAGAAAATTTTAAATTTATTATTTAACAAGGCAAAAAAAGTGAGGCTAAAGGGTTTTGAATCCATGACCACAAGGTAATAAATGCCTATTGTTACCAACTAAGCTAATTTGGTTTTATGATTTCTTACTCATTTTACCCTTTTTATCTTTAAAATTAGTAAAAATTAACAAAAAAAGATCCAAAAAAAAATGCTAGTTTTTCTTCCGGACTAGGGGGTTTAGTCATCCCAAGTCCCCACAGCTCCGCCACTTCTGTTAGCAGAGGAAAATTTTACCATCCTATAGGTCCCCGGTTCGAACTCCGAAATGGCTGCTCTTTATTTACCTATTCAAGGAAAATTTTACCATATTAAGCGAGTTTAACAAAAAGAGTGAAAGTTATTCCAAAACTTACCCATAAATCAATAACCACATGTAATTATATAATCTACTCTAATTTTCAACTTTTCAATAACTACATGTAATTATACAATCTCCTCTAATTTGCAAATTTAACTTTAACTAGGAAAAGATATCAAAAGTAATCTGCGCGCTATCTATAAACTTAACTAGATATTACGACCAAAAAAAAGATACTATTAACGACAAAAGCACTTTTTTTAATGGAGATCTAATCATTGAATGCAAATTATGTAACTCATTAAACATCAAAAGTAATTTACTCTTCATCTGTATGAAAAAATATGGTGAAAGCAAATAATTATTAAATCAATCAAATGGGTCAAGTAGCCTACTTAGCTATGAATATAGAGTTGTCTTTTTTTTTGATACTATATAGAGTTGTTTTTTTTTTTTATGACGAGAAACTCACCTTTGGTGACAAACTCCGGGCAGTACGTGACCCAGCCGGCAAGAGTTACGTACTAAATAAACCGGCTTGCGTCGATCGGCTCGACCCACTCGAAGAGAGCAAGACAAACATTGGATATTCACTCAAGGAAAGTGCGAAGGTAGGGATCGAACCAAAGACCTCCTGACATCCCCCTTGCTCCCCACCAATGAGCCACCCCGACTGGGACAATATAGAGTTGTCTTTAATGTTGGAGTGGAGCCAACATTCCGATCGGGATCCTAAAAAAATTTTAGGAAATTTTTTTTAGAAAGTCTTTTTTTTTTATGTATACCTATTAAAATGATTTTTTTTTAATCGAAAAAACACTAAAATTGTGATTTAAATAATATATTTTTATATTAAAATGGTTTAGCGAAACAAAAAATATAGAAAAAATAAAAAGAATTATTTTTAAAATAATATTGAAAGAAAATGTTAAATATGTAATTTAAATATAAATATGCCTTTTTTTTATTGAAATAGTTGTGAGAAACAAAAAATATAGGAAGAAATAAAAATGTTATTTTTAAATAAATATTAAAAGAAAATGTTAAATATATAATTGAAATATAATATTTTTAATTCAACTAATTAGTGTTGAATACACGATCTGATTTTGTGTAGACATATATGATTGAACCTATATTTTTAACACTGACAAAAGTTACAGAAAAACCAATAAAACTTAAGAAATGTTATTCAAAATTTAAAATTAAGTTAAAGAATGACTACTTTTTGGTCAACACGTAGATAACAGATTTCTTACTATTTTTTAATTAAAAGTTAGGCAAAATTCCAAAAAAAATCACCCTTTAAATGCACCGTTTTTGCACAAAATCGTCTCTTTAATTAAACATTATAGGAAACCACCCTTTAAGAAGCTATATACTTGCAAAAAAACACTCATATCACCTTTTCTAAGATTGTTGTTAGATATGTAAAATTGCCATTTTACCCTTGTACTTTTAATATATTTGAAGGGTAAAAAGGGGATCGCCCTTCAACAAATTTTATTTTCCATTTGAAGAGAAGATCGAGAGGTGAAAAATGAACACCTAGGAGAACTTTGAATCAACTAAATCAAGGATGAAAAAATTAAAAATTGCCAAGAGATGAACTAGAATATTAGTGACGAAGGTGCAAAATAGTAATTTTGTACTTTTAACATCAAAGTTAATGTAAAAGGTGGGATGAGTGGTCTTTTGCATACATCTAGCTTTTAAAAGGCTATTTCCTAGAATTTTTAATTTAATGGGTGGTTTTGTGAAAAATAGTGTGTTTAAGGGATGATTTTTAGAATTTGGCCTAAAAGTTAAAGGGACAATGATTAGAGCATCCACATATATGAAACCCAATTCGGTTCCTTAACTATCATTTTTCATTTTCTCTTTTCTTAAACCTAACTTAATTTTTTACCCATATTCCCACAACTCCTTTTATTATAAAATAAACATTTTTACCCTCTCTTTCACTTTCCTACACTCTCACCCATGTCCCTCGCCTTCTTTCTTTCTTGAGTTTTATGGTTTTTTTTTTATGACAAGGAACCTACCTTCGGTGGTAAACCCCGAACACGTGACCCAGCCGGCAAGAGCCACATACCAGGTAAACCGGCTTGAGCCGATTGGCTCAACCCACTGGTAGGAAGCAGGCAAACGTTGGATTTTCACCCAAGGAAAGGGGCGGAGGCAGGAATCGAACCCGAGACCTCTATCACTTGGGGCCTTTTAATGGTTTCTTACTAGTAAACCCATCACATCATTCCTTAATAAAATATATCACTCCTTTATTATTTTATTGTTAAGTTCCTTATTTTTATCCTTTAATGTGGATGCTCTCATGTTTTCAGCTTGATATAGTGAGTTTTTTTTTTAAAAAAAATTATAGTTTAAAACAACCTTCAATTTGTTAAACAGATAGACTCAGACAGTGACCGAGGGGCGGGTAAGAATCTGCTCCAACTCACCGCATTTTTTTAAAATAAAATAACCAGTAAACAAAAATAAGGAAAAATTAATGAAACTTATCCATTTAATTATTAAATTAAGAATTTTTCAATGAAAATTATTCGTATAAAATTTTTTTAATTCTATCTAAATCATCTGAATTTTAATTCCTAATTCCGTCTTCAAATAGGCTATTAGCCCTATGTTATCAAATTAAGAAGGTAAACTTATAGAAGACTTCATAATGTGAGGCTCTATGCTTATCGGATAGGCAATTAAGAACAACTAAGAAGCCATTAAATAAGAAGCCATTAAATCATTCGTCTGTTGAAATTGAAGATATATTAGCTAATTTGTCAACTACTTCATGTATCTTTTGGGGAAATGTGGATCAACTTCACTTCCCATGGCCAGTGTTCTAAATATCGGATATATCGGCGATATATCGGCCGATATATCGGGGATATTTAGAACCCGCTATGATATCGGTATATCGGTTGGAAAATATCGGTCAACGCCTTTTATTGGGTCAACGACCGATATATCGGGTTGACCGATATATCAATAGCCTAAAAACGCCACCGTTTTCATTTTATTTTTGATTTTTTATTTTTTGAAAAAAATAAAAAAAAATGGTGGAGAGTTCAGACACTCAGATCCATTTCGATGAGTCGATCCAAACCTAGGCTTGAGACTTGCGAGAGGCGAATCAGCGACTCCGGCCGCCCCTGCTCAAGCTACTTGTTCTCCGGTCGGCGGCCACCTCTGTTTCTTCTCCGGTGGCGGCACCTAAGTCCTAACTCCAGCCGCTTAGGCGTTTCTTCGACTGTATCAGGCGTTTCTTCTCCACCCGGCTCAGCCGCTCAGCGATTACTTCTTCTCCGGTCGCCCCTGCTTCTTCTCCGGCCGCCTCTGCTTGATTGCTACAACAATACTCTCTCCCTCGATAATCAGTCCATCGACACAGTAAAATTTTGGTTTTAAATCTTTACGAAGTAATACACTGTGAAATTTGGAGTCTGTGGTATATCAGTTTGTGGTATATCAGTTTGAGGGATTGAAAATGGTTCAATTTGAATAAATGGGTTTGAAACTTTTAATTTTAGGGATTGACAAAGTTTCGATTTTTGTTCAATAGGGTAATTGAAAATTGAAAGGTAAATGATATGCAGGCTGTTAGAGAGTGAATCAGTTGAGTTGAATGTAAATTTAACCATTTAAATATTAATTTTTCATGTGTATTTTTAAATTTTGAAATATAAATATAATATTTATGAAAAAAATTAGCCAATTCGATAAATCCGATATATCCCGATATATCTCCGATATATCCTCGATATATCCTTTTTACCCCTAACCAATAAGACCCCGATACGCGATATTTAGACCATTGCCCATGGCAACCCATGCCAGGAACAAAAAACGTTTCAATATATATAATCTATTCAAGGAACTTACATTTCAGCATCTCAATATACTTTTAGCTCGTACACATTTTTTTTCTTCAACTAGTTTTATATCTCATTCTCCTATAGCTTATCCCTAAAGGCAAGAAATGACATAATCGAACCGAATCTGAAACCATGTTAAATTATGAAACTAGTTACATGGTACAAAACGAGAGTCGTATCGAGTTTATTTCATTTTGTTGGAAGTCCCGAGGGTCGTTAGGATCTGTAGTGTTTTGATACTTGCAAATTAAACTCTCAATGCTAATCTTGATGTTAAGTGTATATTTTAGAAGTTGACAAAGTTGAAAAGCTAGTCCGAAAGACCCACGTAGAAGTTCTTGTGGAGGTGGTTCCTAAGGATCATTGCTGACGGACGGGATTGTAGATTGACAAGATTGATGAAATCCATAGTAGGGTATCTTTGTCATGTATATTGGAAGATCTGATTTGAGCTAGATTTTGAGAAGATTGAAAATCCTTATGTTGATGGAAAGTATCCTTTGATATGGGATAAATTTCCATAAGAAAACATATTATACATTCATTCATGTTTTAGAGGATTGTGTGTACTGAGTATATGGTAATTGAGGATATTAAAATGCATTAAATTGGAAAGAGAAAAGATGTCCTCTTTGTTGAAAAAATCAAAGAAAGCTGAAAGAAGGTAGAAGAGAAGAACGATCAACGCCAAGGAGGAGAAGAAGAAGGCAAAGTGTTGCAAGAAGCACGAGGGTCGTCACAGAAGCACGGGGTCCGTGAAGAGCCATAAGAAGGTGCTAGTGTGGTGGTAAAGCTTGATATCGTTGTTGTTGCATGCATTGTCATACTTCAAGGTTACGTATTGCACTTTGTGGTTTTGTTTTACGATTGTGTTGTTTCGTTTGTTTGGTTGTTTGTTGAGGGTTGGGGTTGGGTAAGTTTTCTTAGGGTTATTTGTAAGGGTCACGATCAGACCACAAGCACTACAAGTTGTGTTTGGGGGAGTCTTAGATGTCCTTTATAATTAAAAGAAGTAGATCTATTCGAAATCTTACGTATGACAAAGGGAGGTGGTGGTTTTCATCCTGCACTTTGCATGTAATAAGAGGGTTGCCATAGAAAATCTTGTATCATTTTTTTTGTTTGATTGCGTTTTATTCCACCTAACTAGTCGGGACTGCTAACATAACATCTGAAAACGTCCTACAGTCAGTATTAGAGCCTTATTGCTTGAGATTGTGCTAAAACTTGCAAGACAAGGACAAGTATGGAGCAAACTACCTCAGGATACAAACCACCTTCCTTAGGCCAAGACAATATAAGATATAGAGAAGCCTATTAAAGATTTGGGCACAGACAAATGATATTGTGTGTTGGTATATCATGATTGACGGTGATGGAGAAATCACGAAGACTAATTGGGATTATTTTGATTAGCTTCACCTACTACTACTACTAATAATAATAATAATAATAATAATAACATTAATATAGTTGATACAGGGGTCTACTTTTTAGAACAAGGTAAAATTTTGTTTTAGAGCAAGACAAAAATACCCCTACAAATAAATTAAATTACACCCATACCCTCCCCACCCCACCCCCACCCATCAATTCATTCTCTCTCTTCCTCACGCCAAAACTGAAACCCCTAGCCCCAATGTCCTGTTCATCTTCTTTGTTGTTTGAACTGCTCCGGCCAAAAGGTGGCAGGCCCCTTCAATCGACCAATGGCTCAACACTTCGACCTTAGAGAAGTAGAAGAGTGCCCAGATCTACAAAAATAACGAGCTCTTGTCGCAGGAGCAAGCTTGGGTGCCCAGATCTACAAAAATAACGAGCTCTTGTCCATGGCGGGTCTGTCAAGGAGGAGTGGAGGTGAGTCTATCAAGGAGACGCCTTGCAAGCACAGGTTCCATGGCTGGGGATGAATGGAATCCACCATTAATGGGACCCTTCTGTTCTTTCGACCGCTACGGTTCTTTTCCTTTTTGGAGGGCTTTTTAGCCCGGGTCCAAAAAGAACCGAGCTAAAAAGTCCCCTTTTTTACCCTTTTAGCTCGGTTCAGTTTATACTCGGGCTAAAAGCCATTGGTCGGTGCGACCACCCCTAGTTCTGGTCGTTGCGACCACAGTCCACATGTCCAGTCTCCTTAGTCGTTGCGACCCATTTTACCTGTGGTCGTTACGACCAACCTGACTTGTGGTCGTTGCAACCATGGTAATGCGCTAAAGGGTAAAAATACCCTGCGCTAAACAGAAATCGTGTACAAATATCATCGGATTGATTATTCAATTTAAAATTTGATTCGGTATACCAAACCAATTAAATTGATTAGCAATTTAATTGATCCAAAGTAATAACTGATTCGATTTATCACCGGATATAAATTTGTCACTCCTACTTTCAACCCCAAAAAAGAGATACCATCCTTAATAAAAAAAAGTTTTGATGAGTAAGTTTATGTCATCAACTACCATTATCCATGCTTATATTGTTTCCTACAAGTAGCCCTAAAAATGAAAAATCATCAAATCAAGACAAGTTTGACCAACCCACTCATATTTCCCAATATTATTATTTCTCTTTACTAGAAATTAATTATTTAGTTTCCATGCATTATTTATGCCACTTTTCTTTCTTTCAATTCTTTCTTTAATTTTTTTTCCCCTCATATGTGCGGCATTATTGTTTTGTTTATCTCACTTTGTGATAATTGATATAAAGCTTGAGTTTCATGTCCAAAAGAGAATTAATAAAGGCGTAGAGATTTCGTAAGGACAAAGAACTTCAATTCACGAATTTCATGAATTGAAGCTATATATATAAAGATTTTCATCCGATCCACTACATTGCATAATCCCATATTTTATGGTATATTCATATACATATACGTCACGGCAGATAAAATGGACATAAGCTTGTATCTTCGTTCACCTATCTTCATCTTTCACCAAATGGCATGGGCAAGTCTCATTTCGTTTAAAAGGGATGTATTTGCATGATTGGTACGTTATACTATAATATATATGATAGAGTTGAAATAAAGAAGTTCATTTCTATTTCTTTTTGTTGGAAAAGTTTGTTTGTATTATATAATTAAATTGATAATGTATATACAAGGACGTAACTAGGGGTGGGCTCAGGGACGGAGCCAGAAATTTATCGAAGGGGGGGCGAAGTTTTATACAAATTGTTGATTCGCTGTTCGATAAGTTTTTTTTTTATAATATGTTTAGCGAATCAAAACTATAATATTTTAGATTAAACGATGATATTTTAGTTTAAACATACATTTTTTTAGTACAAAACACAATGTTTTTTTTTCAAAACGGTGATCTTTTAATTTAAAATTGTGTTATTTTATATTTTTTCCTCTTTAAACGATAAAACGATGTCGTTTTAATCGATAAAAACATTTTTTCGTCTAAAAATATGTCGTTTGAAACCTACGAAATCAATATGCACCTTGTTGTTCTCTTAACATGCACTAACGTGTAACAAGATATACAAAGTTTAAATTTGCATAATTTCTTATATAATTATCGAATTTAGTAATATAACCTCTTGTTTCGAAGCTCTTTGGTTGAAATATATTGCCAAAATATCAAATTAAGTAAAAATATAAAAAAATCATGCTTTATTAAAAGACATTTAAAATAATTAATCTATGTTTAACTTCAAACGGTCATAACTTTTTATTCGTTTATCGGATTCAGGCTTATAACATATCAAAACGAAGCTATCGATGCGTAGAACAAATATAGGTGATTCGTCGGATGAAAGGGGGGGCGTATGCTCCCGCCTAAATCCGTCTATGGGTGGGCTGCCGTCCGCTCCAGCCCATCCCATTTAAAAAAAAAAGAAAAAAAATAGGTAAAAAATGAGGAGTGTGTGTGCATCTAAATTATCTTCCATTCCGTTGTGTCTATGACTTTTTTTTTTGATTAGGTGATAATTTGAGATATCAGACTACAAGCTATCTTGACAAATCTATAGACAAACTATTCGTCAACATACAACATACAAAATAACACAAATCAACACAGATAATTAGAGAAAAAACCCAAATGGCTGAATTTGCCTCCTTAGACTTGTATAATTCCAATGCGCGCTTTTTGTTTGGCTGCTGATGTTATAGGAATAAGCTTGTCATCTTTAGTTATTTCTGATTTATTGTTATCATCCTAATTTTAATTGTTTTTGGTGTTGCTAATTATCTATATAAGTCCAGTTCTGATTTATCTAGTTTAATGATTATATTAAACAGCAAATGGTAGTAAATATACCAATCGTTAATAAAAACTTAACTAAGTTGTATTAGAATGTCAGGTTAGTTCTATCATTTAACTGTCATGCTTTGTTAGTTGTATGTCATACTTTATCAACTTACTGTCATAGTTATGTTTGTCAACTTACTGTCATAGTTAGAAGCAGATAACAATTAGGGGGTGATCGGTGGACAGTAATTAACTAATAAATCTTGAATGATGGATATTTAATTAATTAGGTCATATTATATGTACATTAATTTTTTTCTCCCTTTCTTTATATATAGTGAAATCATATATTGATCAGTACTTAAACATCATTGATTATAAACATTTAATCACCAACACATTAAACATTTTTTTAATCAACTTTACACACAGACACACACACAGTCACAGAGTATCAAACAGAGTTGAGGCTGAAGTTTAAAACCAAACTGATTATGTAAGTCTTAGGTTCAATCTATTCAAATCCATCATAAAGAATTTGATCTTGGTTATATATACATGAATTCAACATCCATCATAAAGTCTTATATTATACATTATACTAGTCAAGTACATGCGCAATGTGTGTTTTTTTAAATAAATTTGATATTAATACCCCCCCCCCCCCACACACACACACACAATTTTTTTTTTTTTTTTATACACATTCTACTAATTCAGATCTATAATTCTACAATAAACCAAATGTAAAATCTAAATAAATCTCATCATATATTAAACTCAAATAACTTATCTAAAATCGTAATTATAATTGATTATTTAATTTTTATAGGCATAAACGATTTGATCTTTTATTATATAAATATAATATAAATCTTAGGCAACTTATTATTTTGAAAAATTTATAAAATTGATAAAAATATAAAAATATAAAAATATAAATTGATAAATATAAATATTATAAATATATTATAAAATATTTAATCGATTTATAATTATAAGCCATCACCCATCAACAATTGTGTCAAACAAATTTGGGACCGATCCATAAAACCCCAATGAGAGAGAGAGAGAGAGAGAGTATTTATCTCTTAGTTAAGTTTCTATACATGCACGTCCATTATAAACATGAATTGGATGAGTTGTATGGTTGCTTTGAAGCCCTTTTTCTTTTAGAATAGACCAAATAATATAATATGATATGAAAATGTAAATGCATATATGATTGTAGGGTTACCGCTTGACCAAGCTTGAACTCAAAAGGCATTCAACATATCTTCAAAATGCATATATGGGCAGGTGTATATCTTGATCATGTACATACTTTTTTTGCTTTTGCTTCATCAATCATATCCCCACTAAGGGTTTTGCACCAAATGTTGGAAATTAATTAATTCAGTGTTGCTTCCACCTTTTCTTATTTTGTTGCTTTCATCTTTTGTATTAACTTGATATATAAGTGCTTGATATATTGATTACATTAAATAATCTATATACGTACAGCTAAGAAGTTTGCATGTATTTAGGAGTCCGCATGATTTAAGGTACTTGATTAATTCAACTTTCATGCAACATGCACATATATTTAAGTTAAATAGTAATCCTGACACAAAAGATTATTTAAGTTAATTGATTGAAATTTCACAATTTCAAAAACAAGATTAGAGAGAGAGAAAGGAAGCTATTAAAACCGAAAAACAGATCTTAAATCGAATTGAAGGAAGAAGAAGTTGTTTAATTACAAATGAGAGAAAGCCTATTTATAAACCAAGACACGTGACGGGCATGTGAGTTACAAAACTGAACCCGGATGAACCCGGTTTACCTCATTTCTAACAAACTCTTCTAACAAACCTAGAACCCAAACCGTTAACAAACTAACTTGATTGTCCTCTGGGTTTGAGAGCTCGAGCTGGTCTTTAGTGTGCTTGATCTTCAGTGAGCTTCAGTAGGAGTAACATGCCCAGGCCCCTCAAATTGGAGGATGATCTTCGAGATTCATGCCTAATTTGGATAACAATTCTATGTGATGTGCAGCAGGCAATATCTTGGTTAGTCCATCAGCCAGCTGATTCTGGATAGGTGAATAGCTTAGTTGAAGTAATCCATCCAACACCTTTTCCCTTGTAAAATGACAATCAATCTCTATATGCTTTGTTCTCTCATGAAATACCGGATTTTTTGCTATCTGAATTGCTTATTTGTTGTCATACTTGAGTGTAACTGGCTTCAAATCTGTCTCTCCAAGTTCCATGATTAGGTTGACCAACCAAGTGACCTTTATAACTGCTTGACTCAACTATGCCTCTGAAGAACTCCTTGAAACAGTTGGATGCTTCTTCGATTTCCAAGTGATAGTGTTGCTCCCATATAAAACAACATACCCTGCGATGATTTCCTTAGGATTGGACATGCAACCCAATCAGAATCAGAGAAAGACTGTAACTTAATTGTTGATCCCTACTGTAATTTGATCCCATAATGCAAGGTGCCTTTGATTTATCTGATTCGATGATGAAGTGCAGTTTGATGAGTAACATCCGAGGCTTGCAAAAATTGACTTAAAACCTGCACTGAGAACGAGATGTTCGGAAGTGTGCCAACTAAACTTCTATATAGCTGGTAGGATTAGAAATCAAATTATTAACATCAGATGGCAGAGGTGTAACACATGTCTTGTGATCTTCAAGACTTGCTTCCTTCATAATTTCTGAGCAAAACTTTCTTTGGCTAAGAATGAGAGAGTTGTTAGAATGTAACACTTGAATTCCCAAAAAAATAATTCAGTTTACCCAAGTCTTTGATGCTGAACAGATCATGAAGATGGCTTTTGAGACTTATCACTTGTGAAACATCCGAACCTGTAATAATAATATCATCTACATATACAAAATCTATAGTTAATTGACCATTAGTATGAGAAATGAAAAGGGGAGGATCATATTTAGATTGAACAAAACCATACTTTATCAGAGTAGTATATAACTTGCTAAACCATTGCCTTGAGGCTTGTTTCAAACCATATAAAGATTTTTTTCAGTAAACAAACTTTTTTGGAAGGATTTGAAATACCTTGAGGCATGGTCATACACACTTCTTCATGTAAATCTACATGAAGAAAAGCATTGTTCACATCTAATTGGAATAAATTCCAACCTTTGTTTAGAGCAAGAGAAAGAATAACCCTTACATTAGACATTTTCACCACAGGATAAAATGTTTCATCATAGTCAATGCCATATTGTTGTGTATATCCTTTTGCAACCAGCCTTGCTTTATACCTTTCGATTGAACAATCAGCTTTCAATTTGATTTTGTAGACCCATTGCATCCTATGGCCTTTTTACCTGTAGGAAGATCAGCTAGAATCCAAGTGTTGTTATACTGAAGAGCATCTATCTCTTTATTCATAGCTTCAATCTACTTAGGGGTCTTTCAAGCTTTGGTAAAGGATTTAGGCTCAATAAGAGATTCATTATCATCTATGGATGCAGAAAGGCACATGAATGAATCAGTAAAACCAGATAATAAATGAAAGTATTCTGAATGTGAACCAAAATTACAAATGCAGTCTTATACATAAGGTGGGGGTCTTATGGTCCTTGATTATCTTCGAGGTACTTGTTGAACCTCTGAGTTACCTTCATATGTATGACCAGTGCTAGTGTATGTACTAACATCCATATTTTGACTGTCCATAGGCAGATCATCTGCAACATTATCACTTTGAGAAGACACATTCTCTGCAATTATCTCACTTTTAGGATAGAAGATATGACCAAGAAAATCATTAATGATATTTTGAAGTGGAATGCTTGTATCAAAATTGATCTTACGTAATGGAAATTGAAGCTATTGAAAATGGACATCTCTAAATACAAAGATCTTATGAGATTTTAAGTTCAAAACTTTGTAACCTTTCTGACCATGTGGGTATCCAACAAAGACACATGGAGAGCTTTTTGGATCAAAGTTTGACTTGTCAACTTTCAATGTACTCACAAAGCACAAGCAACAAAAAGCTCTCAACATAGAGTTGTCAGGACTTATGCTAAACATGATTTCATATGGAGTTTTGAAATGCACAGCTGCTAATGGGAATCTATTGATTAAATGAGTAGCAGTAAGAAGGTACTCTCTCCAATACTAAATAGGTAGGTTAGATTGAAACAATAGAGCCCTGGCATGCTCTAATAAGTGCTTGTGTTTTCATTCCACTACTCCATTTTGTTGAGGAGTATACACACAAGTGATTTGATGTAAGATGTCATTGTCTGCACAAAATTTTTGAGCCTCATGATTGCTAAACTCAAGACTATTATCAGATTTAATAGTCTTTAATTATACATTAGCATTGAACTCAACACCAGAAAAAGTAACAAAAACTTTTAATATAGAAAAGACATTGCTTTTAGCAGCAACCAAATGAGTCCAAGTAGCTCTTGAAAAATCATCCACAATGGTCAAAAAATATTTAATACCATTGTGAGTTGGGACTTTGTACGGTCCCTAAATATCAACATGTAACAACTCAAAGATTTTATTGAACCATCAGGAAAGGAAGTCCCGTGCTTTCTAGCTCGTGGACATACATGAAAAACATGATATTTAGAATGTCTTACAAGATCTTTCAAAAAATCAAAATGAAAGAGCTGATCAAAAGGCACATGGCCAAGCCTGCAATGCCATAATTCTAAAGATACAACACGAGCACTAAGAGTCTTGTTACAATCTGCATTAGGAGCCACATCATTACTAATAGTAGAAGACATAAAATCAGAAGCAGCTTTGTCAAGAATATCAGAACTTGACTTCATAGAGGTAAGATATAATCATTTGGAGACTTCACCAAGCACTTGTGGCTTGCTTATTGAAGGGTCCTGGATCAAACATTGAGAAGATGTAAACAGCATATAAGCATTAAGACCATGAACAAACTTTCTTACCGATAACAAATTATAAGAAAATTCAGGAACATGTAATACATCATGGATAACAATTTGATTTTGCAATCTAATAGTTCCAACATGACATATCTTAGATTGCTAACCATTAGGAATAGTAATATAGTTGGGCATATTAAACACTTTATAAGAATAATAAAACATAGATATAGATTAGGACAAATTAATATGATGAGTCCCACTATCTATAACCCAACTATAAATATTCCCATGGACATTAAAACAAAGAATGTTACCTGCCACCATGTTAGTGTCATCACCACTACTTTACGCTTAGAAAAGCTAAAATCTGATCATATTACCCCTTTGTCAATGCTGGAGTAGATTCTTGGTTATCATAAATCTTCATATTTTCTACAAACTTATTTGATTTGTCTCCTTTGAAGTTGGATGGATAGCCCTGAATCTTAAAACACCTGCTAATCGAATGGCCTGCAACATTGCAGTGATCACAAAAATAATTCCATTTGGCCTTAGTTCCATTCTGGCTGAATTAATTACGACTCTGAGTACCACTCTTCTGGACATTGGGATGACCAAACTGATTATACCACTTTGATTGCTAATGAAAGTGTTGGACTGTGATCTCATCCTTTGGGAAGAATTAAATGCTGCAACATTCTCATTGATCGAACATACATGGTTCAATCCTCTATGATTTTCTTCATCAAGAAGCATTCATTATACATCACCCATATTGGGAGTTGGTTTCATCAACAATATACTAGTTCGCACACCATTGTATGTATCCGGTAAACCACCAAGAAACTGAATTACTTGCTGATTAGCCAACAACTTAGACACCGTATTGACAGAACCACAAGAACTACAAGTAGGCATAACAACTAGATATAGGTACTCTCTTCTCACAGTTTCTTGAATTTGGTGAAATAAGACGAAATTGATGAACCACTTAACGTAATATTGAAAATTTCATTCTGGACCTGATATAGAGGACTGCTGTTAGGAGAGTCAAACCTCATTTTCAGCTCCTCTCACATCTCATGAGCAATGCGAAAGTACAAAAGTGTTTCAACAATATCTTTTTCGACGAAATGAAGAATCAATGAAATCACCATCCAGTTGAACCATTTCCATTGAGCGTGCTGAGGCGAGTTCGCATCTGGAACTTGAAAACTTCCGCCAAGAAGACTAATCTTGTTCTCCGCAACCAAAGAAACCTCAACAAAGCATTTCCAATGGTTGTAATTGGTTTTGTTTAGCAATTGTGTAGACAAATTGTAACTTGGATGATCTGAATGATGCAAATAGAGAACATCATTCAGATTCGGTTGATTCGCTTTGTTTGTGGGATCCATCGTCGATCAAGAACTGGATCTCGAGCATATATAGGCATCGCGGAAGAAAAATCAAATTTGTGATGTAAGTTCAAACGACCGTGAGCTTTGATCGCTCTGATACCATTTCACAATTTCAGAAACAAGATTAGAGAAAGATAAAGGAAGCCATTAAAATGGAAAAATAGATCTCAGATCGAATTGAAGGAAGAAGAAGAAGTGGTTTGATTACAAAGGAGGGAAATCCTATTTATAAACCAAGACACGTGACGGGTACATGAGTTACAAAACTGAACCCGAATGAACCCGGTTTACCCCTTTCTAACAAACGCTTCTAACAAATCTAGAACCTAAACCGTTAACAAACTAACTTGATTGTCCTCTGGGTTTGAGAGCTTGAGCTGGCCTTTAGTGTGCTTGATCTATAGTGAGCTTTAGTGGGAGTAACTATGAAGGCAAATGTTTTAAAATCTAAGCAATCTTTCATTAGTCATATAGTATGTAAAACCCTTTTTATCTTTACAATCCCAATCAAAAGATCCCTAGCTAGATAGCATATAGTTCACTATATTTTTTTTAAATGTTAGATTCACCTAGTCCATAATTCACTTGAAGCTATGGATTTGAATGAAGCGGGTTTGAGGTGGGCTGGAATTAACATTTTTGTCTCCGTTTATGATAATTCTTCTCATCTTCATTCCTAGGAGAATCAAATTTTATCGTTTTTTTTTGTTACTGTCAAATCTTTATTCTTACCTAATATTTTAAGTTTATGTTGTCAACATATATATCTATTTATGTTTAGATATTGAAATTTGACTTTTACAACAACTATATATTATGAAATCTCACTTATACCATAATTGTAAACCATTTTAAGAAAATAAAATAATAAATAACAATAAAAAAGTTAAAAATTTAAATAAAGAAATAATATTGATCAATGATTTTTAGTTAATAATCTTGTAAATTTTCTCATAAGTATTCTTACAAATTTTCTAACAATTACAAATCTCAGTCTAACAGCATTAACACATATCCCTGTTTGGGAAATTTAATAATTTAACCCCATCTCCGTCTTCATCCATGTTGATCAAGTCGCCATTATATATACGTAAGATCATCCCCGAAAAAATGAAAAAATTCGATCTCCATTAGGCATTAGCATTCCTGTATCGATGCCTCAGAAGTTAAAACTTAAAAGGAATAAAAGCATCGATCATTCTTGCCATGTAGCTTGTATGAAGCTCGGTTATGCACAAAAGTGATCCTTAAGAAATTCGAAACAAATTATGTAACCTTAAATTTGAAAATATCCGTAATAATAAAAATAAAATAAAATAAAATAAAAGCTATATAGAGAATAATCAACATACAAACTAAAAATGCACGAACGTACACACAAGCATGTGGTATCGATACCACTAATTATCTAATTATTTGTCAACTTTTTATGAAATTTATGATCAGTCAAAAAAGTGAAAGTTCATCGCTTTGTCCCATATATATTCATTTGAGTTTTTACCCTTTTAAAATTGAACATGAATCAAAAGTGGAAAACACATAACCGCACATTTACATCTCATAACATTTTAAAAAAAGTAATAAAAATAATTTGAACTATCACTCTAATTGATAGCAAAACATTGCGATGAATTAATATAGTAAAAAAAAAAACTTTAAATCAACCAATGAATATACAGCCCTTCTATCTCAATATATACCCAACCTAAAAAAAACCCTCCGTCCTAATTCTCATTTTCATTAAAAAAAAAAGTAATAGAAGCTTTAGTCAAAATGTATAATTATAACAGGACGGATTAATTATATTAGTTATCACATTTTAAGGAAAAAATTAATAAAAAAATGTAATTATATTTCTAATTATTACTTTATATTGTTGTTTATTAAAGAGTATAACTAACATCATTTTCATTATTGTAACGGTAATTTTGATGAGTAAAGATCGATCAAGATAATCAAAATGACATTTTTTTAACAAGATTGATTTAATTATATATCATATTTTGATAAACAGAGGGAGACTGGAGAGTATAATGATAAATATTTTTTTATAAAACATTTTACAAATCTTTGGAGTGTTAAACTAGTTTATTTATAAAGTGATAAAGAGGCCGGTAAAAAATAATTTGGTCGACCTTCAAATGCTTTACATAAAGTTTTCAAAACCTTTCTAGCTTAGACTTTTGTCGCATACAAATACAAAATTACTTTACATTTGTCATTTCCTCTTCACAATCAGTATAAGATGGTCATTCTCTTTTTTATTTTTAAATTGTTTTGGATCAAGGAGAAGGTCATTCTCATTTAGAACAACGCATTAGGATGATTAATTATGATATTTACCATGCTTTTATTTTAATTTTCAATCTTCATTTGATGGTTTGAATTATCTAGTATTACTAATCAAATACTCCGTCCGATAATATATATATTATTTTACTATTTAACACATTTTTTGTAAACTTAAAAATATATATAAGGTATCAATTTTTTATACAATTTTATTACTAACAAGTATAAAATTATATTTAAAATAATAAAATTTAATATTTTATAGGGAAAAAAGTAATTGTACATATAAACTTAATTAATTAAATATCCACTACCTAAAATTTATTAATTAAATGTCCACCCGAGCACCTCGCCCCCCCCCCCCCCCCAACAAAAAAAAACAAAATCCGCTCACGAATTCCATCTCCCCGGCCAATTACCTAAGATATTTCCCTCGTCTCGCTCAACAATTTCATTTATCAGCATATATTACAATTCATTTTGTCAGTATATTTCTTTGTCAGCATATATGATCACATATGTGTGAAAATTAGTTGTCAATATATATATCTTTGTCAGCATATATAAGCACATATGTATTAGAATACAATTATCTGCATGCATGTATTTATATTTATCAGCTTTCACACTAATGAAAATTGAAAGTTAAACGCATTGTTGAAAAGATAAGCTAACAAACTACGACAGATAGCTGACAAATAGCTGACAATGCATGACAGATAGCTGCCAAACTATAATAGATAACTGACAAAGCATGTCAGAGCTGACAAATGATGAAACATAAGCTGACAAAAGATGACAATATATATCAGTAATTCCTTATTGAATATTTAACAGATATAAACATATAAAATGAAAACTAAAAACCAATCAACCAGCATATTACAACATATATTACACAAGAAACCCAACGAGGATGTTATGAAATACATAACCATCAAGGATGTTTACTAAATACACCAACCAACCTAAAAAACACCAGAGTTTGCAATCACAAAAATAGCAACCAAATATTAGCATATTTACTAAGTACTAAAATTGAAAGCTCCATTTTTCCTTCAATAAATTAAAAACAGGTAATTGCGTATACATGATGAGAAATTTGAATAAGAAAGTGAAGAAAAATAAATATTAATTATAAGTATACAAACCCAGTTTCATCATTAATGATATCTGGGGCCCTCTCTATAGTGAATGCTGGAGTATCTTCGTAGTCGTTGTATGCGCCAGGTCAAAACCAGAATGCCACAAGTTTAAATCTCAAATGCGGGAGTCCGCAGTTAGTCTCTCTATGTGCGCCCATAGCAACCTCATCATATCAGCACAGATCAATATATTACTCAAGTATGCACATATACCTAAAATGAAGAATGTGGAAATGAGTCAAGTCGAGTCACGCATGCGGGACCGAAAGTCCTCGCTAAGGCCACATAGTATGCGATATCCTAATAAAGATGCTTCTAATGCAGTACATAAATCTTAAACAATCAAGAATGCTGGCTGTTTATATAGTGCATAAATACTGTAAATAAAGGGTACCCGTATAGAATACCAAGTGGCATATCCCTCTCTTACCTTTGCACCTATTCTAGTTAGTGTAGAAATCGGCTGAGCTCGTAGCTATATAGCAATCTCATCATATAATATCATAGCTCATTTTTCATATATCATGCTTATCTCATTTTCATTTCTCATATGGTACCATAGACTCGATGAGGAACAAACTTGATGGAGATGCAACAACATGCATAAGATCGGAGTCCAACTTGAGTAAGCCCCCTAGGGAACTTACTTGGAGGTGCAGAACAGCAAAGGTAAGCAATAAGATAGGTCAGAGATTACCTAGTAAGCATAATAACTGGATAAGTCTATATTCAAAAAACACAAGCATAATAATCCCATATAATTTCACATAATCAAAGGTCTCAATATTATATCTTCCATATCATTATCATCATCACCATTATTCTCATAACTCATCTCATCATATCTCATCACATCATCTCGTCATAACTCATCATCATCATCTCAATATCTCAGCATGCATTATCTCATCAACATATCATCTCATAATACATAGTAACATCTCATCATACAACATAGCATGCTTTTATAGAACAACATATCATAACCTCCTACTTAAGAAATATATCAGTAAGTCATATTTTATACTTAACACTTATATCACTATCATATCATCATTATAATATTCATATATCATCTATAAATCTCATGCTAAATACATCATGCCTTATAATAAACTCATATTCACATCATGCTTATCAAATTAAGATCTCCTCATAAGCATGCTTTAACATATATCCATATCATAACATACCATAACATGTTTTTCACACATACAATTCATCAAGCCATTCAACAAGTTAGATAAAGTAAGTCAATTTCCCAAGATTTTCCAAAACTCTTAATTCTTAAGTTAGATTAAATCATTATTCAAAACAATTTTCTCAAATCATACTTGGTGAAAATCCATTTATAAAACATAATTCTTTAACTTGACTCATTATTTTATTTTATTAAAATAAATCTGATAAGGTTGGGATATTCCCAAAAATCCTCTTTTCACGTAATTAAATTAATTTCCAACCTTTCAAAACATTTTTCAAATTTGATTTTCAAATTCAAGTCCAAAATTGAAAAGCTAGATCTGAACCAAAGAACCTTAAAACTATATCTATATCATCAATGGAGGAGAACTAAGCATCGTTGGCTCTTGGTGGCGTTCATGGACTAGATTGAGCAGTCTTCATTGCATTGTTTAGCCGTCAAAGTCGGGTGGAGGAGGAGACAGAGAGTGCTGCTAGAGGTGGCGTCTGCACAGTGTCAGAGTCGGGATGAAGAAAGATCAAGTGATAGAGTAAGCGAGGTAATAGTGGAAGATCGAGAGAGGGAGGTAGAGAAAGAGGGGCGAGAGAGATCTCATCTCGAGTGTGAGAGAGAGTGAGAGGTCAGCTGAGGATGAAAGTCGAGAGAAAGAGGAAAGGTTGCGGTGGAGGTGGTGGTGGTGGTGGTTGCGGCAGCGGTGGCTGTAGTGATGGTGGTGACGACATCCAGGCGAGGGTGAGAAAGAAGGTTGGGAGAAATTTTCCAAGTATGCAAGTTTGGGGGAATAACTCTTGTTTTCCCCTTTTCTAATGATTTTTTATGAATTTTTTTAATGAAAAGTTTTTTTGTGTTTCCTTGTAAATTTGTTGGTTTATTTATGGCAACGACTTTTTCTTGCCATACTGTTACTTGATTTTTAACAACAAAAATTGTTGTTGCAAAAGATAACCTTTATCTCTGTAAATTCTATTGCAACAATAATGTTGTTGCTACAGATATAACCCAAATTTTCAACTTACCCGCCAACGCTTAGACGAGCGCCAAATGAAGGTTTTTATTATTGCAACGACAATTTTTAGTCGTTGGAAAAAGCATATCTTTTGCAATGAAAATAAAATGTCGCTGCCAAAAGTCGTTGCGATACACTGTTTTTCTTGTCATGTTATGTGAAATTAGCAAATTGGTTTGGTGAAGTCAGTTATTGATTCTGAAACGGTTCTTTATTTGTGGTGTGATTGATCCATTCATGACAGTCAACTTGAGTAAGAAAATGAGTGATCATTCCTCAACAAGTTGTGAGACAAATAAAAGTTTTTTTCATCTACCTAAAACTGAAAAAGGGTATTGAAATTACATTTAAGAATACACAATGTTAGTGTTATAAGTTTATTGGAAACTAAATTTCAATAACTAAATTTCAGTGTTGCTCGATTAAAATTACATAACTGAAATTTTAAAAATTGAGTTACATGAACTAAAATTTCAAAAACTAAATTACAAGATGGTTATCTATTGTTAATAGAACATGATATTCATGTGGTTCATATCGTCCATTATATTATGGACTTGAAGCTTGTTAAAAAGTCTATTAGCTCAAACGGTAGAGTATGTGCGTTTGCACAAGATGTGGGTTCGACTCCCACATAGACTAATACAATGGTTTAAGCTTGTTAAAGATCTACACTACAAAAGCTGTGTCAAAATTTTGAAAGCAAGGGGCTAATACAATGTATGTGTGGCTTATATGGGATTCGAACTCACATCTTGTGCTGAGCACAATGCTCTACCGTTTGAGCTAATAAGCCAAAATTTTCAAATAAAGAGGCTAACTAAAAGTTCTATAGCAATACCTGTTGAAACTCAATGAAATTACAACAACTTACAACAATAGTTTACAACAGAAATTACAGCAACTTACAACAACAACTTACAACATTTTCAAGCTGTCAACACCAGTAAATTATAGCAATCATTTCAACCATTTCCAAGTATATATAAGCTGTCAAAACCATGCTAAATTGACTGCTCAAAAGTCAAAACCATGCTAAATTACAGCAGTAATTTCAAGCATTTTCAAGCATATATAAGCTGTTAATTTCTTCTCACTCAGCTTCACAACCTTCTCCTCTACTGCACTCTGTTTTGTGTTTCATTCAACCAGGGTGCTAGCAACCATTGATATACCTGACCCAGAACTAATTTTGTCGTTCTTACACCATTTTAAAAACTCGCAGTCTTCAATGTCTTAAAATCACTTCAAACGAACTTGATTTATGTAATGACAATGAAAACTTCAAATAATTCAATTTTAAGTAGATTAACTGTCACAACTTGTTGAGGAAACCCACAACTTTTATTTGGTTCACAACTTGTTGAGGAACACTCACTCATTCTCTTACTCAGATTAACTGTCATGAGCCATTTCAGAGTCAATAAATAACCATTTCAGAACCATTTTAGAATCAATAAACCACCATTTCAGAATCAATTAAGAACCATTTCATCTACGACAACATTTATAAAGAACCGTTTTAGAAATTAAGCCAAAATTTGATGAAAATTTAGCCCTTTCAAAGTCGATGATATCCATGTACATAATACGTAATTCGAGATACTGATTTCACCTAACCAATTTGCTAATTTCACCTAACCAATTTCTTAAATTAATAACTATCAATTTCTTCACAAATTCGGCAAATTCGAGAACCCTAAACCCTAACACGACACAACCACCGAATTCTTTTACAAATTCGAAGAAGGGGCAAAATTAGAGAACCATTGGACATACCTGTCGGAATCTCACCCTCTTCAATAGGTCACCATCTTCACCGAGGTCTGACTGTGTAGCAGCACCGCCTCGTTCGCCCGGAGTCCGCCATCACCACTGACGTCGGCGACGCCCTCCGTCTTCACTATACCGCCCCCGTTCGCCCTTCCTCTGGTCGCTCTTCCTTCGAGCTATGTTCGCCCATCTCCTGTTGCTAATTCTACACTAGTATAAATATAGGGGGTGGAGCACGATAAGTTGGGTACGGTTTTTGACAAGCGTGCTTATTTTTTTTATTTTAAGCACGGTTTTATATTAAAAGTATTCAACTAAAAGCAACACAATTTCCCATAAAACCGTTCTCGTTTATTTCTAAAAAAATATTTAGATCGGTTTTCGTGTAAAGCGTGCTTAAAAAAACATAAAACGAACACGGTTTAATTTTCAAAGAGTGTTCCCAAAACCAATTTTGACTAAAATAAACACGTTTTGCAATAAAACCATTCTCGTCTATTTCTAAAAAAAATATTTAGACCGGTTTTCGTGTAAAACGTGCTTAAAAAAACTTAAAACGAACACGGTTTAATTTTCAAATTGTGTTCTCAAAACCGGATTTGACTAAAATAAACACGCTTTGCTATAAAACCATTCTCATTTATTTGTAAATAATATTTAACTCGATTTTTGTAAATAAAATTTCAATGAACACGGTTTAATTCTCAAAGTGTGTTCTTGAAACCAAATTTAACTAAAACAAACACTCTTTTCTATAAAACCTTTCTCGTTCATTTCTAAAAACTATTAAGCTCGGTTTTCGTGTGAAGCATGCTTAAAAATAAATGAAAACGAACACGATTTCATTTTACAAGTGTGTTTCCAAAACCATCTTTAACTAAAATCAACACCTTTTTCTATAGAACCGTTCTCGTTTGTTTCTAAAGGAATAATTAGCTTAGTTTTCATGTAAAGTGTGCTTAAAAAAATTAAAACAAACGGTTTTATAAGAAAAGTGTCTTCCTAAAACCAAATTTAACTAGAGGGAACAACACATTTTTCTTTTAAAGCGTTCTCATTTATTTTTATAAACTGTTCTCGAAAAAAAATATTTTTTTATATTTAGAGTTTTTTTTAGTAATTAGATTAATTAAATACACACAGAGTTACAATCAAATTCCGTAGCTCAGGTGGCAGGTGTGTGAAGCGGATGAATTCAGTATGAGGGTGCAAGAGGTCTTGGGTTTGACTCTTGGTTCGAGAGATAAGGTATTGCATTGGACTAGTGTTAAGATGGATATATCTGTTTGAGAGATATATGAAAGAGCACATTTTTTATTTAAAGTGTGCTTATTATTAACCATGGTTTGAAAAAAAGTGTGCTAAAACTTTTTTTAGCACACTTCAATTGAAGCGTTCTTATAATTCGAGTAGAACGGATATTGCCCGTATGACAATTTTAAGAACGCTTCAACACCAAACCGTGCTTAAAATATGGGATCACGATTAAATAATAAGTGTGCTTGTTTGGGAGCGCACCCACTATAAGCACAGTGCGAGAAGTATGCTACCAGGCATTAAAAAAACGTGCTCTGGTCCCCCCTTTTGTACTAGTGCTAATTCAATCGACTTTCATTTTAAACTTAACGAAATTGTTAACAAAAAGAGGAGAAGGGCACGAGGTGAAAGGATTCTAAAGCTTAGGGGTACCACGGGAAAGATGTAAAACAATTGGTCACTACGTGAATTAAGCGATACCTCGAGGGTACCTTGTGAAATTTCCGTTTTTTTTTTCTTTTTGACAATTTTTTTTCTTTTTCTTTAGCCATAAAAATGCATGAAATACAAATATGAGGATAATAAGCACATAACATTATATCTCTCTCGAAACCACTCAACGATAAGCATAAACCATAGCTTCTCTCTCCACTCAAAATGACATCCATAAAGATAAGCAGAGAGGGAGTGGTGACAAAAATATTGATATGTGTGACTGTGAGGGTAATTTTGGTTTTTTTAAAGACATTTAACGAAACTTTAACGACACATAGAAGCAGGGTGGTCTTTAGTAAACAAAAATTATATAAAGGATCATTTTCTGCAATATTGAATTTAGGAGGGTGGTTTTGAGCAATATACCCTATTTAAAGGGTGATTTTCTACAGTTTATCCTTTTTTTTTTGCATAGATGAGAAATAATTTTTTTTAAATAAATATATCAACAAAATTAGTAAAAAAATACTCACTTCACCGGCTAAACTGCTATAAGCAAAGTTTATATCTTACTTTTTTTTTGGTACTATATTACTCATAAAATTAGTAAAAATTATAAAAAGACCCATAAATTTTCTATTTTTCATCTTCCAAGCCACCCCAGCCCATTGACCCTTAGTTGACTATTCATTGATCGGCGTTGACTACGTCCCATTCACTGATCACGTAATGATTGAATTTGAAAGTAATTGTTCATATAGCTAGGTTAATGCAATTGTTGATATATATGATACACAATATATAATTAAGAAGTGTAGTCGTAGTCTCAACATGACATGAGTTTTTGTATTGCCAGCCAATGAGAGTATATATATACACGTACAATCGATCACATATATATATATGCATGTTTAATTAATAACTTCATCCCTGTACGTTACTGTATTTGTGTAAGATATCCAAAGAGGTGTTGCGAATTTGTACGTTTTTCTGACTTGAGTCCTGAAAATAAAGAATTGTAATTGACATATGTAAAACAAGAAACATCCCTTAGCTTGGTGTACAACTCAATGTTGGTAGCCATGGAGGTGGGTTGGGCATGCTCATGCTCTACCAATTAACCAAAATTCATTATTGAATTGGTTATTTTGGAGCATTGAATCTTCTTCATCATGTTGCCTCCATCACTTTAATATTTACTTTAATTTTCTCCCAATAACTATGTTTCCCATCACGTCATGTACGTGTGGTACGTAACATAGCCGATACCCATTTATAGAAAAGAGAGGATTAGATCCATGGGTTTAGCTAGCATGTATTCATTCGTCACCAAACAATATGTCCATTATTTTTATCATTAATTATTTATATTTGTATATATATATATATATAAAATTCATCAATTACTAGTGGGAAACAAAGTGAGCTGAATGGGAATCGTGTAGCCAAACCACTTCAATCTAAAAAATAATTTTGCGATCACATTAGTTTTCCACTTTCTTTTGTGATCGTTATTTTTTTAATGAAGTGTCAAGATATGTATAGATCACACTCCGGTAAAAAAGCCATATTTTTACAGCATAAACCGTGAGAACCTTAATCGCCTTTCATTGCTTTTATTCCCAATTTTTTTTAATGAAGCTTTAAAATAAGTGTGAATACCTTCTCAAACGTTTCGAATCGTATTACATGACCCATGAAGGCTTATAATTTTTTATGTTGAAAATTTAAAATTTATACTTTAGACGTACGTTAAAGAAAAATAATTTAACCTTAGTTAAAAAAAAATAAACCCTTCTGTAAAAATAACGAGCCTCGAAAAATTGAATCTTCATAATAAAAATTTGAACTCAAAAAGTTAAAACTTCATTGTAAAGTCGATCTTGAACTTCCAATATAAAAACTTGAATTCTAAAATTTATTCCTTTTAAGGTAAAAATCTTAACTCACTGTGAAAATGGTTGACAACTGGAAGGAGGTGTGCATTTTTTTAAGAAAAAATTTGCGAAATGGGCACAATAATTGGACGTATTTGCGGAATAGACGCGGGTTTAGACAAATTTGCGAAATAGCCCATATATATACCTAATTTACTTTTTCTCCAAATCTGAACCTAACCCTTACCTCTCCCGTGTTCCGTCAGATCTGCGCTTCCCTCGATCGCCGGTGACCTTGAGCTTGTGGATCTCCTTCTCCGTTCCCCGCGCCGGCCAGGACTCCTCGGTGGATCTCGGATCCTTCCACCGCCCTCCTTCCTGCTCCGTTTCCAGATCTGTGGATCTCCTTCTCCGTCACCCACGCCGGCCTCGGCTCCTCGGTGGATCTCAAATCTCGGCCAGGGTTCCGTTTCCAGATCTCGGATTCCCTGCTTCTTCATCCAAGAGCAAGAGACAGTGAAGTGGCGGCGAGATCTCGTTCTATGGCAGTTCTGCCTCCCGAGGTTACTAACCGGCGATTTGGTGGTGTCTGTGTCCAAGGACGGTACCACCGACGACGAGGAGCATGGAGAAAGCAGGAGGAGCGTGCCTCTGCCTCCTTCTCCTCTTGTGCCTCCAGTCGGCGGTTTCAATTCCGTCTCTCTTCGATTCCAATCGCTCAATCTCAAGGTCTGTCTATTGGTGCTCTTCTATTGCTGAAGTTTACATTGATGTTCAATTATGTTTTGTTGATCTACCATTATTGTTGTTGTTTCTGTTGGATTGGAATCTGTGGATTTGGTATCAATGTCTGGTGAGTTTCTTATTGCTGTCTTGTGTAAATATTGATTAGTACGAAAGGTATTGCTGTTTGGTGAGTTTCTTATTGAGAAACCAGTCTTGAACTAGAGTGAGTTCGATAGTTGGTTTTCATTCTGGCATTGTTACGTTTTTCCACATTATTGCTTCTCAGTTAATTAGATCGATTGATAAGGAAAAAAATGCTGCATATGGTGCATATGGTGTGGATTTTTTTTTTCCTATTCTCTTTATCTTGGATAATTCCTCTGTGTACTTGCATTTGTAGAAAGCTAAGTATCTAAATTACATGCCTTGTGGATTCTATGGTTAATCCTTGCTTAGAGTTGCACAGCTCGAGCCTAGAGTTGCACAGCTCGAGCCTAGAGTTGCACAGCTCGAGCCTAGAGTTGCACAGCTCGAGCCTAGAGTTGCACAACTCGAGCCTAGAGTTGCACAACTCGAGCTTAATGTATAATCTCAATGACTTTGGACATTAAGGTGCATGATTTTTCAACTTTATACTTATTTTCATGTTCGTCTTCAGGTTTCCCCCCAACTTGGCGTTTTTCCTCCTTCAAATACAGTTGTTGCTGCTACTATTGGAGATGGTACTGCTGTTGTGGTTGCTTCTGTGGGGATGGTGAGTGAGAAATTAATAATAGGACATCTCATAAGGCTGTTTATGGATATGTTTAGTGAGAAGTTGAGTATGCATCCTTATATATACCTTCGTTGCTACGAGTGTTCACAAAATGATGATAACTGAGGCTTGATAGATGTGAAACCAAGAATTGATGAGCTAGTAGAGAAACCCAAGGCCTGGAAACTACCTGAAATCAATGAACCAACATAAGGCTGGGTGTTGCTTACATCTTTCTGCTGATCTTGTGGTTGATTTCTATTTACTTTGATTTCTGCAGCTTTTGAACTTCAATTCATTTTATCGCATTTTGATGATTCGCATTTTGTGCAAAGGTTAAATTTAGGCCCTGATTTTGGAGCTTACCTCAAGAATCTCCTGTTTCAATTACCTTTTTTTCTTTCTAAAATTTTTCCTCTCTACTGAAAAAAGAAAGAAAGAAAAGTTGCACAAGAGAAATTGACTTGTACAGGTTAAAGCATGTTGCACAAGGCTTACAGAAATTGACTTGTACAAGTTAGGAGTTGTTCTTTCGTCAATTTAGCAATGATTTTTATCAATCTTATACTTCCATTATACAAGAGAAATTATTTGATCTTTAATGCCAATTGATGATCATGTCCCAATTCTAAATTAATTGAATTTTCCATATCTTCCTGATAGGGCTATGGGGATAACAGCCACAGGGATTGAGACAATTGCTAGTGGATGCCCTGCTTTAGAGTTTATCAACATAGCTTACTGTGATAAAGTTAGCGATCCATCTCTGATATCGTTGTCCAAGTGTTTAAGGCTTAAAGCACTTGAGATGAGAGGATGCATCTCAATCACATCTGAACGTCTGACAGCCATTGCTGCTGGATGCAGGCAACTTCTTGTGCTAGACTTGGAGAAGTTCTTCAATATCGATGATTCAGGGATGATTTCCCTTGCCCATTATTCACAAAACATAAAACAGGTACTTAATTCATTACCCTTCTAAAGTTGAATGCACATTTACTGAAGCAAACAAGAACCATACCCAGTCTAACATCAAGAATTTTCGTGCTATCCTCTTGTCCATGCAGATCAACTTGTCTTACTGTTCAGTTACAGATGTTGCTCTATCAAGGAGGCTTTTAGTTCCTATCATATGTCTGTTATCCAGGTCCTCTTACTTACACTATTTTTTTTTTAAATATTAAGTCTATATAGAGGTGGTTTATCTTGCATTAAAACTGGTGGTGCTCATTTGATTGATTCTTGAATTACACTTGGTTCCAGATCTGCGTTTTTGTTACACTTTTAAGTAAAGCAGTTGAGGCTATTTGGGCAAAAAGGCAAATAAAGTTTAATGACCAAACTTGTGTTTCATTGATTTTGGCGCTATTGAATTTAGTGTTTTAGAAATGCCTTGCTTGCTCTAGAAAGGAACCCGGTAGCCATAGTATATAGCTATACTTTAACGTTATCCTTTCTCCTTACTGTTGCAATTTGCATTTGGTTGAAAATTATTTTCATGATGAATGATGATGGAAGTCTATAACTGCTTGTAACTCACTGCTCAAACATTCCTTCACTTTTAGGCCTGCAAAGCCAAAGACTTCAAGGCTCTAAAGAAGCTCCTCATGTCCGATTCGACCAAATCAAAAACTGATTTTGGTGTTGATTTGGTGTTGGCTTGGCGCACTTGATGGATGAGGAGTGAGCGGTGTCAGCACATGCTCGAAGTTGCTGCGTTGTGGAGATACTGGCGACACTTTAATCTGGTCAGTTCCTTATTTCCATTTTTGTCGACTTGCTTCCTTTTCTGTTGCATCCTTACAACTGTTGAATTCACCAAGAACATCCTTGAATCGGACTCCACCAAGGCATGTAGCCTGCTTACAAACAGAGAGACAGAGGCAAGACTAGTAGACCATGCTCTCGTCAATACTACAATTGGCATTTTCAATGTTGGAAGGACACCAGACAACAAATTCTGGATGACATTAAAATAGACCATACAAGGAACCTGAAGCCGCAAAGAGAGGCTCCCAAAGAACCTGTTCAAACTCAAATCTAGATAGGTAAGGTTTCTGCACATTCTCAAACTCTCAAGTATTTTACCATCCATCTAATTTTGCCCCACATTGAGAACCCTCAAAGGGCGCGAATTTAGATGCATTCTGCATTTTTGTAAACAAGGGTTCATATAAAGCCTATTAGCTCAAAATGGTAGAGCAATGTGCCTACGCACAACGATGCGGGTTCAAATCCCGCATAGGCTATCTGTGGTATCTCTTATTATGTTTCTCTTTGTGAATAAGAGTATAAGGTGCAAAAATAAAATTGTAAAGTGCAGTTGTGCATCTTTAAACTACAGTTGTGCAACTTTAAAAAAAGTGCTGACACAAAGCTCCTAACTCTCTAAAACAGAAATTACAATTCTAGAACTTACATCCGGCTTACAAATTACAATTCTAAAACAGAAATTCGGTCATTCAGCTGGTGTGGTTGTGTTTGGGGTTTTGGATTGGTGTCCGAGGCCAGATATGAAGCCTGACTTTCTATTAAGTTGTGATGTGATTGCATTGTGCTGTTTTATTTCCTATTTTTTAGTTTTCTTTAGTGGTTATATACTTATATTGTATTAGATCTTGCTTGTCATGCTTGTTCAATAGTTACAGATTTCTTCGCTTTTTTGCACTATCTATAAAGTTATGTAATTATGAGACAATTATTCGAATTAAATACTTATTCTCAATTTAGAAGAAAAATATAAATCCACTAGAAGATCGTTTTTCATAATGAATACAACAAAATATTTTGGTTAAGGTGCAGTCGTGCAACTTTAAGGTGCTGTCGTGCAACTTTAAGATGCAGTTGTGCAACTGTAATTAATGGTTGTGCCAGCATCTTTTCATATAATTAAAGGTTGTGTCAGCGGTGTTTGCAATTTTAGTGCTGACAGAGTTATAAAAAAATGATGACGCCTAATAGAAAGTGCTGACATGAAAATGCTGACATGTTGTGTGCTGACACGAAAAAAAATGTTGACGCACAACATAAACTTGATATGAAAGGCATACAAACTTGACTAGTATAACAAGTCATTTTATACCCCGAGTAAAAAAAAAGAGTAACAACATTTTATAGCAAGTGTTAATGAGCAACGCTGTACATCATGCTCAAACCAGTTGAACCAACCGGGGATTATGTTTCCTAGCTACTAGCATAATTCTTAGAAACAAAAAACAAAACAAAACTAGACTTGGGTCATATTTGCACAATTTACTCTTATTTTTGCTCAACAATAGGTTATTTTTTGCACAACAATCGAGACTTGTGAAATTGTTCTTAACATGATTTTATTTTCTCTCAATATTATTTTAAGAGTTGCACGTCTCTGTTGTAAGAGTTGCACGACTCTGTGTTAAGAGTTGCACGACTCTGTTTTAAGAGTTGCACGACTCTGTTTTACGAGTTGCACGACTCTGTTGTACGAGTTGCACGACTATGTTGTAAGAGTTGCACGACTATGTTGTAAGAGTTGCACGACTCTGTTGTAAGAGTTGCACGACTCTGTTTTAAGAGTTGCACGACTCTGTTGTAAGAGTTGCACGACTCTGTTTTAAGAGTTGCACGACTTTGTTAGTAGGAGAATGAAATGCAGTGCAAGTGAAAACATTTTCATCCCATGTATAAAAGTGCTTCTTCGATTCTTTGTGAAATTGTTATCCATGCTTGTGCAACTCTAAAAAAAGTGTTGACATGGAAAAAAAAGTGCTGACGCGGAAAAAGTGCAACTCTAAACTAGACTTGGATCATATTTGTATAATTTACGGTTATATTTGCACATCGTACTCTTATATTTGCATGACAAAATGTTAAAAAAAATAAAAATACAAAAAATTAGATTTGATTCATATTTGCACAACTTACGGTTATTTTTGTTCAACAATTCATTATTTTTTGCACAACAATCGAGACTTGTGAAATTGTGTCTCCACATAATCTTATTTTTTGTAAATATAATTTTATACCTTTTTAATAGATTATTGCACAACACGGTCTTATTTTTCCTCATCAATAGAGTAAAAATGCACAACATCATCTTATTTTTGCTCAGCAATAGGTTATTTTTGCAAAACAATCGAGACTTGTGAAATTGTGCTCAATATGATTTTATTTTCTCTCAATATAATTTCATACTTTCTCAATAAATTATTGCACAACATCATCTTATTTTTGCTCAACAATAGGTTATTTTTGCACAGCAATCGAGACTTGTGAATTTGTTCTCAACATGATCTTATTTTCTCTCATATATTATTTTAAGAATTGCACGACTCTGTTGTAAGAGTTGCACGACTATGTTGTAAGAGTTGCACGACTATGTTGCAAGAGTTGCACGACTCTGTTTTAAGAGTTGCACGACCATGTTTTAAGAGTTGCATGACTCTGTTTTAATAGTTGCACGACTCTGTTGTAAGAGTTGCACGACTCTTGTTTTAAGAGTTGCACGACTCGCTTGTAAGAGTTGCACAACAATCGAGACTTGTGAAATTGTGTCTCAACATGATCTTACTTTTTGTAAATATAATTTTATACTTTTTTAATAGATTATTGCACAACACGGTTATATTTTTGCTCGTCAATAGAGTAAAATTGCACAACATTGGGGATTGGTGAAATTTTGCACAACATCATCTTATTTTTGCTCAGCAATAGGTTATTTTTGCAAAACAATCGAGACTTGTGAAACTGTGCTCAATATGATTTTATTTTCTCTCAATATAATTTCATACTTTCTCAATAAATTATTGCACAGCATCATCTTATTTTTGCTCAACAATATGTTATTTTTGCACAACAATCGAGACTTGTGAATTTGTTCTCAACATGATCTTATTTTCTCTCATATATTATTTTAAGAATTGCACGACTCTATTGTAAGAGCTGCACGACTATGTTGTAAGAGTTGCACGACTATGTTGCAAGAGTTGCACGACTCTGTTTTAAGAGTTGCACGACCATGTTTTAAGAGTTGCACGACTCAGTTTTAATAGTTGCACGACTCTGTTGTAAGAGTTGCACGACTCTTATTTTAAGAGTTGCACGACTCACTTGTAAGAGTTGCACAACAATCGAGACTTGTGAAATTGTGTCTCAACATGATCTTACTTTTTGTAAATATAATTTTATACTTTTTTAATAGATTATTGCACAACACAGTTATATTTTTGCTCATCAATAGAGTAAAATTGCACAACATGACTACGACGAAATGGAAGCATGTGGAACTAGTGGATCCCTGTACATGATGATAATGTGCCTGATGGGTTGCCCTTGGATATACTCGTGTTCGTACCGCACCAAACTGAGAGGCCAGTATGCACTGGCAGAGGGGCCTTGCTCCGACTGCTGCGTTCACTGCTGTTGCGGACCCTGCTCCCTCTGCCAAGAGTATTGACAACTTTCCAACCAAGGTTTCGTTATGTCTATAGGTATTCAGTTGTCGTTTCCGCTAGTTCATTTGGCTTTTAATGTGCAATTCATTCCAATCCAATTCAATTCAAATCTCGGACAGGATGGCATGGAAACGAGGAGTTGAAGACGAGAATGCCTTCAGAAGTTGCACCAACTGTGCAGGCGGAAATGGCCCGTTAGGGTCTATTAATCTGTAGTTTAAAGTTTAAACTTCCGCTATCAATAGTATTAACCTCGTTGACACTTAAGACTTCATGTAATTTTCCTACAGAATCCAGTATTTACATATGTTCATCTATCATTACGCACTGCGCAATCATTATGTCAAATCCAGTATTTACATATGTTTAAGCTATGGAAAATTTCCCCAATCATATTTGCAGATCTCTATCAAGGAAATTTAGGAGTAATCTTTCATTACGCACTGCGCTAGACCAATGCTTAACGGCAAAAGCAGTAAGGTTTCTCATTGTTCCAACAGTAAAAATTGATAATTACAAACTCATAACAGCTAATAACCAAACTATGCACCGGATGGCCTTACTACAAACAGTGTATTAAAATTGATAGGATAAAAAAACAATAGAACGTAGGAAATTTCACATTGTTCTTCAGATATATAAAATATTACTAGCAACAATAACAGTTGGTCCTACACAGTTATCAGCGTAAATCGACGAAACACAATGACAGACAAATTAGGCAGTTGCATCGCCGAGCAGGAGATACTCGGAAAAGGATTATGAAGTGTCCACCAATCTCTTGTTAGAATTGTCTAGCATGACATCATTACATGGTCAATTGACTGAAGACCCTGGTTGGCAAAGAAGCGAACATCAACGTCTGGATCTTCGTTCAACTCAACCAAACAAGAACGGATTGTTTTCTCCACAACCTGGATTGTCAACAGGATATGGTTGTGTCATCGGTGAGAGTTCAAATTGAAAACACAAAAAAAAAAATGCATTCAATAGACAACACCGAAAACTTACAGACCGATCAACAATAGGTGAAATAGACTGCAACACTTTTGCCACATTAAACTTGATGTTTGGGACTCTGAGCAACAATAGAAGGCTTAAAAAATCAGTTTCAAAATTTACTAGATGTCTGTGAAGGAACCAAGCAGCAGACATGAACTATACCTGTCCTTTGATGCATTGGTAATCACTGGAAGCAATTTTGAACACGTAATTTCCGAACCCAAGACTGGGGCAAGTAGAGATATCGCATGTAAGACAGTCATTCGATGCAGATAATGTGTATTGCTCATCATCTCCAAAACCTAAAGATACAGGTACAAGCCACAGTGACGTGAAATAAATCAGCTACAAAATTCAATATAAAATAAATCACATAGTTTCTGTTTCAACAAGAATGAACGTGACAGTTTCATGTAGTTCCAGAAATAAACTTCTGACAATTCAAAGCCCCTAGTGTAACGCAGTCACATCTTGGAAAAAGTAAAGAACGTTTTCATCAAGTGGACTAAACCATAAAAATACTAAAACAAACCTGTGGTACTATGTGCTGCATTGCCCGCTCTGAACCAAATTCCTCAGCAAGCCGTTTCAAGTTATTGGCAGCAGCTTCATGAATAGAGTAAACCTACATGAGCAACAACATCAGCATCTATATCAGAAGTGATTCACTTCCATATTGCAATTCACACAAAAAGGAAACAACATATACCTTATCCTGCAACCACTGCATACACAGAGCACCAAGTTTATCGTCAAAAAAACCAACTCCTAGCTGGCTTGCCAACAATGGTATGTATTCTATTATTGCAAGCCGTACTCTCCAGTGTCTGTCTTCAGCAAGCTCAACAATAGCAGGCAAGAGAGATTGAGAAAGTAAATCAATTCCAATAACCTGCAAAAGTTTCAGCAGAGTTTGACGTTGCAGACAAGGTGAAATAGATTGAAGACACGTGTCTTCCTCTCCATTTGAAACACAAGAAGTATCTTCCTCCAGAGAAGCATATTATTTTTAAAGTTTTAAATAACTAAAAAAAGGTAGTTACATTTGACACCCAACTGATTATTTTAGGTGCCAGGGGAAGGACATAAAATAAAATTTACGATACACCTCCTTTAATGAAGAATAAAATTAAAATCACGAAATCACTTTGACCTGGTCATTCGATCATGCAACTCAGGAAACATCTTAGCACAATTCCATGCACTGATAAATCCTGAGAATCAACAAATTAACTGAAACTACTAACAAAATGCTCAGAAAAAGTCTTTTTTCACACAAAATGATTTTTTGAATTCTTTAGGAGGGCCATGAAATTCTTAGTGAAATAACGCACTGTTTCTTCAATCTCCCACTATTGATGCAATGTAGCCATCACAAACAAAATCGAGTTCCTTATCAATCGATCTTCGATCGATTGATAAGGAAAACAGTCGAAAGCAAAGATCGATCAGTCGGAAGCAAAATCTGTCACATGTATGCTCAATTTCAAAGCCTTCACAGTGCAATTTGACAAAGAAACATAAACGCAAACACTTGAGACTTCAAAATCGACTCCAACACTTAAAGAAACATAAACCAAAGAGGGACTTGATTCGCCTAAAACTCAAATACAATGGTCAAGGCATGAGAACAAAAATTCAGCACTAGCTTAATTCATTTCCTAAAGGATGTGCAACTCTAACCTCCGGTTGTGCAACTCTAAACTCCAGTTGTGCAAATCTGATCAATAGCAGCCCACTCATTCTCTTTTGTCTTCAATGCATTAAGACACACATAATTTGCAGTTTGGGCATAAGAAAAAGGACTTTCAGAAATGCTATATTTTGTGCAATATTATATGGTCAATCAACAAAGATGGAATCTGAAATCCCTAACCAACAGAAATTGCAAATCGAAATCCCTAAAAAGTCTTTATCTTAAAGTATGTTACTTGATTTGATGTCTCTCGTGAAGGAACATAAGGCTTCTTCATGAAGGAACATAAGGCTTCTAGCAGTACCTAAGCATATAGCAGAACGCTTTCCCCAGTCTAGTTTACTCCGGTCACTTGTGAAACCTAACAATTTGATCAACAAAAGGCAGCAACTTAAGCTGAACAGTTAATCAAAACAATTTTGAGTCTGTCATCTGCAAAAAGGCATGTTATTAAGGAGGTAGGAAGAAGGAAGACAGAGCAAGTGCAGAGCATAAACAATACAAATCAACAGTAAAAACACTTATACTTGCATCCTGGTTTGCCAGCCCTGAATTCCCCAATGTTCTCTGATCAAATTGAAGGCAAAATAAACTATGAAACTGAGTTAATCTGAACTGCAGTCCATCACAAACAAAATTGAGTTCCTTATCAATCGATCTTTGATCGATTGATAAGGAAAACAGTCAGAAGCAAATATCGATTAGTCGGAAGCAAAATCTGTCACATGTATGCTCAATTTCAAAGCCTTCACGGTGCAATTTCAAAATCGACTCCAACACTTAAAAAATCGAAGAAAATTTGCGCCTTCGGCGCAAATTTTCTAGGATTCCATTGCACTGATATAGAGTTACCTGCAATGCCGTCAACAATCGTCGATCATGATTCGACGCCTTCGTCCTCAATCGAACTGCACGCGGGACGCCTTCGGCCTCCCTCGCTCTCTCGCTCGGACTCGCTCGCTCCGGATTCTCAGATCCAGCGAGGAACGATGTCGACGATCTCAGGGGAGATCTCCAGCGGCAATAGAGAAGGAAGTGCAGCCGGGGACTGCGCGGCGATGCGCCGGAGATGGACGGAGACGGACGGAGGAATCGTCGAACGCGTAACGCCGGAGAGAGAGCGCGCGCGTAGAGAAGAGAGAGCGGCGTAGGGGAGATCTGGTTTTTATTTAGGACATTTTGCAAAAATATCCCAAAACGCGGATATTTCGCAAAATCAGCCCATTTTCGTGGCTATTTTGCAAAACCCCCCTTGTTTTAATGTCTTAAAAAAAAAAAAAAAAAAACCTTCGTGATTTATATTGGAAGAAGTTTTTTTTTTTTTCAAATATTGGAAGAAGTTGTTCGTATGGGAAGGCTTCCATATAGAAAATAAAACTTCCATGTTGGTGTCAAAGGATCAATGCTTGTGGACCATCTTTGTAGTTAGCAGCTTACATTAATTGTGCATTGACTTTATGAGTTTAAAGGATAATTTATTTCACTCATATCATCATATGATTGGTTTATATTATAACTAGAAAGGCATTCCCGCGTTATACGCGGGACATTATTTATTATGTTAAACTTTAAATATTATTATTTACGTATGTGACAACTTTAAAAATGTTATTTACACATTAATGTAGCTATACTTTTATTATATTTGCTCATATATTACAATCTTTCATATACTGATCATTTTATTCCTTATTAGTTATTAGTTAAGTTAAATAATATAATATAGCGTGTATAATATTTAATCTTATACTATATTTAATATAATTGATCAAATTTATGAAAATTTAAAAATATATTGTAATGTTTAGAAAAATATTCATTTTATTTTGGAAATTGATAAACATTTAATTTGCATAGAATAATATATTCTTTATTTTTACAATATTTATTTAATCACATTTTGTAAAGAAAAATAATATATTATTATCAGTGTTTTGACATTAATATAAAGTAAATCATTTTTTTTGTATTCATTAAATAATATTAAACATATATAATATATGTCTTATAACGATCATCATAATCATTAATTAAATGTAAAATATTTAATTTTTTAAAACACTTTTTTAGATTAAAAACTATTTATAGTTATGGTGCTACATAAAAAAAACTATTATAATTTTATTGTCTAAGAAACTGTAACAGACCGAGTTAATAAACCCGAGTTACGTGTCGAAGAAATGGATACCTTCATTCGGATCTTTCAATCCAAATACGAGTTGAATGTTAAAACCAAAGGATTAGTAGGAAAGTATGGATTTTGAACCCTAAAACTGCGATAAGTCCATTGTGAACTGGGTGTTAACACACCGTTACCTATCCTAATTGTAATTCGCGGAAAACGATTTACGTCTAAAAATAAGCAACCACCATAAAATTCAAACACAAGAGTGCCACGACAGAGCTCAGTCAAAACAGCAATACGGAAAGCGAGTAAGGTACCAAAATACCAAAAGAGATTACGAAATATGAGGTCGATCTCTCTACACACGCCCAGAGTGAACCCTCGCCAGAATAACATAGATCAAGCATAGTAAAAAGAATGCACAATACCTAAAAAAAGAATGGGGAAAGGAATCAAGTCGAGCCACGCATGCAGGTCCTTGATACCTCGTTGAAGCCACATAATATGCGCTAATCCTAAATAAAGATGTTTCTAATGCAGTATAGTAATAGTAAACACTCAAGCATGCTGACAGTTTATAAAATGTAGAAATGTTGTAAATAGAATCATGCGCAGAATGTCAAGTGGCATGTCCCTCTCATACCCCTGCACCCATTCCCGTCAATGCATACACCAGCCCTGTTCGTGCTATAGCATGTCTCATCATATTATCATATCTCATGTCTCATTCTCATATCATATCAATATATCATGTTATGTCTCATATCATGCTCTTTCTCGTTTCTCAAGTTCTCATATCATGACCATATGACTCGATGAGGAACGAACCCGATGGGGCTGGACCGTCCTATGACCCTAGCAAATACTCTAAGATTCACAATTTAACCGTCGTTCTACCAAATGCATGAGGAATTTCAAGTGCTCAAACAGTTCTGCAAACCTAAGCATGCTACTATATGATTATCCATGATGCAACACCTACCATTCTACATGACAACAGGCATGAGGGTCCAACTTGAGTAAGCCCCTAAGGACTTACCTAGAGGTGCAGAACTAGACATAGCTATGGGCTACAGGTTGACTCGGACCTGCCGAGTCGACACGGGCCAATGACCCGCCAGATCCGGGTCAACAGGTGGCCGGGTGGCTCGGGTTGGCGGGCTAGGGTTAGGGTCGAACATCCCCCAACCCACTGACCCGACGGGTCACACGATAGGTCGACCCACCAGGTCAACCAGCCATTCCCAAATTTTTTTGATTTTTTTTTATATTTGTGATTATTATAATGTATGTTATTCTTAGAATAATTCGTCATAAAAACATAAACTAATATGCAACATGCAATATGCAATGTGGGTTAAAAGTCACCCTCGTCCTTCCCTTTTTATAGCTTTGGAAGTTTCCTTCTATTATCTCATTTTCAATATGGGACAAGAGCATTCTCCAACATTAATTTATCCCACATTGAAAATTGAGAGTTATAATGAGAAGGGATGGATATATATATATATGTGTGTGTGTGTGTGTGTGTGTGTGTGTGATACGTTTGGAATCCCTGATCCTTCGCCTATGGGCTCAAGATCAAGAACCCCAAACTATTGATGGCCCGATCTTGCAATTATCCTTGCTATTCTCGATGTTTACAATTAATTACAATAAAGACTTGAAACTATTTTGAAAGAAAGGAAAACAAACAAACAAATAAAAAAACTAGAACAAAAGACAAAAGCCAACAAAGGAAACAACAGTAGCGACGGAAACGGTGGTGGCGACGGATGCTGCGGGCGCAGCAAGTCTGCTGCGGCCGCCGCCAGCGACGGTTCCTCTGTTGCAGCGACGGTGGCCTGGGTTCCAGCGACAGTTTCTCAACTTTTCTCTTCTTTCTTGTGTTTGGGATTATGGTTTAGATCTTGACTTGGTATCGGATGAACAAGAACATAAATTGATTGCTAAGGCTTTTGGATTGGGAATCGAGGGAACCTTTTAATCCTTAAAAGAGTTCCTCAATTATAATTCCAATCTAATTTTATTGAATGAAATACAAGAGTTTAAATAGAGAAATACCAATTCTATCGTGTGCAAAAGATAGAGTTTTGGTAACTAAAGATAAATCAAATAATTTAAAGATATGTAAATCTTTCCTAAGATAAGTAAATCTAACTAAGGATAGAAAATTAACAACTTGGTGGACAAGAATTATATCTAGAAGAGATATAATTATTTCCACATTATTTTCCTAAATTCATAAAATAATTAAATCTAATTTAATTAAATAAATTCGAAAATATTTAAATAATTATGTAGAAATTCGTCCAAACAGAGACAGCTGCAAAGATGATGAATTTCGGCCATTCTTGATGTTGATTCTGGAGAAACCTTCAACATCAAAGTTGTAGATCTTTTCGTCCTCGTTCCAACAAGGTATGGCACGACCTCATCTGATAAATATGGACTCCGAACGACCCATTTTACTGAGACGTCGAAAAGCTGTCAAACGATCCTGAACGAACGAAAAACGTGGACCGTGGTTACCTTTGGACCCTCTTCCATGGTGGAGCCTTCTTCTTCCTTTTGAGGACAACATTCTTTGCCATCAATGGCCCTCGAATCGGTCTTGAGAGCTCGCCTGGATCAAGATCATTGTTTGACCCTCTTCTATGGTGGAGCCTTCTTCTTCCTTTTGAGGGCGTGTATGGGTGTGGGTGTGTGCCTGTGTGGATGTGTGTGTACCCCATCCTCTCATAGCTCCCACTTCACTTTAAGTTTTATTTCCTATATTGGAAATGAAGTAAAGTTTGAGAAATCTTACATCCTACATTTATATTGTAGTGGATGAAGGATATTTTATAAAGATATAAACCTTCTCATTTTTTTCTTCCACTTCATATATATTGAAATGAAGTTGATACACAAAGTGATATGTACAAAAAATCTTTGCATATCATTTTTTTTATTAGTCAAAATGTTATAAAAAATATATTTTTTTAAATAAGGTAACCCGTCGGGTAGGGTTGTGCAGAAAAATACGACACGGTTGATGCGATACGAAACCGCAATAAAACGGCACGAAAAAGCACGAAACGATATAGATACGACACGATTATGACACGAACTGGTAAAACACGACAATAAACAGTTCGTGTTTGTATCGGCATATTTCTCTTATCGGGTATCCGACACGACACGTTAATTTTTTTTAATTTTTTTAAATATTGGTAGTCTGTTTAGTACAAATAGAATAATTGTTCTAGTGTAACAAGAAAGTGAAGTTTCCTAGTTGGTTTAGCGGCCCGCGTGTATTATGGACTTAGTAGAAGGTCAGCGGTTCGATTCTGGTCCCCTCTTTTTCAATTGCCCTTTAGTTCCCTATTTTTGTTAAAAAAATGATATATAGATGCGAACCCCAAACAAACCCTAGCCGGCTAGCCCTCTCCACTCTTTCACGCTTCACTCAGATACAGTTCTCACGCTCTCTCCTCTCTCTTGCAAACAGACGCTCAACCTCTCGCCAACTCACCCTCGCTTGCTCGCAGCCGGCCTCTCGCCGACTCACCCTCGCTTGCTCGCAGCCGGCCTCTCGCCGACACAACCTCCCCTCTCGGCCCTCGCTCGCAGTATATTGGTTTAAAAAACCGTACAAATATAAGCCTATTTCTTTTCAAGGGAAAATGTTTTTAAAACCTAGGTAATTGCTTTTGAGTTGAAATTGTTAACGTGTATTTGACGGTGAGGATTATTTAGTCTGCTATCATGATCTCCTTTATAGTCTGTCTTATTTTATTGGTTGAAGACAAATATAAATTAAAACTATCCCAGTTATTAAGAAAAATAATAAAATAATTTGGTGCATCCAATCAAGCAATACAGATTATATAATGGATTATAACTGCGGATTAGGTGATCCAACCTCGTATTTGATGGTCAGCTGCTTACTGCATTTTCCGAATATGTGTCTGACAATTTACTGTAATTAGGGATTTGATATTTTCGTTTGCATTTTTTTGGTAGGGAATGTGATTTCATATTTTAAATACTCCATAAATGAAATATTATGGAAACCAATCCTAGCTTTTCTTGGAAACAACCTCACCCCGAGGGCCAAGTGTGACCTAGGTTTTGCCTGGTGGACCGGCTGGTACATTCGCAATCAATATATTTTCAGACAAGTTCACATCCCAAGTAGGGAGACTACTATTACACTGATCAAAACCCACATACGCAATTAGGGCAGAACTTCTCAGACAGAGAGTGAATTTGATGAGGAACCCATGCTGAAGGCACCCACACCAAAGCAAATAAAGAAGAAGCACAACACCCGTGGTGTACACTGGCGAAAACCTCCAATTGGCACCATTAAATTAAATTTCGATGGGTCTTCCATTCCTAATTCGGACAGCTCGGCGGGAGCTATTTTACGTGATTGGGAAGGCAGACCCATCACCATATGCTATCAAAAGTTAGGAAAGCAGAGCACCCTCAAAGCTGAAGCGCTTGCATTAAAATTGGGGGTCCAACACGACTTGAGACTCCGGATAGACAAACTTCAAATCGAGGGAGACTCCAAAATCATAATAAATTATCTAAACAACCGTACCAAATGCCCTTGTGAAATCGAACTTATATTATCTGACATCAAAACTCTTCTATTGACCTTGAGAGAAGTTACCTTCTTTCATGTTCCCCGCATTGGCAATAGAGTGGCTGATAAGGTTGCACACCGTTGCCACTCTGCCAGGGGTGTCGATATCTATAATAACTCAGGTCTCTCTGACCTCATCCGAAAGGATGCTGCCGGGTAGAACTCGCTCGCCCGAATTCTTTCCTAATAAAAAAAAAAGAACCAGATAGAAAGTAGACATGAGTAAAAAGGAAAATAGAAAAAAAAAACTTCATGCAATATTGATCGATCTTTACTTTTTAAACTTTATTTAACGATATTTTTATTTTAAATTTTAAATCATTTTAATAGTTGACACTTTTAGTCCATCTCCCGGCTTGTCTGGGCTCTCGGTTTCTCTAGGCTTGTCTAGAGAACCAAATTTCTTTCCTTATATCAAAAAAAAATTAATAACTAAATATTTTATTCATTAACCTTTGTAGAACTATGGAGCAGAGAACATTTAAAGCCACAGATAGAAAAACCAAAAAACAAAGGATTAGTTATAAAAAAAAACATTATATAAGGTAAAGATTTGTAAAGATTCAACCGCGATTAAACCATCATCTAAGAACGTCCTATCGAAAAATGTCCACAATAATTAGTTGGAACGCGCTCCCCAAAAATGGTCAAAATTAATCCAAGATGTAGATGTGGCACCTTAGTGGCCGACTTTCCCTCTCTATGATTAATCTATCTATCTATCTATATCTATATTCTATATTCTATATACATATACTAAAATCGATGCATTGTCGCCTACGTGGCGGAGCGTGAGTACATCTGCATACGTGGCGGCGCGTGAGTGCATCTCGCAAAGCTTTCTTCCGTCAAAAAGAAAATCTAATAAAAACTATTAGATGGTTCTAATCTATATAATTAAAAATCATTAAATAATTATTTTGTTTTACCATTAACTCATATAATTGGATAGAATCTTATAAAATAGTAAATATTATGTAAGGAAAAAATTATATCAATATAACACAATCTATCTTTGCATATATATTTTAGTAAAGTAACGTAATAAATATATACTACATATACAATATTTAATAAAAAAAGAATATTAAAATATTTTTAAAAATCAACTATCTATTTAGTTACATGAGATTCAATTAACGATATATTAGGAAAAAAAACCTTTTACCTTATAAATATAAATTTTATTTATATTTCCAGAGAATACAAATAAAAGATAATTAAATTATATATCATTTGTTGAACTAATTTTATTTATATCTATATTATTTTTTGGTGGAAAACATAATTTATATTTAGATTATTATTTTTATTTATTGGAATTTATCTAGATTATTTGTAATATTGCATTAACGTATTGTCCGTGAACGGGACGAGATCTACACTAGTATCTATCTATATACATATACTAAAACCGATGCATTGGGGCCTGTGTGGCGGCACGTGAGTGAATCTGCCTACGTGGCGGCGCGAGAGTGCGTCTCGCAAAGCTTTCTCCCGTCAAAAAGGAAATCTAATAAAAATAATTATTTTATTTTACCATTAACACATATAATTGGATAGATGGAATATCTTATAAAAGAGTAAATATTATATAAGGAAAAAACTGTATCAATATAATTAAACATAGTAGTAGTAATAATAAAAATAATTAATAAAACTAATTTTCATAGTCATACTTACCAAAAATATTAATAGATAAATATGTAATATTTGATAGGTGCTATTTTATTTATATTTAGATTATTTTTTGGTGAAAATAATTATTTATATCAAAATCAATCATTTAATAATTGTTATTTTATATCTATCTATATTATTTTTTGAGGCCAAAATAAATAATTAAAATATTATATAGCTATATATGTAGCCACAATCCATCCGTACATAGATATTTTAGTAAACTAATGTAATAAATATGTACTACATATTTAATAAAAAAGAATATTAAAATATTTTTAAAAATCAACTATCTAATCAAATTACATGAGATTTAATTAACCATAGATTAGATAAAAAAAACTTTTACGTAGTACCTTATAATTGTGAATTTTATTTATATTTTGAGAGAATCTAATTAAAAGATATTTAGATTATATATAACCTATCGAACTAATTTTATTTATATTTATATTATTTTTTGGAGGAAAAAATAATTTATATTTAGATTAACATATTTCCCGTACACGGGACGGGATCTGCACTAGTACATATACTAAAATCGATGCATAACGTCATATGTGGCGCATTGTGGTTGATCCTAGGTAAAAAAAATCCTATGTGGCGCGTTGTGGTTGATCCTAGGGGAAAAAATATTAATAGATAAATATGTAGTATTTGATAGGTGTTATTTTATTTATATAGATTTTTTTGGTGGAGATAATTATTTATATCAAAATTAATGTGAATTTTATTTATATTTTGAGAGAATCTAAATAAAAGATATTTAGATTATATAATCTATAAAACTAATTTTATTTATATCTATATTTTTTTGGAAAAAAATTTATATTTAGATTATTATTATTATATTTATTTGAATCCATTTGCTTTATCTTTAATATGTTATTAACGTATTCTCCGTACACGGGATGAGACCTACACTAGTTAATTATAATATTTGATAACTAGGGTGTGTTTGGATTCCATTGCATTTTAATTATAATACAAATATTTTACCTCGTTTTATGTGCACGTTTGGTTGTAAAAATAAAAATCTCATAAAAACCGAGGTGAAACCGTAATTTAACCAAATAATCACATAAATCGAGATAAAATAATTTCATTATAATCAATACATCGTGAAATCAAAAATTAATATAATTTAAATACCTTAAAAATTGTATTAACTAAACACCGTCTTATCATTTTAAATTATAAACATAATGCATTTGGAATCCAAACACACCCTAAATGATCCCGATTACTCTATTAGCGTTTAAGATTATGGCTTTCAAGTTAATTATATTGACTAATATTATCTGTTTCCAATTTCCATGCTTTTAAATATACTAAAATTCGAGGGCCATAACATCCTGCATACGTGATCGTGTGTTTGTCGTATATGTACAATGGATAAGTGGATAGAATGCGGTCATATACATCCCATCATCTACAGAGATACCATAATGTGATTTTAGTTAATTAACACCTCCATCACAAAATATTACTCCGTAGTAGTTAATTACTCATTCTGTTCGACAAAACATGTCACTTTACTATTCACATACGTTTTTTCAGGAGATAAAAACTATATAAAATATCTATTTTTTAATAATTTTTTAACAATTTCATACTTATTATTAATAAGTACAAACTTGTTAAAAAAATATATGAAAAATGAATATTTTATATAGTTTTTATCATTCTAAAGAAGCGTGTGTAAATAGTAAACGACATATTTTGCCGAACGGAGGGAGTAATATTTTCAGTATGTATATATTTTTTTTTTAAAAAAAAGTCCATCTTCCTCTTCTTTTTATAATTTTCTTCTCGATCTTCTTTTATAATCACTTCATATCAACTTTTTTTAATATATAAGTATAAATATTTAAGTATCAACTATAGATTTTAAAATGAATGAAATATTGCCAGATATATAGTAAATTAGAGATCAAAATAAATTGAAAGTCGAATTGAAGGAACAAAGAACTAAACAAATCAGGGGAAAAAAAACCCTCAATGGTAACACCGGAAATTTTTTTTTTTTTTGGAGCAACAACAAAATACATCCAATTAACTTAAATCATCATGTAACAAGGTTTTAAGAGCTTCCGAAAAATAGGATCCTTTATAGGATCCGGACCTCTCCTAATAAACCCCTCCTAATAACTTCCTAATAAAATAATCCAAGCCATTGAAAAAAATGAAGGGTTGAGATTAGTCCCCTAAATTAATTAATTCCGAAACAAAAACCCTCCTCAATTACCCTTCACCTTTACCGTATACAGTCCGTGATTGCTCAATTTGCAGATGAAGTTCCTCTCCCCGGTGAAGGTCTCAGTCATAGTGAAGCTCTAAGTTCTAGTGCGTACGGGAGGTTCTCTCAATTTGGTGTTTAGTTATGATTGATCGATTAATTTAGGGATGCTTAATTAGTTATGATTCCATGTCAACATTGATCGATTCATTATTAAATTCCTTAGAATAGTTGTGAATTGTTAATTAACTAGTGATGAATTGCTTATTTATAATTGCAATCAAAGTGGCATCAAATTTGAGGGCGGAGAACAAAAACGCCATGGTTGATCTGACGCGGAACGAGCGGGCGGACGCCGCGGTGATGGACCACCAGCGTCTAATTAACAAGCTCTCTCTCCCTCTCCCGTCGAAGACTCGACGTTGCCTCTTTCAATGGCATACCAAGTCGACTAGGATTCCGTCTTCCCGAGTGGCGGCTGTGGAGGGTTGGGTGGTGTTTGAGGATTTGGGGGAGATAAGCGGCCGATGAAGGGGTCGATTGGAGTTCGTGGGGGTAAGGGGTTTGAAAGACAGGTTTGGTAGGAGAGCTTTCATGGCGGAGTGAGAATTACCAAACCAGGGGAGAGGGTTTCAATTGCTATTTTGGAAAAGGAGTAGAGGACGCTCAATTACACAGAGACAATGGAGAGGAAAGTGGGATTTGTTTTGGGATTAATTCATCAGATCTAATCTCAACCCTTCATTTTTCTCTAATGGCTGAGATTATTTTATTAGGAAGTTATTAGGAGGGGTTTATTAGGAGTGGATCCGGATCCCGAACAATAAACCCAACTGGACATAATCACCGACCTTGTCGGCCTAAAACCTGCTAGGAATTAGGAAATTAGCCACTTTGTTTGCTTGTCTTGTATATGCCTCCAGCAGCATTCTTGGAACTCCCTCGATAGATTTTGGACCTTCATCGGCTGAGGATATCTGATTCAACCACAATCCGAGTAAACCCCTGCGCCTAACATAGCTCGAGAGCCTATACAAGCCCCACCGCTTCAACCAAATCAACACACTGTTTGAGTCCTGCATCGATCGGGTTGCTGTGAGCAATGTTTCCCGGCCCCCTCTCATTCCTAGCAACACACCCCACTTCGCATGATCTGTCTGGGCCAACGTAACAGCTGTGTCGCTATTTATCTTCACCCACCATGGGTCCGGAGCCATCCAATTGAATCTCTCCTGGGTTCGTTGATTGGGCACTGGCGGATCAATACTCCAAACTCTGTTGAAATCCTCTACACGCCTTACAACTTGATCAGCTATTTCATTTGGCTCCATTCTCACAACATCAAATACACGTCGATTCCGCATCATCCAAATCCCTTCAAGGACGTACACCCACATTTGTGTAACTGATTTGCCTCCTCCTTCCCTAATCCTCTCAAACATGTCCAATACACTCTTCTCCTACTTTCTATACATACCAATAGGCAGAAACAATTTCTAGGAAGTATCTAGACGAACCTAGGCAGTACCTAAGCGGGTCTAGGTAGGGTTTAGGCGACACCTAGGTGGTGCCTAGCTGGATTTCTGCCTAGAGACCCGCCTAGCTAAGCCTAAAAATTCTTAGATGTCCTCTCGCATAGGTGCGATTTTTAGAATACTGAGAATACATACATACATACATATAAATATATATATATATATATATATATATATATATATATATATATATATATATATATATATATATAAGATTTATATAATAAAAGAATTTATTATTGAATTTATACACTTAAAAAACTTAAATTATGCCCTAATTTCGACGAAAGAAAAAGAGGAAATAATAGTTTGTTTAAGTTGTCATTGACAAATGAACTATGATCTCGGTATAAACTACAATCAAAGGTAGATCTATAGGGATGTGTAAGAGAAGCAATGGCTGCTCAACCAACTCTTGCAAGACGAAGACGGTGACCTCTAGACCTGCTCTCCGGTGCGTTTTAAGCCTTGGTGGTTTCTCTTTGCCGGAGGTTTGGTAAGGTTTTTCCTTGCTATGTCTTTGTCTTCGATCTTTCTTGCGTATTGCTTTTTGCCTTCCTTGTTTCCTTTGTTTCTTCCTTACTTTGTTCTTCTTGCCTTTTCTCCTCTCTTTCTTGTTTCTTTTTTTTTTTGTCTTTCCGCTTTGGTCGAGTTTGTGTCTAGTTGGTTTTTTTCTTCTTTCCTTGTTTGGTTGCTCTTGTTGTGTCTTTGTCTTTCTGGTGGTGTTGGCTGCTCTTGCCCGTTGTGTTTCTCGTTTTTCTTTGGCATTTTGTTCTGTCTTTGTGATGCTTAAGATGTAAGGATGGGGAAGAAGCCTAAGGATTCCAATGGTGGCGACCCCTCCAAGTACCTTGAAGACTTCCCTCCCATGGATTCTAATGGTGGGGGTGAGAAGAAAAGGACGAGAAAGACAAAGGTTGCCCAATAAGGAAATGGGTGTGAGGATGTCATTCCCAATGGAGTGAAGACAGTGACTAGAGGAAGTAAAACTATGGTTAATGCCGCCGGTGCTAACAATATTCCAAAGAAGAAGGCCTCTTCTTCTTCATCTTCGATGCTAGGTAAACTCAACAAACCCTCAATTTCTATTCATTTCTCTATGTATGAGGATGAGCAGGTCGTCCATAGAGGTTCCAAGGATGGTGACTTGGAAGGCGATTTCTTCCAAGAATTTGCGACAGTCGCCGATGGGACGTCACCTTTGTCGGCCAAAACTCCGATCAAGACTACCCAGATTCCGGCGAGTGGTTGTCACAAACAAGGACATGTGTGAATAGGAAAAGGCTTTGGGAGGGGAAGCGTGTGCATTCAATGCTACACATGGGAAAGGCCAAAGTTCATCCCTCCTCGACTCATTAATGAATAAGGCTTGTAATGAAGGATCATTGGAAATTACTTCATTAAATGATAATCAAGTAAGTCTCGTTGACTCTTCTACTCATTTTCAAATTTTAACTTGATTAGAAATATGGAGGGAAATCGGGAGACGGTATTGGGTGATGATGCTCGGGAGATTCTTTTGGACGCTTGTGTTGGGGAGCCAAATGCTCAGGAGTGCCCGGCTGTACCCGAGTGTGAATTCTCAGATGGTAAAACCAAGAGAGTATCGGGTGACGAGGTGAACACTGATGTTTCCTCTAACCCAGGTGCCCAGGTTTCATCCGAGAACAGCCAAAAGAACAGCCGTGGAACCGATGATGTGGCTTACGATACCCGAGCGCCCGCCACTGACTCCCGAGCGCCTTGAGCACCTAGCAATGATTCTCAAGCACCTAAAGCGCCTGGAGACATCTCTCAAGAACCTAGGACGGTGTTTGATCAAAATGGTGAGGGAGACCGGCCCACCCAAGGTAAGAGTTCCTATGTCCCTCCTCCTAATGCATGGTCTACAAAGTCCAAGAAAATTTTCATGAATAAAGGTGTTGGTGGAAAGATTGAATACTTTGAAAACAAGTCTAAAACCGTTGTTGAGATTGATGTTAGCAAAGCTCTCCCAAGGCATGAAGTCTGGGTTTGGTCACTCTTGGGGCAATATGTAGGCTACCACCCGGGCAATTTCATGATTAATGAGATGAGGCGAGGTTGGAAGGTTAAGTCCAAGTTCAACGAAGAGAATGATTGGTTTGCCTTCTCCTTCGATTTGGAGGAGGATGCAAACGAGGTGCTCAAGGGAGGGTCTTACTTCATCCATGGCCGGCCCTTCATCCTCAAGAATGTGCCCGACATGTTTGCATTCACTAGGAAGGAAGCGGCGACTATACCCGTTTGGGTGCGCAAGATGGGTGTTCCGGTGGATTATTGGACACATAATGTAATTGGTAAGATCGCTTCTACTCTTAGTAAACCTCTTTTCATTGATAAAGTGACCGAGGAAAGGAAGCGTTGCTCGTATGCTCGAGCCCTTATCGAGGTCAATTTTGCCGAAGAGAAAGGTAACCAAGATGAAGAGCTTGACACTGCCCTTGGGTTGGACGAGTCATCCTCGGAGGTAGCTCAAGGTTCTCATGATGAGGATGGTGTTTTCGTTCACTCTTGGGGTAGCAAGGACGAGGATGAGGTGTGGGATCCCAAAACTTATATCACGGTCATGATGAAGCATAGGGAACGGCAAAAGAAGAAACGTGAGCAAGGCATTCGGCAAGTGGATTGTGCACTTGAATCCGAGCGCAAACGGCTACCAAAGAAGATAAACCAAAAGAATGCAGCCGGAGATCAAGGGAGAAATGAGACAAATAAGACCTCTAAAGGGTCTTCATGAAGGTCATTGCATGGAACATCAAAGGGTTAGGCCTACCCCGGAAACAAAAGGGCCTAGGTAAGGTTATTCGGTTGAATGATGCTAAGGTTTGCGGGATTCTCGAAACCAAAGCACATGATGCAACTTTTAATCTTGATAATTTCATTGCCAAGTATATATCTACAAGGTTGGAATCATACTTCAAACTTCCATCTTGACCCAAGAGGTAGAATCCTTGTGGTTTGGGATCCTTCTAGTGTTGATATGGAAGTTGTAAGTGTTGGAGTCCAACATATCGCTTGCTTTATGACTAACAAAGTGACCAATGCCAAGATAGGTGTTTGTTTCATCTATGGCTTGCACACGGTCTGTCATCAAAGAGGCATTTGGGAAGCTTTGACGGATATCCTTGAAAGCCATATTCTCCCATGGCTTGTCCTTGGTGACTTCAACAACGTCAAGAGCTTTGATGAGAGGATAAATGGAGCTCCGGTCAAGATGTATGAGTGTCATGACATGATCAAGGCTTGCACAAATCTAGGGTTGACCGACTCCTCTTGTACAAGTAACAACCCCTTCACTTGGTCTAACAAAGTTGTATGGAGTAAGATTGATAGGGTGTTGCTTAATAGTGAGTGGATTCATGTTAACCTTTATTGCCACACGCATTACCCGGATATGTGGCACCTCTCGGACCACAAGCCGGCCATAGTCTCTTTGTGTTGTGATGATAATAGAAGGAAAAAGCGCTTCAACTACCAAAACATGTGGTGTGAGCACGAGAGCTTCAAGGATGTAGTTAGGGGCGGTTGGAGTCTTCAAGCTAGGGGAACATACCAATTTCGGCTATGTGTTCTCCTAAAAAGGCTAAAACAGCCCCTTAAAAGGCTCCATGGTTAGCATTTCTCGCATATATGTAGTAAGACCTTGGAGGCTAACACTATTCTTGGAGATGCTATTGAAAATGCCCGAGTTACTCCCTCGGATGAGTCTTTCGCAGCACTTAATCAAGCCAAGAAGAGGGCTGATTTCTTTAACAAAGCCGAGCACTTGTACCTCCAACAACATACCAAGGCGCACTACTTGAAGATGAGTGACAAGTGTAACAAGTTCTTCCATAACCTCATGAGAAGCAATGGCAAAAAAGCCCGCATTGGTGCTATCATTCGGAGGGTTGGAGAGCGCGCTCACCACATCTTCTAATGAGGTAGCCTCTGAATTCCTCTCTTTCTTTGAAGGATTATTTGGCACTTTTGTAGCTACTACGTCGGCCGTCCCTTCCTTTTTCGCCCATGGTGAGTCGGTGAAGGAGGAGGATAAGCTGATGCTTGTGGCTCCGGTTTCAAATGAGGAGATCAAGCAAGCCTTGTGGTCGATGGGAGATGACAAAGCCCCGAGAGCGGATGGGTATACGACAAAGTTCTTCAAGAGTACATGGGACATCACCGGAGGTGAGGTATGTGCGGCTATTAAAGAATTTTTTACCAATGGCTCCCTCCTTAAGCAATTGAACCACACCATTGTTAGCTTCATTCCTAAAACCAATGAAGCGAATCATGTTGAGAAATTTAGACCCATCTCGTGTTGCAATGTTATATATAAGATCATATCTAAGATTCTTACCACTAGACTTGAGAGATGTATGGGTTATATTGTTGGGCCGGCCCAAGGTGCCTTTGTGCCGGGCCGCCTCATGAGTGATAACATCTTTGTTGTCCAAGAGTTGTTGCGTAGGTACAATGTAAAGAGGGACACCCGGCGGTGTTTCCTCAATGTGGATATAGCCAAGGCCTATGACACAATCTCTTGGGATTTCTTGAGATTCACTCTTCAATCGGTTGGCATCCCAGAGAGGTTCATTGCTTGGACCATGGAGTGCGTCACTACCACTTCTTACTCCATCAAGATAAATAACGAGATCCATGGCCTCTTCCTGGGCAAAAGAGGCATCCGCCAAGTTGACCCTATCTCTCCGTTATTATTTTTGCTAGCCATGGAGTTTTTCTCTAGGCTTGTGAAATTGGAGACTAGCAAACCTAGTTTCCACTTCCACCAAAACTACAAGCAAGTGAGAATCGCCCACCTTGCTTTTGCCGATAATGTGGTGATGTTTTTCCAGGGAGATGTGGCTTCGGTGAGGGTGCTTATGGGCTGTCTTCACAGGTTCAAAGAAGTGTCGGGATTGGCGGTGAACTTGGAGAAATTGAGCGTCTTTTTAGCCTCGGTACCTTCAAGTGAAGCGGGGGAGATCATCAACACCACGGGTTTCAAGAGTGGTGTCTTTCCTTTCCGCTATCTTGGCATCCCTATTACTCCTCATGAACTCCGGGTGACTCACTACCAACCTCTCATTGATAAAATTGAAAAAAAGATTGAATGCTTGGTCTAGTAAGTGTCTCTCCTATGCAAGAAGGAAAGAGTTGATTTCTTCGGTCCTCCAAGGGATCGAGGGCTTTTGGCTCTCCATACTTCCGGTTCCGGAGGCCGTGTTGAGATCGGTGGAGAGCCTCTGCCGTGGTTTTCTATGGAAAAAGCCAAAGTTCGATGGAGCAAGGTGTGTGCACCTAAGGAGGAAAGGGGTCTCGGCTTCTTGGATCTCAAGAGCTGGAACTCGGCCTTCATGTGCAAGCACTTGTGGAGGATTGCGGAGAAAAAGGAAAGCCTATGGGTAAGATGGATACATCATAAATATCTCAATGTTACTAATGTGCAGGATTGACAAGCTAATAGGAAGGATTCCCCTCTCATCAAGAGCATCATCGAGGCCAAGAACATGGCCTCTTCCCTTGGGGCTGACTTGGAGGATGGGTTGAACGAGTGGTGCTTGGGCGACAAATTCAAAGTCTCGAAGGCATATGAGGCTATTAGAAGGAAGGAGCCGAAGGTTAGGTGGCATAGGGAGGTTTGGGTTGCTAACAACACCCCAAAGCACTCTTTCATCCTATGGCTTGCCACCCTCGGTAAACTCTCAACTAATGATAGACTCTTTTTCCTTGATATTGACTTCGCTTGTAAGTTTTGTAACGATGATACACTTGAGACTCACGAGCACCTTTTCTTCCAATGCCCCTTCACTAAGGGTGTTTGGGAGAGGATTAGGAACAAGTTCAGGATCCCTTTTGAGGTTGACTCCATCCATAAGGCTTTGAGATGGCTTCGGAGATACGCTAAAAGCAAGTCTTGCCTTAACCTTAGCCGAAGATATGCTCTATCTTCCACCATTTACCTCCTTTGGCATGCTGGGAATTCTCTTGCCATGGATGGTAATCGAATAAATGAAGATGCCATTGTGAAACTCATTCTCACCCATGTTTACCGCCTCACCTATGACTCCTTTCCCACTCGTGATGTTGAGAACATGTTGGCCTAAGTTTGACATGAGATACAAAGTGTTGGTTTTGATTTTAGGGTTGTGTCCTAGGGCCTGCGTGCCTTTGGAGCCTGTGTGCTCTCGGGAACAACCCTCCCTTGTTCTGGTTTTTGAGCTCATGGGTCCGTTTGGGGTTGCGTCCCCTTGGAAGACTCGTTTGGTGTTTTTATGGCATGATCCTTGGGCCTGCGAGCCCAAGATATGCCCTTGTGTATTTTGTTACGCTTTGATATTTGTCCTAATGGCCTACGTTCTAGAAGGAGCATACACCTTGAGACTTGGTTTGAATACTAATCTTTGGAAAGTCTAGGTTGTGCCCTAGCTTTTAAAGGATTGTAGTTTGATGTAAGACCCTTGGGCCCCCCATTTTTTTATTCGATTTTACATGCAAACACCCCAACCCAGACTTAGTGGCGGGGGTTCCCCTAAAAAAAGGGTGGATCTATAGGGTATTGGGACGAACCACTAAAATATTCTGTATCTCGTATATAACTTTTATTTTGATATATATATATATATATATATATATATATATAATATGCTCAAATTTAACATCTATGCAAAAAAATTTAGACATTTGAAGATTACACATACACTAATTAACCACGTCACTTATGTCTTTCAATAAAGTGGGATGCTTTCAATGGACTCCTTGAAATTATGTGTTTTTTTTTAAAAGAAGAAGAAGATATTATATAAATAGAATAAAAAAATAAAGAACGTACAAATTATATATTGACTTATTAGAATTCACACTTTCAATGGACTCCTTGATGCCTGCAATCTTGCTTTTTCTATCCTTAATTAACTAACTTGTTTTTGTGTGTGTGTGTTGCATGTTCAATCACCTACTAATTTTTATGTGTTGTTCCATCACTTACTAATTCACCACATTGTCCCAAATATTGTCAAGTGAAAGTATATAATTCCACATAAAACATGCAGCATCACCTTGTAATTAATCATGATATCATCAATATCTTAGCTAGCTAGCTACTTGTACAAATTTAAAGCTAGTTTGTTACAAGGGGCAATAGTGGAATTCTCATGCTTATCAAGATGTGTATATAAAGGAATCTCATCTCTCATTAATTCAATTCTCAAGTCCAACCATTCCCCACATATATTCTCTTGTCTATATATAACCTTTGATATTCAATATTTCTCATCATCTCAAAATATATCTCTCCCAATAATTTTTTTTAATTTTTTTGCAAAAAACATGGGAGTTGGCGAGGTAGGAAATTGGCTAGCCAAAATGAAAGCCTATGTAGCCATAATATCCCTTCAATTTGGGTATGCAGGCATGTTTGTCATCACAACCATTTGCCTCAAGAAGGGCATGAACCACTTCGTGCTCTCCGTCTACCGCCACGTGTTTGCCACCCTCGCCATCGGTCCATTCGCCCTCGTCCTCGAGAGGTATATATGTTTCTCGACGTACTCATCGGTGGCGACCAGAGCGCAACCAACACTCTCCTCGCTCCAACCGATGTAATTTATATATTTTTAATTTTTATTTGTTTTCGCGTTTCAGGAAAATAAGGCCAAAAATGACGCTTTCGGTTTTCCTCAAGATAATGTTGCTTGGACTCCTAGAGTACGTAGTGCTCCTTTACTTATTGCTTTATGTTGCATGCTTTAACCACTTAAAAGTATTATCTATAAATCCATGCAAAAGTATGTTGTTTTAATTAATTAAGTAATTAAATACACATATATAACTATTATGATATATGTAGTGGAGAATTGATATGCTTGTTGCAAAGATATTTTCTTTTAAAAAAAATGAGGAAAAAATTGTTAATTGCTCTTAAATTTTTAATATTATAATTAATGGTTGGTGGAAGTAACAAATTTATTTAATAATATGGATTATGGATGGATGGATATATTAATCAGGCCAGTGATAGATCAAAATCTCTACTATGTGGGGCTAAAGGACACGTCAGCAACATTTGCGTCTGCCGTTATCAACGTCCTTCCGGCCATTACCTTCATTTTGGCCACTATTTTCAGGTGTATATTCCTAACAAATTAATTTTGTATATACATACGACTCTTGTTATGTCATAATTAAGTTCATTTCTTTACGCCTATATTTATTACACCATTTACATATAACTGCTTTAGAGAGACGTGCATCATAATATCATATCTTATTTGATAATAATATAATTTTTTTTTCTAACTTAATTATGTTCTAAAAAATATATTTTTTGCATTGTAAATACTAAATGTTTTAGAACGTATACGCCTATTAATAATTTTTTTTACTTATACTAAGATGATAAAATGAAAAGGTAAAGAAATAAGTATGATATGTCAAAACATGAGCCAGAATCTGGTGCGGTTATTTTGTACAGGTTAAAAAACAGTAAATTGTATTTTAATTAAAAATCAATTATCAAGTTCTTTGGTATATATGGTAAACATATCGATCAACGTACACTAAACATCTAAATTCATTATATTCTTTGTAATAGCTCCGACTGTTTATCCACTGTATAAAAAAAATGAAGTCTATAAACCCCAGTTTATTTTAATTAAGATTTTATTTTTGTTATCGAAAAAATACGTCAAATTTTATAAACCTCGCCCTATACTCACCCAGTTACATGAGTGATTAATTCAATCTTAATTAATCAGGAAAATATTAGTGATCAATATCCACAATTAAATCATTTTAAAAAAAATATTGTAAGGCACATTATTAATGAATATATTGAAATTAAGAAGGTGGGCTTAAGTTAAGAAAGCATATAGGAGTAGAAAACAAAGAAAGATGGGTATCTATGAAAAGCAGGTGATGAGGTAATGAAAATGCGATATGTTGCCCAATCAAGCTGTCCATTTTTATTTTAATTTAATTTAATTAATCAGATAGCTGTCCAGTTTCAATCATATTTTTATTTTCCCTCTATTATGCGAATTTATATATATATATATATGCGTGCTGTGTTGTGTTGTGGATGCTGACTATATATGCGGCAAATAAAAGCAGATCAATCTTTCATCTTTCATCTATCCGAAACACAATATCTCATTTCTTATACACTTCAAATCTTCTACAGTAGTAGACTAGTAGTACCTCAAATCGAAAACCATGTATTTTACTATTTATACATAAATTTTTAAAATAATTAAGAATATATAAAATATCTATTCTTTTTATTTTTTTAAATATGTTTATATTTATTATTAATAAATATAAATTTTTTTTTAAAAAAATTAGTCTAACGGAAATAGTGAATAACATATTATGTTAAAACGGAGGGATCGAGTAGTATTTATCCTTTTAAATATAATTAATGTTTATTGTTTTTTATTTTGTTAACTTTTCTCAAATTTTTATACTGTCCTTCTTACAAATAAATATAGGTCATTAAACTTTTTAACATTTTTTTAAGAAGTTAAAATTTTTATAAAATATTAATTGTTTTATACATATTTTTAATACATTCATACTTATTAATAATGAGTATGAAATTATATTAAAAAATAATTAAAATTTGATATTTTGAGACTGGTGCAAATATTTGATATGCACATTTTGATATAAATTGAGCTCTAATAATTACTTCTAACTTTTTGAGTGTTTAAAATGTGCCCATTTGTATATAAAATGGTCAAAAAATATAAGCGCACAAGTGCACAACACCTCCCCCATATATATGCAAAAACGTTTACCACTTTTCAATAAAGAGTCATTTCTATTAGTTATTTTTAATATTTTCTTTTTAATTTAAATATATTTTGTTAGATCAAGAAGAGTGTATAAATGCACATTTAATCAATTGAGTAAAATACCAAAAAGTGATATTTATGTTTTTACACCTTGTGAAAATATGTGCACTTAAATATTGGAGTTAGTCTTATAAAGATTTTAACTTTTTAAAAAAACTTGTTAAAATTCTATTAATGCTCCACTTCGATCTTAGTGTTCTTCTTCTCTGTCCATTAATCCATTAGGTTTTTATATTATTATATAAGAACTTAAATTTGCTAAGAATTTAATGATTAAAAGGTTGAATTTCGATAGAGTACTTGCTGACAAAACCAATCACATTTCATCTATTATTCGAATAAAAGAGAATTTATATCAGGGTTGTGTGGATGCTGACTATATATGCGGCAAATAAAAGCAGCTCTTTCTTCCATCTTTCATCTATTTTTTTATTCATCTTTTTTGAGGGTTTATAATTGTTTTTCAATTAGGATGACAGAGTAAATTAACTCCGTTAATTAGCATAAATTTATGAGTGGGCTGTTTGATAAAAAAAAAATTGATTGGATAGTTGAAATTGATAGATTATTTGTATGAAATATAAGTTAATAAGTTAGTATATATGATTTTTGGTAAACCTAACTATTAAGGTAGATTATGAAAACTTGTTCATAGGAAACCAAACATGCCGAAAATTTTCGGTGAGTACCTTTTGTAAAGCTTTGATTTCAAAAATTAATTAAACTAATATTTCATATTTATTTATTTACAATTATATAATATTAAAACCAAAAAGTCCAAAAAAAAAATAGCTAATGGTGTCAAGCAGAGCTTACCAATTTTATCTATGGTTCTATCTTATGTCCAAGTATAGTGGATATATATGAATTCAATTTTAATAAAGATTTCAAATATATATCCTTCATATGCCCTGAGTAAATAGCTTTAGGAAAATTTCATTTATTACTCAGGTTTTTATTCTGCTTTGATTAATTGGATTGATGTTAGCAACTTAATAAGCTAGTTACATATATGAATTATAATTGTTTATAATTAAATAAAGTACTTAAACATTATTATTGTTAATATATTACTTATGTTGAACTTGGTAAGGTTGGAGAAGGTGAACATAAGGAAGATACCAAGCCAAGCAAAGGTAATAGGAACCATAGTGACAGTGGGAGGGGCCATGGTTATGACCCTCTACAAAGGCCCCATCGTCAACCTCTTCTTCTCGGCCGGTCATACGAGCCACTATGCATCCTCTGGAACCTCCTCCGACCAGCACTGGGTCACCGGAACCCTCATGCTCCTCAGTAGCTGCATCGGTTGGGCCAGCTTCTTTATCGTCCAAGTACGTACCACACCATGCATCCTCGATCATTCGTGTCTCAATAATTCATATAATATAAGTTGGAAATGTGTATATGATGTAGTCATTCACATTGAGAGAATACCCTGCGGAGCTATCCCTAACGGCTTTGGTATGCGTGATGGGCGCGATCCAAGGAGCTGCAGTCACGCTAGTTATGGAGCGCGACATGAGTGCATGGGCACTCGGCTGGGACTCCCGCCTTCTCGCTTCTGTTTACTCCGTAAGCATCGTGTTTTCAATTCATGGCAACGAATGTACGTACATTTCATCTAGCTAGGGTTTAATTTGATGGATATATATTGAAGGGCGTGGTTTGCTCCGGGGTCGCATACTACGTGCAAGGAGTCGTAAATAGGGAACGAGGTCCGGTTTTCGTTACCGCCTTCAGCCCTCTTTGCATGGTCATCACCGCTGTCCTCGGTGCCCTAATCTTAGCCGAGCAGCTGCACTTGGGAAGGTAAACTAAATTCTAGGATCAAACATAGTAAAATGTTAGTTACGCATGTAAGATCATGTTTTGACAGGTCTAATTAATCTGATAATATCGTCGATATCAGTCTAATAGGAGCAGTAATCATAATCATGGGATTGTACACCGTGGTGTGGGGGAAGAGCAAGGACCAGAAGGGCTCTCATGAGGTTAGCTTAATGGGGAAGATTGAGGCTCAACAGCTTCCGATCACGGTCGATCATCAGAGCAATCCTGGCCGTGGATCCACCGGATTGATGTTGTCGACGAACGGTTGAGTATCATATCTCACGATCGAAGAAATGCTCACAAATATATATTAATCTTGTTTGATTCGAAGGTGAGAATATATTGTTCAATTCCTAGTAATGTTGTTAAAGTTTTTGGCGATTGAGCTTCGAGATGCTTCGATCAAGTATGACAAATTAACAGCTCATGTGTTGTTGTTCATATGTATGATGAAATGGAAGATGTGATGGGATATATATAACTGATAATGGTTTTCCAAATCGTCAATTTAATTAAGTAGGTGTGCAAGTGGAACTTATTTGGCTATTCATAGCCAAATGCCCTACCGTACTAAGTTGGAATCTTTGGCACCATATATAAATCTACAGTTTTTTGAAGTAATTAATGTTTTAATTTGGGAAATGTTTGACGCAATCTAGCGAAACACTCCCCAAAACCGGTCTCTTTCCTATTCGTCAGTCAATCTTCATTTTGATAAATAAAGAACGGTCATTCAAGAGTTAAATTGAGAGGAAATGTTTGGGTATTATTTAGAGATTCTTTTCGATTAAACCACTCCGATATAGTTTTATTCGCCAGTCGATCATATAGCTAGGCACTCTATCACATGAAGGGCCGATTGAAATAAGACTATTTTCAAGGGAAACGTGGGTGATGGTTGGGAAAAAAAAAGTGGATTAGATAAGTTCTACGTACTCAGATCATCGAGCCTGTTCTACTAGCTAGCTAGGTCGATCAAGTCACCATATTTAATTACTGAGATTTGGCTTTTAGATCGGCCAGATCACCAAGGCTATTCAATGAGCTAGCTATATAGACCAGACCATGTTTACCGAGCTTATCCGTCTACTAAAATCTCGAGCTTCTTCACCCATTAGTCTTCGAGGTTGTTCGATCGAGGACAATTTTTTCAACCAAAACTTACAACACCACCGGTTAGACATGTAAAGACCAAAATTTTAATTATCATTTAATTATCCAATTTGGAATGTTTTCGGAAAATCCACCCTCGAGTAACTTACCATGTTTTAAAACTCTTTGAAATAATTCCGGCATTACTTTGGATTTGAGGTTTTGACGGATCTTATTTCCGCTATCGAGTTTCGAATTTGAAAACTTTGAGTCTCGTTGGCCGTTTCGAAATAATTTGAAAATTCCTTATGGATTTTCCGAGAGTGGCTTTCGGGATTCAGAGTCGGACCTAGCTGGACCATCTCTCTCGCCCCGGTCTCTCTATCTCTCTCTCCTTCAATCTCTCCTCCACTATTTTGTCTCTTTCTCCATTATCATTAAAGCTATTTGCCTCTCTATATAAAGCAAACTCTAATCTCCAAAACCCTAGATATCAACATAAAATTATGAGCTCAAACACAAAACCCTAAAACATTATGTCCTACCTTTGAAACCCAAAAGGGAAGAGAACCCTTCTCTCACCCTCTCCTCCTTTCCTCCTTTCTCAATTTTCAAACTCGCCTCCAAATCCCTTCTTTTGTGTTTCTCCCAACTCAAACACCCTCAAGCACCCCTTCTCTCTCTCTCCTCCTTGAAGATCTAGTGAAGAAGAATAAGGTTGGACGTCGATTCAAGCCAAAACAGTAGCTGCTGAAGGATTTCTCCGCCGCGAGATCCCTGTAGCAGCCGCGAGCTAGAACCCAGAAGTTGCTCTGCTCGTCTTTGCTCGCGGTAATGAGCTCGTTCCCCCTGTCCTTTCTTCCTTTTCCCTTAAACCTCTTAAAAGTGACTATTTACTAAGTCTTCTACCTTCTAAGGCCGAGAGGAAGCAGATCTAACCTTTAGAGACGTGAAATCGAGCCCTATTCCCTCTCCTTCCCCTATTTTCCAAAGAAGAGTTAGTCACCCTCGTAGAGCTCGTTTTGGTCTTAAAACTTCATAAAGGAGGACTTTTACTCATCCTCTACTTTCCTAGGATCGATCTTTCCTTTTGTCGTCAATTTAGAGCTCGGAGGACCCAATTGGAGCATCTTGAAGACTCTCCTTGAAGACTTCGGTAACCCCTCTTCCGCTCTCCCCCTCTGGTCCTCGTTTACTCTTTTTGTGATGTTTTGAGTCAGGGAAGGTTTTACCTTAGTTTGGAATTGGCCTGGTTTGGCAAAGAAATGATTTGATTCAAGGCAAAAACGACCCAAAACGTTCGAATCTTGTCGCGGCAAAACCATGGTCGCTGTAGCAAGTTAGAACAGAAGCTACTGAGGAGAAAGAACAAGATGATATCGAGAAACAAACAACGGATTCATAGCATAAATATAATTTCTATCTAGATGGCTAGTCAATGAAGAAAAAGATGATAAATAAACCAATAACGGATTCACAAATTTAATCAATGAAAAACAAGATGATAAATAAACTTATAAATAACTAATTGAAATCAAATCCTCACAATTCATCCAACCATGTCTTCAAATCACAAGCGAAACTATGAGTTTAGCAACTCATAGCCAGATTCGCTCTCATTCTCTGAATGTGTCTCACGACACTCTGATGCGGGACGAACGTCGTTGGCACTTTCGCCCTTTATCAAATAGTAATAATAACCAAACTCAAACACAAAACCAATAGATTAGGCAATATATCAATCACTTGATAAACCAAATAACTACTAGTATAGCGATGAAGTCCGGTGTCGAACCCACAGGGAGAACATTTCACCTGTAATTATCTACTAGTATAGCGATTTCCTATTCAATAACTCTAAGCAAAGACTTTTATGACAAAGCAATGATTCATAGCAAGTAACAAAGATGTAAAAGTAACCAGATTTATGATTGCAAAGTAAATTGATTTCAAAGAAGAAAGAACATTTCACCTGTAATTATCTGACAATGGTTGGAATTCATGATCCTCGGATTGATCTATTAATATTATTCATATTCATAGGTCTACTTGACTAAAGTTGAGACATCCGCAAATATTCACTCATCTTTTTCAATATCACTAAGGAATAGCATGAAGGACTCAAGTAATCAAGACCAATTGGCACATTGACTCAACGCAATTAAGACTAACAGGCGCATACCGAACTCAACCCTAATCGAATATCCTCAACATAGATCAATTGAAATCATCCACTACAAAGATAAAGAAACATCACTATCTTAATACCTTTGTTTGCTATCAAGAAAACAACAACAAATTCATAGCTAAGATTCAATTCCTAACATGGTGATTAGTCATAGAAAGGAACACAAATATGATAATTAAGCACAAGATGATAACTAAGAATATGAATAACCAAATAGAGTCAAATCCTCACAATCCAAACAACCATGTCTCCGAATCACAGGCAAAACTATGAGTTTAGCAACTCATAGGCCAATTCTCTCTCTCTCTCTCTCTCTCTCTCTCTCTCTCTCTCTCTCTCTCTCTCTCTCTCTCTCTCTCTCTCTCTCTCTCTCTCTCTCTCTCTCTCTCTCTCTCTCTCTCTCTCTCTCTCTCTCTCTCTCTCTCTCTCTCTCTCTCTCTCTCTCTCTCTCTCTCATTGTGTTCATAGTCTCATAATAATCAACCACACACGGCGAATAGAACTGAAATAACCTAATAAAGCCTCTCAAAGAGTCGACCAAACCCTAGTATGAATAGGAATAAAATAATAGGAAATAATGTCTTCGAATCCAAAATCGGAATTGCTAGAAAACGGCCCACGACGGGCGCCGTGCAAATTGCGACGGGTGCCGCCTATGCAGTGTCCGACTTTCCTCAATTGTCTTCAATAAACTCCAATGGCGTGCTTCCTAATTCCAATAAGAAATACCTATAATGCCTATATGAAATGTGCATAACTAATAATAATAGTCTTTCGACTTAAATCGGCGTTTGTTGAACACAGCACACCGGCAGGCGCTGCTCATCTGGCTCCGCGATTCTTCTTTTTGCTTCGACGTTGTGATCTCTTGCTCCCTTGATGCTTCTTCCTTGGCCTTTCCTATTCTCCAAAATCAGTCTTTAAGATCTTCCAAGTCTCCCAAAGGAGAGGGTGCAAGAGAGGAGGGAAGAAAAAACAAATGGGGGTGTTCCTCCATTTTGGGTAATGGGAATTTTTGACTCAATTTGAATTCAAGGTCACATGTCTCCACTTGGCTAGGGTTTGGTGCGTAGTGATGCGGCTAGGGATAGGGAGAGTGAGGGCGAGAGTCTTCAATCCGTCATGCGAGTTCGAATCCCGAAATTAGTTCTCGATGTTAGTTTCCTAATTCCCGCTCTCTTGATCAATTATATTTTTGGAAATCCGAGGAAGGAAGTCACCATGTCAAGTTAGTTTCCAAAATTTTATTTTAGGTTGGAAATTCGTTCTATGAGTTCTAAATTCGATTTGTTAGGTTGATGACAAATTTTCTTGAAATATCCAAATTAAATCCATTTTTAATTTCTTTTTTTCGAAAATCAGGATTTAAAAACCCGAGCATTTACACCAACTACTTAGTTGAACCAATATATATTCCCATGTCAATATATTGGCATGGGCTAGCGATTCGTAAGGTACTAAGTCTTATATGCATATTGTATTAGCGATGACTTTGACTATGAGTGTGCTCCGTTTAAGGGTCGGAATGTACGTGCTTCATCCACAGGGCAATCCCTAGAACCTAAGGAGGATTTTTAGTATGTTAAGTGGTAAAGTTTGTAACATCTCAAATGTTTACCTTGAATTGGAAATATGAGAGGTGCGTGATACAAGTGATTAATACCCGGCCCTATTTATGTCACGGGATATTCTTTATTTTTAAGGATCAAATAAGGACCACAGATCTAGTTAAAGGGGTTTGGTTGTCTTGAACTAGCAGTTCATAAGATCTCGATCGACTCTTAAAGCATCCCCAAGAGATGCTCCATTTTGGAGAATTTCACAATTTTGGAGAATGTTGGGCTTATTTTTGGCCCAACAGTTTCCCTAATCCATTCTGCACAATAGGGATTGGAGGTGAAAAATAGGGTGCCTTTCCTATATTTGCAGCAATCCCTATTTTTTTTTAGTGTGCTTCCTCCTTCAACAATCAATGACGGTTAGCGTCAATTTCCTCTTTCAACAATCAGTGGTGGTGGTAGTCTGGGGGCCTAGGGTTCAACGTTCCTTCCCTTTCTCATAACGTTCCTTCCCTTTCGAGATCGAAGGGAGGAAGAAGAACCTCGCCGCAGTTCAAAAGCAGGGTCGGAAGCGCGGGGATGGTGGAGGGCAGTGGGGTGGCGGCGGCCTCGGCGGCGATCAAGGCTGACCAAAGTCAAATTTCCCTTTCTCAAAATGTTCCTTCCCTTTCGAGATCGAAGGGAGGAAGAATAACCTCGCCGCAGTTCGAAAGCGGGGCCGGAAGCACGGGGATGTGGAGGGCAGTGGGTGGCGGTGGCGGCAATCAAGGCTGACCAAGAAACCTCACTTCAATTAGGTCTTCAAAAGACTTCTCAAATTAAACCTACTGTCTTCCAAATTATGATCAATTGAGATCATCAATTGTGATCACGATCATCTTCAATTGTGATCACGCTTCAATTGACGGACGGCCACAGACTTCCACTTTATAATTAGGTTTGATTATACACCCGTTCATCATGAATTAGGGATCTTGTTGATGCTTATTATTCCATGACTTTGTGTTATATGTTTCTACTAGTTGTGATCACGTGGAAATAAAATTGTGAGATTCTTCTCTCTTTGAATTAAGCATTTGTTTTGTTGGAAGCACAATTAGTTAGTTCATTGTTTTTGAGAGATTATGTATGCTTTGTACGAAATTGGGGTGACTTTATAATTGAGCTGTTTAAATTAAGAAACCCTAAATTTTCATCTTGAACCAAATTGATTGGTTTAATTTGATAAACACCTGCAGATGCAAGGATGAAGGTGAGTTTTTGGAATTTTCATTAAAATTTTAATGAAAAATTAATTTAGAATTCTCTAAAATGGAGAATCTGTTGGAATTAATGCACAAAATATTTGGAGAAGATGAGTTTTGATTTTCCATTTTCTAGAAAATTTGGGGAAACTGTTGGGCATGCTCTTACACCCCCAAAGTTTATCCACATTGGATATATACTAGTACAGATTGAACATGTTTCAAGGGTTTTTTTATGAAGTGGACATGAGTTTTCAAACTCCTTTTATTTCCATAGCTGACAGATGTCTCTCGAGAGTTTTATAAAAACACCTGAGAAACAATTTTCGGTCAGGAATTTTTCTGAAAAAGTATATCCTACGTACGTCTATTTCTATAAGGAGTTTAAAAAAAAACCCGAGAAAGGGTGAATTTTTTTTTTTGAAAAAAGGGGGCTTTCTACCCCGAATACTAATCAATAACCCATACAACACTGCTCGTTTAAAATATAAACAATAATTTTCAACAAACATAAATGACATTACAATATATATGTATCAAGTTAACGACATTATATGAAAATTATGACAATCGTAGAGTTAAACAAAGCCTGATGGAAAACTATCTCCAAAACATAACTAATAACTTTGAAAACTACAAGGTAGCAATGATTACAAGGACAAGTAGAGAAGACACAAAAAAAAAACAATTAAGAAATATATCAATCCATACTACATGCTATATGGAGATGAATGTAACAGAACCTCGTTAACTTCTCAACTAGAGATTTTGTCCAAATGCTTTCCACCTCTTCCTTGAATATTATTGATTCCAACTATAACTTTTCAACAGCTGACACTAGAGGCAAGCAGGTGAACTGAGACAAAAAGAGATGATATAAGGTAATGAAATAGATGGCCTAATGATTTCTTGGATTAGTTTTAATTGATTGATCTATGCAACTAACAATTTTATAAATAATAGAGTGTCGAGCAAAGTACCTTCAACTTAGTAGAAGCCCCGCCATTCTTGTATCCCATGGAATCTTTGCAAATATATAAACAGCACCACTAGAGTCTACACCAGGGAGTGAAGGAGAAAAATTTAGAGTCTAGTTTAGGCATATGCTTCTGTAGTGCTTATTATTGATGGCAAAAAATGCATAATGCTAAAAGGTGATCATTCCGTAATTCTTTTTCCCGATCTCCTCTTCTTCTTCTTTACTCTTTTTTTTTTTGGGTCTGTCATCTCCTTTTGGCTATTCTCATGAAAAACATTTTAGCTTAAACATTCATTTGGACCAAAAAGAGGAAATAGATAGGAATAATAAAACTATACAATCAAGCATTAAACGGGTAGAATCAAAGTGCAAAGTTACCTATGCTGGAAAATCTGAGCAACAAATGTAAGCCTTTGATTTGCTAGTAAAATGAAATCAGGCTACTTTGAACTATTTTTCTCAAGGACATCACTAGGATTCTGGATTTAAGAGAGAGAGAGAGAGAGAGAGAGAGAGAGAGAGAGAGAGAGAGAGAGAGGGGGGGGGGGAGGATATCTGTAATCTAGACAGAAAGCAAATTGATTCAATTACTTGAAATCTCAAGGCTGTAAATTTATGTACTAATCAACTAGAGCAAAAGCAATAATAGAAAATCGCAATTTTGAAACTAATTTAGCTTTTTCATTGTCAATAAGTTCATCTGCACAAAATCTACATGAATTTCCAAATGTAAACTTAATTGACACATTTACAAGATAATATTCGAGTATACCAAGAACTCTACAAACAAGCATCCGAGGTTAGTATATATCATAAACATAACCAATTATAAAATCATACCTTCTCTGGAAGTACTGTACTAAAACGCATTTTAGGAGCTTGAGAGCTGATCATCCCAAGTTGATTGATCCTTCCAGTCTATGACAAAGCAACGCTAATTAAACTACCATTTCAAAGAGAACAGGAGCTAAACTTTGCAAATTTTGGGTTGATTAAAAACAGTTGGGCGTGAGAGACTTACAAGGTAAAACATTGTTTTCACCCTAAACATCTTGGTCAAATTTGTAGAGAATGAAATGATTCCACCAATTCCTGTTCTAATCCAGATAAACAAACTGGGTTTTACAAAGTATACGGATGAAAACCAATAGAAATATCAAACGGGCATTTCGTCGAACACTTACAAGGCAAACCTACAAGAGTCATAAAACAGCCAAAAATCAAGGGCATTTCATCGAACACTTACAAGGCAAACCTGCAAGAGTCACAAAATAGCCAAAAATCAAGGGCCTTAGTTGAGATAGCGAGTGAGACGAAGTGGACGGGTTCCCCACGCGGTGTAAAGACTGGACGAGAAAGTCGGTGACCATGGAGAAGAAATACCAACCTGAGTACAACCTTCGGCCCGGAAAAACAATTGGCCTAATTCGCACCCCCGATTTGGGCGATTCCTTCACCAATGACAGCCCTAATTTGTACGAATATTGACCAAAGAGGGCGAAAAGAGAGTGAACGAATTTTATGAGCGGAGCGAGAGCAAAAGAGGTCGAAGGGGCTAAATCTTCTACGTCACCGGCGTCGTTTGCACAGTTCAATCGCCTCTGCGATCGGCAAATGTCCAACGGTTGAAGAGGATCAATTTAGGTTTTGTTCTCACCTTTTTTCTAAAGGTATACAGAATATCTTTCGAGTCTTTTAGGGTGTGTTTTCCTCCCCTCTTTTTTAAGAGGGGGAAGAGATGGAGATGGGAAAAAGGGGTGGAGGTAGGACAAATTTTCCTACCTTGGTGAGCGGGGGTGGAAGAGGTAGGGTGGAATTCCACCCCTCCACCTCTTAAATGAAGATGGGGAGGCAAATGAGGAAAATAGGGGTCTTAATAAAACACCCCGAGAGAAATTAGTGTGTATCGGGTGTTAAAAAAACAACCTCCGTCAAGGTGGGGGTTAGAAAAGAATAAGACATATAACGGGAGTTTTTATAAAAACTCCCTTGTGAGTTTCATCTCTCAGGAGTTTTTAAAAACTCCCAAGATATATTACCCGTAAGATGTTCAATTTGTACTATAATTAGGAGTTAAAGTAAAATTGCAAAAAATAGCTCAAACTTTAGGGGTTGTTGCACTCAATAGCTTAAACTATAAAAAAAATAGAGAAAATAGTCTCAAGTATTTACATGGTTGCAGAAAATAGCCTCAAACTTTATTCAAATTCAAATAATTAAAAAAATAGCCTAAATAATTATTATTCTTAAAATCTACCACTTCTCATAAAAAAATTTTTTCTCATTAAGTCATTAGTAGCTAAATTCATCATTTAATTATTTATAAAAACTACCTTATACCAAATAAATTTTGTAAATAAATAAATTTAAAAAAAGACTACTAAAAAATGTCATAAGATCTTTATTTTTCTTAATAAAAAATTATTTTATCTTCATCCCACAATCTATTCAATGCTTAAATAAAAACCGTTGCAGGTGAATATATAACATATGCACACTTTTTTCTTCAATAGATAACAAACTACCCTAATTGTTAGGTTTAAAACAATATATATAATGCATGTTTAATTGCTTTTTTGTGCTAGTTTTGCTCAAAAGATTGCCCTAAATCACTTATTAGATCAATTGTGAGTAGAAGCTTGAGTATTTATTGACTTTTTGATGACTTGTAAATAGTCTAATTTATTTTTTTAAATAATAAATTTAAGTTATATTTATATAGTTTGAGATAATTTTTATAATTAATTCAGTTTTGAGTTTATATCACAACAATAAGTGTAACATTTTTTATATAAGAAGTGATAATTATTTTAAATAAAAATTATTTTGGAGAGATTTTGTAATTAATTTGAATTTTAAGAAAACTTAAGGCTACTTTTTATAATTAATTTAAATTTGAAGTTAATTATTTGAATTGGACTCTAGCTTGAGGCTATTTTCTGCAACAAAGTAAATACTTGAGGTTATATTTTGTATTTTTTATAGTTCATGCTAAGAAACGGAACTACCCCTAAAGGTTGGGCTATTTTTTACAATTTTCCCTTAAGTTAAAGTCTTGCTCATATCACTATGATTCCTTCTCATGGTGTAAGTGAGAACAATGAGACCTGCAAAAAAAAATTTGGCATGATAACTTATAATTAGATTTCGTACATAACTCGCAAAGGAACATTAAATCTTTACAAATTTCTTATCTAAGAACTGATTTTATCAAAGGCTGATTTGCATAGATATATATAAAAAAAAACCTTAACTTTGCAAAAATGTACTTGACATAATACAATTTGTAGGCCCATGGGAATATGTCATATATGCAAAATATATTACCACATATACAACTGGTGGAAGGTAAACAAGGGGAAAAAAACAAAATATAAAAAAGAGGGAAAGTGCGCAACGGATTGTACACCGTTAGAAGCCAACCCAAAAAAGAAAAAAAAGGGCACTGTTAAGGAGAGAAAGAAGGCAAGTTGAGGAGAGAGAAGGCAAGCATTAATGGTAAGCATTAAATGTTTGTAGGGCATCATTAAGGGTCACAAGCTCCTGCCTAAAAAATGGAGAGAGATTGGCGCCACATAAGACGGGTTTGGGACATAGTATAAAATTAGACGTCAAAATCTTCCCTCCTTTAACTCTAGGCATGGTTGCTCGACGTGTCTCACTTGTGACATCATTGAACAACTTATTCAGAGGTTGGTAATACCAATACCAGTAAAGAAAAAAAAAGCTAGCCAGTAATGAAATAATTTTTGCCTGTAAATATAAAATGTCTTCCATGATAGAAATGCTCATATGCTCATGTGACAACAATGCATAATTAATGTAACAATGATATTGATTTTGCAGTTGCATTCACAAGATTATGAAATGCAAGCCAAAAAATCTCACTATGTCCAACTATACCCAACCATTTGTAACAGTAATGCAGTAAAGAAAAAAAAAATCTAGCCAGTAATGTAACAATAGATATCAATAAATATAAAATGTCTACCATGCAACGACATATATTTATAAAATTTCTCTCTTCAAAGAGATGCTAAGATGCTCATATCACAACAATGCATAATGCAACAATTAACACAATCTAAGACTACTTTTGCACCTTCATTGTCAACATTATGTAATAAAAAGCACAAAATCACATTATTCTACAACCATAACCTCTAGCTGAAACCATTATAAGTGAACAACTGCCCCTTCCCTGTATCCGACTCAGTAACTCACCCATTTTATTAACCAAACCCAGTTAAGAAGGTCTAAACCCCGGCCAATGCTCCTCAACCTCCCCAATTCGAATTTCAAAGCCCATAATAGCATCTCCTGCCAACCTAATGTTAAGCGTGTGAACCTGCCGTTCATCACCCACACTGTGAATGGAGGTTTTTAATTCCATTCTACCCTATTTCGACCTTCAATTCCATCTGTCAATGGTGATTTCCTAACTATATCACCAACTCGCCTACACCCACAAGGTTAGGGTTTTTACATCAACCCCCCCCCCCCCCCCCCCCCCCCCCCCCCCCCCCCCCCTCCCCTAATTCTCCCCAACATCCCTAGTTCGACATTCAAGAAATTCAACACTCCAAACATGTTTTTCAAGAGAAGAGGGAGATGATGAGAGTTTACTTGATTTCACACTGGGGGGTTCTTCTTGAAAAGGGCTGAACTGTTGTTCTCTTTGTCCTCGTTCACCTCCCTTTTCGATCCGCCCGTTCCCTTCTCCTTCTCTCTCTCAATTGTGGTTTTAAGGTACTTCAATGGTGGTTCTCTTCAAGGTACTCCAATGGCGGTTCCTCTCTTCTCCTTTGAACTTGCAACTGATATGAGAGGGGAGGCTTTTGACATTTGATTTGAGTTTAATGGGTAATTTATTAACTGTAATCATTACAGTTCACCCACTTTTTCCGTTTTTTATCGCTGCTTAATTTTAGGTCTTTTTCCCACTTTTACAAATTTGGACCAGGGGAATTAGTTTTGCAAATGTCTTTTTTTTGGTATATTCCATACCAATTCTTGTTTATCAAAATTGATCGATTAATAACATGTTCATTTTGGTTTTTGAAGGAAGTCGCTTTCAAGTTTGATATTAAACATGAATTATATTAACTTGTATCGATTTTCTACGTATTATTTTAGAATATGGATCAAATAAAACGTAGTTTTCAATTTTATTTTTTTAAAGCACTCTATCGTGACCTTGAATTTGGTGTCCTAAATTAAATGAACCATATATGAACTCATTATTATCTAACTTTTCCCTAATGGGTCACTTTTGCAAATGTCCTACTTTAGTGGATCATTTTCACAATAAAACAACTTTTGGATGAAGATTAGGGATATTAATTTCCCAAATTAAATAGCTCCTTTGTGTTTCTAATTTCTCCCAATTTTGCCAACCAATCGCGAGATTTCGAACTCCATCGGCTTTTCATTCCCTTGGAATTTTGAAGTGCAAAGTTCTGCTTCTTTTTAAAAAGAAAAAAAAAATACACTTTTTTCTTCATTTTTACAAATTAGAAAGGTATTTCATATTTAAAAATGTTTCAAAATAAATCATTTTCTTTTTTTGGAGAAGTGTTTTATCGTGGGACAAAATTGTTGGGATGAAAAGATTTCCATCCACAATAATTGTGGATAGTATAACAACATAAAATACCAATAATTGTGGATAGTATAACAACATAAAATACAAGGGGAAACCCTTATACAATAGCTTAAGCTTTTATTCAAAAGGATGGACCCCGACCTTGTAAACAAAAACAAAAATAAATATCACACATGACTCTCGTTTTCTTACGATCCGGTCGGGGTTTCCGAATCAGGTCGATCCTGTTTTACATCCTATATTGATTGTGGATGGTATAACAACATAAAATATAATGAAGGGGAAGCATATACACGACTTTTGTGTTAGAAGGGTGAATCCCAACTTTATAACCAAAAATAAAATTAAACCCGACATGACATACGACCCGACCGGGGTTTAAGCTTAAGCTTAAGATTAAGCTTTTATGTTAGAAGGGTGGATCCCGACCTTGTAACCAAAAACAAAAATAAATCCGACACGACTGTCGTTTTCATACGATCCGATCGGGATTTGCGAGTCAGGTCGATTTTCCTGGCTTCGAAGTAGGCTAAAAGAGATTGAGAGTCTCGACCCGAAAGAAAAAAAAACAAAATATGTTCAAGTGTCAACCCAATCCAAGTAGATTGCACTTGAGGGGGCGTGTTGGGATGAAAAGATTTGCATTCCACATTGATTGTGTATGGTATAACAACATAAAGTATAAGGAAGAGGGAAGCCCTTACACGACTTTTGTATTAGAAGGGTGGATCCCAACCTTATAACCAAAAACAAAATTAAACCCGACACAACATACGACCTAACCGGGGTTTCTCGGAATTTCACAAAAACATGTAAGTTTGACATGTAAAGTATATTTAAAGTTCTAGCATAATGTACATATAATTTCATTTGTGAAAATTGTTCAAACATGTAAAGCATGTAGCTACTTTTGTTTTATTACAAAAACAAATATCAATCCGACACGACTCTCGTTTTCATATGATCCGGGCAGGGTTTCTTGAAATTTCACATGGTATCAGAGCATGTCCGAATCAGGTCGATGTTCAAGCTTCGGGGTAGGCTAAAAGAGATTGCCTAAACCTATCATAAAAAACCCAAAACACCGTGAAGAGATTGAGAGTCTCGATCCAAAAGAAGAAGAAAAAGTGTCAACTCAATCTAGGCAGTTTGCACTTTAAAGGGCGTGTTAGGATGAAAAGATTTACATTCCACATTTATTGTGGATGGTATAAAAACATAAAATATATGGAAGGGGGAAGACTCTACACGACTTTTGTGTTAGAAGGGTGGAACCCCACCTTATAACAAAAACAAAATTAAACCCGACATGACTTCCGTTTTTATGCGACCCGTCCGGGGTTTCTCGGAATTTCACAAAAACATGTAAGTTTGAAAAATAAAGTATATTCAAAATTCTAGCATATAATGTACATATAATTTCATTTGTGAAAATTGTTCAGACATATGTAGCTAGTTTTGATTTTAAGAATATATAGTTTTGCTTCTGTAAAAACATATATTATTTCTAGCATATGATTTTGCAGATACGCTTCACATATATAAAACATATATTGCGACATCCGAGAAATCCCAGAAGGGTCTTGGTGACCCCTAGGCATTCACGTGCAGCATGGATTCTGATAAGAGTATAACACGTACCTAAAGTGAAGGATGACGCTAAATACACAAGGTAGTCGGCTAGAGCGTTAGCCTTGCGAAAGATATGTCAAAACTGGACGATCAAATCTCTACTTTGGGGATTGACTTATATATGGGTTTCTCTTTCTCTTATAAACCATTATTTTCTTCTTCTTTTTTTCCGATGTAGGAAAAGAACTTATATTGCGTGCATCTACTTTGATACCATGTGAAATTAGTCAATGGGTCATGTCAATGGCAACATATATCATGGTTATGCCGAGTCTATAATGGATAGAGATTCACCTCCTCACACAAATGTTTATTATGTAGGGTTTCACCTCCCATTTCCTTGAGATGAAAGCTCTACTTAGTGACTTAAATTTTTATTCTAGAAGGTAGATCTCAACTTTATAATTCAAAATAAAATAACCCTAACACTACACCCATCTTCATGCGACCAATACATCATGAACATACAACAATAATCATTCTAACTACTTAATCATATTAACAAGAAATAAATACGTAATTTAGGTGATAATTTGCTTATGTAATCAATAATGGAACGCCCACCAGTGCTTAATGCAAATTCATAAGGGACAATAGGTATAGGAATGGCTAGTACAACTCGTTCCATGCGTGCAAGCACAGGATATCTGTTCTTATTATCGCTCCACCACTCGAGAACATTATTCTTCCATCCTGCTTGTTTCCTTTCAATTCAAGCCAAATATTGATCAAACTCATACCTCAAATTTCTATCAATACAGTCAGTACCTTCCTTTATAAACTTAGCCATCTATCTTCCTTCCTCCACATCATATAACGCAACAAAATGACATGCTTGTGAGTTGTGACCCACCTTCATCTGGTGAAGTATGAAAACACTAGAATTCATAAAAGAACTAATAAGCAACATCCTTCACTCTATATTGACCTTATCTTCTATATCATCATCAAGAAACAAACTTCTCAACACATGAGCAACATCTTGAAGTTCGAGACGAGGATCAAGAATGGCAGGCACAAACATCAATATATGTTCATCTTCTCAAAAGAACCAAAGTTTTTGTCAAATATGATCTTCATCTACATGGTCATACGCGTCATATATTCACCATCACTAGCAATAGTATCAAACAATCCGTTGACCAGCTTTCCCACTTTTCCAATATGAAACATCAACCGATTGCTAGTCAGATAAAAGTACCTCGAAATTCGATTGATCAACTCATAAAACTCCTTAAAAAGGGAACAACTTTTTTCACTTTACTCCAATCGGAAGAAGTCACAGGGACCTACCTTGTCATCTACAAGAATAACTATTCTTGCAATTACATATTTTTACACCAACACGGCACTGAACATAACATAAGTGGAATTAATTCCATCGGGTAGGTATATCATTCACTAGCTTGGTCTTGCACCCAATGTAAAGTGGCTCTACATGTTGCCGAAATGCAACTAATTGTGCAGGGGATCCCCTACAATGCTTCACAATCGCTCAAACCTTTTGAAGAACTTCTCTACCACCTTTAAGACCATTCTGGACAACCAAATTGATTATTTGTTCAAGGCATCTAACGTGCACAAAGTCTCCCTTCCCAATGCAACCATTCTCCTTGCATATTTCTTTCAAACAACTACATGAAAC